>OY743152.1:10000000-11200000 GCA_963555695.1 Dasypolia templi
ACTTGCTGACACTTATTCTTAATAAAACGTATTATTGAACCTTTGCAATCCGCAGTAACACCAAACCCACAAATACCTTCGCGATAACAGCTCACTCATGTCCCATTGCATGGTATTGTGCTCATGCCCTACCATTGTGAGAACTGATAGTGTGAAATACCTAGGTGTACATATTGACGATGGGTTAAGATGGGAGAAACACAAGTTGTTGATACACTATCGAATCGAACACTTCGTCTTATTCACATCCTCTAATCTCTCCATGAATCAGCTGGGTTTGACACTCTCAAGATAGTGTAATTCGCATTATGCCAATCGATCATTGGATATTGCATAACTGCATAGGGTGGAGCAGCGAAGACTAGTTTGGCTGCGAGCGGAGAGGGCACAGAGGGCGGTACTTAAAGTTATGACAAGAAAACCATATAGATACCCCACAACGCAACTTTAGACTGACTGCAATGTATTAACAGTTCGACAGCTCTTTGTTCTTCATTCTGTTCTCAGAATACATGGCTGCTTACCCTATCTATACGCACGCATGCATCAAAACACACACAACACACACACGCACACACACACACACACACAACACACACACGCACACACAACACACACGCACACACAACACACACGCACACACACACACACATACACACACACACACACGCCTATCCACCTTACTAACTACTCAGAACCCATTAAACTGCAAACTCAGCTTCACATTAAAATTTAAATATTGTTAATTAATGTCAATATACACTTGTATTGGTAGATCAATACGCGCTCATTCTTTAAAGACTACGGATTGAACTGTTTGGCCAAACACGGTCTCTTGAGATACAGGTTTAAGAGACAGGGTTTATAATTTTTGTTTATATAGATTTTGTCAAATAATTTCTTTATATGACCACCTTATGTCTAATCTGTATATTACTTTTACGCAATTAGGGTGCTGGTTTTTTTATGAAATGCCATGGAAAAAGCTAGATGATGCTAAACTACCAAGAGAACTTATCACTATCATCAAGTTCTGGTATGGAAGCCCAGTTGCTTAACACATTTTCGTAAACGATTACGACTAATCTGTTGGATTTTGACAGTTCAACAACATTCATTGCGTTATTTACATTGTTGAGCAGATTTTTTTATCGAAATCATGAAGCAATGTATTGGGAATATGTTTCAAAACGATTCGGATTCTGATTGATTGTGTATTACGCAATTAGGGTACTGATCAATTGTGTCAGATGGGCAGGGGTCGATCTGACGCGTATGGGTTAGAGTGCGAGGTGAGACAAGGAGAGTTTACTTCGCCTACGCTCTTCAACCTGTATGTGAAGGACCTGATTGAGGAGTTCATCAGCACCAGGGTAGGCTGGTATATAGTAGGAGTGTGCCTAAATAAAATAAGCTATGCGGACGACATGGTGCTGCTACAGTGGCGTGCCTAGTCTAGTCTAGGCAGAGAGACTCGGTCATAATCAGAAACATTACAAAAGTATATAAGTATTTTAATGTTTACATTATTTTCTTACCCACTATGTGCATTCTATGAACTAAATAGCAAAACATCTTCATCGGTCGGTCGAAAGGCAACTATTATACCACCACAGGTCTCTCATAAAATTAATGATTAGCTACTGACACACTATAAAGCGGAATGTGTCACACATGCAATTTGATGGATATCTGCAGTGGTTGAAAAAAACCGTTCAATTTGTTCTTTGTTTTGTTTGTTAAAGAACTGCATAAGTATTTGCCGGCAATTTATCCAAACAAAGCGATTGATCGCCACGCAATCTACGCAGTTTAGTTTATCTATCGCTTTCATTTGCACACACATAGCACCTCAAACTTAAACACATCAAGTTCTTTTAAATTTCAACAAAAATAATCCTGGCCCGAAGCCGGGGACAGGATGATGTCGTCCAGCTCCTCACCGGACGAAGGGACGGCGTCCACGATGGCGGCAGCAGGGGCGGCCAACTCTGCTCTAGCAGGTTTAGCCGCTGATGCTTCCGGGTTGCTTGACAGGGGAGTGGACTCCCCTGCTGGTGACTCGTTTGGATTGATCAAGGCGCGTGTTAAGGTCTCGTTGAGAGCTCGCTTGGCCGCAGCCTGATCCTTCCAACCGGGTCGCTGTGTTTTGGTGGTACCTTCAGCTCTCTCTAGGACGCTGGTTGGCGGTTGACTGGGCGCTGGTCGGCTAGTGCCGGCCTCTGCCTGTGACCGCTTCCCGGCGGAGAAGTTTAGCTGGCCGCTGGTCGGTTTGACGGACCTGGCGGCAGTAGCCTGTCTACAAAATAATTAATACTAACAACTTCTTGAGAAAAATGACGCGCGCTTGCAGATGTCAACAAAAAGAATAAAAAAAGAAAATTCATGAAATTAAATACTCTTCTGCCAACGCGACGCGATCCCCATTGGGATGATTAAAAATGTTCGTAAAAATAATTTAATTTCAAAGAAGGCATAGTAAAAATGAGATGATCGATAAAATCTGTAAAATCGATGTAAATACGAAGAAGATACACGCTTTAAAAGTTTTTGAAGGGGATTATTCCTGTCCTTGTCGCGCGGTACGGACAATCTACAGCGCTAGTATGAAGTTACGTAGTCGTGACGTCACATCTACGATAGTGCTGTCCTAGTCTAACACTTACTTTAAAACGTTTATAACTTGGCAGTTTTTTAAGCTTTTACACTTTTTGTAATACTATTTGCACTATTTGGAAATGAACATTTTTATGAGATAAAAATAAAAGATTGTCATCATCCCCAACTTCTCGCACGGGCAAACCACGAAGTAGTTTTTACATTTAATACTACCCTTAAATAAGCATGCTTACTCAAATAGCCAAATTTGAGTAAGCATGCTTATTTAAGGGTGATAAATTGCGAAGGTTGAACGTAATGCTATTCCGCGTGGGACTTACGCGTTTTTAATTTCGTCGTATTATCTTGAACGCGTATTAGACCCAATGACCTTCTGTGAATAGTAAGGGAGCCAAGTAAGCCGTCCGGCGGCTGCCTACTGACCACCAAGTGACGCACCGTACGTGTGTGTTTGTATGAAGATTTTGTTTCTGTTAGGTATGACAATTTAGTGAGTTTCCTGAATTGCGGGGCACACGTAATACGTAATATAGGTGATTTTTCGAGGTAGTCACTGCTTCTAATGAAATGTACGCCACTCTGCTGCTGAGTGCATCGCCCTGTGGCCTCAGAAAGCTGTTGGGGATATGCGAAAGGTATGCATTACAGTATGGGCTTGTGTTCAATGCAAAAAAGAGTGAAGTTATGGTCTTTGAGGCCGGCAGCAGTAGTGTACCTATTGTGATGCATTCCATTAATCTGTACGATTTTCCTCAACAGTGAGTAAAACAATATAAATTTCTTGGGCACGATCGGACTGCCGGCTTCAGGGATGATAATGAGATCGAACGGGAGCGAAGGGCGCTGTCTGTACTTGCTAACATGATAGTCAAGGTCAAAGTTGCATTATTCCGTGCATATTGTACTTCATACTACGCGTGTAGCCTTAGCGCTCATTTTACACTAAAGGCGTACAGCGCCGTTCGAGTCCAATACAGCATGTAACGAAAACGCTGTCCGATCCTGAAGGATATTATTTGGTAACGTACTGCGTACACAAATACGTAATCATTTAATGGATACGAGATTATTATTTTTCCCCAATGAAAATAAATTATTTAAAAAAAACATACCAAAGGCAACACTGATCGCTCGACAAAGTTCACCTACAGTTTCGTGTCAATGAAGCCGCCTGAGCGAGGCGATGCTTTGTCGCATGCCGCCAAACAAAGTTAGGACTAAAGAAACCTACGTTATGCCTACGCGTAGGTATTTTATTGTATATTTTATTGTAGGCATAGACGCATAGTGACCCTGTTTTCTGACCTTCTATTTATCAAGAAACAATTATTATTGAGTTAATGAGATGTGCTTTTGGCAATGTACCGACTGTAGGTATCAGTCTATTAAAACATTTACTCGTTGCATTCCTAGGCTATCGTGTTCCACATGTCAACCTCCAACATTAATACACATTCGACACCTTTTTATTAAATTTGCACATACTCTTCGCAGGGCACTTGTGTACGATTTGAGTGAGTCGAAGGCTTCCACAATCCGAGCTCTTACTTCTTCTTCTTCTACCGAATGACACTCCACATGACACTTTTAAAAACGATTTGTTTAGCATGACCCCATTAATAAAAATAAAAATATTCAAATACTCTTAATTGGAATACGACATGGTTCGCGATACGATAGCGGCACGTGATACATACGGGCATCCGATCGCAAGCAATCTCTACGTGAGACTGGCAACAAACAAGTAGCGTGCCAGTAGGCAACCAGTCGGCTACATCAAAGGGTCGAGGACTCGTTAAAAGAGTGCTTACAGCGCGGCTAGTGCAGGGCGGTGTCCTGAAAATAAAAAAAGGTAAAAATGAAAAGATTTCGCCGCCCGGTGGAGTGTTGGCAACTTATGAAAATTTACCATATTTAGAATAAAATTTCGCAAGGTTCATAAAAATAAAAAATCTTTAACTTTTGGTGTTTATTAGTTTAATTTATTTTACTATTTTTTCTAGTACGTATGTTAAACCGGGAATACACCTTTATTGGATCGGACAGGGTTATTGTTACATGCTGTATACCAACGCTAACAGCATCCTAAAAATGATCACATCAGGTGCATAAACGATGACTGTTGGGCAAAAGTCTCCACACAATAGGGTGCCTGAAGAGGGACGGCCCTGCCGCCCAGAAAGAGATGGCGAAACGACCCTGTATGCGTACCGCGAGTTGGCGCCGGGAAAAGAGTTGACAGTATAGGCTTACAAAAACAAAAGTGTTTCTCTCCGTTACACCCCCGTAGCAAGTTTAGATCTGAACCTACACTATAGTATCTACAATTTAGACGGTTGTTTAAGATTTTTATGACTTTCAGACGACGAAGTAGGTAGGTACTTTGACATTTATTGTAGGTATTGCTACTATATAGTGGTTGATAGTGTTGTTGTAGCATTGTTGGATTGTAATTTGTTGTAGGTAGAGGTAGTCTAGACTACTGTCTAAGCATGTATCAACATTTCTACAACTGCAAAATGTGACAGTTACCTACAGCCTATCATAGGTTGTAATAAGTTTCGTTTATTTATTTGGAACTAGCGGTCCTCTTCGGTACCTTTAATTTCATCTAGATTTCACGTCCTTTTACAGCTATTTAGTTCTATGCATTTTATCGTAATCAGTTACTTATTTAGAAACTACGCTTGCAAAAAAAACATATACTCCTTTTAATCTAAGTACCTACCTACAGTATCTACCTACCTCGTTGAGATCTAGAGAAGCTGTATCTATTGCGATAAAACTTACCGCTGCTTACGCGAAGTCCCAAAATCGTAGAGCAGCTCATCCAAAAATAGGATATACTTTGTTTGAACGAAGCTAAACATCTCTGCTGTCCAATTAGGAAGCAGGTGTAGCTTCCGATTTGCTCGATTTAGACTCCGCCTTCTTACTTCTCAGCCTCCGCTTCCGGCTTGTGCCAGAATCAAATATTCATTCAATACAGAAATAGCAGTTGGAGAATTTGGTTATAACGAAAAAATATTCTTTGGTTTTGAAAACGGCACAGCGCTAATTATTTTGTAATTTACCTACTGGTCGGCTAACTTTGAAATAATGGGTTATTTATTCGTATAAATATACTTAAGTATTTTTATTGAAATATGTAGATAGTTCCTTCAGAAACTTAGATCAGTGTTTTTATTATTGTATAAAAATAATGTTGACCTCATAGCGATTTTTTTATTCATGCCGTCTTCAAAATTATGACCATGCGGTTAAAGTCGCTGATTAACATTCGTAGCCAACAATAGACATTGTTCAGATCAAACGACTCCGTTCTTTGTGTTTATATTGAAGCTAAAAGGGATGGGGTCCTTAATTTTTGTTCTTTATTGTTCTTTATACTTAGTTTAACATTTTAATTAACTAGATGACAAAGTTGCAAATGTGAAAGAAAAATACTTACTTAGGTACTTACATACATTTATATAAGTATTGAGATACATATCGTTTTCAGAAATAATTTTATAGAGCTGCAGCTGTAGAGAAAAGAGAATGTGTTTAATAATAATGTTTAATAATGTTTGTTTATTTTCCAAAAACAGTGCTATACAATTTCCTTATAGTCTACATTAAAATGTAGCTCGGTTACATTCAAAATAAAAATAAACTGTAATAAAAAGACGCAAAGGAAGCATTTTGCTTATGAACTCCACAGTAGGTCGAGCCTGTCTCGTGGAGTCCATGGGTGGTATTACCATATAGTGAAAATGTACATTACATTGATACTGATCGATTGTTTCAGTCAAGAAGCACATGCAAAAGTGATACAGTAATTAGAAAATTAAAACATTTTCTAGATCTAAAACAGTGAAATTAAAACAAAATATTTGGTTAAAGAAATATTTAGAACGCAATGTACACTATTTGTAAGAGGGTGCGTGCGCGAGAGGGTGTGTGTGTGTGAGAGAGAGAAAGAGAAGGAGTTTGTTTTTGTGAGGGTGCGTATGTGTGTGTGTGTGTGTGTGCGTTTGTGTGTAGGTATGTGTGGATGTGTTACGAAATAACCTTTAAGAGAGATTCGGATTCACTGGATGATTGGGCTAGCAGCCATTTGCGAACAATCTTTTTGACTTGGCTTGTTCTGGATTTACTTAAGCTACACGTTCTTACGGCTTTATTGTATACGTGACTGAGCAAGATTTCTTGCATGTGTTGTGCGAAAGTTGTACGTGCCCTAATCGAAGCACACTTAAAAACTCGACGTTTGAGAAGCTGCGAGTACGTATTCCAAAGTCTGTGTTATGATTTTATGCTGTTTCAGTACCATTTTAAAGATATATAACTGTCGGACATTGAGTAATGCGGCTTCTTTGTACAGAAGGGCTTTCGTGTAAATGAAGACATTCAGTAGACTGGCTGAAACTATAAAGCAAGGTAAATCTACTAAAGCTTCAAAGGCGGATTAACTGTCTTATATAAACTCTATACTACTATAACTCCTATACTATAACTCTAACTGTCTTGTATAATCTATACACAAAAACGACATGTGTGCAGTGTTGCAGTGCAGTTTCAAAGTAAGAACAGTTTTTGTCATCCACATTAAGATTGCAACATTTACAACTGGCGTTCGTTTTGCGACAGTCGAGTTCTTGGAGAGTGATTCCGTCGCGTTTAGTTTCAACTCGGCGAAAGTCGGCGGAGGGCCGTCTGAGGGCCGCAGTGCACTAATTGTCAGCCCCGGGTGCACAAACACTTGCGTCTTGCGCGGTTATCAGCCTGATGCTCAGCCGCCCAGTTACCGGTTACGCTTACACTCAGGGTTATTGTAACTGCGAAATAACGGACTTTTGCGGCATTTGAGCATTATTTCTTCTGTACGACGACGTTAGAAATTGATGCTAATGCTGTCATAAACCTAATCATTATAATTTTCTCTCTGTGCCGACTTAAATCTAGTGAATAATGGCTTTTAGGATGCATTTAAGAAGTTAAGTTTGAATACGAAGGTATTAAGTACATCTTTTATTCAAGCCTATAAATAACTTTAATTCACACTACGTACGCAGGTGGGTAAGTAGTCTTGATACACACGGACAACGTGAAATAGAGCCTGCCCCGTTATTGGCTAACTAGTAGTCTCTTAGCCAGTTACTGAAACTTGTAATGGATATTTACAGGTCTCTGCGGAGATATTTAACTCACTGAGGCAAAGGCCTTGGAGATGCCTAAGTTTCTAGGGAAATACACGTGTACTTACTTTGTATCTGTATTTAGTGTAGATAAGGAACATATAATTTGTAAATCATCACTTATCATCATTCTGTTATAAGTCACAGCGTACCTTATGTATACGTCGACGTTTCAAAGCAACTTTTTATTTGGTGAAAGAAGCACTGGTACTTAGAGTCTGAATCGATTATTTACAATGTAGGTAAAGTCAAGTCAAACTAAACACTAGTGGTTGGTCATTTGATCAATAACCAAGCCAAATATTTGAATTGGTTATTGATTTTAAAAAAAAACACGGGTAAGTATTTTCTTTTATAAATAAACCGAGTAAAAGTTTCGTAAAGATAAATGTTACCCTCGCAATCTCGCTGAAGGTTAATAAGAATCATTTATCAGGAAGTTAAATCACGAAGTTTCCTCGTTTGTCGTGTTTTATTTGATAAAATAACAAATTACAGAAGTGTTGATGTGGCAGTAGCCAACAAACTGTCGTAGGTGTCGCAAAACGAGTAATGAGTTTTTAAAGATACGTTTAAAACTCACAATTAAGTAGAATTAATCATTCCTAATAACATCTCCCTACGTTAAATATTTTTAACATCCCGTTGAACTAAACTCAATTTAAATGAGTTTAAACTGACAGCTCTTGAACTCGTTTCGAGTTATTTTCTAATAAATTAATATTAAAGTAAGATATTTGCGGGACCATTCACCGCTTTTGAATGCTACGGCTACATTGACACGATAAAGAGATAGATTCTTCACATTGAAAATCCACCAACTCTTTCCGTTTGGCAAGTCCGTTTTGCTTTCAATCCCAACTTTTCAGTGCTTGAAGACATTCCTGTTGTACTATAATATACATAGTACTTATTAGTTCCAAGCCTTAATCGCAAAGTTATTTTAAAAAAAATGCTGGAAATAGTGCTCCTGTCCGACGCCTCGCGGGGCGGCGGAAAGGCTCCACCCTGCACGCGCGCAAGATACATACGGCGAGCACGCGTGGCGCTGCGGCTCCCTAGTGCGCGTCTGTGTTGGAGCAAAGAGGTTCACCCTCTCAATGTGTAACCTCATGTCACGTTGATTTGTAAGACAGGCTGGTTGAACTTTTAAATAGGTTTTTAAAAGGACAACTGTTTTGTTAAGAACACTTTTAGATTCGCTTCAAAGAGTACTCTTATATTATATAGTGTATTATCTATGAAGAGTACTATAATTAGACATTCGCTTGTCATATGCTTATGAAAAGATATTGTCCATCATATTAAAATCCATTTATTTCTGTTTAATATAATTTTCTAACAATTTTATATTACAGGCTGTTCTGCGTATTTTGCTGTGTTTAATTAACACCAACAAAGGTTATGAACCCAGAACAACTTATTACTTTTTAATTTACAACAGAGATAAGTAATGAGCTGCAGCCCGGAGAAATGAATGGAAACGGCGAAAAACAGTCAGCAGTAACTGTAAGTAAGAATGATTCTCTGAGCATGGCATCAATTGAGAAACTAGTTGGTGCCACTAACTATAGTTCATGGAAATTCGTGATGGGTTATACTCAATACACGACGATCTATGGGAGTATACGTATACTACCCCCGTTGATTAGATAGGCAAAAAGAGAGATCAAAAGCAAGAAGTAAAATATTCTTGATGATAAAACCAGAGTGCCTTATTCATGTGCGTCAAGCGAAGACTGCCAAGGAGGCTTAGGAAGCTTTAGAGAAAGCGTACGAAGATAAAGGGCTAAATAATCGATGCAGACTGCTGTCGAAACTAGTTAGTCTTAAACTGGAGCAGTTTACGACTATAAGAGATTATATTTCGGCATTGATGACGACTGCACAAAAACGTGTGTGATGTAGGAAAGGAGATAGATGACGAATTTTTGGCTGCCTTAATGCTTCAAGGGTTAACAGATAATTTTCAAGCAATGAGATTGGCACTTGAAAATTCAAATATTGAGCTTACTACGGATTATGTGAAAACTAAACTTTACCAAATGGAGGATACACATACAGCGGCTACGAGTGCAAGCAATCACGCTCTAATGTCAAAGAAGAATACTTTTAAATAAAAGGAACAGAAAAAGTCAAAATGTTTTATTTGCGGTGAACCACACAAAGCGAGAGATTGTCCAGATAATCCAAGCAATAAGAGAAATGAAGCCTCTACAGCTTTGACGATGGCGACTTCAACTTCAGAATATTTTTGGATTGTTGACTCTGGAGCTTCTAATCATATGACTTCAAGTCTTGAATGGGCATGATTTGAAGAAGTATGAAAAGGGTGTGACTGTAGCGTGTGCAAATGGAGCAAGACCGCAAGGAATTGGAAGTGGCATAGTGGTATGTACAAAACCGAATGTTACAATTAACGCCATGTATGTTCCAGGATTAGCTGCAAACTTACTTAGTGTTAGTGCTGTCACTAAGAAAGACCTTAACGTTATATTCCACAAGGGAGGTTTTAACGTAGTAAAGAGTAGTAATTGTAAAATAATTGGTGAACCTTTACTTATAGGTTTAGAGGAAAATGGTGTGTACAAACTAAAGCAAAGTTTAAAGCACACAGCGTTAGCGACTACTATCAGTGGAGATGAGATGGGCTTATGGCATAGAAGAATGGGTCACCGTGGAGTACGTAACCTTAAACTATTACGTAATATCATGGCGACAGGGGTGAGTTTTTCCAAAAATTCTAATACAGTAGAGTGTGTAGCTTGTCTGAAAGGAAAACAAACCAGACCATTCAAGAAAAGCAGTCCAGCTAGTAGAGCAGAGAGTGTACTTGAGCTGGTACACACTGATGTCTGCGGCCCAATGGCTGAAGAGTCATTTAGCGGATTCAAATATTTTGTATATATATCGTTTATAGATGATTATACTCGTAAAACCTTCGTATATCTTCTTAAATGTAAAAGTGAAGTATTTAACAAACTTGAAGAGTTCAAGACTTTTGCTGAAATATTGACTGGACAGAAGTTAAAAACTTTACGGTCAGACAATGGCAAAGAATATGTAAATACTCGGATGAAAGATTTCATGAAGAAGTATGGAATCAAACATCAGTTAACAGTGGAATATACACCTGAACAAAATGGTGTAGCAGAAAGAGCTAACATAACAATCGTTGAAAAATCTAGGAGCATGATTCAAGAAGCTGGATTAAGCAATAAGCTTTGTGCGGAAGCTGTGAAGACAGCAGTTTATCTGAAAAACCGATCACCAACGAAAGCTGTTAGGAACAAAACACCTGAAGAAGCTTGGACTGGAAAGAAACAAAATCTGAAATTTATTAGAGTTTTCGGATGCAAAGCATTTATGCATAACCCTAAACAGAAACGAACCAAATGGGATCCGAAGAGCAAAGAGTTGCTACATATTGGATACTGTGAAGACTCGAAAGCATATCGTTTGTTTGATCCAGAAACCAAGATGGTACATAAAGCAGGAGGTGTTGTTTTCTTCGAAAATCAATTTCAACCCATCGAGAGAAGTTCAGAAACAAAGAAGGATGAGATATCTATTGTCTTTGAACATGAAAGTCCAGCAGTTGAACCAACAAACACTGAAACAAAGCAATTCAGGAGGAGTTCGATGCTCTACGAATAAACAATACCTGGACACTGGTCAAACCACCAGCATGCCCTTACAACATCGTTGATTCTAAATGGATATTTCGAATCAAAGAAGAGGTGGGGGAAAAAGGTACAAGACACGCCTGGTAGCAAGAGGATATAGTCAAAGAAGAGGCATTGATTACCATGAGACTTTCACACCAGTTGTGAGACACAGCTCACTCAGAACATTAATAGCTCTCGCGGCTAAACTTGATCTGCAAATTGATCAGATGGATGTTAAGACTGCATTTCTTAATGGAAACTTAAATTAAGCTGTTTACATGGAACAACCGAATGGTTTCGAACAAAAAGTAAAAGAGGACTATGTGTGTCTTCTGAAAAAGACATTATATGGACTGAAGCAGGCTCCAAGAAGTTGGAACATGAAATTAGATGCGGAACTAGGGAAGCTAAACTTTAAGCGATCCTTAAATGAACCTTGTCTACACTAGAACTAAATGAAAGAACATAATAATCCTGGCTGTCTATGCAGATGATATTCTGCTATTTTGGAACAATTTAACAGAAATGAAGGTAGTGAAGAAAGAGCTTGTCAAAATTTGAGATGAAAGATCTTGGCAAGGCAGAGTTGATGCTTGGTATTCAAATCAAACAAAATTTGAATAGTATTAATCTTACTCAAAAAAAATATATTGAGAAACTGCTTATAGAATTTGGCATGGAAGATGCAAAGGCAATAGCAACGCCGAAAGTTACTGGACAAAGGCTAGTGAAGCCTCCATCAGAACACATGTCAAGAGATGACCTACCATATAGAGCATTGATAGGTTCTCTTATGTATCTTGCTGTGTGCACATGTCCAGACGTTGCTTATTCAGTGAGCAGTTTGAGTCAGTTTAACAGTTAATTTGACGAGAGTCATTGGATCGCAGCAAAACGAGTACTTCGCTATCCAAAGGGGACTTACAGTCACGGTCTGAACTATTTAAACGGACAGAATGGAACTGGACACGCTGGAAATTTTGATAGGAAATCACACACTGGTTTGGTCTTCATACTGCAAGGCGGCGCAATCAGCTAATCAGTTGACGACCAAGAAATATATAACTATAGCTCTTAGTACAGCAGAGGCAGAATATGTATCGCTATCGGAAGCTTTTAGAAAAGCAATATTCCTGAGAAGGTTTATAGCCGAAGTAACTGATGGAGAGGGCTACAATTTGGACGAAGCCATGACCATCTACTCTGATAGTCAGTCTGCCATCGCTATCGCCAAGAACCCAGTACATCACCAACGTACTAAGCATGTAGATGTAAGGTATCACTTTGTGCGTGAGGCAATTGTAAATAATGAGGTGATGCTGAAGTATAAGGAGACCGCATGCATGGTTGCAGATGGTTTTACAAAACCACTTCCAAGAGAGAAGTTTGAGTGGTGTGCGAGACGTATGGGTGTATATGTTTGATATACATGTATGGTGTGTGAATGGACATGAGATTAAGGAGGAGTGTTGGAGGAAAGAGGTTCATCCTCACAATGTGTAACCTCATGTCACATTGATTTGTAAGACAGGCTGGTTGAACTTTTAAATAGGTTTTTAAAAGGACAACTGTTTTGTTAAGAACAATTTTAGATTCGCTTGTAATATGCTTATGAAAAGATGTTGTCCATCATATTAAAATTCATTTATTTCTGTTTAAGATAATTTTCTAACAATATTAAAGGCTGTTCTGCGTATTTTGCTGTGTTTAATTAACACCAACAGTCTGCGTCGCAGCCGTCAAGCACTTGGTGACATGACTTGTCAGATAGACAATTTGTGGACGTTTTTATAGTGTTTTTCAGTGTAAATATTTATTTTTGTGTATTTTTTTTCTAATTATTTTTACTTATGTTAAATGCCGCCTGTAGCGACGCCTGCCACATCGCTCGATGCTCAGGTGAGATCTCCTTATTGCTCCCAGCCACGCTTCTTTAAAGGCGAACGGGGGTTGCGGATACACTATCGCAAGGTTCACAAACCTCATAGTGTGCCTTTGTGCTCCCCAGCCACAACTTCAACACATTCAGACAAAACACTTTGGAAAACCCTTTCAAATTTAAAAAATTCTAACCGTGTTTTAAAACGAGTTCCCCGGGGCGCAAGGCGGCCTGTTGCTTTAAGTTTGACGCGATGTCTCTGCCTTGCGACCCAGTCGAATTCTTATAACGCCTGGGAGCAACTACTCACCTTCGCTTATAGGATTCTGCATGTCCAAAAAGATTTGGCAACAAAAAAAACTTTGACAGACCTAATTAAAGCCAACTGTAACAATTCGACTACCATTTTAGATCCAAAATTACCATTCCACAGTAAACTTTCACAAAGAGGGTTATGTTCACATGTAGAATCCAAATTAAGTGAAGGTGACATCAGGGGAGCGGCCAGGCTACATTTCAGTAGCGATGTGGTGGCGCCCTACTCTCCAGAATGGCTTTCAACCCTGGATAGCAAACATCTAGCGCCTGCGGATGGTGTCACCTTTCCCGAACCCCCCTCCCTCCCGGTCCGGATTCAACTCCTTTAAATGTTACTGCCCCCCAGCTGATTGCAGCCGTAGGCTCCTTCCGAAGTGGTTCCGCCGGTGTCCTCGACGTCCTGACTCCTCATCATTTAAAAGATTTATTGAGCTCAGGCGCCGGGGAAGCTGGTGAATCGCTTTTAAAGGAGCTTGCAGCTCTTTTTAACCTGATGCTCAATGGTGGTGTGAATGATGCCGTCGTCGATGTCTTGTACGGGGCCAACTTATGTGCCCTGCGCAAGAGGGACAGCGGCATTCATCCCATTGCCGTTGGGTGCACCTACAGGCGTACGGCAGCCAAAATATGCTGCAAATTGTACTGCGAAACTCTAAGGCACCAAGTTCCAGCCCCTACAGCTTGGCTTTGGATCCAAAGGGGGCTGCGAGGCTGCCGTACATGCCCTATCTAGTTTTTTAAATTCAAATAAAGGTGAGGTTATCCTCAAGGTTGACGTTAAGAACGCCTTCAACTCCGTTAACAGGGACACTTAGTTGGCTGAAGTAAAAAAGGAGTTCCCAGAAATGTATGGTTTTATGTGGCAGTGCTACAGGAAGCCATCAAAATTGGAATATTAAGATAACGTTTTGGAATCTGCAGTCGGATGCCACAAGGTGATCTTCTCGGGCCAGTCATTTTCAGTTTGGCTATCAATCCCATAATACAACAACTAAATTCAAAATTCAATGTCTGGTATTTAGATGACGGAACACTAGGAGGTGACGTAGACACTGTTCGAAAAGATCTTCGATTACTAAAGTAGCAGTTCCAATCCATCGGCCTCGAACTCAACAACTCAAAATGCGAAATTTACCATCGTGACAATACCGACAGACAATCGACCATACAGAAATTCAATTCAATAACCCCAGATATCAAAATTTTGGAAAAAAGTTAGATTGATAAGGCCGCCCATTGTATGTTTTTAGTATGATATTTTTTTTTGTTATGTAATTTGTGGTGTACAATAAAGTATATATAAATAATAAATAAATAAATACATCTCCTAGGTTCCCCAATTTTAGAAGACAGCTTTTCACAATTCGTCGACAAAAAATTTAACATTTTAACGATATTTAGGAAAGACTTTCTAAAGTTAATTTACATTCGACATTCACCCTTATCAGATATTGCTGTTTCGGTCCAAATTTTATGTATTTTCTCCGCTCTTCCTCTTTATGGAAGCAGTCACACCTTTTAGAAAAAATCGATCATATTATTCGAAATACTCTAACATTCATTTTAAATGTGGCATTGGACGACTGTGCGTGGCTGCAAGCCACACTACCCATTCGTTTTGGTGGGCTCGGCGTCCGCAAAATTTCCAGTGTAAGCCTACCGGCGCGGCGTTCCTGTCCTCGGTCAATAGCACCGAAAAGTTAACCACAAGAGTCTTAGCCCGTTTTCAGGTTGACTCTGAAATGCCGTGTTTGACCGATGCGGTGTACGCCTGGAAAGTGGCTTGCCCGGACACGGTTCTGCCCGAGAACCCGTCTTCCCAGAGACAGTGGGATGAGCCGCTCTGCAGGTTGGTACGGAATAATCTCATTAATACGTCTGTGGCGGCATCTACACCGCCACATGCGAACAAACGCATCAATCCTGCATCGCGCAAGCAGAGTTTACCGCGCAGATAGCATATATACAACTTCCCGACAACAAACATCGGGCAGTTGCCCACCAGATACGACATCCATCTGGTCGGAGGATCCTCCCTTTTCCAAGAGTGGCCGGTCCACAAGCAGAGCGCTATATCCCTTCACTGGTGACCCCGACGTGATCCTCATATCCCCTTCACTGGTGACCCCGACGTGATGAACATCACCTCTACACTGGTGACCCCGAGTATGAACGTCAGCGCAGCCTTCGTGCAACTACTCCAGCGTGACGTCATCATCATCACTCCCGCAAGTCACACAGCCAGCCAGCAACCACGGCTTGAACAGATGTCCTGACCATCAGCATGCAGCGCAAGCGCATAACTGGTCATCACCTTCAGCCTCATCAGCAACCTTGGCACAGCACACTGCACATTCGGCCGGTCCACAAGCAGAGCGCTTAATCCCTCTCCTGGTCGACATCAGCAGTCAGCCACCCCGACTCACTGGGGCATCTTCGCAGACAGTTCCGACTCACCGCGAACTATGCGACACCCGGTTCCAACCCACTTGAACCCAACTGGCATTGGCAAGCATCGCAAGATACAAGACTTAGTCCACTATCGACCTCCGGTTTTCGGAGGGGAGTGATGTGGCGGCATCTACACCGCCACATGCGAACAAACGCATCAATCCTGCATCGCGCAGTTTACCGCGCAGATAGCATATATACAACTTCCCGACAACAAACATCGGGCAGTTGCCCACCAGATACGACATCCATCTGGTCGGAGGATCCTCCCTTTTGAAGAGTATGAGTGAACTTTACACCCTGTTCCTCATATCTCTAAACGTCCACCAATACTGCTGAGCGTGCCCGCCTGCTGGCTGTAGGTGAATGGGAGTCGGGCCTCTGGCTTCAGGCGCTACCGTCACCCAACATAGGCACTTTGCTCTGTGACTCCACATTACGGCTCGCTACTTGTTTGCGTCTGGGCGCTCCGCATCGCTGTCAATGCGGTGAAGCAGTCAACTGCCTCGGACACAATGGCCTATCCGGCAGCAAGAGCGCTGGTCGGATGGCACGGCACGCCAGCATTAATGACATCATCCGTCGGGCTCTTGTCACCGCCGGGGTGCCAGCTGTTTTAGAACCCAATGGCTTGGCACGTGACGATGAGAAGAGGCCAGATGGAATGACCATAATGCCTTGGAAGTTGTGTAGAGGCCTTTGGTGTGGGATGCAACCTGTGTCGATACCCTCGCGCCATCCCATCTTCCTAGCACGGCGGGCTGTGCCGGGGCGGCTGCTGCAGGAGCAGAAAACCTCAAACGGCGCAAGTATAACAACCTTATTGGGAGCTATATGTTTGAACCGTTTTGGGTTGAAACACTAGGTCCTTGGGGTCAGAGTGCTCATCAGTTATTTCGGGACATCGCCAAACGGTTGGTCGACACTTCTCGTGACCAGAGGGCTGGCCAATTTTTTGCCCAAAGAATAAGCATTGCCATCCAACGTTTTGGGCACTTGTCCCGTTGACAGCGATGCGGTCGTATTTTTTGATGCCCTATGAGCTCTATCCCCCTTTTCTTTGTATACATTTGTACATTAGGTATATATATATTTTAGTGTTAGCTTGTATATTGTAATTTAGATTTTGAATAATAAGTTTTAAGTTATTTTAAAAATAAATATTATTTAAATAATTAAGTGAGTTATTCGCGCGAGTATGCCTTAACAAGTAAATTAGTTTCGATTTACACAAATTAATAAACATCGGTCCGTTCAGCTCCGGTAGTAGCAAAATATTAATTGGAGCACGAGATTTTATGTGAATTTGTTTCTCGTTTTGCTGGTGCTGTACGAGTGCCCCTTTGCGTCCGCGTCACGTAAGCTGATTCCTTTCATTTCAAAATTCCACGGCTTTCTACCAGCACAAAATAAAACGAACGGGAACGAAGGCTCGATGTGTAATAGCTGTACATTCCTCATACATAAATCCTATTAATTTTAGGAACAGGTAAAACATTTAAGCGAACACGTTCTATCTCATATGTAATTTGCTATCAAATTATTCCAATCCCGCAAGAATGTTAGTTTATCCAGTATAAATTCTATGAAAATGGTGCCTACGCATTCATAGCAACAAAGTTTTTAATAATCGCTCGGTTTTCACAAGAGGCTTTCACTGAATTGAGCTATGAAAATGAATAAAAAAAAGTTTATGTAGTTTGTTTCGTTCCGATTGTATAACAAGTATCAAAAGATTAATTCGTCCTAGTCTCTTTGTCCTATTTATGTGCTGTGTGTTTTATGATACTTATTCCGTTGCGTACTTAATCATTAGAAGGAACGTAGTTTTTAGTTTTATAGCAGGAAAATAATTCTATTCATTCAGATATTTGAGTTCTTGTTCACCCAGACATCGATGAATAATTCTGAGCACTATATTGTCGGGTTCTATGTTTGCTGGATGTATGTGTATAATCGATTAGAGCACTCTGTTTGTCGTTGCTGAGTATCCACCCCATCAATTTTAGCTTAATACTTTCACTGGATAAATGGATTGGAGGCGTAGGGTAAGGCGGACTTTGGCGACCGTCCCATCGTCTATTTACGGCCTAGCATGCTTTTCCAACCAACCCGCACTGGGCCCGCGTGGTGGATTACGGCCCACTCCCTCTCACGGAGAGGAGGCCTGTGTCCCAGCACTGGGAACATATTAGGCTGCTTACGTTATGTTATGTATGCTTTTGCATCATTCTTTAACCGATGAATAAGCCTTAAATTATTAAATAACCAAGGTTACTTTGTTATTTGAAATCTATTTGCCCGAACTGTTTAATAATTTATTTGATTTGTAAATAATATACCACTGAACCAAATTGACGAACGTGTGAAAGCTTCCCAGGGTAAACGTCATGTATTTTAAGTAAAGGGTCAAATTTTAGGATAATGTGTTGACGCAGATGGATACAACGCAAATAGCTGCGGTAACCGCCGGACCTTGTCGGTGTCATCATGGAGGATAATCAAGGGAAAATGGTATCGCTGTTTTTTTCATGGCCCATTGTTTGCCATCGTATATTTTTCTGAACCGACTATTTGCAAGTCTAAACGAAATGGTCGGTATTAAACAGACAAAGATTTATCTTTAATGTATTTAATATCGTGGTGCAATAAATAAATCAACATTTCCAAATCTGTCAGAGAAGATTCTATCTCTACCAAACAGAGTAAAATCCTCATCTAAATCTGTATTTTATCCGTAGCCAGAAATTATTTGTAAAACCCAATCTTATTATTACATATATAACATTTTATATGTGGTGGGTTTATGTCTTAGATTAAGCCAGAAAACTCCTTTGTCTGTTTACGACAAGTGAACTTTATAAGCAGTCCATTTTATTAGTTTTATCCTTCACACTAATAAAATGAATCGCCTATCAAGTTATGAAGTTACCCTAATTGTAACAAGTTTATGCCTCGGGTAACAACATTATTATATGGAGATACCTATCACTGTAATCCAAATAATATGTGACAGTTATTACCCGGCTCAGCAGAAGCCAGAGCGAAATGCGAGGGGTAGAAGTCAATGGGTTCCCCCATTGACTTCATAACTTGATAGGCGATTCATTTTATTAGAGGACAAATATTTAAAAGATGGATGAACACGCACAAGCATGCTATACGAAAAACATATTTTATTTTATTTTATATATTTAATGTATAATTTACTTACATGATATCATTATTCATATATCTTAACATCATATTACTAAATATCTTATTTTATTATCTCTCCCATCGTCTAATTAACAATGTTTTATTCATGATCAGAACTGGATTCTCAGATTTTAATTAGGTATTCGTCTCTACTATAGTTACAAGTATTTACACGTGAAGTTTAGACCAAACTAGTCGTAACATGGGAGCTATAAATCAGGATCTTCGAAGTCTTGCAATTTTGCCAAAGTAACCTAGAGCTAGGCGACCTAGACCGGCAACTTACAGTACATTATTGTATAATTTTTCCATCAATGGCCCCTTATACGCAAACCAAAGAATTTACTATGTATACATCGGCAAGCGTATGAGAAAATATTGTGCCGAAATGTCATAATATTGTCTCAAGCATATATTGCTAAGATATTTTATATTGTAACTAAGTTGGCATCGATAAATAACAATAACAAATTCTGTATTTACATGGTTGATTATTTTAGGTCGTTTCGCTTACATAGCTTCTGAATGGGCCATCGTTTTGCAAGAGAAGATGTTTTTAGTAAATCATTTCATATTTTTAAGACTTTTACTAAAACTTTATGTAGAAAAAGATCGTTTTATTTATTTAGTTCGGTAATATACAATAATATATTATTCAACACACTTGCTCATAAAGTGGCTCTATGGTCACCGCAATTAGGCACAGAATGACACCCATAATCAAACGGTGACTTTTTCATTTCTATAACTCACTAGTGAGTTATAGTTTTTTTTTTAACTTATTGGTGGAGTGGCGTTGTTCTTAAATCATTTTCTTCGTAACTAGTACTTGTAGACATTTTAATTAATAAATAACTATAAATTCAATAGTGAAAACGAGTTGTGAAAAATGTTTCGCTATGGCGGGAAAAATTAGTCAGTTTTCCTATGCGCGCGCATTGCGATCGGCCACAGACTAAAGGGATGAGGTTTTTTTTTTATTTTCCGCGCATAGGGTTTGCGCCTATTCTGCCCGTACAAAATGGAGAATTAAAAGTTTTCTTCTATTACAGGGAAAACAAAAGTTGTATTTGAGTGAAAGTTTTATTTATTAAACACGTACGAGTTAAAATTATCTATTTAAATAAGAAGTTGCATGAAATTAGCAAGCAATAGGAACATTAATTTATTTGTTCTATTGAACACGATCTTTTTTTGAATAAAATGAGTTTTTATTGATATTTTATTCACAAGAGTGTTGAAAAACGTCGTATGATACACGTGTGTATTGATAATTACCGTCCTCGGCTCTCTTAAGACCCTCGCCTACGGCTCGGGTCTCAATGGCGCCTCGGCGGTAATCACCAATTTGCTAGTAACATAATGTACAATTACAAATTCTTTACTAAATGTCTATATTTACAGCAAATTATTTTAAAAAAAACTACCCGAGATCTGGCTGATCGTCTATGAGAACTGAGGAACACATTTTTTGAGCTGTAGTTTGTAACACATTTGTTTAAAATTCCCAGATTCGTTCTACAACTGTTTTAAGTCTACTACTAAATCCTGGGATTATCATTTTGAGAATTCCCTCAGTTCACACTTGTTCTACTGAACAGTTCTATGGTAGAACTAATGTTTTTTTTTCTCATTAGTCCTACGATATTAGGTGTTTTTTTTTGTGTGAACTAATGGGAGTCTTTTTCCCCCACTTGTTTTACTTGTACTATTCAACAGTTCTACGGTAGAACTAATGGGAGTTTTGGTTCTTACTAGTACTTACTACTTTTTGAGTTATTCCCGTATAGTCGAACTAGTGAAACTTTTACTTCCAAGTAGTTCTACTCTAAGAAATGTATTGCCAAATATACTAGTTTTACCTCACATCAGTAAACCTTCATATTATTGGAAAACTAAATAAAACACTGTTACATAAACTAAATAAAACAGTGTTATACATTGTTTATGTTATAAACATTACTTCTAGTGACATATCATTTCCAAAAAGTGTCCCACGCGAATTGCGCCAGTTATTAATTTTAGTTCAGGTTTGATTTTTTTAACGTTCCGAAAGAACGAAGAATTATTGGACTTATGAATAAAATATCAATAATCAAGAGCATATAAATGTAAAAGAGAGCGAATTTTACCACCCTACCTTTAATAGGGTCTATTTTCTTTTGACCATTACCATACAGATAGAGAACTTACTTTGTCTAGATAAATGATGAAAGCTTAAACTCGTTTTATAGCAGTTTAGATTTTGGAGCTGTAGCCTTTAAGTGGGGTGTCCAAATTTCCGAGTTTGCTTCGCTCGCTTTTGCATCCTAGAATATTTATTTAATGACAGACTTTTGAATTAATGACTTCTTTAGGCGCGTTGAGCAATTTTTGGTAAGGGAAAATCTCATGGGTTCGCGTTATCGAAATGCTAATGTATGACGTTTTGCGCTTGTAATGATAAGAATATTTGGTCGCTGTGATTTACTCAAGACACTGGTGCCGCTTCTCTTGTCAGAAATGGACTAAAAATCATCAAAATTTCCTGGTCAACCACGATTTCGCATTCTGAAATTGACTAAAGTGACACAACTTAACTATATTTTAGTTTGACAGCACTAAGATGGCACTGAGTTATTCATTTAGTGAAAACGCCATTTTTCTATTCTGAATTTGACGTTTTACATCAAAAATTTTGATTGTGTAACTAAATCTGAATATGAATCTGACTATTTACAATTAAATTCACACCAGTACTGTTTTTGCACCTGAAGTCGAACTCCTCGACTTCAGGTAAAAACAGTACTACTTCTTTTTTTTTCTTTTCTTTTGCTTATATCTCGAAAATGGTGTGGTTTATCGCAAAAATAATGATTTCGACCCCCTTTATGCACTGCCTCGTTGGTCTAGTGGTCGCAATCGCTACAGCTGAGCATGAGGTCCTGGGTTCGATTCCCAGGTCGGGCAACGTGTTATTGGGTTTTTCTATCTGGAATTTCTCAGTAGCAGCCAAAAGTCTGGATTTGTGCCTGGTAGATGGCAATAGGCTCGCCCCCTATTACATGGGACTTGAAACATAACTGGCGAAATATGGGTGTACTATAGGTACACCTCTGCCCAACCCTTCGGGGAAACATGGCGTGATGTTATGTTATGAAACTCATACTCCCCTAAAACTCAACATGCAGGTAATAATTTTACATAGTTTCCATACATAAAGTGAAAAGTTCCATATAAAACCCGTCGAGGCTCTCCCAGCCCGCATCCGGCTTTAAAAAATTCACGGGGTAGGGCAAACAAGTACCACGTTGCGAAGCCAAAAGAAAAAAAAAACACGTGGAGTTGCGATTGTCAAATTCGATTTTATTCGTGTCAACATTATTTTTGTAAGTTTAGAGACATTTTTTTGCAGAATAGCTTTAAGATTCTCATAGCCAACAGCAGCCAACAGTAAGGAATTATAGTGATAGTTTAGTTCGGTGTACATACAAGGGAATCGGCACCAATGTTTATATTCTTTTTCTTAATTAATTATAATCTTAATTAATTAATTAATTAAAATATATTAATCTAAATTAATTATATTTTCATTTAAAATTGACGTAATGTACTAATTGCAATGTATTTTAAATGAGTTGTATTGCGGTATGTGGTTAGCAAGCGACCTCGAAAATTGATCATATTATTCATGCCTGAGCAGCCGGCAGCATGTTCGTCATGCTCCCTTACATGTCACTGCTTGCGGTAGCATCGGGGGTCGGGTTGCGTCCTTCCCTCAAATATGCCAAGGGGGGTAAAGGCTGATCTTTCATTAGGCTCGTGAAAGGTGCTGCTTGTGGCAACTGCACTACTGTGTTTTTTTTATATATTTCTGCTTCAGTATAGTTTTCTATGTTTTGTTGGTATATTGGAGTGTGCAAGCTGACATATGGCAAATAATTTAATATAGGTAATGTGTAGTGTTTCGTAATGTTAATTACCTATTTACTATTGTATTTTATCAAGTTCTTCTAACTGAACAGGCAGCTGAGCTGCTGGAAAGTTTGTTGTGCTAGTTCTTCCCAGCTAAATCACTAGGAAGTGGTGAAGTGCGGGTGTTTTGGGGGACTGTCTTATGTAATTTTGTCGTTCAAAAGTACTGATTCTCAGTCTAGTTTGAATAAATTATATTTTTGAATTGATTATATTTTTGAGTGCCGATAGGTGTAAAAACTAGACTAATGTTAAAATTTTGAGAAATTAAAATTAACCTCTATGTTCTATGTTAGAGGGTTTGGTTTCCGCACTTAGTCCTACATGTGGACCATTGTCTGTGGGCCATGGCGGCCGTCGGTGATTATTATTCCAACCAGCCCACCTCCCCCCAGAAGCCGATCAAAGCTTCTGGTCTGTTGAGAACCTCTGTGTAAGATCCGAGTGTCCCGAGGGTTTCTGTCCTAATCTGGGTAACGCCTGTGCACTCAAAGAGCACGTGCGCGACGGTCTCGTCCGACTCCATGCAAGCTCTGCACAGAGGGCTGTCCGTTATGCCTATTGTGTAAAAGTGTTTATTTAGCGAGCAGTGCCATTTCTGTTCAGGCGTAATAAACGTATAGTTAGCCTGCCATCTAAGGATGGCAAAGCTTCCTTGGACTGCCTGCAGCCTGGTGTCGAGGTCCACCACCTCTCGGCTTGTGTGTGGGTGGACTCCTGCAGCCACCTTCGTATCTGATTGAAGGGGATGGGTATGATGGGTTCAGGCCCGCATGCCGACGTGCTGGATGCTCTTCTGGCTAGTTCGTCAGCTGCGTCGTTGCCTAGCGATCCACTGTGTCCTTTTATCCATTGCAGTGTCACTGTGTTGCGGTTTGATACCGTTACTCGTTCTAGAGCACCCACTCGGGCAAATTATGAACTGATGGCGGGCCGCCAGAAGTATAGGTAATTAAAGACAATAAAGAATTGATAATAATGTATTAAAATTGAAAAATAATTTATTAATTTGAAGCGTGGCACTGCATAGTGCTTACAATATTTTTTATATTTGGCTCAAATTTACTTGTAGCAACACGTAAAACTGCTTCCAAACTTTCGTTTGCAAGGCGGTTTCGATTTTTTGTTTTATTATTATTTAGTATTGAAAAGGTTTGTTCACATATATAGGTAGAACCAAATAAGCTGGCACATTTCAGAGCGTTTATTCGCAACACTTTGTACGTATTTTTATCGATGCAGCGGTAAAAGTTCAGCTAGTCTCCTTCGTTGAATTTGTTGCGTAAATCTTGGTCGTTTTGAATGTCGATAATTTCTAACTACATTGACTCTGGCGCATTTTTAACTGAAATCGTGAAAGGATTGCTGAATTTGTCCAACAGAGGTTTCACTTTTTTTAACTCCGAAAATCTGTCTTGAAAATATTGCATCAAAATATCTAGCTTTTCTACATGAAATGAAAATCTAGCTTTTCTACATGAAATTAATCGCAGTTTTGTTGATTTTTTCAGCCATTTTCTTATAATTCGGAAAATGATTGTAATTTCCAGAATTCAATTGCGATCTGCTTGCATTGAAAGGATGATACATGAGCGTAGAGCTGGGATATCAGTTGATTTTTGCCTTGAAGCCGTGTGTTCAAGACATTCAAATGATTTGTAATGTCAACTAAAAAAGCCAAATCACACAACCAATCAGGATTTTTAAGTTCCGGGACATCCCTTTGCTTTTCCGCCAGAAATATTCCAATTTCTTCTATTAAATTTAGAAATCGTTCCAGTGTCGACTTAGCCACCTTACTTCTGTATAATAAAGTAAATCTCCATATTCGCTTTCGATGTCATCAAGGAATTGTTTGAATTGCCTGTGATTTAGTCCTCGTGATTTTATGAAATTTACAGTCGAAACTACCACTTTCATGACATTTTGTAATTCATTTTTTTTAGATGCTTCTTGGTGTATAATGCAGTGAAACTGCATGAGATCTTCAGCGTTTTTTTCTTCTTGCAGATGCTTTTTCAGCAAAGTAAATAGCCCAGAATTGACACCAATCATCGAAGGAGCAACGTCAGTCGCAACTCCCGATAATTTTGATAAGTCCTAATCAGTTTTTGAACACTCATCCAAAAGTAAATTGAGTATATCAACTCCTCTGGTTTGACCTTTCAATGAACACATTCCTAATAACTCTTCTAAGACTTCAAAATCTTGAGTAACACCTCGTATGAATATGAGAAGTTGAGCTGTGGAACTAATATCAGTGGATTCGTCGAGTGCTAATGAAAAAAATTCAATGATCTTAGTTTTTTCATTTAATTGTTCCGCAATATTACCTGACAAAGACATAATTCGTCTTTGGATAGTCATACGATTCAGTTGAATTTTCTCAAACTTTTTTGCTGCTTTCTATGCATGCTTTTACAAAATCCCCTACCATTGAAGGGGCGACTTCGCTTTGCTATCATTCGAGAAATTTAATAACTTTTTTAAACATAGCTTGCTGACCAGTAAGCTCCCGTTTTAAAGACAACATTTTTTGCTTTCTTAATTCGCCTGTAAACTTGGTAAAAGTAGGATGCTGCGTTTCATAGTGCCTTTTTACATTATATTCCTTTGCAATCGCAACAGAATTCTTGCAAATTAAACAAACGACTTTGTTATGCGACCATTCAAAAAAGTATTTCTCAGTCCAAATTTCTTGAAACTGCCGATTTTCATCTTTAACCTTACGTTTTTTACTAGGCCCTGGCTTGTCCATGTTGCGTTCTAATCCTGGCTATGATTAACACAGCACCTAAAAACAATTCCAGTACCTACTTAAATTACCCATCCTTTTTTAAATTACCAAAAACACTTATTAATAAGAGAGTTTTACTTACGATTTCACAACACAATTATACACGGTACTTGACGGGAAATTACGTTGAATGTGGATCAAAATATATGACACCGGCTAGTCGAGTTAAAATCTACACTAGAACTATTGACACTTCACTCAAATTAAAACCGAACTGTCGGTCGCTGTTTTGTTTGTATGTTTGGCATCTCGCAGGTCAACCTATGCGGTTGTCGTCTGCTTAAGCGGACTTGCCTGTGGATTCCCTAATAAATTAAGGCCTCCAGCCAGGACTTAAACTTATATACTAACTAAAACTAAGCGACAACGCTAAGGGCACCCCCTGTGGGGTACGAACCTCGGCTTAGGGCGTCGCTGGAAGAGGGCAGCAAATGACTAGCTGGATCAGGATTGGTATTAATTAGGGACGAATTTAAAGCTACAGGCTCAACGGCGCGGGCTGGCTCGAGCAAGGGTCGGGAGGGGTCTGTCGGTCGCTTTTTTTTTTTTTTTTTTTTTTTTTTGTGTATGGCATCTCGTAGTTGACCTTGAGAGGTCGTGACTACTTAACCGGACTATCCTGTGGCTGCCTTAAGCGGACTCAAAGCCTCCAGCCAGGGGCGTAAAACTACTTATATTATTAAGCGAACGCTCGCTAAGGGCACCCCCTGTGGGGTACGGACCTCGGCTTAGGGCGTCGCTGACGGGAGGACAGCAAGATGGGACAGGCTGGATCAAATTTGGTTGATTATTATTAATCGGGGAATTTAAAGCTACAGGCTCAGCTACGGCGCGGGCTGGCACTTCGTCGAGCAAGGGTCGGGGGGGACAATTACGTCGGGATCTTCGCGAGGAACCTCGGCGGCGAGGTCGGAATGTCGGTCTGTGTTTGTGCACTGTACTGGTGGCCCTACTGCTCTCCTGAATGAGAGTTATGTGGTCATCGGGATCGGTGAGGACATGCTTGGGACGGCGGACTTGGCTAATGGAGGAGGGAATATAACTAGCGGCTTTCACAACCAGAGGGTTGCGGTGATTCGCGGCGGTCTCGAAGAAACGCTTTGAAATGCGTTGTCGGTCGCTGCGGTTAGCGTGGCTTTTATACCGCGCATATAGAGTCGAAAACTGTCTGGAGAAATCTCGAAACCGACTCTGGAAGCTTCGTGTATCGTGTACCTACGCGAGCAACTGGGAATTCGGGACTATTGCTATCTCGCTTGCTCTAACAATATAACCCTTGGATAAGCCGCCACCGCGCTGCCGTCGTCGCCGCGCTGCCGGCCGCGGCGCTTCCCCAAGAAAACGAATTTAACCGAGATCGGCACGAACATTACCGACCGCTGTTACCGACGCATGCACGGCGCACCGATAAGCGCACTTAAGAGCGCGCGCTCGAGATTCAAATTACTTTTCGAACATATTTTTTTTGGTTTTATTCTGGAATAGAATTCAATATTTTTCGAATGTATGAGAGTATTATTTTTGCTGTCGGCGCGGCGGGCCACCAGTATTCGACCGGCGGGCCGCATGCGGCCCGCGGGCCGTGGTCTGTGCATCCCTGTTCTAGAGCCTTGACATTCTAGTATTAAACTTGAAATATATTTTTTCCCCAATGATTGGAGGACTGAGGCGCTGTCGGAGAGTATACGTATATGGGTGTCCGTAACTTTCCTGGTTTCTATGGCATACGCCGCTTGTATAATGCCCACACACTCCGCCTGATAGACGGTGTTGAACATTCCCAGCGGACTTGATATGTTTATGTTGAGGTCATGTGAAAAGACTCCGACTCCGGTCCCAAATCCGGTCTTCGAGCCGTCTGCGTCGGTGTATACTCTCACCTCATTCGGGCTTGAGTAGTCACACTGTTCTTCTGAGAGAACAATGTTGTAGTGCTTTTGGAAGTAGTGTTGCTTCGGGGTTTTGTCGCAGGGTGATGCCAACATTGGCTGTCGTTTGACCGAATCCTCCTTTATGCGTGTGTGCCTGACCCTAGAATCTTTGCTTAGGGTTCCCGATATATGGAGCCTAAAGGCAGCCGGGGTCGCCTCCTCCCGCACGATGAGGTGTAGGGGTGGCAATCCAAGCATTGCCTGTAGGGCAGAAGTGGGTGTAGTTCTCATACAGCTAGTGATTGTTACACAAGCAAACCGCTGCAGTTTCTCGTTATCTCTTTGGGCTGTGCTCAGGTCTGTCATAGGCAACCAGACCAACGAGCCGTCCGTGATAATTGGTCGAATGACAGTAGTGTATAGCCAGTACGTTACCTTGGGGTTAATCCCCCAGTTTCTGCCAAGCATTCGCTTGCACTGCCACACTCTACTATTTTCAAGGCTTGGCGCATAAGGTTGCATAGGGTATTTTCGTGGGTGCCATTTATTATTATAGTTATATCATCGGCATAGCCTACAGTAAAGTAGCCTTTGTCATTGAGTGTTCTGATGAGGCTGTCTACAACCAAGTTCCACAGAAGTGGCGAGAGAAGCCCCCCTGCGGACAGCCCTTCGCCACAATTGCCCTTGTGGTGTCGTTCAATGTTACCTGTACAGCTCTCAGTTTGAGCAAATTAGTGATCCACCCGCTCAGGGTCGGGTCTATATTGTGTCTGTCGAGGGCCATGTTGATGCTACCAAACGTGGTTTTGTCAAAGGCGCCCTCGATATCAATGAAGACGGCTAGTGCTGAGCATTTATGGTCCACCGCGCATTCAATCTTGGAAACCACGCTATCTAACGCAGATTCCGTTGATCTGCCTGTGGAGTACGCATGTTGTTGTTTGTGAAGTGGTTTTACCTGAAGAGGTCCGTCTCGAATGTATCTATCACAGAGTCTCTCGAGGGTTTTCAGTAGGAAGGATGTGAGGCTTATGGGCCTATAGGCCTTGGGTTGTGTGTAGTCGGATTTGCCTGGTTTGGGTATGAAAACGACTTTCACTTCGCGCCAAGCTAGGGGTATGTGTCTGAGTGAACCTCTGTTATTTCATAGTTTTAAGTTTATACTTGGTCGGTAGACTCAATGGCTGCCTTATAGGCCCATCGGGGTCTCCGTGGCTCAAGTATAGTTTTACGAGTAAGATAGTATGAATGTAAATCATTCAGGCTCTTGACAGCTTTAACGATTTTGGGCGGGTTGTGCACGCCTGATGAAATGTTTATTCTGCCTAACTTCATTTCAACAAGCATAATCACGAAGACGTTGATATGCATAATAGGTAGGTACAAGTACCTATTGTTGCTTATATTTAAGTTTGTGAGCGCAGTCTGTGGTTCCTGCTAATAGAAACACATTATCTACGTATGTGCCAATAGTTCAATATTAATCTCAGCTATCATTGGTACTTACTGTTTTGAAATATTATCTCAAATTATATACATCTAGCTCAATCGGTCGCCACTAACAAGTCTATCTTCTTCTTCTTTTTCTTCGTAACACTATTGTCAGAGCGGTCGTGGTCTTCATGTAGTTTGTTTTGTAGGGGCTGATGTGATTGGCCTCACGATTTCTCACCATTAACGTCGACTTTTGGTATTTTTGTGCACACATACAAGGGATCGCCCATTGCACATTTAATTTGGTCAGTCCATCTCACGGGTGAGCCGCCGCGTGGTCTGGTGCCCTCCACGCTACCCTGCACGACAAGGCGCTCTATGGAGTCACCTTCACGCCTCGAGACGTGTCCGAAGTATTTGAGGAGCGCGTTTGGACAAGAACAAATAGACGATTTTTGATGTCGAGTTCATGGCGTATAGGTATTGGTGGAAAACTCGATCCACGATACCCCAAGCATTTTTCTCCATCACCACATTTCCAGAATATTGATCTTCTTCTTGTAGATGTCACGCAGCGTCCACGTCTCAGCAGCGTATAGGAACATAGGTAAAACGAGTGTTTGAACAAGCCGGATCTCGGTGGCTTTTGTAAGATCTCTGTTCTTCCAGACTTACTTCAGTGTGTCCATCGATGATGTAGTTATCGCCATACGTTTGAGATTAACGCTCCAAGAAATATGTCGGACCTGAACACGTCGCAGTTCGCAATTTTGGAGACATCGGGCAAGTTGTTGTTACCGCGGTCCACGATCGTCACCTTAGTTTTTTTGCTACTCTACTCTCCATCCTACAAAGTAATTCCTCTAGATTACTTGCGCTAGTGGCAAATAGCGTGGTGTCATCAGCGTATCGCAGGTTTGAAATGTTGTAGCCACAGATTGAGACACCGTCTGTCTAGTCTTCCAGAGTAATGCGCATGATGAGTTCGGTGTAAACATTGAAAAGGAGCGGTGATATTTTGCAACCATGACGGACACCTGCACTAGGAAGGAAATGGTTCGACAAGATTACCATTAGTTCCAACTGAACAAGTATATATAATATGTATTAATATTGCTTGTAGGTGCTTATATTTTTTTATTAGCTGAATAAAAATAAAGTTGTAACATTTAATCGGCACTTATTTTGACCGTTTACTTTAAATTAACTTCAGCCAAAAATTTTATAATATTCTGGGCCAGGTTTTTGCTGATTTTATAGGAATTTCCGTCGTCAGTGCAATCTGTTCGACAAACTGGACGCTGGCAATCGCGTAATTTAATGAACACTTCCCTAATCGAGTGACGAGCCGAAAGCCGCTCGATGCTCCGGCAAAAATAGCATTTACGTTTTCCATTTCAAAATTTGTTCGTAACAAGAAATAAGACTATTGACGTTTCGTAATTTGTAAACTGAGTTAGGTATAGAGCTCCATCGTCGAAAGCCCGAGGTCTTTCAGGTTTGTTTTCATTTTAAGGAATTACTAAATTGCTTCTCTCTCTTACCTTTTTTCTTAAAAACATAATGTTCACAACTCGATCATATTGTTTGCTACAAGTAATTTATATTGAATGTGAATTTCAGTAATGCGTTTTTCGTCGTTTAAGCTAGATGTATTCTCATACAAGAAGGAATATTGGCTACATTTGCAAACAGGTCAGAGCAACGATTTATCATTGTGAAGATGACGTTTACGGCCGATAGCGACTGATTTGTTCCAGATCAAATGCGAATCCAATATTTACGCATCGTGATCGTACGGGCTCGGAAACATTCACATCGTATCACTGTAACGTATTGCATTACGGTGCACTTCTATTCTTATGTTAAGTGAGTGAGGGTAGCGTTTGGATGAGTAGGCACGAAAGCTTGAGGTACCTTTCAAGAGAATGTTTGGCGAGTTTATCTATTATACCTCTAAATTGGTGAATTCGACTCCCAAATTAATAGATAATGCCTTTGTTAAAGCCACTCACTAATTGACTAACGAAGAAATTACTAGAGTAAACCCGATTCCAAGAATTATGTTGATCCGGTTCACAAAATTATTGTTTCAATAAATATTTACATGAAAATTATTCACAGAGTGGTTTCCGAATCAGACTCATGACGTCAATGGCCTGTGCTCGACTTTGCCGCCCTAGTTCAGACTGCCTGTGCAAGATAAGCTGGCTTCCTCCCTCTGTATTGTCTATAATTTAGTTGCTTTGTTACATGCTTGCAACCTAGTTAACACGAGTTAATCCGCTTGTGCACCCATCAGCTCTGTGTATGGATTAGTTTTGGGCTAAATCCGTTTCCACTGGATCTTATGTTGTCAGACATAAAATCCTTTTAAAAAATTATGTCGATCTACAATAGGGAAATGGGTCGATCTACAATAGGTGCAAAATTGTACGAGTAAATACTTTACTGAAAAAAAAACATTTATAAAAAATATTTTCAATTGAACATTTGACAAAGTTTTTAATTTGTACTCGTAACGTCACTCGGCCGCGAAGTCGCAGCACTCGCTACTTGCTGCGGGGCTTACCAGTGTGGTGCCTGTGCGAGTAGACTCAGTGACGTGCGAAACACGTGCGTAGCTGTTTTTCATCAAACGTTGCGTTCATTTTTTCCATCCATAACCATACCTGCGACTGATCCTCTCTTCCGCTTTGCGTACCTTTCGATTATCCAGCGGGACGGGAGTGGATTTCGTATAATATTTCATCTGATTCTGTTAAAAAAACATTTTATCATATTGCGTAGGATTTGCTGACAGCTTTGTCAGCAAACTATAAATTGTGCTGTTTCTGTTTTCGTGATCGAGTGAATTGTTTGCTTCGTGGACAGCGGGATTATTATATTTTCAGTTTTGTAGTAATGAAACGGTAGGTAAAGGTGAGAATTATTGTGAATATTATTTACAGGCGTTACGTTATTGTGAATAAAATGCGACATTTTGCTTGGCGAAGCTCTGTACCTTTTATAAGTTATTCATTATTTGTGTCTACATAGTCCAAAATTTATTTATGAATTCATCATTTAGTTAAAGAAAGCCATAAGAAAATGGTTGTACACTGCAGTATTTTATGCTAGTTAAGCAATTATAGAAGTTAACGGTCCTGGACTACTAAAGTTGTAACTGCTGTAAATGGGACTTCTTAACGCAATCTCGAACATGAATCGCATAAAATGTTAGCTGGTTTTTCATTTAAGTCAAATTGTTGAAAAGAAACGTAGGCTCTTGACATGGTTACGTGGATGTACGCCTATATGGCTCCAAATCGGCCCGTGTCACCCCCAGTCTTTTATTGTAGCGAGCTTTCCAATTACATTCGAGATGGATATTTGCGCGCCTCGATGGCGCACGTCTTCGGCTCCGACTTGTTATCTCTGAAACGAATGCAAGGGTTCATGAAATAAAAAGCTAAGCTTAGTCATAAAATATTACGCTGTTAAACCACTTTCTTATATTTGTTTTTAACGACATCGTTTTCATTTTACTCATAAACCGAGATGAACAATAAATTAATTAAGCTGGCGTTAACTAATGTTAATAAAACATTGTATTTGGTTTAGGCATACCTAGCTGAAGGATTTATTATCTTTTTATGGAATGTTCAATTAATTAATGGTGAGCCGAGAAACTGCATTTAAATGTGTTTCGTTTGTATGTTGACATAATAATTTCATTATTTTGTTTGATATCACTAACAAACTATAATTTACAAAACGGTCCATTATCCTTATTCAGAAACATGGTGAAAAGCCTGAAAATTATATACAGTGTGGCAGGGACATCGACGCGCAAACTGGTAACTGCAATTGTAACGGTACATAACGAACAGAACGAAAAAAAAGTCAGTAATAAAATAATACTGTGTCTACACATTTTGACCACGTAGGTCGTATAGACACAGCATTTTTTTTATGAAACTACCGATTTTTTTTTAGTAACCGACATAACATAAAATCATGCCTTGTTTCCCCGAAGGGTAGGGCAGAGGGGTACCTGTACACCCACAATCTAGTGCAGTACAGTCTAGTGGTCACAATCGCTACTGCTGAGCATGAGGTCCTGGGTTCGATTCCCAGGTCGGGCAAAGTGTTATTGGGTTTATCTATCTGGAATTTCTCAATAGCAGCCTGGAGCCTGGATTTGTGCCCGGTTGATGGCAATAGGCTCGCCCCCTATTACAAGGGACTTAAACATAACTGGCGAAATGTGGGTGTAGGTTAGTAACCGACGTTTAATTCTTAAATAATTCAGCGATATCCATAATATAAATACTAGGAACGAATTCGGTGTTCCTACTACCAGGTTCAAGAAAATAGGTGGCTCGTTTAAATGCTTCTTTACGTTTTTATAATAAACTTCCAAGTCACATAAACTAAAAGACTTAATTGAGACGAAGATTGAGATGTTCCAATTTTACACAATGTTGATTATTTTGCTATTTATTTGATTTAGGACTATTTTGCTCCTTTTTTATTTATTTTTCTAAAGCCATACCTTTTAACATGAAAATTACATGAATATTTACTGTTTTAATTATTATATTATTTTTTGTGAATGTGAGGACTATGTGGGTATTTTTTTTTAGTTCGTTTTATCGATGGTCTGGCAGTTTGTGTACTCTACAAAGAAATGCGTGCACTGACTGGACAGATCCACTAAAATCTGTGTGGATCTATCCTCAAAAGACACCAGTCTACATGGTATTCACATGATCTGACCAAGATTATGTATGGACTTTAATAGAGACTGTGACCTCTGAGTTTGTTTCGGCCTTTCTTCTCAGAGTAGTCAGTTTTTAAAATATGATCGATGTGTCAAAGTGTTTGTACAAGCCATCGAACCGTCGATAAATGCGTACAGAAATATTTTAACAGATTAATGATTCGTAACTCTTATTGAATAATGTAAATAGTCGTGCTCGTTCAGGTACGAGGGCTCTCTAGCGTTGTGTCGAGCGTTGCTATTAAACAGGATATTAATACACGAGCATCCATTCAGTCGCGACGGCAGTTCGGACAGTTTGCTACCAACTACTTGGTAGTTGGAAAGTCCGGAAGACAATCTAATCGTAGCCAAGTTCCGGACATTACCGATCGGCGCCTAACGATGACTGATCACTCTTTGATGTTCGTGTTATATTAATCTATTGAAATTAATTCGGCATAACTTGTACATTAAACTTCAACAGTCAACAATCATACAACCACAATATTACAAGCTTATAGGAAATATCAATACGCGATATCGAGTTAACGGTTGAATTTGTCGCGAGCGAAAATGTGATCAATATTCGATAATTCCAAAGCAGATGTCGTAAATGGCAGGGCAAATGCTGCCGATATATTTATGAAGGGTATTTAGCGTCGGATAAAATATTATTTTGCTTAGAGTAAACAGTAAATGTGCTTAGAGATTTATTTGCGCCGTTTATCCGGATGATCCCATGGGGATCGCCTGTAAATTATCAACAAGGACACACCTCGCTCGTCCTTCAACTCTCGAAGGTTTGAAAGCTTTGATTTGAGGCTCAGCTAGAAATATGTAATTCTGACAAAACAGCGTTGAAGCATTTTTTATCTTCTGCTGAATTGAAACTTATACAAACGGTGTCGGAGCAGTTGATGAAATTTTGCTCTCTGTAGTCGTGAATCGTGATCAATCACGGTACCCTAACGAACAGTCCTATATAGGTTTATACTAGGTATAAGTATAACAGTGTCTCGAATTCTATTACCTGCCTACGTACACACAAACTCGCCACTGGTGACGGATCGACAAATATTACTAAACATCTAGACATTTACTACTTCGTTTTTCTAAGTACGATTTTTGTTTTCAGAATATTTGCGAGGAGAAAGTTCGTTTAGGCACTTTTTCCTTTACGTTCACAAGTGGATTTCGTAGGTGAAACATGCGAAGACGAGGATTACAAATCGCCTATGTTTTCATTTTTTGAAACCATCGTTTTTGTGTTGGTATAGCTTTAGGTCGTTAAAAATTGTTCTTTTTTCTATCAATCTTTAACTTTTTTTCACAGCAGTGGACGAAAATCAGCTGTCGGATTACATACTCTTTTTGAACTCACGTAAGGTATGAGTAGTCAGCATATATAGATAACACAATATGCCTTTATATCTGTGCCTTTGTTGATGTAGAGCCGTATTTCCATCAGCGGAACAAAGGAAATTAAACTTTTAATTGGTATTCGCAAACAAATTCGTAAAGAAATGTAAGGTGTAAAGAATAAATTCAAAAGTTTTCTTTGTTTTTACGTTTAATTTTTTATTCATAATAACTTATGGTCTTATATGAGATTATAATACTATACTATATACTATACTATATATTAGATTAATACGTAATTAAATTTAATATTACTTAATTTAATTGCGTTTTCTTTTAATTCTGAGATATATTTTCTAGTAAATATTAAAGTCAAAACTTTGATGAAAGTGTTTCAAACAATTACAATATTGCACATAATTTTTCATCCTCGGTTTTCGTTACATCGAAAGCAGGTGTCAAATTTTCACCTCCCCCTATGAATCTTCATTTTCATTACGTACAAAGGGAGAGAGGGGAAGAATATTATCGAAGACCCTCACTCATTGACTTACTTTATACGGCATTAAATATATTGTACCTATCTATAAAAGTATAGATTGAACGATGTTTCCTTATGTTTGTAGATACCTACCTACCTACGCTAAGGAAAATGAAGATCGATGAAGACTTTATTGTTATTACTTTATTCCTGTAAGGTATGAATTTACTTGAATGAATGAATGAATGAAATGCACCGACCCCACCGGGGTTTACAAGACTCGATTAATCGAATGAACCCCAAGATTTGCACTAGTACCTGAAGCCTCATGCTTCATGTTGCTTCAAATACCGTTTCATATCAAGAAGAAGACCGGGGGGCGCTTTAATGTTTAGGAAGGACGTGCCCTTAGGATAGGAAGGATTGTGAGCGTACCGAGTATGCAACCATTTTTTTTTTGTTCCGGGGTGGAAAATCCTCATGGATGTCCTCCGCCCTGGGGCGGGCGGAGGGGTCTGTCAGACTCTTACTGACTAAAAACCACCCGGTGTTCCATCTCACATCTGCGTCGGGGTCACGGAAACATACTCCTCGTGTTGGGAGGGGGGGAGTGAGATGTTTGACTCCCCCCGCAACGTCTAAGAGGGGCGCGCGTGGAACACTACGCGCCGCTTCCTCGGGTCCTGATGTATGGGGGCGGTGGACGTCCCCGAGTCCGCCGTCCCTGGACCCATTTAGAGGGGGTGGAAGAGGGCATTGTCCGCCCTCCTAGGTGGAGGGCGGACAACCAACCCCTTGCCCCTTGCGACGAGTCTGATGAATGGCCCCGTCGCCTACCATTTTTCGGCCGCAGAGGATAGCGGCCAACGACATACCGACACTCCTCTCCCCCTGCGGCCCCACCGCGTCCGCCATCAAACGGGGCGACCCCGTTAACCCAAGCTAGGGTTACTGAGCCCCCCCGCCTCGTCAATGCGGGAACCCACCGGGGGGGACCGAGTATGCAACCTAAAGTAGACATTGGAGAGACGGGTAATATTTGTCTATGGGAGGGCATCTTTTAACGACGTCGCAGCCGGTCTCTGCTATGCTGTGTTGTTCCAATATCTTCGTCTGAAGTCACGCTGCTATACGTTTCAGGTTTCTTGTATATCTCACTAGCAGCCTTTTTTGATCTTATCTCGTTCTTCATCCGTGTTCATCCAGAAGTTGTTTTCCTTGTCGAAGTAAGTCATGTCCTGATTTAGGTTGTCATTCCAAGTGTAAATAGACATATCGTGGCCGACTTTTTTGGATTTGGCCTTGTACTGCATGTAACAGGCGTGGTTCTCGGCGCGTGTGGACATGTGCAAGATAGCATATCCTGTGGTTCTTGATGTGTTTGGTTACGTTTTTTATTGTTTAAAATTAAATGTAGGTTATTTCTTTTATCTAGGTTTATTCTTAGTGTGGTTAATCAGGAAATCTTTCTGATATTTTCTCAGTCTTGACCTGTTGGCTTTAGTGAGTAACGATACTTTCAAACCGTGTACAAGGTACGATCACCATTTGATACATAAGTCTGGCTAATTTTCAGTCCATCTTTGAGTTTATTATAAATGGTATTAGTGACTTCGCGTTTCTTGTGGCTTTTTAGCAGCGTTTTTAAATTGTGCTCTTCCTACTTAATGCAGATGTTATGCATGTGCCTAGATATTTAGTTTCATTGACTGTGGGTTAATTCATTCCATTAACGGTCACGTAGATCGTTTTCTATGAAGCTGTGGGGTCCCTTATTAGTTTTATTTTGTTTTGTTTATTTGGAGGCCGTCCCTAGACAGCAGGGGTTTAATATGGTAAACGATACCTTCTAGCCTTTCTAGGTCTTCTGTAATGAAGATAAGATCGTCCGCAAATTATAATACCAGGGGGAGAGAGATTTCATGATCTTGGCCTAGTTTAATCTATGACCAGTGTAAAAAGGCGAGGCGACAACGGGCGACCTTGTTTGACTCTCTTACCCTTGATAATCCAGTTGCTTTGTTGGCCACACAATTTGATGAATGTTCGTTCATTCATGCAAACTTTGATTATCCTGTTGGCTAACGATTTGTTAGTTCGTTGTAATAATATATCTATCAGTACGTTTAGGTCTTATCTTTGTCGAGAATGCCTTTTCTTTGTCGAGGGCGAGTACATAGATTATTTTGCCTGCACGCCATTCTTCGTCCAATACCCTCTTAAGTGTAATGTAGTAATTTTTGAAATAAAAATACACCGAGAATATAAAAGAAAAAAGGTGAAAAATGTTAAAGGAAAAATTACAGGAAAAAACGTCAGAAATATTGCTGCTTTGAAATATTTTTTCAAGAGAAGAACCAAGTAAAACTTTGTGGTAGATTGTTATTAACGCAAGTGATTTTGGAAGTTATACCTGTTGAAATAAACCTATTGCAATTGTTTTAAAAACAGGCCACTACACGCAAAATACTATCTTTACGGTATAACGCACTAAGTTGAACCGTGGGACCGTACCTGCACAGTAAACTATTAATATCTAGAAACTACAATAATAATAAGAGTGAGGTAGATGGTGTGAATATGAGAATCCGGTGTTATTCAATAATGAATCACGACAAGGGAGTCTTGGGCTTGTAGGTTGGCAGTTGGCACACGCAGTCCAAGCGCAAGCCGTTAGGGACCCACGCTTCGGGATGGGTCACGAGCGGTCTACGATGTTCCAGCCCGGCCGAGCGAGCCGTAATTCGGCTTGCACTAAGCAGTCGTCATCTTTAGATAAATAAATATAGAATCAGACCAAAGATACTATAATAATCACATTCATTTTGCCTCGCGACCAAATGTTCGTTTGCGAACAAAACTACAAAATTGTTTAGAAACATCAAACAGGCGAGATAATTATGTTTGTAACCAAATGGTCGCAACTTCTAATTATAATTTATAGTTTACAAGTTTTTTTTAAAATTATAATTATATGACTGTTTTAATAACAACATGGACAAAATCAACTCCTTTCGCGGGAAATTCGAAATAGAAACCGTGGCCCTGGCACAGGCAACTGAAGGAACACGGGTGGGTTTTAGTAAGTAAAAGTCTGATACGCCCTCCCGCTCCACCCAGAGCGAGAAGTCATTTGATGATTTCCCAAAAAAAAAAAAAAAGGATTTTCATTGTCATCTTTACCTTCGAAATGTAAACATTAAACACATTTGTTATTTTGTGGGACGTGAAATCCGTAAAGTCCTTGCTAAAAATTTCACGAAAAACTTTTTCACCTACAACATCGATGCCCATGTTAGTCTGTGCTTCTTTATAATACTGTAGAGATTTTTTTTATTTTTGAACTCTGTGGGAATATGTAATCTGGTACTATCTTTACGTGAGTAATGTGACGGTAATGCCTACAAACTTTTGATGAAGTTTATGGCTGACTCTTTGACGGTTTGAGGGGTTTTGTTTGCAGGAACGAGTTTTCCTCTAGACTCATCTTTTGATGATCCCAAATATGCATTGGACAGTGTGTAGATGATGTACTTTACTTACGTCTAAAGTTTTTACTAGAAACTTCTTACACACTTAAATGTGTTTTCTCGATAGCAATATTCTTTGGATTGTTTTCGTTTACGTCACTTTTACTTGTCATTCCCACCAAAGATCTTTTTTTCTTTGGATCTCCAAAAGTCAAGTCCTTGTTCAATGATCTATTCTTAACATGGCATAATTTTTTCTCATGTATTCCTGTCCTTTATCCCGCGCCTCTTTATAAAATTTTCTTCAATTTTCCGTTTTCTTTCTAGCACTGCAGCACTAATCTATCTTTTTGTATTTTTTGTGGTTTATTACTTTCACTGGATGAAGATTCATCGCCATTTACTTCCCAAGAAGTAGAGTCTAGTAAATCTAGCAAATCAATGTAACATAAATTCAATTAGCTCCTTTTCGATTTATTCATTTCAGATTGGCTTTGATTTTTATCTACAAAATATAAAATACTAGCCATACCTTCAGCATTATCTATAGTGTCTTAATAAATACTACGTGCAACACGATGTTGGGTTGTCATAAGTGGCTTATGAATTAATGCTGTATTACTATATTTCTGACGGTTCAAACAACTTGGGTTTGTGTTGTTCTTGTTGTTGATTCTTAGATTGGTATAAATAACAAAGGTTTAAATAACGTAACATGTCAATAATGATATGAAGAAAAATGTTTCAAGTATCATTCGACATAAAAGAAGGCCAAGTTTAAATGTCCCAAGCGATAGAGTACTTATGGTTAAAGAATCTTTATTTAACTCAAAAGAAATTTACTACAAATTTTTCTTAATGAGAAATATTTTAACTATTAATAATGATGACATTCGTGAGCAGAGCTACTATAACACTCACACATAGTTTAAGAAGACAACAAAAATTTACGAATCATAACAAGACATTGAAGGTAGCAGAAAGATTCATGCGAAACAAAAATCAAAATTCATAATTTTGTGGGTAAGTTAAAAATATAAACCAGGGCCGGATTTAAACTTCATCAAAAATAAAACATTTTAACTGAGTTTTGAAAATTCGTAAACTGTTAGAGGTTTTTATTTCTCGTGGTAATTTGTTAAACATCCGTGCCCCTTCGTATGTAATACTTTTCTTTCCGTAATTCGTACGTATTCTCGCGAGACAGATATCATTTGCGCTACGGAGAGGTCTTAACCCTTCTTCGGCGTTCGTTTTAATAATTAGTTCCGAATGTAGCTTTTTATCTTTATTTTTTTTTATTAAGATGCATGTATTATAGTAATAAATTTGTTTTATATTCATTAATTTTGTTTCGGAGTAAATTTTATCTGTTGGTGTGAGAAAGTCATAATGAAATAAGATTTTTATCAGTTTATTTTGTATTCTTTGGATGCAGCTTAGGTTAGTTTTGGCTGCGCTACCCCATATTTCTATTAAATAATCTAGATGCGATCTGACGAGGGAGTGATAGATATTTAGTCTAACCTGTCGTGGCAAACATCGAACAACACCGTAAAGACGCCCTGATAACGACGATAACGTAGATCTTATTTTGTTTATATGCGACTTCCATGTTAATCCACTGTCCAAAACTAACCCTAGGTATTTCTCTTCGATCGATTCCTTCAATTGAATACTATTAATGTAAAGCTTAGGGCAGTTTTGTAACTGTTTGTTTTTTGCCTTGAATATAATGTAGCTCGTCTTTAATATATTGATTGTGAGTAAATTATATTGGAACCAGTCGTGTAATTTGTCTAAATCCTTTTGTGCATGGTCCATCATTTCGTTTATTGAGGAACCGTAATAAAAAATACAAGTGTCATCCGCATATAGACTAATTTCGCCATTTAAAGATACCTGACATATGTCATTAACATAAATTAAAAATAGCAGGGGCCCAATAATTCAGCCTTGTGGTATACCGCATGTAATAGGTTGGGCAGTACTTTGATATTTGCCTATTTTTACGACTTCAAAGCGATTCGTTAGTTATGATTCCAAAATTTTGATCGCATTGTCAGTGATTCCAATATGTTCCAACTTTTTTAGAAGGAGAACTTTGTTAGACTTGGTTTTGATTGCATGTAAAATGGTTCAAGTGACTGATTTCATAATTCTGATGAAGAGTAAATTGACCCAAACGACACAAACTAGTATTTCAGCTAAAGGCTAATTGAGTTAATGCGCATTATGTAGTCAAATCGTCATAGGCAGAACAATCCAACCGAATAGTGAAGAAAAATCAGAATAAACTCAAATAGTTTAGGTTACCTAATACAAAATCTTGTAAAATTTTGTGTCGGTTGATATTGATGGAATGACGGTCATCAAAATGAGGGCAAAGTTATTGAGGGGTTCAAAAGCCATAAAAAGTGCTAATAAAAAAATTGAAACCCAAACGTAGCTGAACAATTTACTGATTAAAAATATGTATACAACTCAATTTCGCAAAAAAATGTCGTTTAGATCAAATAGCCGGGGAAACGTTGATATGTAATTTACAGCTGAGGTATTATTATACAACATCAAGTAATTAAAACATGAAGGAATTTGTATGGGATCAAATTAAAAATTAATTCGTTGATCAGATAAATTCTGCAATGAAATCCTCACACACAGAAAATTAATGACATCCAATCTGCCCAATATAAATAAATAAGGTTTGAATGTAGCAGTTAATGCTACAGTATGAGGCGTAGATTCTGTAGCCTGTATTGCAAATCGATATACGGCGATAGTCGTTTGTATCTTTAGGGTTATTATTTGTCGTAATTGGTACCTACTCTGGTTCTAACCACGTGTCGGGTTCTTCGTGCTGATTCCAGGCTTTGTTCATATGATTGGTGACTTCCTGTAATATTAGGGGCATCGCTTTGTAAAGCTCGATGACCACTTTGTCTGTTCGCGGAGCTGTCCCGTTTCTCATATTTTTATAATTTCCATTACGTCATCCACAGTGGGTCCTACATTTTGGGCGTCAGTCATCGGCTTCGTTACATTAACCGTTGGTATAGTATGGTCCTTCGAGCTTTTTAGGATGTTCTCCTATTTGGACATTGGTAGGTATATATGCGTTTATTTTACGACTTTGGTGTGTGGTTTACTGCTCCTGTAAAATAGGTACAGTACCTGTATGCATTTGAAAGGATGTTTTTTTTCAGCCCATTAAAGATGGCCTTGCATGCATTTTGTTCTTCTTTGTATTTAACCTTTTGAAGTTTTGCCTGACATTCTTTTACACGATTATGTCTATTTGGGTTATTTGGTTGCCTTCTTTCAAAAAATTTAGAACGAGACTTTTGGAGGTTGGCAAGAGCTAATTGATGATCCCTGGAGTGAATCGGGTCTCGAATCAGGGTTTCCTAGGTCGCCGCTTTTAGTTTACCCGTTATAACACTAGTATTATAGTGCTCCAAGGTATTTCGATGTTTGCATCCGTTGAATTGATTCCTATATTCTCTAGTGTTTTGGTTACGCATTCTTGGTATTTTGTTTTGGTGGATTTGCTATTGAGAGCGGCGTAATAGCATTGTTTATGTTTAAAATCCTTGACCTCCAGTTTTGTCTCCTTCGCGCCTTGCGTGTAATGTTTGGTGCTTTCATTATTGTATAAAATTCGACTATTTGTTAGCAGCCCCCAGATTATTTTATGGTCGGACATGCCCCTAACAGCCCATTCAATTTACTAACGATAATTTTCAAACATATTATAATAGGTTTAGATCGTGTATTATGAACACAAATGAAAACACAGTGAAAAAGACTTAAACGAGAGTTGATTATTTAAGTACTTTATAAAACTGCATCTTGATTTAAATGAATTAATAATTCAGGTATAAGAATTAAACTACTAAACTGTATTACGCGAAAACCTGATATAGCTATAATTTAATATAAAATAAAACCAAATAATACCCACAGCACAACATGTTCCTTCAACCTCCAAGTTACTAAATAGTTAAATCCAACCTCACGCCCAACAACATACGGATCCAATTTATAAATTAATCCCAGAGGAACAATATCAAATACAAAATATGATTGTGTATCATCCACTGGAACGAGGTCGCGTATAACCTTGAACATAATTGCCTCTTCGGAATAATTAGGTACAATTATAGCTGGTCCCGTTCAACATAGCTTCTGATTTCAACGAAATGATTGATGAAGCCGTGGTTGGCCGTGATTGGCTCGATATACGTTAAAACCTCTTTGAGCCGATTGTGATTCGTTTTCATAATGAAATGTGTTGTTGCTTCTGTTCTTGCATAATTATAGTAGGAATTGGTTTTAGAAGTAGCACGTTTGTTATTTTCAACATTTGGATCAAATTCTGTATGTGCATTTGAGATCCATCTCTTCTTCATCTTCCTCATTCGCTTTCAATGTGTTAGCCTCTTCAATCTATTTAACATTTCTGTTTTTAGAATAAAAAATATGCCCCTTTTTCTTTCACAGCGTAATTCAACTTAATGTTTTTGTAGGTCACTCTCACTGGTCCTGGTAAATGTGTGCAATAAGGACTATATTCCGCCGTAGGCTGCATACAGGACCCACACTTGGTAATAAGGTTAACGAGATGGATGTAGTCTGAATGAGGGCAGGATTTCATTCATTGAATTAAAAAGCCGTGGAAGTGGAAAGTCTTACTATTGTTTATATCAAAATATGTGAAAATAAATTCAGACTGCACAGTCTTAATTCAATCTGGAATCCCGTTAAAATATTTTGTGAAGTGCACTAACAAATTATTTTTAATATTTAAAGTAAGAACCTTTAGTAATTTCAATAACCCACATATATTACTAAAAGTATATATTAGTTCAGTTTAGTTTTGAACAACGACTTCCGCGTTATTTACCACAAGTAAATAAGTTCGTCTCAATTCAGATCCCTTTTCCACATGACATTTAAACAGTCCCATAATATCATATTGGTTGTAATGTGATTCTTGTGTATAATATTTATATCTAGGCCGTCATAAAAACATTTTATTTGTTTCCGCAGTTTGCTATTCTGCTCGGTTGAGTAGAGTAGAAACTGATCAGATCGTATGATGAAACTAGAGCGCCGTTCTATTCTTAGCAAAACTTGGTAAAGCCCCGACGTCCTCTCTACTTCGAAAGTTTTATGAGTCGGATGAGATAGATCAGGATCAGGGATCGGAATGCATTATTGCCTATTCAAGATTGTGTCATCTCAACCGAGGGAGCTTTCTATTGAATGCGGGGAATGTGCTGTGAAAAAATATTTTCGAAGTTTTAAAAATAAATCGATGACTATTTGTCAGATTTGTAACGTTTTGGGAGTTTTTCTTGAAACGGAATACAGTTTCGAAGTTAGTTGTTCATCCTATTTACATTAAATTTATCTCTTTCTAAATGATCTCTAATCGAATTTTGATTTCATCAATGAGGAGTGTCGATGTACAATACGAGCTGATTGCTTTTGCCGCTGCAATGCTGAAAGTCCGATCAGTTCGCAGAGGGTCTAGTATCGTCGAGTTCCCGTGCCAAATGCCGTGGAAACTTTGTCAAATCACCACTCTAATCCTTACAGTGCACCTCTCAAACTGCGAGATTGGAATTATTAAGATTGAGCTGCGATTGTGCTAAACTTGTCGGAAGAGTTGAGCCGGGTTCCCATTCAGATGCAGATTTAGGTCAGACGTCAATTGAGTTCGAACAGTGTAATAAAGCGACTTTTGGAAGTTAGATTGCTTAATTTAATTCCTTTCATTGTATAATTTTAAACTTCTTTGTTTCATTTACTTCGTAAAATAATTTTGTCACATTGTGTAGGGTACATAAGGTACATTGTGGTGTGCACTGTTTAAAATAGAATGTTCAACCTTTTTAAAATACGATTCAATAAATGCTTTACGTGCTTGTTCCATTTCATCTGTATTTTAAAGTTTACGTGTACACTGTTTATACTCGTATTGAAAACTCGCATAAAAACTGTGAAGCGTATAAAAAGTGTGGAAAGGAAGTTTACGCAGTAACTTTTTAGAACTAGGTCATAACTCTGCTTGCATATTCAAACCTTCTATTGGCGCCATGTTGAACCTTACGTTGATCAATATTCCTGGAATAAAACCTGTGAAAAGCTTGATAGTAGAACGTCCTATCCCATTATATTAGAAACTACATGCCTCACAATATTACGGTGGCGATTATCTTTTCCATAGCGTGATGTTTGTTGGTGTCAATTTCCTGTAAACTTAGGAACGACGTATGATAATAAAATATTGACATTGTTTACGTACTCGCTGTTTCTCTTAGCGTATTTCGAGGTAACGAAGGCTCTGGGGATTGCTGCCTAATACTTAGGTATCAAAAGATTTCCGATGGGATATTATCCTAGAGCGGAGATCATGGCTGTCTACAACAACGGTAGGTTCTGTCGAACAAATACGAAATAAGATTCGATTTAGTTAAACCGTGTGCTTACGGAGTTAGGTTAGATTTTAACATTTAAAATATTGGGCTTATTTGTAAAATTGTTCTCAAGTCTAGTGTAAACATTTTATTATGCTGCGGTACCTACATTTAAATATTTTATTAAAATGATCCTCGAAGGTAGAAAATGTGTGACGCAATTAATTTGTAATTTTCTTGCTAAATGTAATTGGAAAGCGTTGATGCGAGGTACAGGAGGGGAGACAAGGGGTTGAGTAACGTCTTCTGATGAAAAATTTTGACTTTGTTAGGAAAATTCGCGCGTGATTCGCATACTTACAGCTCGCGTGAGCGGCGCAAGGATATCAACGAAAGATACGCCAGTATTATATATAACAATGTTATATTATGCAACTTTCCCGGCGTATTTTCTTATATTACTAGACTATTATGCGTTTAAAACGGATCATAGTAAAATGAGTAGAGCTGCTGGAATGGCAGCAACTTTCTGAAGAAAAGAAAAACAATTCTATTTCATGGTAAAACGGTAAAAAAAGTTATTCCAAATAGTTCATAAAGTAGTAAGTTATACAGATATAATAGTATTATGCTTTTATGAAATAAAGACGATATTTGCGTTTCTGAAATAACAAATTAACTTTTATTTCCAGCCAATTAAATACAAAGTTTAAAATAAATTACACTATCCTAATAAATAACTTACCTGAAATAACAAAAACAACATTTAAAGCCTTTACTTCTAGTGGTTTTTGTAATATGCACAGGAAACTTAAATCAAACACGTTTTTCTAAAATAAAGTAACCTAAGTTCCACATATTTAAAATAACTGTCACTAACGACAGTCGGTGTCATTTGACATCTAATAGGAGTCTACAGATAACAAATCTTAAGAAAAGAAACAACACGAGTGTAGTGATTTTCTTTACATCTCCCACCCTCGAAGAGAACAAATCAAAATTATTGTTCGATCTTTACTGGAGATAACTTTGTAATATGGTAGTAGTTTGACTCCGCCTTCTTATGTCCAGTTTCAACTTCATAGATTGAATTCGAAATCTTTCTTAGGATTTTGTATGGTCCAATCCTTAATTCATCCATTTTCTTCCTATTTAGCCGGTTTCCGTTTTCGACATATACTCTATCACCCACTTCGAATTTATATTCTTGTCTATGTAGATCATACATTTTTTTATTATATTTGTGTGATTTTAATGAATTTTCAAATGCTATCTCTCTGTCTCTTTTGAGATCTTCCGTTGTGCATCTGGATTTCAATTCCAGTGGCAAAAAATCCATTTTCTCTCCTTCCAAAAGATATCTTGGGGTAAATTTAGTGACTGTATGTTCTTTTTCGTTATATTTTTCTACACATTTGTGTGCAATTGTTGTCCATGCTGTTTTCTTGTCCCCTTCGTTTATTTTGCACCTTATCCTATTTACTAAAGTTTCATTTAGCCTTTCATTAAGTCCATTTGAAAATGGTGTGTCCACAGCAGTGAATACCATTGTTATATTTTCCTTTTTCAGGAAATCTTTAAATTCTTTGGAATTAATGCCAGGTCTGTTAATACCATATCAATATGATTGCTTTGTGTCACATTTTTTATCAATTTGATGAAATCATTGGAGTTTTGATGTCTTGATGTCAAAATATAAGCATATCGTGTAAAATGGTCAACCAAAAGATGTAGGTATTTTTTTGTAGACCGTGATCCTCCAAAGCCTCCAATTGTATCAATTGATATAATTTGAAATGGGCGTGTTGCTGGGCCTAAATAGGACATCAGACCGAATTTTGATTTCCTTCTTGATTTGTTTTTTATACAAATGTCACACTCATCACAAATTTTCTTCATGTTTGTGATGATATTCTTTGCTGTATAAAATAGGGTTATTTTATTTATCATCTGGGTTCTCCCAATGTGGCAATAAGTATTGTGAACATCTCTAATTAGTGTTGTGCTTAATGCTTCTGACAATATTATTTTCTTACTTCTTTTTGTTTTTTTGTAATAAATGTTATTCTCGTTTTTAAGTTTACAACTTTTAAAAAATCTTCAGTATTGTCATGGGGTTCTAGGACTGGATTTCTGCTTAAGCAGTCTGCTTCTTGATTTGACTGTCCCGGGTTATATTTTATCTTAAAATTGTATTGGGATAAATAATATGTTAAATCACCCAGTTCCTCATCAGTTCTAGACTTGATGTTTAGATTTTCCAATGGTTTATGATCTGAATATACTATAAATTCTTTACTCATAAGCCAATGTTGCCAGTATTTTACAGCTTCCTTAATTGCCAGACATTCTAAATATATTGCCTTCTTCTTCTTTTGAGTTTCTGTAATTTTTTTGAGAAGTAAGCTACTGGTTTATTTACTCCGTTTTCATCTTCCTGTTTTAACACTGCTCCCACTCCTTTTATACTAGTATCAGTGTAAATTTTTATTGGTTTTTCTGGGTCAAATATTTTTAGAATTGGTTTCGAGCATAGTAATTAAAGTCCTTTATATTATCAAATGATCTCTGGCATTCTTTGGTCCATAGAAATTTTACATCTTTCCGTAATAAATTGTGTAATGGATCCAGGATAATTGCATTGTGTGGTACAAATTTATGATAAAAATTTACTTTTCCAAGGAAATGGCGTATATTTTTCCTTGTTTCTGGAACGGGGAAGTTTCTGACAGCTGTTAAATAATCCTTGAGAGGTCTAACTGAATTGTTTTCTATTATGTGTCCCAAATACTTGTCATGATTGTTTGCAAAAGTGCATTTCGAGAATTTGAGTCTAAATCCTTCTGCTTGTATTGCCTGAAGCAGTTTTGATATATGTATTATGTGTTCGTTAAAACTTTTTGAGAAAACTAGGATATCGTCTATGAAATTCACTGCAAAATCTGTGAGTTTATATTTTCTTATTATGTTTCTCAATATTCTTTGGAAAATAGCCGGGGCTGTCTTTAAACCAAATGGGAGGCATGTCCATTGGTAGTGGCCTTCTTGCGTGACAAATGCTGTCTGTAATTTTCAACGGAATGGACCAAAATGCTGAATTTATATCTAAAGTGGAATAATACTCACAGTTTACAGTCTTTACCATCAAGTCTTCGATCAAGGGGAATGGCTGTGATTGTGGGACAACAATTTTATTCAATTCCCGGAAATCTATACACAGCCTTGTTCTTTTCCCATCTTCTTTCTTATATGCCAGGGTAACTGGTGCAGCAAAAGGGCTGTATGATTCCTCAATTAAGTTGTTCTTCAATAGTTTTGATATTTGATTTTCAATTTCTTTTCTATCATCAGCTGTGCATCTGTATGGGCGCTTGTAGCAATATTTATCTACTATCATGTCTATATGAGCTTCATAACCTCGTACTGTATCAACGTCGTATTTGTCTTTAGCAAAGACTGGTTTTTATTTTTCTATTAGTTTATCAATTTCAGTTTGTTTACACAAATCTAAGTGGTTTACTGAAATTACAAATTTACTGAAGTTTATATGTTCGTTGAAATTTATTTCACGTCTGTTTATATAGTTCATCTCTTGTTTCCGTACCTTAGTATTTGGGGAAACTTCATTTTCATTTTTGTCACCTAGTACATCAGGAATTTCGACATTGTTTAAATTTAAAATACTCGTTTCTGAGTTTTTTATTTTTGTTATCCTCTTTATTTTGGACTTTGTTCTCTTTTTGTGGATTTTTACATTGTGTGATATTCAATTCTTCATTTTGTATTAGTTTAAATTTTTTTATGCAATCCAAACCAATGAGTAAATCATAGTGAAAATTTTCATTATCTATCACAAAAATATTCATTTTTCTTTCAATGTCATATATTTTTATTTTTAATGTTACCATACCTTTTGTTTTATTCTCATCATTAATAGTTTTCAAGTTTGCTGTTTGTTTATCATGTTTGTCTTCTTCTTTTTCATGTATTTTCAATAATTTTGCATTAATTAACGACACATTTGAACCTGAATCATAAATTGCAGTAACTTTTAAAGTGTCATTTAATAATAACTTTACTTTTATTAATGGTGGTATTTCTAGTTTTTTGGATTCTCCTTATTTAGTTAAATTTCTAATTCTGAGTTATTCACACTTTTTACAACAGATTTTTGATTTTTCATATTAAACCAGCAGATTTCCTCAGGATGAAAGCGTTTACCTTTTTTCTCAGTGACACAAATTTGGCATGGTTTCTTGTCTTCATTTTTTTAATTTTTTATGTCAGTGTATGTGTAGTTCTTTTTTTCATATTTGTTTCTCCCAGCAAGATGTTCTAATTTGCCTATCTCATTATAGAGATCTTCGGTTCCATGTAATGTCTCTCGATCAATTTTATCACTTATGTAATTAGGCAAACCTGCTGCTATAAGGTCTATTAGAGTACCAGTATCAATTGTCTTCCTAACCTCTAATAACAATTTTTCTTTTTTCTATGCATACTCAAGCAATGTTCCCGTTTGATATTTAAATCCAAGAGCATATCTGATTGGCGACCAACCTTTGTTTCCAAATGTTTCACAGAAGTTCTTTTCCCATAAAATCCACTCTGATTCTACTGTAAATTTTATTAACATACAACTGTACCAATTCACACTTGAATATTCTAGAAATTGTTTTAAAATTTCAATTTTTTGTCTGTCTTCATCGATGTGGAAACGTTCACACTCTTTGTTTAAATCATATCCATTGGTGAGCATTTGCATTCCTACCAGTGAATTTTTCTATCACAAAATCTTTTGAAATTTTCCCCAAATTTCGAGTTTCTGATTTTCTTTGCTTTTCTTCTAGTAATTTCTCTAATAGTTTTTCCAGTGTTTCATTTGAACTTCTAATTATAGATTTTTGATCATTTATGTCTCCCATAATCTCTTCAAGGTAAAAGTCATTAAACTGTATATTTTGTTCTCCATCTAAATATGTCTTTGATATCTCATCAGTTAAAGTTATCCATATTTTCCTTGCCTGATGTCTTTTGTTTAATGTTTTTCTTATCTTTGCATAGTAAGATGTATTTGTTATTACTTGATGTAAACTTGCTGGTTGATATTCGGCCGGTATGCCAAAAGTTTGACCACCAGGCGTACCTATTGAGGTTATGCAAATAATGTTTGATTTTCCATCTGATGATGTTTTCACACAAAAATCAAATCTTAACTTCTCCATAATTCTTGAAATGTTTGCAGAAAATGTTGTTTTATAATAGTATTATGCTTTTATGAAATAAAGACGATATTTGCGTTTCTGAAATAACAAATTAACTTTTATTTCCAGCTAATTAAATACAAAGTTTAAAATAAATTACACTATCCTAATAAATAACTTACCTGAAATAACAAAAACAACATTTAAAGCCTTTACTTCTAGTGGTTTTTGTAATATTGCACAGGAAAATTAAATCAAACACGTTTTTCTAAAATAAAGTAACCTAAGTTCCACACATTTAAAATAACTGTCACTAACGACAGTCGGTGTCATTTGACATCTAATAGGAGTCTACAGATAACAAATCTTAAGAAAAGAAACAACACGAGTGTAGTGATTTTCTTTACACAGATAGTAGGACCTACCTACGTTGAAGTAGCTACTCGTACTGTTATTCTTAGAAATAGCATGGAGTTTCTTGCCATTCTTCTCCATACGAAACTACCTTTTAGAAGGGGCGCTAGAATCAATTCTATTTTAATGTATTTTGAAGGTCAGAAGTGCTTTTTATATGAATTGACATGAAAATAGTAAATAATATATGAAATCAGTGCAATACGATGTAATTTAATTCAAAATGTATTTATTGCAAATTAACTGAAATTTAATTGACATTTATGTGAATAAACAAACCTTATCCCGTCACCGTTGTGTGGCTTGCCGTGAGGGGCGGGCGGCCGATTGCGTACATGTCTATCAATTTATTGTCGGTTTATATGCTTGGCAACGATAAAGTTTAAGGTATTCCCCTCCCGACATGTGCAGCGTGACACATGTCAAATAAAACTATGAATATAGTGACTGTTCAGCATGTAGATGATAAGATAACCAAGGATCGTCTAACGCGTAGCTTGAAAAGCTCCTCCTCGTACGTCCCTAAGTATTTCATACAATTTACAAGCTTCGCTACATTTTACGAGCCAGTGCAAGTGAGGGGTTTTGTGCTCACCACGCTGAGCTTGATGCCAGGAAATGATTTATTAGGAGGTCCCATACCTCTTTTTCGTAAGGTCTTAAACATGCCATAATTGCTATTGAATTTGCATAAATAAATACGCAGTTGTGTTCTACTGAATTACGATTTAGACAGTAGGTTACAGCCATGGTACATCTTTACTTAATATTATTATGAGGTAAAATTGTTTAGTTTGTATGTAGTTACCTTGTATGTTACCTTGTACTTGAAGTATCTTCGAAACTACAAATTCGAGTCCGAAAATGCTTTTATTTTATGTTAAAACAAAAAACAAAAAAACACTCGGTCGAAGTCGGGCAGAAGCTAGTGCGAATATAAAAATACATTTCATAGGTAAAATTTTAGGAAAGTATGTTAACGAAGGTAACTAACACACAAAAGAATTTTCGTGCAGTACGGAGATCCGTCAACACAACAAACGCAGACAATTTACACAATTGCTCCGTGACACAAAGTCTGTTGTGATTCCATTTCCGAATCAATTTGTGCGCGTGCTTTGAATTAACTTGAGAAGCCACAACCAATGAACATTCAGTGATTACAGCAAAGATTTTTTTCAGTAATGGGAAACCAGTAACGAGTAGGGAGATAAATGTATAAATAAAACAAGTGGCAATAAGCAACTTAGCAACTAAATGCTTATCATTTTATTTTCACCACACTACCTATTATTTGCAATTTTTACCCATCGATTTCCGTGGGTAAAAGCCTTTTTTGTTATCTAGAGTGTAAAAGTGTTTTAAAATTCGAAGGCTTCCGATTCAACATTTACTCGAAGTTTTAAATAAAACCAAAGAGTTAGGAACAAAAAAGTTTTTAAGACAAAAGTTAGAAACGTTCAAAACCTGTCAACCGAAAATACCTGGTTATTCAGAACCGAAAATATCCGCTTTTTAATTTATTTTTATTGCTAACACTTTAAAATTATGTATTTTTTAATGTTAATATGAATAGTTCTAATAATAATATACAGTAAAAGGTAATAAAAGTAATGGTTAACTATACTTAGTGTATCGAAATAAATGAATAAATAAGCATTTGTTTTGAACGTACCTTCTCACTAAGAAATGACAAAAAAGACAAGGCTGTATGGCTCACTTCCTTTGCCTGCATGAGCGAATTAAAAAACAACAGGCACTTGAAAGAAGTCTTTGAAAGAATCCCGTTGTGGCCTGCCTGTGTCCCGCGCTAACATTCAAAATATTTACAACAACAAGTTTTTACAAATTTCTCAAAATGAGTGAAAGCGATGAAAATTTGACTCCGTCAGAATTAGTTGAAGTGACGGAAAATGAAGAATTGTGTTACCTTCCTATTCTATAAGTATTTTACTGGTTTTCTTTCTTTTGTGCAAGTTCCTCGTAGTGTGGTGAAAATTGTTGTGTTTCACTTATGGGTAAAAGTTTTTAGCGTTTCGTGATTTGAAACCTTCGCTCACGCTCGGGGTTCTTCTTTTAAACCACTCGCTTCGCTTGTGGTTTAATTCTAGAACCCTTCGCTAGCTCAGGTTTCAATCGAAGCACTCACGGCAAAAAACACTTTTACCCACATGTAAAACAAATAACTATTATTTAGGAAAATAAAATACAATCTTCAAATAAAAAACCTGAGTGATTGCTATGCTTAAATCGAAATAGGTTTGATTTTAATAATAATAAACCATTTATTTCAGGCTACAATGGCCCATAGACCTTACCAACTAACATATATAAAGTATAAAACACAATTTTATTAATGTATGTAGCTTAAAACTATGTTCGTAGCACTTCCCTAGCTTGTTCCACCACCAATTCCCGACCAATTGGTTCAACCGGGTTTCAGGCTGGCTAGATTCATCCTTCATGGGGTACTGTTTAAAATGTTATAATAAAATACCTCCTCACATACTCCAACTGAATGAAACGAAGTTCAAAACTTGTATCAAACGCACACTATGCAGCCAAGCATATTATAAGTTGGAGGATTACATCTCTGACAAAAATGCTTGGCTCAACGCTGGTTCTGCTCCACAAGGGCGCCTAAACAATTGATTAGCATTCGGAAATATTGTTGGAGCTGCTGAAGATTGTAAAAACTATCTTTGCACTGTATAAATTCAATCTTTTAGTATTGTATAATTGCAAAGCACACGTGTGAGCACTATGTAGTACCTACTATAAAGCTACCCTATACTGGGCACGTCTGTCATTGACTTGAATGTGCCCTGGCGGCTGACAGTATGTCACGCTCACTCAAATGTCTCGCTGGTGGTGGCGTGTGTGTTGGATCATTAAGTTCCCTTCAAAATGGTTGAGCTGAATGGTGCTGATCCATACGTCATGTTCGTGAACGGGCGCCGTCAGCGGGGACTGGTCATCTATTGGCAGCCACGGCTTATTTTTATTTCCGATTTTTTATGGTTTTATGTTTTTATTACGGGTCTTTCTACATCGTTCTCACATGTATAATTTCAACAAGACTGATGTTACAAATTTTTCTGTATCCATATTATTTAAAAGAGTGTCCATGGAGTTTCTTGCCCGTTCTCATAGGTACCTACTTTCGCTTTGGAATGGGCAACTAGCTTCATATTTCTGACTGATCGACCCCTTGACAATTCAAAAGTGCCTGTAATTGGTTTATTTGAAATAAATGCTTTGAGTTGAGTTGAGTTGAGTTCTTGTGCTGTCCTGTGGTACATGTCCGCGGAAGCGACGGAACACCACGTCCTGATGCCAAAAGTCTTCTTCCATGATGACAGGGCAGATATAAATTCGGTACGCGCACCACGAACGCCTTGAAGTTGACGTTGCGGTGCGACTCCAGTAACTGCACCCCAGGCGTGTACCTCGTCTTCTGGCGCACGTACTCTACGATGTCTTCCGCCTTAGTAGTGTAGTGTAGGCGGGAGATGTACACCGGTGTGATCGGCTTTGCGGCGCGCAAGCTGGCACACTTAACACAAGCATTTGCTATTATGTTTTGACTTGCGCTCTCGTTAAAATATTTCTCAAAATAGTAGCAGTAGTGCAGTATAGTAGTAATAGCACTCAGAACTTTCCCATCACTATTTTATTAGTTATTACGATCACGTTGTTAAATTAATTGACAATCATAAATGTGTTTATTAATTGGTTTAAAACGCATCTATACATAATTATGTAGCTATCTACATATACATAGAGTTGTGTGATAAATATCTTCGCCTAAGCCTAGTTTAGTTGCTATTCAGTCATTTCAAAGTAGCTTCATTTGTTAGACAGTCTTCATCTAACTAAATACCATTAATTAGGTAACAGTCTTTGGAGATAGGGTGTTGAATTAACTGAAACTAACCTGAATTAATTGCGCTAATAAAGCATTTGTTACTCTTAGTCTTAGAATGTATTCATCACCTTAATATAATACATTTACAGTGAGCATCAAAGCAAAAACTTTCTCGTACAAACAAACAAGTAACATTAGTCACTGCTGATACATTACAACATCGTACTCGTTGCCTTTCTTTCTCCCAGCTGCTCATCATTTGTCATAGGTGCGGCGGCGCCTGTCCATCTGAATAAGAGATAACAGCCGGCAAGAAGTCTTCAGGGACCGATTTATGGTTCACTCATATCGAAGTGAGCGCCTTTATTTCCGGAGAGTTTAAAAATAAAGTTATGCCCGGCTCTGTCGTTTACATCAAGAAAGACCCTCCGGTACACTTGCCCTCTTTTAGCAATTTCAACTCCCTCACGGTGATATTATTGCCAAAATATACCATTCGTTATCATAGATCGCGCTTAATAATGTAAGAATGCTGAAGGCGCTGAAGGCTGCAGCCGACCGGCTCCCGCCCACAGGTCGTCGACCTCGCGCACTATTCCGGGTCCCCCGCCCCACATTTTTCTTTTCGGACACTATACGGCTGGCGGGCGTACGCGTCATGAAATGTGCTACGTCGTCGTCTTGCTGAATATGCGACTATTGTTCTGCTTTTGCAATTTCATGTGTAATCTTGTCTGCTCATTTTATTTACTAGCTACCCTTAAAGTAGTTTTACACAAGAAAGTCGGAAATTATGAAGCACATACCTCGGATAGCGCTTTTAAGAGGAAATAAATCTTAATACCACGTGACATTATCGCCTTTGTGGAGTGACGTGTGAATGCAGCTTAGCACTAAGCTTCATTCGTGTCGCACTTTGTTGTATTTTTAAGACTGCGGTATCAAGTAGACTGTGTTTAGTTGGTTCATAGTGGACAATAGTAGGTAGCAAGCAAAAGTTCATCATTTTTCATTCTTACCTTCACTTCGACTTGAATAATACATAGTGTTCAAGAGACCTGGGAGTTTTAAGAGTAACGGGTGGAATCCTGAAATACTTTCAGTGCCTTTTTATTATCCTGTTGTTAGGAGATGCTCTCCTTATTTTCTGTTGCGGTCAACGAAAGGGTGTAATTTCACAAAGAAGTCAGGACGAAGGACGGCTCAATTACATGGTATTCAGTGCGTAACGAGCGCGGCTGAGTTTCCAAACATCAGTCAAACAGCGAGTCTAGCATTTGCTATCCAACGCTGTTTGTTTATTCCTTTAATTTTTCGCGATTCATAACGTAATAGTCGTAATTTGTTTGTTTTTCTTCAGTGACATAATTTTGCAGATGGTTTAATTTTAAAAAAAAAAGTTGTAGACATGCTGGCTTAAATGTTTTCCAAAATAATAATAAAAAACCGGTGAAAATGCAGAGTCATCTACCTACTCTAATGATAAGCTTATCTGATTTGAAATTCAGAAGGGTTTTTAAGGAGAAGTAAAGCCAGACTAATTCATTTTGGTTTCAAATGGTTTCCCAAGCTTTCATCTCTTGTATTTAATAATTTTTAAACAATGTGCCTACAGTAATAATTTATGTACGGGGGAGTGAGGTATCTCACTGGATTATCGCAGCAACCTTAATTATGAAAATCAGTTTAGTGTAGTTCGCATCAGTATGTGGCGAGAGTTTTCAGACGCTTTTAAACACAGACTAGAGTGAGAAATGTGGGAGTACTATAGGTACACCTCTGCCCAACCCTTGGTGGAATCAAGGCGTGATATTATGATGAAAAAATGCACTTTTATTATAATACATATAATCTTTTATTTAATACAAAATATTTGTGACAAACAATTTTAGAACTGTAGGTTAGGTTACAATCAATTTTAGTATTATATAATATTTATTGCCATGTATCGTACGAAATCATTATCCACACGTTTACCGTTACACGTTTGCCATAAACTTCAGTAACCATAATGTTCAAAAATTCGAAATTTTGGATTAGGTACATAATTATGTTTACTTTTAAAATCATTCTAAAACTTCAGCTATTTTCTGTGGATCTGACGGAAGGTGCAAATCTTTTGTCAGTCAGCAATTGACTGAACAGAAATGGTAAGTTGAAAACTGACGATAAATATTTAGCTTATTTTATTTTTCGTAAAATATGTTACACCCACTGAAATACTTGACTACAGTAAAATTGGTAAAAGTACTAGTTGGTAAAGAAGTTATTGTTGAAACGTTCACTTGTCAAACATTATGTTTGCGTTACAATTATTTGTGAAGAGTTTGTAAGCTAAGTAATAATTTGGCAAATGAAATTATTCGGAAAATTGTTTGGGAAGTGATCATTTATCATTTTTTTTTTAATGACACAAGGGTAACGCATAGTATACCTACTTAAAATCAATTGCGAGGAATGTTTATCCGCCTGTTTTTTTTTTTGTGTTTTAATTTTTAGGACAAGGTTTGTATGAAAGAAAATACTTATTTGAAAAATCGTACGGAAAAGTGAAAAAGTTGAGTTTAAACATCTATAAAGAACAAAAGTGAGTGAAGTAAGTAGGTTCTAGATATCTAGAAAGAAGTTTCTTTAGCTTAAAATATATTGACAGATTGATTTTCATTTCTTCACAATACAGAAGACCGGGACTGGGTAAGGACATAAGCAACTATTCATCCTGGATCGCAGGGCAACAGCTAAGTAAAAGTTTTAAAATAAAGAATATCCTTTGACTCTAAGTAATTCTGTTATACTGTATAATAGCTTCCCAATAATCCGAAAATTCTTTTTTTCGGAATCGGATCAATAGGTGCGACGACCCCTTACACACACTCACAAATTTCACCTCTTCATAAATCTTATTATTCTCGTTGATAGCAGGAACTTGCAAAGCAAGCTTTGTTTTACGCGAAAATATACCTACTAACATTGCTCAAACTAAAATAAATAACACATACGTCTAAAAGGTTTTCATCAAATTTTCACAAGCTTTTGCTAGGCCTCTGAAAAAATACTCCATGTTATGCAATAAAAGTAACTTTAATGATTTGTTCATATCTGCAAATGTTATTTTGATTATCCTTACTTATATCTACATAAAATAGTATACAGTATTCCGCTAATAAAATATAACGAATCCTACTAACCTACTTACAGCGAACAGCTAAGATTGTACCGAAACAAACGAGACTCAGTTGAGAATCTCTCCGTAATTAAATACTTTACTCGGCCCTTCACAATGTCGCCCACCATTTAGCCAACGTAAGTTCTTTTCATTGAAACCATCAAGGAACAGAATAATTACGCCATTCTAGTATTTTGAGATTTTCAATTTATGATTTACTTGAGTTACGTAAATAATTCCCAGTAATTATATACCTACCTAATTGTAAGCATTTTTGACTAAACTGACCAGCAAGAAGTATCTACCATTTATCTTGAATTGTTTCTGATAATTTTCTCCCACTTTTTTTTTTATCTTGAATCGTATTTTCAATTGAATCTACAGATATTTATTTTGCTTTCTTTTTCTATTATAATTTGATCAACAACACGTTTTACACAACTAAACCAATATTTGTCACGTACGACCGTATAGGTATTTAAGTGGTGAATTATATACAAGAAGAATCGTTCCATTATTATCCTGCTGTGGTTAATCCTAGTGTGCAGGCAGTAACTGCTAACACCATTCTACCTGCCAAATTTGCTGATTATGACATGATCCCCCCTTGACCTACATACCACTTTATGATGACATTCATGGTTCATTAGAGGACATTTACGATCACTAACTGATATGCGATTAAGCTATTTTAAAGTTATGGTCTCATATATTTATTTGTACGAGTACGTTTTACCTTTTCAGCTTTCAGTCTGCCATTAGCGATCTGCTTGGTGTTGTGTTCTCGCCAACCAAAACCTTTTTAGTCTCTATAAATGGACCCTAAAAATATATAAATCCCCAAAAACGCGTCAAAAAGGTCTACGCTAACCGCAATCGTATTTAATTGATATAATTGGCATTTAGGTCCGCCATTACGGAACCATCCCGGCCCGGCCCGGCGCGGCCCGTTCCAGAAACAGGCGCAATTTTTTCATTTCCCTTGCCAAAACGAAATTCGCCTGTGCATTTTTTCCACAATTCCCTTTCAAAGTTGTTCATTATTCAGCCGCATCCCTTTTCAGAATTTTGGGCATCGAAGATAAAAGTAGATCTGCGGAAAACCATGTTTGTTTCTTTTTTTTTGTAATATTGTAGCAAGGCGTTAGTTTTTTTTAATAAAACATATATAACCCGAGTCCTTTTATGTGGGACTTCCATCTGAATACACCTTTGAGATAATAGTGCAGCGTGATTTTTTATTTTGTGAACGTGCTTCGTATTAAATTTTGGAAAGCGTATGATAGCAAGCGAAAAAAAAAAGAATTACTTGCAATTTTTTACTGCAGGTATTGCATATGGTCCAGACTACCGCATACATATACGAAGTAGCATTGAACCCAATCACGTCTATAAAAGAGAAACCTCAACGAATTCTAGTTTTCTATATATTGGTCGGAGTGGGCAATAAAAACAGTTGAATTGATTGCGGTGCGAGAGGGCAGCGCGCCGCTCAGGTTGGCCTGGGTTGGCCCATGTGCAATTCACATGAAAAATTGCCACTAAATCACGGGCGCCACTTGAGGCGATCTCCCTGACTATAACCACTACAACGATATAGGGAGATAGGACCCGACAATGATGTCACGTAACGGTCGCGAGGATGTAGTAAAAGGTGAAGTATACATTTACATTTGTCCGATTTCATAGAGTTCAGAAAGTATTGACTGTTTCTAGATATTGCCTGGAATTATTTTTATAATTTTACGTCGATTAGAGGTAGTAAGTAGTTTACAAAAAAACTTCACTACTGTAAAAGAGCCGAAAAAGGAAAACTGCGTGGGTGAAAACATTAATCTCAATTTTAATTGAAAATCAATTTCACTTAGAAGTTTTTTAAACTTTTCACAAATTATTGCTACTTTTTTTTCAGTGTAATTTCTATAACATTGTCAGCTGGGAATGTTATGCTCGTGTATGTAAGTGTAGGTACCTACAACAAAAAGAGGGTACTACGCCTGAAATGTGGCGATAAGTTGGACAAGGAAATGAAAAAGGCGATGAAGATAAGTTGTTATTACTGTTTGTTATGTTACCTTGGGCCACGGCGGTGGGCAAGGGAGCCATGGGGTGGACACCTAATGTCTGCAAGTAACGGCGATCGCCTGGACATATTACACAAGCGACAATAAAATGTTTCGCTCATGGCGGAATGGAATGCGGAAAAATGCACACGGCGCCGCCGCCGCGCCGTCGTCCGCGCCTACAGAAATACTGAATGCAATGCAATGAAAATACATATTATATAAGGAAAAGCATATCACAGGAATTAATTTCATAACTAAAAGAAAATTCACAGCAACTTTGACACTATAAATTATGTCAAACACTGATCTCTTGATCCTAGCATGTATTATACGTACACACAACTTAATATTAGAAGCGTGTCATGTTCTAATTGCAGCCGGTACTAATTTACCGTCCATTTAATTGCTAGCTCCGGCATCAAACATTGTGTGTATCTGTTATGTAGGTACGGCAGATTAGGTATGAATGCGAAAATATTGCATGTTCGGCTTCAGTAACGTCAGGTGTAGTGCATAATCGGCTAATTAGCAGTACTCCCACGAGTGCTCGCGCATTTTTTCAACAGATTTTTAAAAGGGTTTGCGCCAGACGTCAAAGCCCACGGTGTTCTCTTATTATGCGGTATTGTAACACTGAATAAATACCGTGTCGGCGGGAGCACCAATGCAAATGAACGTTTTTATGTGTCCCAGCGCGGAGAGCAGCGGCCGGCGGCGGCGGCGCGGTTGCATTCGTCTGGCGAGAATTAAACCGTGCTTCTGAAAAGGTTTAAGATGAATGAAAGCCGTACGCTCACAATGCAACAACAGTTTAGAACAACTTATTCCTGTTGAGCGAATGTAAGCAGTCTGAGTTTTTTCTGCATAGTCTGTTTACAAATACGAAGCGTGTTCTTACCCATTTCACTTGAATAAGATTATTATTAACATAATTATTTTCAGTCTTTGTGAACATATTTGTGGCGCATAGTGTGTAAGCACGCGGTTCCATAGTATCGATCTGCGATATTCGGGTGTATATTTAGATATACACAGTGTCTGGGCCGCGTCTGAACAGGAAATGACCACCAGATGAGCTGTGCCGTTAGCTTTGGACCTGTACCTGTACATAAATGTGTTCTACCTGTGAAGGTGAGATTTGTAGATTTATTTTGAAAATCAAAACGCGTCATTAAATTTTTTTAATGACGCGTTTAGATTTTTAAAGACTTTTAATTTACATCCTCGTAATATAATACAAACACTTGTTACTGCAAAAAACCAGCGCACCCCTTTGTCTGCGTTCACCTTTCTAGTATCATATAGCGGTGCTGCTGAAGTGCTTAGAAAAGTATTCCATTTGCATCAGTGATTGTAAAAAGAGCTAACTTAAATTTATCTACATATGCGGATGAGATGATTGAGGGAGCAGGCCCTTTTATTCGTGGCGGTACAAAAATGGCTTTCGGACATACCCCTGCTTTTAATATTCTCGGCGGAAAAGGGGAAACCGAAACGGTATTTAGAATTTTCAGATTTAACTACAGAGAGATATCCGGAAATAGAAAGCGCTATTTCTCCGAAAAATACCAGACAGAAACAACGTTACACAAGCTTGATGTTGTTAGGAATGGGCATTAGTGTTGAATTATTCTATGTATTAGCCGGCAGCATCTTTATTTTCAAACAACACCAGGCGATCAATGTTTATTTCAATTACTCTCCATACGTGTGTACTAGATATCTAGCCTTGACATGGTTTTAGAAAGCAGACGTGCATTATTTTATTTTTAACAACATGTTTTTCTGTTAGAGCTGTGTTCGCTGGTATAAAGTAAAAGTTATTTATTGAATATTGTAAACGCATGCTATATAATTGCAAGTGAAACCCGTTGCGTGTTCAATGAGCCACACAGCCAGAGTTAGCCAGATGACGCTTATTATATTTTGTCGGTTTCGGCTGCGGTGGCGTGGCGTGGCGTGGCTTGGCCGGTGCGTGGCTGCGGTTCTCGGAAGCCGCGGGTTAGATGGCTACCCTGCGGCCGCTGCCAGACTTCGCTTACCTGTCCCTCTTTTACCTTACCTTACCTGCCATTAAGCACCGACCATTTGGCTCCGGTACAACAAACACAAAACACTTACGTGAAATTTTATGGGAATCGAAAGAATGAATTATTTTTGTTTTAAATAGTCCATTGTTTCGAAACTCGGTGTTGGTACTGCTGCAGATTTTTTTGTCCCATTTAGTTCCGCTTTAAACTCTTGAGCACTTAGGGTTGTCATAAATTTATCAAATCATTGTATCTAACAAGTTGACGTCCCCCTGTTTCTTTTGCTCTCATGGCACTTGAGCGAACTCTCGAAAACTGTGTTTATGATAAATGGCTGGGGAAGTGAGAGTGACATGGACGCAGGTTGCACCCTCGGGCCCCGTCGGCTGCGATAAAGACTCAATCACCTGCCCTCGCCAGAGCCGCGCTTGGTGACTGCTCGCACCCTCCCGGCATGAATCGAGGAATTCCTAACAAATTACATTTATCATCTATTATTATGCAAGGAGTGCGTGGTGCCGATAAGCTTTTTGTGACCATATTAAAAGAAAATAAAATTGCGTTATAAATTTTTTAACAATGCTGCCTTAAAGTACGGATCGCCAGAAGTGTGAATGTTCATAAGCGGTTTGTAGGAATTCGTGTAGTCTTATTGCAGTTTTATACAAGGTGTAGATATTTAACTCGTTCTTATACTATTATTTCACCCTGTACTTATTTTCTTTCATGTTGGTTTTTTAACTCTTCTTTTCTCAAACTTTCGTCTATGGGTATGGTATGGTATAGGTAGGTACTTACATGTTTTTCAGAAATGTTTCCCAATTTAATTTGCCTCAGAATGTTGATCAATCGACTCAACACATTGCATACTTTACTAGTAAACGAAACGGTAAAATGGATGAACATAAGAAATGAAAACTGAATTGATTTTTTTGGGGCAATCTTCCTTTATTCAAGAGTTGTAATACTTATAACGTTAGGAGATAAGTTGTATGGAATAATTTGTTGGAATGATTATGTTTTCACGCCACAGAATGCATGTCAGGTGTCAACAAACATTCAAGTTAAGCTTTCCTGAAATCTTTTTGTGGAGTCACTTTGACTTTTGTAGAGTTGCTAGGAAAGCCTTTCAGATTCTTGTTACATTAGTTGAGTACAAATTGAAAAGACTAATGAATGGTGTAAGTCGTGTGCTGTATGATGTATCAAAATAAATAATTTGGGATGTTATGGTAGGCTGTGGGAGAGGCGCGCGCACTGTCGGCAGGCGGCAGGCGTCGGCGGAGCGAGGGGCTTCGTCCTCGGCACTCGCTCGCGGCGCCCAAGCGGCTCAGTCGGCGCCCGACCTCGGCCACGAGTGCCGCGCTGTCCCGAGCCTCACGACTGCCTCGCTAACCTTGCGAACATCGTAGCTTTCGTGATACGCCAGCACGAGACTTCTCTGAAAAGACACTTAATTAACTCCCCTCAGACTATTCATCTCTGAATCCCAGAGCCCGGCTCCGAACTTGTACTGTGATTGTTTGCTCCAACTGTCAGTGCGCGTGTTGTGCTTTATCGATAACATAACCTGTACGATTTCAAGGGCACAAACACTTTGGTTAGATAGTGTTGTGGATGTAGTGTTGTGGAGCTGTCGGAACAGGGCTAACTTAGTATTTCTTAAAATCTAAGTGGGCGTATTCGAAAGTTTGAAAATCGATCGGTTGACGTGCGTGCGTGGGATTGCGTTTACGTAATCTTTGTTTACCTTGGGAATATGCACTGTGGTGACTGCTCGCCGTCTTATTACTGATAGGTACGCGCACAATTTCCCAGATGAGATCATAGTATGGGTAAGTTGGCTTTACTGAGTCCTTTCTTAAATTTTTGTTATGTTTTCTTGTTTCGTTCCGTTTCTAATGACTTATTTCATGTAGTTCGTTAATGTTTTACTTTTATATTTTGTAGTTCGTTGTTTTAATGTTATAATTACGTTTTTAAAGATGGTTTTCATAACAAACGTTTCAATTCTAGGTGCTCAAGCCGACAGCATCTCAAATAAGTTTTACGAAAGTAAAGAAGCGTTTCATTGTGAGCGTCTCTATCGCTGATCAATTAGTGAAAGCGTTTTAATCTAGATAGCATAAGAAGTGATCAAAAGATTATGTTTCTTCCCACTCGGTGGCGAAATGCTTTCTACGGCGTGGGATGAAAGAGCTTGAAACAACGAAAATGGATAATGGTCGTAAAACCAAAAAGGCTTCAGTAATTTAAATTATTGTTTAAACATATTTTTAGAAGATACAAAAACCAAGATCTGCCTTGCTTTTTTCTTCTTGCAGTTTTCTAGCTTCCTCGAGTAAGCAAGTAGTATTTTGTTGCTGATGTCCAGCTGTAGTCTAAAACCTGTGTACTAAAATGTTTTGTTAAAAAAATTTCGTTTTCATTCCATTTTGTCGAAGCTATAAGTAAACGATTCCGGGCTTAAACTCTTAGGTTCCTATTGCTACTCCGAATAAATAAAAAAACTAAATTTCGTAGTAAGTTACCTAGTGACTGTCGATTTTGATAAGCACAAAGCATCATGCACCTTATCCCATAGCGGTTTTCATAAATGTTGCCATCAAAATATCCGAACAGGTTTGGTAGCTCTGAACCCCTTCTGCATCGATCCTGACCGGCTCAGGTACAATCTATTACACAATGAAAACAGGTTTTACAAAATTATGTGAGAAAGCATAAACTTGAAAACCGTTACGGGCCGTTGATTATAAGAATTTGCTACGTCTGTGCAAAATTTATTGACAATATCAATGATGATGCTTCGAGATACTATAAGCCTTTGATATACCTGAATAAAAATCTGAAACCAGTTTTAAAACGTCGAATTCCTAATATCTTTACCGACCGTTATTGGTTAAAAATTATACAATTAAATTAAATACGTATATGGCATAGGAGACGGCACCAACATCTGTGGGTGAAATGACAATCCCTCATTGTTACAGTTCAGTAGTTAAACGTCCACTGCCAATACTATAATAGGTGATACATCAGTAACGAAAAGGACTGTTTTGTAATATAGAAACCGGGAAACGACGTTCCCTCATTGTGTCAATTGGTGATCCAGGTTCAACAGTGGACATATACAGGCTGGTTTTACAAAAGTATATGATGGCGGGAGAGCCGGAGGGTAGTCGCACTATTCGTTCTTTCAGGCGATGGTGTGCATTTTTGATGAGCGCCAGTCGTAATACAATGGCGACGGGATGAGGTCGTCTGGCGGACAGAACACGCTTCCACTCATCTATTATATGACCAGGCTTGCTACTTATTCCGTGTTCAGTACACAACTTCAACAGGTTTCGCATCATATTGCAGTAAAATATTTGGATTTTTTACGTCGTGTCCTTTTAAAGCATCAGACATGAATGGTATTTTTTTGGTGACCGGTTCTGCGTTAACAGTTGATTCTACCAAGTCAAGACTTGATGCCTTAATTTTTTTTTTGAGATTGGTTTGCTCTTGACTCTAGTCTAGGTCAGAGGTGACAGAGACAAAGTCGACGATGGAGTGAGCTTACCCGGAAGAAGCCTGTTCACTCTAACTTTGAAGAGATTCTGGTTGGATGCGTTCGGCAACACAGACGTAGGTAGTGAGATCCACTCTTTTATAATCAATTTAGCTTCTGTGGACTAACAGAATTTTACCGTATCTTTATCGTAATTGTACTTTTTTTAAAGCATTTTAAAGATTTTCCTCTTTCAAGATATTGCACAAGCAAGAAAGGTTATATTTAAGAGCGATTAGTTTTGACTCTTTTTCCATAACTGATTTAATATTTCATAGCCCCTGAAATACTAAGAAATAGAAACCGCTTTTATTAAGGGTATATTTGAGCTATTTATCTCTCTTCATTATCACCCTGACCACGGCTACAGGCCTCCTTTCTAAAGAAATCAATCTTCCGCGTAGCAACCGTATCTTATCTTATTGATCCGTCTTTTGATTCATAAATTCTTAATAGAAAAATTATGTAACTTGGCACCTCAGTTCATTTCCCTTTTTCATTTCCTCCTCCGCTGCGCTCCGCTCCTGATAGGAAATAAATTCAACGATTCACTTCTACCTGTTTCCTTTCTCTGAAGATGACTTTGTTACAGCCCTATTTAAGGAGTTATATTTAGATGTAGAAATAACGAGTCAACTCACTTTACCTCTTCAATATGAATTAGTATCGTAGCGTGGGTATTAATTCCACTCGCCCGGCTCAGCCGCGCAGTATCTTGCAATGGAAGCAATTCCCTTCTAAATTATTAAACATTTTATGTTTAAAATTTTGCTCAAATAACATAATAAATCAATCGAAATAGAATTAATACTTTGAAAAGAAACTGAACTTAAACTGCCTCATGATATTATGTTAGGAACTGAAATAGCTTTTAAGAATATAAATTACATGGCGTAACGGTTAAGTTACGACGTGATCGATATGTAAAAGTTCTTAGAACATATACACATGCATACATGAGCTGCTTCTACTGAGAAAATTAGGTTACCGTTTCTACTAATGTAGACAGCGCGTTTGCCTCAACTGATAACAATGTAGGATTAAGAGGTCTTATCTCATTCATGATCAGTTCAATAAACAAAGTGGATAAACAATTCAGTAGGAACAAGAGTGAACTACTGATTTGCCCGCTAATTCTGAATTTCGAAATGGTCATTGATAAAGTAATCAACAGACCGGCTGACCGCAGTTTGGTCTGTTTGTAAACAAACTGATGGCAAATCAAACAACCCGCCGCACACGCAGCTCTGACTCAGCTCTCAGTTCAGAATGATGGCATCAGTTTGTAGGCACGAGTGACGCCATCGGCACAGGAGAACTGCGCAGTTTTGCTCATAATACAAATGAGATTAATGTATAGTATATTAAAAGGTCAGGGTATGGGATTATTACAATTAGTGAGCACATTAATGAGTGGCGGTGTCTCTGTCACGTTGCGCGGCTCGTTCCTCTAATGCGTGTTGAATGTAAAGACTCGCTGCGTCCCACATTACCTCTCCCGAGGGACGCCGCCGCCGCGCGCCTCGCACCGCTGCCCTCTGCCGCCGTGTGCGTGCTCGTATCCTTGACAAGAAGTGCTCGTATTGAGTTACCTAAGAGATGCCAGCAAACACAGTTCAAGCATAATGCTCAATCAGGTCGACCATTCTAAAAGTTATATACACTCATTATGTACCGCACTCTGCAATTTAATATTTCAATCTCCATTGTGCCAACATTTGCTATATGATGATGTTTGATAGCATTTTGCTCGTGTCATTCATAGCTCAAACTTATATTCAATGCAATAATAAATAAGTTAAAACTACGAATTGAAGATACGATAAATTAATATTTATTAACAGGATCATTCAGTGTGTTTTGAATGACCAAAACATTGAAAATCAGCTATATACTTAGGATCGCTTTTTCTAATGGAATATATGTGTGAAGTTGAACGGGTGTTTGTGACGCATTGGGTTTCGTATAGCAGCGCGATAATAAAATGACCCTCCATTGCCTTCATCTCATTATTTATGGTTCACAGCCTGCCTTTTGATAAGTCTTCCATAAAGGCAACTTTTTGCCTCACCTTGGCAACTTTTATACTTATCTGCACTCAGAAATGCTAATAATGTGATGAGTTATTAACATCTGTTTATTCAATATCAAGGTGGTGGTTTCGAGATAACACTAAAGTGAGGAGGTCAAAGTTTAATTAGTTTTCACGCGACTTCATTCTCTTAGCGCAGGTTTGACAGCGGCCGGCGGCTGGAGGACGAGACGGTCCTGTAGGCGGGTCGAGGTGTGACTGGTTAGTCTCATTAATGCATGACTACGGCACACCCGATATTTCGCATTACTACACAAAACATTTGTATATAAGGGTTCTCATGAAAATAACATTACTAAAAGGACGCTTCCAGAATGTTCCGCTACCTCGGAACAGAAATGTTTGTGCGGTTTCTTTATGCATAATGAGACGAACTGAACCAAAACAACTTTTTCCTTTTTTGTCCTCATAAAAAAAAAAAAAATTGCTTATTTAAGGCATAGCACAACACGATGAGGAAGTAGCTTTGTGCTTAATAAATAACTATTCCTCTGTTCCGTCCGTGCAATTGCTATTTTGGGAGATGTAGCAGTAACAGTCAGCGCAAAAATAAGAATTTTCCGACCGTCAACGGGATTTAAGTAGTTCCCATGACAGTTTAGTTTGCATTTGGATGGATCTTCTGCGTTTGCAGTTGTTTAAGTTTCAGTATAAGACTACATATTTTCAAACATTCCACCTTCTATAGTTATTTAGATGTCCAGGAGTGGAGTAGAGATTGATGGGTTAATTTATGCCAGTGTAAACAAATGTCATTAGATAATTTACGTCGTGAGTCATTCAATTAAATAACATCATTTTATGATCCCTCTCATATGTTGCGCTTCCGTGATCATTATGTAAGTAATCATTATCAATAAAGTAAGTAGAGTCTCCATATTTAACACGTATTTGATTATCTTTAAATTTTGTAATTGAGTAATGTTGACTTAATACATGTATGGTGATGTAGGTATTTAGACCGAGACAGAGCGACCGGAACTGGCGGGTGCAGCGGAGCGAGCACGCTCAAGGTCGAGCACACGCCTTCATAAATCAACTAAATTAACCAAAAAGCGCATGCACTGTAACTATACGTAACATTCATAACACATAATTTGAATCTACTAACTGCGATGCTATGTGATGATATTTGATACGAGAGAGCAGACATAACATCACTAGCTAACATTATTCAAATGATGCTACTGATACTACCGATTAGAATGTTAACTTTGTCAATTGTCTTGGAGGGCAGACTGAAGAAAAACTAATTCTAAATACAAATATGAAGCCTTGACGTAATCCATTGGTAAACTTAACAATGAAAGATAAATAATTATATACATATATATATATACCTAATGCCAACAATATCGAGGCAATGAACAAAGATAATAAAATAGTTGAGATGACACATACAATGTGAAGATATTTGTTACATGAGAAACGGATATAATGTGCTCGAAGAGTAAAATCCGAAACTGATTTATAGCCGTTCGGATCGTGGCTCGAAGCGTGACGGAAAACGGAGTGGAGCGGCTCCTCATTGCAACTATATTTACTATGGGTAATGGTCGCAGGCTGTCACGGCTCATCAGACAAATCTCACTAAGGGACCGCTCTGTTCCGTCATCAAATGCCACTTTATGACCGGTTCTAATTGAATCATCTTGTCTTATGACTTCGACGTTATCTTTTTCATCTTTTACATTAACAAAGTTATTATGAAAATGTTTGGATTAACCAATCTAGAATGTTTGTGTGTATTCGCGTGACTGGTGATGATTGTAGCGATCTTCTCTGCAAAAAATAAGATTGTTTCAAATCACGGGTATTACGCGATGAACGTTGAAATATTCTCTCTTTTTGTTAGTTCTTGGTTATTTTTTTAGAGAAAATGCTAGTTAGACATGCGATTTGAACATAGTTTTCGAAACTCCACTTCCTCAATTGTATGGGCATGGGTAAAATGAATGATTGAATACGGTTCAAAACAAACAAGTGAAAGTGCAGCTGGGACATTGTTTGATGCAGCGTTGTTTGTACGTACTACGTGATGATGCGGCCGACGACGGGCGACGTTAAAATTACCGGGGAATCCAGATCACGTCACAGCCAGCCGCCTAGCTAACAATGATAAAGTAGCTGACCTCGAACTTGGAATTACTTTAAATACTTTTCTTGTCTACTCTATCGTCACATTTGTTTTACTAGGTACTTTGTTAAGTGACTCACGTTATTTTTCTAGACCATTGCTATTTACTAAGTACTATCGCCAGAACTTTGTTAGACTTCTAAGTTGGGAACCTACAAATTGTTAAAAATCGAATAGATTTATACATAGAACAAGTATTTGACCGCTATAAGAGTCATCAAAAAATCACTGATGAAATCATTCAAGTGGTTATAGGCACACCCAATCATCACCATTTATAGGAGCTCTATGCTGGTACCGGTGGTGCTCGTGCCCGCGAGTGGTCGATGCAGTTTCCTTTACTTTTAGAAAATTGGCCTCTCATGGATAAATCATCGAATCCGGTCACGACGGCATTCAGAGCGCGGTGTGCGTATCAAGTATCGATCTGGTGAGCGGCTCAGCTGCGTCGCCCCACATTTCTCGCTCGTTGCCAATCGCGACGAACACGCTCGCTTTGGTTATGGTTAGTCGCTTTGCATCGCGGTTCTATGAATGCTGTATTTATGGATCAAAACAATGGTCCCAAATAGAACACGCTGCCACTATTTGTATTCTATTAAGGGCTTGGCATTTTCAGGTTTCTCTATTTAAATGTGGTTCACTACGTTGCTCTAAAGTTCAGGATTTATTGCCTCATCATGTTCTTTTGTCGTGCTCGTAGTGGGTCACAAAATGCTCCGTAGCTATTTACTTCTTGACATTTTAGTAGTCTAAAAGTATTTTAATATTTTCACGTCATTTTGCCCAGTGTCAATGAACATTAAGAAGTAACCATATGAATTCAAGTGTCGTTAGTAAGGTTGTGGTTGCTTGCTTGTCATATGCTGATACTGAGTCTTGCATAACGCCAGATGTTCGTGACTCACTGGGCTATATGGTCGTTGATCACACCTAATGCTAGTAGGTGTCGTAGCCTCTACCGTGATTTAATTAGGGACTTATCTAACTCGAGCTCGAAAACTAGCTACTTGTTCTAAAGACAAAGTAGTTTAGACTACATATCACCATGACACAATTTATAAAACAAAATGCTATCACTAGCCTCATCAGATTTTTCCCGTTGTGCGCTTACCGGTATTTACCGTAAACTCAGGTGTGGTAATAAACCACTCCAACCCACTGTAGCATTTCATACAAGTTACTTATGGCCCTGCGATTATGTATATCACAGTAATGTCTGGACTCGCTTGTGAACACCGTGAGAAACATTTCAAGCAAATTAACTTTCCGCCATTACTGTCACGCGAGAAAGAATAAGCAACAAACTGCACACATTCAGTTTTTGTTGCATGTGTTACGTGTATGGCATAACGATCGAGTCTGTGTAATCGATTTAATTAAAAAGTTTCACGTGCCTCTGCTATGATCATTGTTATTTCGGTCTTTGAACTAACGGGACTGCAAGTGGATGGATGCATTATAGACCTGTCGTGCTGTTGATTATTGTGACTTATTACATATCTATCATATCTTACTAAGAAAAATAGGGCCAATTAATTATAATCCACGTGCTGTGTTGACGTAAATTAAGTGGGTACCTGCTGGTTACAAGTACTGTATACAGTTCAATATTGAATCCCCCCTGGGAAAGAGAAATATCAAATAATTGATGAAAACCACAATGAAATATAAGATATACATCGGTGGTGGCAAGCGAGCCTTTGGCGCGAGGACTGCGGAGACAATCGGCCCTCGTGACGGCTTTGGCGAAGCAGTTAATGACAGCATTGTTTGAGCGCTTTTAATTAATTTAATTAATATCAATTTGACGACATGTGATATCCTCATCGAGCAAATTGGAATTGAAGGAATTGAATTGTATAAGCGCCTATTCATATCGAATAGTTCCTTTTACACCTACAACTTGTGATGTGTGTGTAATTTAAATGAGCTTGGTTTTAAAAACATTACATTAAATTATACTTTAATGAATGAATGTATGTAAACGATCTATATCGCTACACTATATAAGCAAAAAGCATTGTTGGTATTGCATGATGTTCTAACAAAAATAAACACAAATTAATTAAAACGCGATAAATAAACATGATTTTTATCACAATCTGGGCATTAGTGACACTGTGTTTATTGACAGTTGCCACATTCGATATTACATTCGAATTGATAACACGTTCCTAGAAAAGTTGTACAAGGTATGACAAGGTCTCGAGGTGATCAATGATATCATGCTGTCAACACGTAACCCAAACAAGCGTGATGCCTAATGACGTGTTCTAGCATTATTTATTGTTGGTTAACGTCGTTTCTTAAAAGTGATGTACGGTTTTTATTTCGAAATTATGAAATTCTTAAAAAAAAATCTTGAAAACTTTACCAAGACTGTCATGTCGCATGAACATTAGTTATGTTTTTGCGGTTTCATAATCATAATACTCTAGGAAGTAGCTGTTATGACTCAGTATTATGGTTCAGAATGTCATTGAGTTAGATACACGTTATTTACTTACATTATGTCTCTTTACCTATCCAATTTATTTTCCTTTCTAATCTTTTAACCTGGATTTGTAGGCAAACACGGGTCATTATACCGACAAGGGACATCAATCGAGTGTTTCTCTCTATTGTTGAACATTTTCCCTTCCGTGACGTAGTACCTACCTATCTACTGGAAATGACTAATAAAATTACTCTCTGACATTTTATTGAATATTGATAATAGCGTTGTAAGCTGGGCCGGGATTGGATCGCTTATTGAAAGCTTTAGTGAGGAGCATTCACGTGGTGATTGACAAATTGCCGCTGATCCCGGGGTGATGGAGCACGTCACGCTGCCAACAATGATTAACCCGGACCCGACCCGCCGGCCTCATTTCTTTTTACACGTTTTTCTTGATACGTACCTGAAACCTTCTATACCTATGAATAATCGAAAGTTTTAAATTATTATATCAAAATGTAAAAGTGGTATAACTGAAATAAAAATAAATTAGTTAAATCAATACGTTATACTCAAATTCGCGGAACTGCAAAGTAGGTATAACAGTTTTCAACTTTGATATTCGATTAGGTCAGCTTCGGTCATGGCTATCTGAAGTTCATTTGTAGGTAATAGTTGAAGTCCTTAACTTAACGCCTACGTGTGAATTTGAATACATAATACATTAAAATTAAAAACCGTCAAACGAAACACCTAAACGGGGCGTGGGAATAAAAAATACCCGTATTCGGTTATTTACCCATTCGAGAGCCTAATGTAAAACCCGTGCCGTATAACTAACAAGCCATAATATTTTAACGAACTTTAAAAAATGTTAATTAATGCTCCTAGGACGCCAGACGCATTATGTTGTCATCGCCTGCTTAATTCGATGTGACGAAAATACATACCAAAGACCTTATTTTAACGATTTAGTAAAATAATCCGTGAATTCTTGCTTTGCATTCCTTAAACCGCACTTAGTAATGTCTAGATAAAGGATCTGAATACTTTCCTTGTAAAATATGGTATTTTATTAATATCAGTGTTGTTTGTTACTGTGTTAATTCTGCTAACATAAATACACACAATTAGGTACCTAACGCTACCATGACCTCATCGTCTTGAGTTTTTACACACTAGCAAGTCAAGAATCTTACATACTAGGTACCTAAATATACATGTAGCTTCATTAAAACAATATTAAGTATATCTGAAAGACGTTTTTAAACAATATGAACGTCGGTAACGTTGAGGGATCACGTTTAAGTGCACACTCAAGGGATAATCCCTTTTCGAGTATCTCAGCAGCATTAAAAGCCAATTTGTTTGGAAGAGGTAGCTGCTTAAAGGTGCTCATTTACATATTTGTGTAACCATAGATAATAGCGTACTTCCCAATATTCGGGTCCGCAGGGATATGATCACATTGTGTCAGTGCGATTTAACCGAAATATTAATTTATGGTGAAAAATTATTGTCATTTATTGTACGTTTCGAAATTAAACTATGCTTTGAATACCCGATGGGATTACAATATTGTATAATTATTGCAGTATTTGCTCAAACCTTCTTAGTTCCCGGATAACTTCAAACACTAAGCGCTACGAAAGTGCTACAAGCGCTACGACAGGTTTCATGCGATTAAAAAGAATTGTTATGATTCTTGTTTTTATACCAAGTATGATCTAAAATCAGGGTTTTTAAAGTAACTTTGCACCCAGTTCTAATGTGTCCAAAACCTACTTTTTATCTAAATATCCATCTACCAACATAAAAACATAGATTATAACGTAGATACTATTGCAGTGTTAAAATAACACACAAAGAACCAAATTCACAAGTCACTCGGTATTCAAATCCGAACCAAAATCAGTTCTTGTTACAGCCGTAAACAGCACGTTCCCAGATTAAACCACGCTCACCTTAACAAATGTGATCTCAAGGTGAAACTCGCTTTCAAGCCTGTTCGTTTTATAGCTGAGATAATCTTACCGTTGCAAATTCGCCCCATTTAACAACTGACGTTGAACAAACCTGACATGGCCCGCTCGAGTCGCATGATGGTGGGGTAATGACTACAATCAAATCACGTTGCAACAATCTAGTCATCAAAACTGATTGATAAGTTTCCCAGTGTTGCGCTGCGTGCATCAGATCAGTAACCATTAGTTATTGTTTCATAGTTCATACTATTATTGGACGACCAATGGCTCGTTACGCGTATGATCGGCTTTGTTGTGTAAGTGAAAGGAATAATCCCCGTTGACAGCTACTGGCAACATCGTTATTACTGTTCTAAGTCCGCCATGTTTTACCATTCAAGTGAAATAAATGAATTCCAGTAAAATCGTGGGTAAAAAGTAAAACAGGTAATGAAAAAATATGATTATAAGAAATACATACCAATATAATATCCCCAACTATTCTCAACGGTGTGCACATAGTTGATAGCACACAACTATCTACATGTAGTAATATATCTTGCAATTTCTAAACCGTGACAATATCGTGACGTTGGATTGATAGTTGTTTAGCAGCTAGTTTATCATGTGCTCGTTATGTTAAACTACGTCTAGTATGTAAAGTTAGACTTTTCACCAATCAAGACCCTAAAATAGGCAAAAAAAATACTGTTGTTAATTTAGTACTTATATTAGTATCTAAAATCATTAAACATTACGTTTAGTCGCACTTCGATATACACATTGTTTTTGTTACCAGTTACCACCTCACCAATATTAATAAAAAAAACTCACTAGCTTACTTCTTTTGATTAGAATCAAATTGCATATCTTACACATAAGGGCAAGGGTTCACGAGCTGAATAATAAGGGGTCCCGTTGTGCATATCGGGCGGAGGTCACGTCTGCGCCGCCGCTTGCGCAGCAGTTCGATGCCCGGCACGCGTAATTGGCACACGGCTATAACAACAAACAACACTACATATTATGTAAATTTTATAATACGCAGTTTCATAAAAGCTTAAAAAACGGTTGGAATGAAAGTAACAGAAATAGATAGCAATTAACTGATTAATTAAGCGTGCAAACATGTCATGTTATGAATATTGAATAGGAAAGTCAATGCGACCGTCAAGTTAATATTCAATCAAATGAAAACGTTTCTGTAATAAAGGCCGACATAAAAAGTTAATGGGAAGCCGGAAGGCGAGTGGGATTCAAAAACAAAGGCTAACGTCTACAGTTCAACATGAGCATCCCTTTAGTCCGTCAAATGATAACGAATGATCGTAGCCTCGTAGGAGATAATTATCCTCATGATCACCAATAATTTATAAAATTTTCAAGCATGATTTGTTAGTTATAAAGTTGTTGGAAAAATTTATAAAGGTTAAACAAGGATGACACTGTGGTAACTACAAAATGTAGGTATGCTGCTGTCATTATCTACTTTATTGTACGAGTATGACGTTCCCCACTGATTGTTCAATTGTAAAATAACTTTAGTCCAGCGCTCGACTCTCATAACTCTTCCTCCTTCCCGTGCTATTTTTTATTAATCTCCAAGTCGGTACCTACTTCATTCCTGCCAGTAGTTGTTCGAGACACAAAGAGAAAAAAATCACTCAGTAATTATACCGTTGCGAGGAAGGGTCTTCGATTGTTTATTGCCTCCTCCGCCGGATGTATCTACTATTCTATTTATATTCCATGTTTCTTTTATACTTTGAGTTGTCAAACATACCGAGTAATGAATCGTTATTAAGTATAACGAGCAAACCGGAATTGAGGAATCAAGAGATAGTGTTATATTTCCAAAGTGCTCTGTGAATTTTCGTGATACATAATCCCACAGCTTTTGTCCGCGTTCAGAGAGCATAATGACATCTATTTGCTGAAGTAGTGCATGTTGGAAAGCGTTTACTTTCCACTTCGTCGAGATTTACAGCCTCAAGTTGTGCCGGCCGCGGTGTCTGGTGTCATCGGCGGCTTTCTAGTGAAACCCTCGGAGCTCGGAGCACGGAGCAGGCGTCGCGCGGACACTCGTGACCTCGCATTCATATCAATATGTAATGCGACACCACGAATTATGTTTCTAGTTTTTTTTTATATTTGAAAAGGATCTTCAACTCTAAAGTAACTTTTATGTTTGTACTACTTTGTACTTAAATTGATTGTCGATCAGTACGACAGTCAATGGATCAAAAAATATGTAATAAATCTATTTATTAAGTCTAACAGAGGCTGAAGCATAACGTGGAATAGCAAAAGCGTCCTGAAAATTTTGCAGCTAATACATATTCAATAGCAAATACAAGGTTTATTCCCGTCACGCTTCATGTGTGATTGATAGACACATTGATAAGTTAGGCCTTGATGCACAGGCGAGCTGCAGCCGCGGTGGGTGAGTGGCCGACTTGCAATGTGAGCACGTCCCGGCTCTCACGACGGACGGGCTGCGCTCGCGCAAGTAGCGCACTTTCTCCCGCACGAATGCCCTATATTGTGCTTACAGTGCTTCGGCAAATCACACTTTCATTTATTTAACTTAGCCTAAAAGTTCTAGTTTTTTCATTGATATTATTGTGTTACATCAAGACTTAAATATGGTATTTTCACAATAAAATATCCATAAATAAATACAACTTTTTCAAAACTGTTCCCAGGAAACGTTGAGTATGTTTTACCTTTTGGTCGTCGATGTTCTAAACATGGACAAGTGTGAACTATAATAAGTCCATGTTTGTTGTCCGACTGCGACGCGGCTGACACGGCGACAGTTATAAGTTTAGAGATAAATTTTGAGGGGGCAATGAACTCAGGTGGGAATTCTGAAAGATAATTGTTAGGACGTTTAGAGTGTGAAGTTATTATAGGATCGAATAGCATATTAATTGTTGTTTGCGTTTTAATAGAGTAGGTACAACATTGTCTTTTATGGTAATTATCTGCTATGAAAAGTGAAGCATAATCTGACGGCTGGAACTTTACAAGCCCTCCTAAAACTTCGCAGTTAGGAAACGAGCACACTCCCCTCCGCAACACCGCATAACAACCATAACTTTGTGATGTTGCATTACATTATCCATATTCGTAATTTATGTTCTAATAAGTCAAGTTATACGCTCAACTCGCATGTGAACACTTGCGCTTTCGCCCGATGCTATTAATTAACGATGTTATTCAACATGTGGTGCATTATTTCACGCACCGCGTGGCCGACAGTGTTCCGGTACGCGATGCACCGCCGAGGGCCGCCCGGCCGCCATGCCGCGTCGCTGTAGAAGCCAGCCGTCATTTTACTTCCCAAGGCAAAATATCCACAACGGATTTGACATTTTTAGATCTCGCCTGATGCTTTCAACACAACGCTTTGAAATGCCGCGCTTGTGAAGCATGTCGTAACACTGTTTATATTGTAACCAATCCTAACCCTTTTATAGAAACTGTTGCTTTAAGACTTTTTGAAATATAGGCCGACCGAAAGTTCGTTCAACTAAAGCAAAAACTTAAATGACTAAACCGGATGTTATATATCTCACTATACATAGGTATAGGTATATTCGTATCGATTTCGTATGCTATATAACATCCTTGAGATTCACCTTGAAGTTCAGTTTAGGTATGTGCAAGCCTTAAATTGCTTTCCTAAAATCGAACTAACGCCATATTAGTAGGTATCTAAATAGAGCGTTTCAGCAACTCCGCTGCCTTTTACGGCGTGCGAGATCGAATCCAGTATTTTTTTACAACAGATCTCACGTTGTAACGATGTGAACACAATAATCGTAAAAGCTGGTCCCCCTCGAGAAGTGCGCAAACTGTCCGCACCGTGATAAAGGAAAATGCATTACTTCCCCAGTGAGGGCGCACGGGGGGTTTTCCTTATAACAGCCCTTCAAAATGGCGGCGTAGGTCATTAATGTTCGGCTCAGGAGCCCAAATTTTAAAAGTAAACTTCCAACTTAGTTATAACTTTATGTGAATTTCTACATGATAAAAGTGCGGATTTTTGAGATTATTTTATCCGAGGTGATATTAAAAGAAATGCAAGATCCACTATAAGCTCAAGTACAACATCAATTGCTCATACAACGTGCAGTCCAGTTTTCACAATATTGTCTAAAGGATTATTGCGTTTCATTTGTTATAAAGATACAATTTGTCTGAAATTATGTTAATCAGTGTTACATGTGAAATACGCTTTAGCAATATAAAGCTCTGCATTTACATGAGCCTTCTGATCGTGTAGCTACGGCTCATTTGTTACAAGTCTCGCGCGCTTTTTTATTAAAATAAAATTACCATATCGTTCATTCTTCGTATGCAAAAACCTAATCTAACATGTGTTAATTCTAGCGGTCATTGACCTCTGACAATAATGAACTCTTTCGTTAATGGCGGTATTAATAAAATACAAATGAAACAGAGACGATTAGATTTGGTTGCAATTATTTTAGGCCTTGATCTGTTGTCTGTGTTGCTTTACTGTAAACGACAATATTGTCTGGTATAAATCCGACAGTTTAGCGAACCATTATTTAGCATTTAAAACAGTCTTCGATTTAATTGAAACTTCAACATATACAGTGAATAGTTATTGATTTACACGTACATTCACTTAATCAATGTATTCGTAGCTGATGCGTTCAAAACAATATATCATAGACAGTTTTATGCTAACACGCCCAAAGGTATATTAAATAAAAAGGTACATAATACATCGCAAAAGTCTTTTCCGAGAAAATTGAAACAATAAATTGTGCCCGATTTGTCCCGGCTGTTTCGCAAAGTTGCCGGCCATATATACGACGGCTCTTTGGGCGTCATACATTTAGGGTTAGAGGTTGGAACTGCGGCAACAATGTCCCATCCACCGGCCCGGTACCGGTCCATTTTATCTGCGGAAGTGTTTTTCATTCATTCTTGGTGTAACTTATTTCCTCACGTTCTTTCTATTTAACATCTACTTATGTTTTTACTCTGAATGAGTAAAAACATAAGCAGATGATAAGTCGTAACAGTGGTAATGGTAATGATGCCTTTCATTAGATTTTAACGAAGGTAGGAATTATGAAGTGGTTTTAGGAAAGAACACGCGGAAAATATGTATAATAAGGGTTCAGACTCTCAATAATAAAATAAAGTATCAAACAATAATTTGTTCGATGTTTGAAAAGGCGTGTAATGTACGGTCCTTATGAAAATGGTTTAGGGCTGAGTTGAATACGTTTTTCATCTGCGGTAATTTTGTAACATCTGTTTCTTTTATTTCATTGCTACTTGTACGTGAGTACGCGCTGCGGCAAATGTGCTAAAAAGATCTCATATTACTTCATCTGTACGTACGCGACCTTCTCCACACTCACGTTTAGTACGCTTGTCACCTGCGATATGCCGCTTAAGCCGAGGAAGGTGCGAAGCGAAAACGTCGCGTTACTTACCGTTTGTGAGTAAAATGTTCGCCGTATCATACCGTATTATGCTAAAGCTACATAGAAGAGTTGACAGCGATGCGATGTCTAAAACAGAGCCTTGTTACTTTATTTTAGTCACTTAATGTGTCGTCATAGCTGCTTTTATGTTGATGTTGGTAAATAGTCAAAGTCCAAGCATTTATTTCAAAAAGGCACTTAGAAGGCACTTTTGAACGTCAACAATAAACATTAAAATTGAATTGATTCTAGTCGCCCCTGCAAAAGGTAGTTTCGTATGGAGAAGAAGGGGCAAGAAACACCAGCGTTACGCCTTTAAAATATTAAAATATTTCATATACATTAATTATATTTTATATGTGAGACGATACACCAAGAATAAAATTACTATAGCACAATAGGTAAAAAAACGGATAAATCAATCACGTGATAGATACATGGTGCTCACATATTTACAAACATTGCAAAAGTATATGACTTTCCTAAAATATTAACAAGGAATAAGTCTGTGTGTGAGTTAAGTAATCAAAGAATGTAAATCATTGTCATGAAAATAACAAATTATACAATTAAATTACCAACCAGTTTGATTTCGTCTATGGAGACTAGATTGTCCTATAGAGCAGAACCAGCATGTTTCCATGCATTCCTATCTTATCTCTAATTTACAAAGTGCTATGCTTGTTTACAAAGTGCACTTTTTGTATCACTTTTAAATAGGGATGATGATTTTTTTTTATCTCATTTTAATGTTTGTTTCCAAATAGTGCAAACAATATTACAAAAAATGAAAAAGTTAAAAAAATGGCCGAGTTACAAACTTTTTAAAATACGAGTTAGACAAAGACAGCACTATCGTAGAAGTGACGTCACGACTATGTAACTTCATACTAGCGCCGTACATTGTCCGTACCGCGCGACAAGGATGGGAATAATCCCCTCCAAAGACTTATAAAGCGTGTATCTTCTTCATATTTACATCGATTTAACAGAGTTTTTCGATTATCTCATTTTTACTATGCGTTCTTTGATATTGCAATATTTTTACGAACATTTTTAATATTAGTCATCATCCCAATTATCCTTCGTTTAATTGCAATATATCACAAGGTATTTTGTTGTAACATTTAACAGAGTACCCCATAAAAGATGTATGTACTTTATGTAATCTGAAAAATGGTTGACATATTTTATCTTTATTTCTAGTATTAAAATTATGTCTATCACTTATTTTACTAAAAAGATGTAGATTTTTTCTTACATCTATACTAATATTATAAAGAGGAAAGATTTAATTGTTTGTTTGTATTGAATAGGCTCCGAAACTACTGGACCGATTTGAAAAATTGGTTTACCATTAGAAGGCGAAATTATGTCTGATGAACATAGGCAACTTTTTTTTTTTTTCGAAATCCATGCGGTCTAAGTCGAAGGCGAAGTGCTAGTGCATAATATTTTCATAAATGAATTGGCAAGGTACTGTCATAATATCAATCTTTTTAAATAGTTCCCTGAGAGTTTTGCGACGAGGTAGATTGTAAATGGCTCACTCTCTTTTGCAAAATAAAAATGGATTCAATATCTGCACCCCGACCCCACAGTAAAATGCCATACGACATAATGCTGGAAGTAGCTAAAACAGACCAAACGTACGGTTTCTACATCTGTTAACTGTCTTATCTTTCTAACAGCATAAGCCGCCGAGCAAGAGATGGTATAATGTGGTCCCCATTGTAATTTCAGCCAGCGTGATTCCTAGGAAAACCGTCTGATTAATAAATTCCAGTTTTTTTCTATTCAATATGATGTCACATTCGCTACTTTTTAACTTCAAATTATTTACCGTAAACCAATTTCGAACTTGAAAAATCGAGTAATTCACGTCGTCCAGATTTTCTGACCGTCGGTCTATTTTAATATCAACCGAGATCGTGTTATTTGATGACAGATCTCGGTTGATTTTGAAGGAATTGGGTTAAATCATTCATGTAAACAAGAAGAGGAATGGACCCAATATCGAACCTTGAGGAACGCCCGTTTCCATTTCAGTCCCTAATGAGCTTATGCTGTTTACTTCTATTTTTCAGGTATGATCTTAGTAGATCAAGAGCTGTATTCCTAATTCCTGGTTTACGCAACTAACGCTTTGGAAAAGTCAAAATATTCAAAATGACATCCTGTGCTTCTTCCCAAGCGTTAAAATTGTTCTTTATTAGGGTGACACCAGCATCAGTGGTACAACACCCTTTTCTGAAACCGTACTGTTGTTCATGAAAGATAGAGTTTTATTAAAGTGACGTAACATTTGATTGAGCACCAACTTTTCAAACACCTTACTGAGAACTGGCAGAATTGATACAGGCATATAATTGTTGGGTTCTTAAGGATTTGAACTAAGGAACTACCTTACTGCGTTTCATGAGATAAGAAAAGACTCATTGGTCTACACTGGTGTTAAATATGACCGCTAAAAATGGCGCAATGGTTTCGATGATATCAACAGACTTTTACAGACATAACCTAGAGATCTTCTATTCTTCTGTTGATTTAATTTTAAGATCTTTAAAAGCCTTTATAACAGCCTGGGGGTTCGTATGCTGAAACCAAAACTCCAAAGGGCATGCCTTTAAATTTTTTGAGAGAACGCGGGTGAGGAATTTAAAGCAACGGGGGACAACACACAAAAGGGGAACATTAGCAAAATAGTTTTCTAATTCCTGAGCTACTTCTACATCTGAGTTAATGGGGCCTAGTGCAGTCTCTAAATTAAATTCAGTATTACGCTGTTTTTTCCCACCTGTTTCATTATTTATTATTTACTACGTACTTTTTATTTTATCATCAGCAAATTTTATTTTATTGCTAATATAAAGAGCTTTAGAAATTTTGCGCACATTTTTAAAAGTTTTAGAATATTTTGCAACACACTGATGAAAGCTTGTATTATTCATATGTTGCTTTAGACCATGAAGTTCTAAAAGTTTTTCCCTGCTTTTACGAATAACGTGATTGGGCGACTCCAGGCGCCCAATTACTTTTAGTCTTTCGTGGAAAAGTGTCATTAAATTGATAATTAAATTAATAGTGAAAAGAACTCGACATAGAACTTTTTTGGGTCACATATGTTATTAAAACTTTGAACCGATAATTTACTGAGATCAGATGGCTACTTATTTACAATTTGTTTGTGTAAGTAATCGCAGTTACAAAAAATATTAACTATACAAGTGGCAGAAGAAGCTGCCTGAACTCGGGTTGGTTCTATAAAAACATATGACACATCAAATTACCCAAAAAGACTTATTAATCTGACAGTATTTGAGTAATTTTATAATAAATTAGTATTAAAATTAAAATATGATTATTGACTTACTACTGGCACTAAGTGTGCACATAGACCGTTTAAATACATAAATAAGTTTCTTTAGCACATCTTCCATTACAGAATCAAACACATATATTCTGGTAACTTGGAGGTCTGTATACGCATACCTACTATAACACGCTTATCAAGCTCAACACAGGACAATTCAATGATGTGTTCAATAGACAGACCGATGATGTCTTTTCGTTCTTTAGATTTAATAGTGTTTTATAACTAATATTAATGACCCACCATGTATCATAATATGTTTTCGGCTGAAATTGCTAACTACACAATCATTTTCATAGTTAATTCATTTCATTACTTGATAATCTTTTAACCAATGTTCTTTTAAACAAATGACATCAAACAAGGTGTTTTCCAAAAACAATTAGATTTCTAGTAATTAACTATCTTAGATATTCCGATAAAATTATTAAGTGTTATGTGCCCTTTGGTTTCTTATTATTATGAGTTGAATTGCCAGGAGATACCCCATTTATTATTCTCTAATAATAATTGGTTATTTTTAGGGGTAACTTATGTTGTCTTACTAACTAGTTTAAAAAGTTATCTGGTGTGACCTCCGGAAGTACAATTTTTGAAGTGTCTAGAATGCCCGTTTCAGTTCCATTAGGGAGAGAATACCGTCTTTGATATTATGCAAAGATGTTGGTATTATAGGTGGATCCTCATTCGTGTTGTACATGATGATTCATGATTGCTCACTATGTTGTTAGTATAAGTGGATAACACAGACTCGTCACTAATCCTACAATTTGTTATAATACTTATAACCTCATTTATATATTATGCTATCAACATAGCAATCGTATGCCTACATTTCCAATATAGAGACAAAGTTCCCTGAGTTAACTTCAAACTAATACCAAACTTGTTATTGTCAAAAAACAACAATTTATCACTATGACAACACGACTGCATGTGAATAGTATTATCCAACTTAGTATTATTCAACTTATAAATATAATTATTTTCATTATCTGATAAAGTATCAGAGTTAGGTAAAGCACACCGCAATAGCTTCCCTATATTTAGTTTTAATAAGATGTTCACACTTTCTGGTTATACCAGTACTATTACCTAATAGCAAAACTAATGTAGAATAATTTTCTAGGTTTGTGTTTGCCATTATTTTAAACATTTGTTCAAAACTTATGTTATGATAACTAGGGTTGGTAAAACTATGGCTTTGGGTTATTGTGCAACATTTTTTCAATGCCTGAACCTAATTCGTCAGAAAAGATCATGGACTTATTTTTCACTGTATTCACTGGGGGGGCTCTGCTGGAAGAGCAAACACCGGTGGAGGCAAGTCAAGCTCAGGCTGAGGAGGTGGTGTTTGGTTAGCATAGTTACTTGAGAGATTATAAGTTTGAGACTCTTCACCAATTCCAGTAGTTCCCCAGCCTCATATTTCTCAAAAATATCCTAATATGTTATAGAACATTATAAAGAACCTAAATGCAAATAATACATTAAAAAGGACGAAAACGAGTTAAGTGCTCTAACTGGCAGGTGATCACACTGCGAAATAAGAAGAGTTTTCCCCATAAGGTTTGTATAGTGACAAATATGTGGGCAAATGCTAAAAAAAAACTATTCCATCTTAATCAACACGTTAGAACAATTTGACTTAGACCAAAAAAATATGATGAGGCCGCTACGCTGCTACGCCGTTTGACAGCAACTGTCAAGCGGCGTAGCAACGAGACTATGGAGCGAGAAAGTGCATCTACACCCTATATTATTTCCGTCGCAGTTTTATGTTCGCTTATCTAGACAGTGTGCTACAAACCTCTAATAATATGGTACTTGTATTGCCCTCGGCTTTGCTCGCTTCAATCAACAAATAATTTACTCAACCGGCTCGCGTATCGTCTCTCTACGTAGACTACATACCATTAGTTCTCTGCATTCATCGCCTTCTGCAGTCAAATTATTATTGCTACTGTGTGACAATATCTATTTCAAGAAATTATACATCTCAATAAACTTACCAAGATAATGTATTTATGCATGAGACAATACAATTGTAACTAGAACCATCAAGTTGAGTTTTAAGTGTTCTAAAGGAAGATGTTTCATTTCATAATTATATACAGTTAGTGGTCGTATTGCCTGTAGTTAGGTACGAATCTGTCGAGACGCGAGGCCCCAACCCAGGGGCGAGTTTCTCACTTTAGGGGGAGGCTTTCTCCGCGCGGGGGGAGGGGAGGGGTAGACGTGACGAGTTTTTATTATGAGTACAATCAGGACCTGTAGATGCCACGTCCGCGCCACGTGACGAGCTAGTTGGAGCCTCGATGAATACATGGCTCTTGTTTACAATCCAGTGATAAACTACAGCCCTTTAAAGGCGTTCGTTTTCTCTTTTATGCCTCACGGCGATGTCGCTACATTCGCTATAGCTAGTTTTTTAGGCCTACCTTTTTCTATGGCCACAATATTTTGGAGTATCCTTACATGTGACAAATAGTGATGTACTTAGCAATTTTGCATTTACAACACACAAGCGGTTAAACCTAGTATTTATGGAAATTTTAACTATTTTTGATTAGGTTATAATACTAAGAAGAGCAGTGAGGGCTCAGTGGTATCGGCACCGACTTACGAATTGCAGGTCGTGCGTTCGAACCCAGACAGGCACTATACTTTGTGTATTTAATTTCATCACCACTGCTCTCAAAACGGTGAAGGAAAACATCGTGAGGAAACCGGTTTGTACTTGAACCAAATTTCGAAGACATGTGACATCCACGCCCTGGTCCCGCGTGGTGGATTATAGCCCACTCCCTCGTGTCCCAGCAGTGGGAACATAATAGGCTGATTATGCTGATTTGACTTGACTTTGTTCGGAACTTAGCACTTAGTGCTACTGTTAATATTATACACCTATTGTCTGAAAAAAAACATTCGCCAAATCATTGATAATGTTTGTTTGTTGTACCTTAAATGAATAATTGCGTGTTACATTCTTCCCTGCGAAAGTAATTAACGGTACCTACCATGTGAGGTCATTGACCGGCCCTTACCTCGCCACGTGTCCGTTGATTCAATTTTTGTTAATGCATGTTACGTCATGAAACACCCTTTAGCAAATTATGCCATATGCCACGATGACAATTATGCCATATTTGTAAACCAAACAAAAATACTGAGTACCTCGAGACACTTAATCTGAATCATTAACTAAGTAATTCACTATTATACTTCATCTAAACTGTACATTTTATTTATATAGATTATCTATAAGGACCTACCGCCTGTGTAAGAGGACCTTTATTTTAAATTTTGCTGACATCATTTCTAAAGGTTGACATAGGTATTCAACAGTACCCTGGTGGGTTGCTAAATACATTAAGGCTGTACCAACTTAGGTACGCAACGCATTAAATATTTTCCATTTCAATTATAATTTTACGGGCGGTCCATTATCCCCATATATCATCATAAGTACATCTGTACAAGATAGCGGCCCTACTCTGAGTCATGAATGTTTTCATAATGAGGGCGTGCGCCTGCGATGTACATGAAAGTGAACCAATACAGATTGTAGTGGCCATGTGGATGTGCACTACTACCGCGGCGTCGATGCAGCTGTCCAATTATCGCTGGCCGCTTGCCAGCTCATCTAATTACTGATTTATACATTTTCAATAGTTCACATTTATTAGAGCAGCAGAAATTTTCTGCTCTTTGATATTTGCGAGTAACGTTTCACGTTAATACAGTAACTATAATATCTACGAATACAAGACAACTTTAGGAAATTATTGTGCTTAAGAAATGTTCGTTTATTAAAAGGCTGGCGGCATTACTGTGTACTAGCTGGTAAAAACGACAGCCTGCTAAAAGCTCCGCTTATTCAATCCCGCGCTTTTAAAGGAAATTTTCTGCTTATCATCCTTGACATAGTTGTAGTCACTAGTTTTATTAAATTAACGGTGTGCATTTTCTGGGAGCTAGGAGCATAATACTGCTTATGCTATAATAAAAATATAAATATGAATAACATGATTATCAGCCAATCGCATTCATCTCCCCGATGGCACGGGAAATATTTTCAGCGAATTAGGTTATCTCATGTAATATGAGATTGTAACAGGAACCTGTGCGTCATGGCCTATCGGCGGAGGTCGATCATACATTTTTATTTGGCTACTCGGTGACTGATGACAGATATTGATGCGTCCGATATTACACGCAGGCTCCCAGTAATACCGCTCGGTGATCGGTAATGGCTCGGTGACCGAGGCTAATGGGCTGGGAGTTTTATTTATATGACAGCTCCATAAATATAGAGAGAGAGGATAATACGGTTGAAATTAATGGGCGTGTACGACAACTAAGTTTTCCTTTAAGTTAATCAAACAAAATAAATCTTGCGTGTTTTCCTGTAGGGTCCGCAACTAGTTTTCGTCTATCAACTGAACTTTAGTGAACTAATATTGAACGAACAACATCTGATTCAAGTATCTTTATTAATGTTCTCAGTTTTATTTATTAAAACTCGTTCAAAACATTTTGGTGTAGCGAAAATATAACACGTCAATGTTAAACACAATAGTTGACAGGGTAATAATGGAACAATTAATGCTACCGAAGCTCTTGAACACGGACGCAAGTGACGCAGCACAATGGATCTGGGGACATTGTCGAGAGGCTAAAGAATTGCAAACTGTTTTATTATTCCGAACACTTGACTAGGTGGAAAAGAGAAGACGGCTAGAGTGCGTATTGGGGACGAGAGTACGTGCTGTGATCCCTCGACGACCCCAGAGTCTCGCCGGATGTCTTGCCTCTACTTGGCTAATAGTAATATTATAATCAGATGCCTTTGGGACCAGCGCCTACAGCATAGATTCAGTTCCTAATGCGCAATACAACATAACAAAGGATTAGGTACATGCAAATTCATAAACAATTATTGTATACCTACCTATATGTCTCGTATTCGATGAGGCGTGATTGGTTAACAATCAATTCTTTAAGCACATCGCAGCTACTATGTACGTCCTAATGCGTACAATGTGCAATTGTCTTTACAACTGTTTATGGACCTATCCTATCCATGTAGGTAATTACATATTTAAGCAAATTGTTTCTCTGTTTTTTCTATTCTCTTATAGTACTTAACCTAAATTAGAACTATGAATTCGTATTAGACATTATTATTAGACATCGACAAAGTCAAACGCGATGCAGTATCCTGTGCTGTCACTCCTCATTGAAATTCGTGGTGCTACGCCACTTAAAACTTAGACATACGAGTACATAGATAACAACAAACTGTAACATATTTGTTGCTTTGTTTCAGATCTACGTTGTTACCACCTCTGAACATTCAGTTAAAGGTAAGCAAACAACTATCCGATATTGTTAACAAAGAATGCTATCAATACTGCATGTTGATTCCGGAATCGCCAGCTCGTCGACGGCGCGCGGCGTTGGTGCGCTCAACTTCTAACTAAAGCGGCAGATTTTCCTGCTTTTTTCTCAAGTTTGGACCATTTATTCAACAACTCGCTAGCAATTTAGCCTTGTTTCGCTTTTCCCGTTCACCATGCAAAACTAGGTTATAGTGAGATAATAGCTGCCCATCCCGTTTGTTTTTGCCACATTGTTAGCATTCTCTACCGCGCCCGATGCCTGACAGACTATATTTTATTGGAAAACTCTTCGAAGTTAATAGGTGAACAATGTTTGGCTTTTTGCTGCGAGTTGGGTAGCGCTGTATTGTTATTGCCTCTTTGTGCCCGCACTTCACTGCACATCCGTAAACAAAATCCAATGAAAATATCCGGGTTTTGATAACTATACGATACGCTAACACAAACATCCGATATAACATATGTAGAGATAGTATGTCTATTGCATTGAATGAATAATTCATAAATGCATTTCTAATATTTATGATGAAATTATCATAATGATGTGATGTTTATAATGATGTCATGAGACATTAAAATGAAAAGGCAATCTCAAGAAAGTGTTTTAACACAGTAATTAAACAAGACGACAATGTTAATTTCTTGCGCAGAAATAAAGCATCTTTTAGCTGAAATTTGAGGAACGCGACCGCTCTGTAGCTAAATGAAAGTTTGTTTCTAGTCCGGGTTTGTTTGTCGCGAACCGGGACCCGGGAGCCGTTCTGCTGACTCCGTTGATTTAGGGGAAAACTTTCCTTGTTTTGCATTTTACTGGAGCGCGGGGAAAGTCGCCCCCGAGGTTTGAATATTTTAGAAGTGGCGTAACTTCGCTAAGGTGCGTCCCTTTATGCGACTTCCAAGCGATTGCCTCACATGCTTTCAAGGGAGGTAATTGAAACACGCTTTTAAGAGTAAGTGCAAATAATAATTTAAAAAGAAAAAGCCTGATAAACAGAAACGTAACATAAAAAAAGAAGATGGCGCAATGTGATAGGTCAATTCTATTCCCCGCAGTGACAGTCATTTATTTCCTCTGTGCGCGTGTCGGTCTTTGTGCAGTATCAATGTGGAATGAGTGCGGGGTTTGTCTTGCTCTCTGAAACAGGTTAAGTAAATAGTCAGAAGGCTATTCATAATGGAATTTCCACGTTCAGCTGAATAGAGTTTGCGCTTTATCTGATTCAGTTTTTAATTAAGGTCGTATAACTTTTTTATTAGTAGAACAAACTCTTTCTGTTTGCTTTTGTATCGATACTTTTGTTCGACGCGGGATATATTACAAAAAGACGAAAGCGTGTAACAATCAATTGGGTTCTCGTATACCTACGTATATATGCAGAAGCTGAAGACAGGGCGCTATATCGCTCATCAGGGGAGGCCTATGTTCAGCAGTGGACTAATATAGGCTGATGATGATGATGATGATGATACGTATAAATACAGTTTTGTGTTTTTGTTTCAAGCAAACGTTGTTACCTGAAGCAAAAATCAGAATAGGATTTCCTTTTAATTTGGTACCAATCCTCATGTTTGGTTTGGACAAGAAAAACGATTTCTTTTATGATCTGTATTTTGGATAGTTGCTTACCATTTTTCAATTTGTTTTTCATTAATAGATAGTTCAAAGATATATAACGCAGTTGTTTATTAAGTCGCCTTCGATTAATTAGGCTAGAGAAGCCATGAAATAAAGTTGAATAGACGGTTTGTGAATAGGAAAGAAAACGGACCGGGAATCAACGATATAATCAGATTACAGCCTTTTTGATATACTGACATATTTGGGTCATTGGAATCCTTTGAAGTTACTTAGCGACTAATCAATACGCAACCCTATTAATGGAAACTGAACGACGCCCCTAAATGATATTTTTATTTAGTTAAATAAAACTCCTGCGACTGCATTGCTTTTACATATGGACAAATGATTCCACAACAGGTAGATACGTGATTTAGTTCAATTTCCATTTGGTCGCATCAATATGAAGCACGTAAAAGTATCAGATTCCAATGTTTGTCTACGTTGTATCAGTTTCCGCCTCGATGCATGCTGGCTGAATATTTTTTGTTTTGTTTGTGTTAACTGCGACACAACAGCGAGCTTTTTCTGCGGCTCATATAGTGTGGTGAACTAGTGATTGCTGATATTGTCTGTCGCGGGAATGTATTCATTGTGTCTGGAACTGCAGGTTGAAAAATTTGGTTAGTTTTGGTTGCTTACTTCGTTATGTCTTTTAATTCTATGAAAAGCAAAACAAACTTTCGATCGGGTTTTGCTAACAGTTTGGCTGTATTTACACACAACTTCATTGAAAGCTGCGCGGTCAAAGGTTATCTTAGGTAATATATGTAATCTAACTCGGCGTGCCTAGGTGAATGTTGTTAAGTCGTTGATGAATCTGTATCGAATTATAATGCGAGGTGGCGGCAGGTCGTCGGCCCCGGCGGGCGCGCCGCCCGCGCAGCCCTGCCGTGCCGTTGCGCCGGCCAATAATCCGGTTAGGGCGACCGCACGCGCCGCCGCCGGCGCTGCCCTGATCGAAATGTAATTGGGTGTGCTCACCTGTCGCACCGCACACCTATTAAATAGATAATTTCTGAAATTCATTTGGATAAAACAAGATGTATACTATGTGAAACATGAAAGTGAGTTTATGGAAGGTACTAGTGCTATCTACCTACCTTCTGCAAAGTTGGCAAAAGGAGTGCCTTTTGGTAACCTTTGAAGTTCTTAGAAATAACTTCATTGCAAACCTAATCAGTGAATTAGGGTCGGTTCGGGTAATTGTTTCTAAGAACTTTTAGCTTAAGGAAAAAGACTACACACGCTAGGTTGCGTATCATTATCGTAATGAAGTGATCGCGAACATTTTCTTTGGACAATCTAAAACATATCTACGTGTAGCATATGCGTGCAATAATTTCCGTTATTGAAACGCAGCTATACAACATAAAATAGCAACTTGATATCAATTTTGAAATCAATCATGAAATCGTTTGGTTCCAATAAAACAATTCCCGAAAATATATTTTAATAAAAAAATACATCAAAACATTTTGGGTTTTGCATCCAATTTGCGTGTAAATAATTGTGTCGACGTCACTGACATGACAAACAAAAACAATATAAAGGCGAAAGCTGTAATTAAACGGCTGCGTCGTTTACGTTTACAATGGCCAGGCGATTTGTGTGTACGAGCGGACGTTTAGGTGGGATAATTTTTAATACAGTCTACCAGGGTCGCGGGTTGTTCGAAAGAGATACCTACCGTGGCCCTGGCACAGGCAACACGGGTGAGTTTTAGTCAGTAAAAGTCTGACACGCGCACAGAGCAGGAAAAGTCTTTTGATAATTTCCCACCCAAAAAAAAATGTAGACCATGACCGCGAGCTTACAATAACGAGTAATTTGTAGGTATGTTACCTACAAATTACTCGTTATTGTAAGCTCGCGGTCATGGTTTTTTTGGTGAAAAGTATTCAACTTCTATTAAGTCAAAAATTGCTATCAATATGCAGTCCTACATTAGGTTTTAGAATGCTGTCACTTGCAAGCTCGAAGCGATCAAAACTTGCTCACTGTTTCACCGAGCGTAACAAAGTCAAATTGAAATGTCAGCCTATCAAATATTCACACAACATAGTTCCACCTCCCTGACTATAACTTGTGAGCTTATTTGGGATCTGCTACGTGTTTCTTGTTTCCGAAGTGTTCCGGAAGCTGCGTTCTAGAACTGTAATGACATGATTAAATTGTTGCATGTGATCCTAATTAGGGGCTTAGAATTTGTTGTATTATTTAGTAGAGTTGTAGATTTAGATCCTAATTAACATTGCTATTTTGCGAATATATCCAAATCTCTTAGAGATATTTCAACAGCATAAATCAGATGGCAAGGAGTCTGCACATTTGCATAATCTAGCTTTTGCAAAACTTTCATTTTGATTGTGATTACTATGCATCATGTGCAGTTATCTTGAAGTGTTATAATAGCGTGCAAAGCAATATGCTAGTCTAAGCAAGTATAATATATATTTATATTTTTTTACTAACAACTCTCGTGCTCAGAATTCTAATGTTTCTCTACTTGCATAAGAAACGTGTTTTAAATAGAACTGTTTAGGTACTGTAGCAAAGGATATTTAAGTAAGATTTGCCCTTGTAGTTTTGAAACCACTATTTTGCTAGTTTCCAATCACGCCTGCTACAAAATGATTTTGTTCTACATTTACTGTCCGAGTTATCGACTTACCAATCGACATTTGAAAGTCAACATCTAAAGGTGCACCTCTAGATGCAACACAACACCTACACGTTTATTGTTTAGTTTGTATAATATGTATCTGTGAGTTTAAAGGTCACGACACAATAATACAACTTGCCTGTGGCACTGGACTTTCACTCATTGCAAAACAAATGCGCCATCAGTCACTTGATATTTCAATGACAAGTAGTTCATAATCGATTCGTTCAAGTATAGTCGCACAAGTATAATCGTATTCTTTATTTAACTACAGCATTGCGTAAAACTGCTATCGACAGTTTTCAATGGGGATGGCAAGTTAAAGCTAATCTCAGATGGCGCTGCGTACAGTTGTTCTCAATGGCGTCAGTATGACATTTCTTGAATCGTGTAAACAAACGAAAAAAACGAACATTGTGGGCGGTTAGTGTAGTTTATTTGATAACATGGACGCGAAAATGTATTCTACTTGGAGCTTGCTTGAACTTAAAGCCGAGATAAAGAGAAGAGGGGCGTCTGTTAAACGTAGAAAAGCTGATTAAGTGGAAAGGTAGGACTCTTGAAAAAAACTTTTTAGGAGCTGTTTGCCTAGACCTAGTTCAACGTAGACCTTTGAAATCAATACGCTTACAATGTTTGAACGAATAATTTTGTAATTAAATAACTTGTTATTCGTTAGTATGCATATTTCTTATAAATTTTTAAATTTTATATTGTTGGTGAATAATGTCATGTTTTGTATGTATCTAAGTTAAATCATTGAATCAGTATTCAGGATTATATTTACAACAGCTTAACTAATACATAACTTTACTTAAGTAATAGTTCTTTTTACTTTTGGAGTTAAAGAGAGATGAATAATTGGTTATATTTTTCCAGGTAAGAGCTGTATGACAAAACTTTAACTTTAGTACACCACAACTCTCTCCAAATCCAACAGAACCCTCTATCATACTTCTACCATTGGAGATGTACTATGACATAAACATTAACACTATTTTACCTCTGCTTGAAAAACAATGTATTAGATTATTTTGAAAGGTCAATATTTCTTATCGGTTTTATTTTATGTGATGGTAGGTAGTTCCTATTTTACTAATACAAAATATTTCTGTCATTTTGAAGATTCAACAAAAAACAGATGCATCAGAAAAATTATATGAGGACAGATTCCTCATATTGATAAGATCCGCATTTATCAATGATCACTTTTATATAAAAGGATTTGTCAAGAAGACAATGAAAAAACACAACTATCAAGTTGACATCAAGATAGATGACCAGGGTGGCATGGCATGGCATGGCATGTAAGCAGAAACGGACTTATTAGCCCTGAATCTGTACCTTATATACAGAGTCAAAATGGGGAATTACTATTTAAAAAAACCTGGCTATATGATTTTCAAGTACAAGGACAAATGTACTGGAGTGGCAGAAAATTCTGTAATTTATTTATATTGAAAAAGATGAGTTGTTCATAGAAAACATATTATAAAATTAGATTATTTTACAATAACAATATAAAGGCTGAAATTATGAATTAATATCTGTATAAAGATTATTATAATATAATAAAGACACCTAAAAGTTATTTATGAGTTTTATTTGTGATACAGTCTCGAGAAATAGAAGGATGTGGGTTTTGATTGCTTGAAAGATGTTGGAAAAGATTCTTTTGAATGTTTCTCTTAGCATGTCTTTCGTCTCTCACACTAGCACTGGCTGATATCCTTTTCTGGTTCCATGAAAAGAGACTTGGAACTGCTTCTTTCTTTTAAAGTTTGTGTACACAGGGCAAACCTTAAAACAAGATGAACAATGATAAGTATATAAAGATATTATGTAATGTTAACAATTTAGGTATATAGATACTAGCTTAAATAGAAGAACTATCGTTTAAAACACCCACCTGTACTCACACTTAATGTTTGGTAATAATTTTCATGAAAATGATCTCGACATAACCTCGTAGTCATAGTAGGCTCAGTTTTTAATCCTTACGGCAGCTATCTACTTTCTTCTTTTAATACGATTTATTGGAAATTTGTGTTGGCCTACGTTTTAACACCCAATTACACAACACGTTGTAATTTCTATGTTATTTGTGAACATATTTTATAAGATGCTATACAATTTGACAGATAATTTGGAACAATCGTATACAGCGCCACTTTGACAGTTGCCTTCCCCATTGACCGTTGGATTTGGTTCAAGATTCGTCCAATACTATCGCGGCTTGAGATCTTCCTCAACTGAAATATGGATTACGTCTATTCATTTGAAATTCAAAAGAGGCTGCCATCGCTTTCTCGTTTGTTATAATGAACTCGTTTTGTATAGGTCTCATATCGATAAGAAATTAAATAGTCTAAATTACTATGCGAATACTAAATACGTATTAGAAAAGTCTAATTCTTTGGTACAAATATAACTTACTTTCAAGTAATTTAAAACCTGATAAAGTAAGTAGGAAAAAGACAACTAAGTATATTAGAAAAAATACTTCTGTGACAGACGGACAAAAAAGTGATCTTGTAAAGGTTTCATTTTAGGGTTCCGTAGTCAACTAGGAACCCTTATATTTCGCCAAGTCCGTCCATCCGTCCGTGTCCGCAGCTTAGCTCAGAAACTCTTAGTAGTTGTAATTTGGAATGGATATACATATTCGTCACATTGACAAAGTAGTAACACAAAATCTTGAAAAAAAAAAAATTAGGACGTGCCTTACCCAGCAGAACGTGATACTCCCTGAACCTAAGTCTATAAATTTGATCTAATTTATAAAGTGGGCATGTTTTTTTTTCTTGTCTTCCCCATGGTGTAGGGTGTCGTTTCAATGTTTAGAGTTTGTCAAAAAAAAAAAAAGATAAAGGGATCCGTTTGTGATGTGCAAATTTTTGTTAGCGTCAAGCGTCGACACCCTGTAAGCTTTTTGGATGTGATAAAATTCACTGTAGTATATAAGTTAAAAGGATAAATAACTATTACAATTAAGTAACAACTTACATTTTCAGTTAGAATGTATGGGAGACCTACAATGAGAACTACAATGTTAAGTTTGTTTTGGGGATTCATTCATTGGAAGTCATTGTGCGTGGTCCGACACGCACTTAGCCGGTTTTATTCCTTTTAAGGTCGGAATCCTAAAAAGAAGAGAAATTAACTGGAATCATCATTACATCAACCCCCAACTCCTTCTGATGAACATGGACAAAAGAAAACAAAAGCGTTACATATTTAAATCATAGGTTCTATAGAGCACAGTGAAGGCACCTATTGAACGCGCGAACGGAAGTTGTGAGCGATGTCAGCGATTTCCGGGATATCTGGAGTGTCCCCAGTAGCCTGGCCTTGCCCGACTTCAGAGAGACTTGCGTCAGATCGTGGTGAGCCAATGTACACGTGGGCGATTTTTCAACGCATTGAAAATCCAACACAGTGCATTCCAGCGCGTCAAAAAAGTACACAGTTGGATTTTCAGCTCTAGGCGCTAAGCATTGCGTTGAAAAACCAGTAGGTATAGACACAAAATCGCCGTGCCTGTGTAACCTTACGCCTTTTCGGACCTTACCCAGCAGCACAAATTATATTACCGTATGATAAACAAATAATACACGGTGTAATACATAGACGCGCAAACTGCTACACATGTTGTCGTATTGAAAAAGATATTTGATTTTCTTAACTTTTTTTTATATGCATGAAAATCGAATGAGTAGAAGAGTAGGGTTCGTAGTGGACTACGGGACTATCTGTAAGGATTTGAGGGAGGCCTTTGCCCAACAGTGGGATAGTATGGGCTAAAAACTAAAAAAAAAACGTTTGGAGTTGGGGGATCCCCGCCAGGAACGAAGTTCCTTTCGCTTTTGCATTCGGAATTCAATTACATTCGGAGTTGAACCGAATGTAATTGAATTTTACAAAGTTTGCACCCGTATTCATGGATTTTTATTTTGACCTCATGCAATTTCGTCATTGGCGCCCTCGAAAACCGTGAAAATTATCTCTCTCTCTGTCACTTTCTAAATGATATGTAATAAAAAATCGCATCTTGCATTTTCATTTTCATTATTTTTATCCAAGATGGCGCATAACGCTTTTTCGAAACGTTTACAAAAAAAAACTTGCCGTAAGCTGCGTTAATAGAACTTATTTCCAAAAAGCGAAGGAGTAATTCGTATAAGTACTTCTTTTGCTGCTAATCGGCACAAACTATACTTATAATCTAAATAGCCCATGCCAGTCAGCAGGGTGGTCGCGGAGCAAATTTTTTTGCGTATGTTAAAAAAAACAAGTTGTTTTTTTTGTCATAAGGGCAACTATACAAATTATGTTTCCACATAACTTGGAAAGTACAGGGGTGCATTAAAACAAGTTGTAGGTACAAGAATTCATAACTCATATCTTTTATTCTATTTTGGAGTCCTAATTATTGTTGACTCTGAAAGTACATGGAAATTGTGTGGATTTCTTATATTTGAACGAGGTTTGCTCTTCATCTGAAAAATAACAATCGACTGATAAAAAATTACTTGTTACATTATGTTCACGAGTCCATTATAAACTACAGAAACGATAAGTATTTTATTAATATTTAATTTAGTAAAAATGTTGGTTATAATAACGTTATCTAGTGATAAGAATATTTAAACACATTTAATTTTTATTTTTATTTTACTTGGCGATAAAATAATTGAAAACTTATGTTTCGATTTTATTTCTGTCTTTATTTCATGAAGCCCTCAGTTTTCACAAGATTCTTTTGTGAAGAGTTAACTGATATCATGTTTTTAATTATTAATCTAAGGTGCACTTGAATATGAAACATTCCTACGAGAATAGTTTTAGTTTTTGTGCGTTACCTAATACGGTATATACCTAAGTATTGTAAATTGTTTCGTGTTACCTCAACCTTTTCACCATCAATTTGCCGCAGGTCTTCTCTCGAATTTGTCAGATGCTTAAAATAACAAATAATTTAATTTACATTATTTGAAAACAACAACAAATTAACAATCTCCAACCATGTGAGTATTATACATGGGGGGTTTTCTCTAAGATCAATCCACCCAATGGATAACAGGCGTGTGATTCATTCGATTGAAAAATAAAAAGTATATAAGTTGTATGCACGGCTCTGTGTGAGTAATAGAAATAATGATGACTTATATCAAAAATGTTAGAACTTTATTTCAAAGAAGGCATAGTAAAAAAAGATAAATCTGTTAAATCGATGCAAATATGAAGAAGATATCATGCTTAAAAAGTTTTTGGAGGGGATTATTCCCGTCCTTGTCGCGCGGTACGGACAATGTACGGCGCTAGTATGAAGTTACATAGTTATGACGTCACTTCTACGTTAGTACTGTCCTTGTCTAACACTTATTTTAAAACGTTTATAACTTGGCAATTTTTTAAACTTTTACACTGTTTGAAATATTGTTTGGGAACAAAAAAAAATAGAAAAAAATTAGAGTCGTCATCCCTAGTATATGTACTTTGAACAACATACTCCATCGGTATTAGTCAAGAATTTATGGACAACTTTGCTGAGGGCTGATTTTACCAAGGTCAAAAATCCTTTATCCATGGAATAAAATTGACGTTTGACAGTTCTATTATGGAAAAACTGTATTTTTTTTTCTAAATCTCAGGGTAAGACTTATTCTAGATATAAAAGTTTGGTGAAACTCGCCCTAATGGTAATAGGTTATGCAGGTTCAATCATATCTAAATTTTAGTTATTTATTTTAAGTTATAATACTTAATTTGTGACTATTACCTCGCTTGAACTGAGGCCTGGCACCGTCGCTGTAAAATTAAATAAAAACCTTTTAGTTTATGTAAAACCACTAGATGTGACATGTACCCATAGTACCCAGTACTTAAAAATATAGGTACATTAGAAAGAATTCATTAATACTCACATGCCTGTTGAGCCATGACGATATTATTGAAATATTCGTCGAGGGTTTCTATCTTAGAATCTGGTCCTGAAATTGATTATTAGGTGAATGTACGAGTATGTTATGCGTCTATGTAACAGTCACTTAACATATTAGCTCACTAGCTGTAGCCCGCGACTTCGTTTGCGATCCTGGATGAAAGTAGCCTGCCTATTTCCTCACCCAGGTGTGCTAAATTTCTTCCAAATCCGTTCAGCCATTTTGGCGTGTAAGCGTTACAAACAAACAAACTTACTTTCGCATTTATGATATTAGTTACGATAATAAAAAAAGTATTTTAAAAAAATTGCTTACTCATGTTTTCCGGTTTCACTAATATAACATGTTGTTCAACTGGAAAAAAATCGTACACCGCAATTAATAATAATTACGTAATATCAATGACTTTACTAATATTTATAAGGGCGAATTTCATCAAACTTTATACCAATCCTGCTTGGGCGGAGCACCGCAGTGTCCTCGCGGAGGCGATCGGCGGCGGCGATCTCTCGCGTCCGGCCCTGGTCCAGGCCATGGTACGGAGCGAGAGGGAATGGAAAGCCGTGACCTCCTTCTGCGAAGCAGTAATGCTCGCGAAGGAGGAGGCAGAGCGCGTGAGGGAGAGAGCCTTGCGCCCTCACGCCCCTTCTAGCCGCCGCGGCGGCTAGAAGGGGCGTGAGGGCGTAATAGGGCGTAATAGGGCGTAATAGGGCGTAATAGGGCGTAATAGGGCGTATTAGGGCGTAATAGGGCGTATTAGGGCGTATTAGGGCGTATTAGGGCGTATTAGGGCGTATTAGGGCGTCTCCTGCGGCGCGCCGCAGGAGACGCCCTGGGCGTCGGGAGTCGCCTGCAGATTCCCGGCCACCGTAGGCGCGGGCTTGCGGACGGCGAGCAACGGGTAGCTCGCCGTCCGGTAAGGACCAGGCCCGGGTCGACGGCGCGTCGTGTTCCACGCGCGCCTCAAAGAGATGTCAGCACAAAGTGACGGGGTCCGATAGGGCCGACGACTCAGGGTCGCGGGTAATTCTAAAGAGAAATCCGTGGCCCTGGCACAGGCAACTGAAGGAACACGGGTGGGGTTAAGTCAGTAAAAGTCTGACACACCCTCCCGCTCCACCCAGAGCGGGAGGAGTCATTTGATGATTCCCACCCAAAAAAAAGGGTCTAATACCAATATTAAAATTTTGTCAGTTTTTCCATACTCGAACTGTCAGACGTCAATTTATTCCACGGCTAAAAGATTGACCTGACTTTGGTAAAATCAACCCTTATTAATGAAATTCCAAAAACCAAACTAAAGAAAAACGTACGTATTTTTTCGACTTCTTCGTCCAGGGCGGTAAGACCCACTGTTGAATGCAAATAAATTATGTTTAGAAAGAAAGAAATAATAACGTGTATTTGAACACAGTTCGTAAAACACAAAAAAATACAACATTAAGTAACTTGGAACCTATACCCACCTATACCTTCCTAGTAGCTACATTCTTAGGTATTCAACATATCCTATGTTCCCTGATGATTTTTAAGTTTTGTCTCAAAAAGATCCAACTGTCACCAAATGCATGTTTAGTAGGTCCGTTTAAAAAAAACAACTGACTTCAAAAAAAAAACCCTACAAAGTACAAAACAGGTTTTATATCGGAAGTCGGTGGCAAAAAACGAAAATACAAAACCAAAAAGCAATATTGAAGTTATTTTTCACTTTGTAGTTTTTTTCTAAGTCGGTTGTTTTTTTGGCTAAAGTTTTTTTGTTTTTATTTTTTGTTGTAGTACCTAACCCCACACAAATTCGTACACCTTCACTTGCTAAGTAAATAACAGTGACAGGATGTTATCATAACGTCATCAACATACACTTAGTGGAAAAAATATGTATTATTGAAGCTAACTCAATAACCACTCGTCAGTACTTGACCTAATTTATATGGGACCACTCTATAAGTATACCCGTTCAAGTAAAAGAAGATTTTTTTCAAATCGATTTAATGACGAAGTAAAAACAATAAAAATAAAAAAAAACGAATTTAAAATTTCCTCCTTTATAAAAGTCAAATAATGGCTTGCACCTAATAATATCTTTATCTACATAATATAACACATGGGACTTAAACGTAACTGACGAAATGTGGGTACCCTTCGGGGAAACAAGGCGTGAAGATATGTATAATATTTATAAAACAAAGTTGCTTTTCGTGTCTGTCTGTTTGACCGCTTATGTCTTATAAACGACTCAATGGATTTTCACCATCATTTAAAGCATTGATTCGGAGATGTTTATAATTACGAGTAGTAAGTAGTAGTAAGTACTTATAATTAGTACTCGGTTTTTTGACATGTCGTCACTTCAGTACATTGTTGCACCCATGCGAAGCCGGGTATATCTTTCTATATGTATAAATTAAAATGAAATGATGTTCGTTGAAATGATGTCTACCACATCACTTGAGGAAGACTGAACTGCTAAATAGCTTTAAATAGCTAAATCAGTTATACTAAGTCCGAATTTGGTTTTTATGTAAATACATTTTTGGAAAAGGTCAACGCTTTTGTTTCAAATTTGGGAAAAACTGAACGTCTCTTTTAGGGTTCCAACAGATACGGTACTCAAAGGGTGCCAACGGAACCCTATTACCAAGCCTCCGCTGTCCGACCGCCGCGCCCCGTCTTTCTGTCAGCGGGCTGTATCTCATGAACCGTAATAAGTTGAAAGTTGAAATTTTCACAGAGTGTGTATTTCTATTGCCACTATATCAACAAATAACAATAAAATAAAGTTAAAATCCAAAGGGTTCCCCATACAAAAAACGAGTCTTTTTTTAAATATTGTACGCTGGTACGGAACCTAACGTGTGTGATTCCGACTTGCATTTGGCCGGTTTTTTCCATGGGGATTTTTACTGTTTAAATTTGGGCAGGGCAACGACTGACCCAAAGCCAGTTAATTATAAAAAATCGAACAACGACAAAAACGCCAAATAACGTACATAGTTGGGTTTTAGTTTATTGTTATTTAAGTTATTTTGGGGTTAAGGATCATCGAGGGTATGGACCCGCCTTTGGCTTTGCCGGAGTCAGGTTGAAAACTTAAAATAACAAGTTTTTTATACTGAAAACTCACACATTTTTCGGAAGTGCATTACTCGCTCCTCTTCTTCTTTGTTTTTCTTTCCTTCGGTGTCAACATATTTTTCTGTTAGAAAAATACATTTGTCTATCAAACAATGGATAAAATTATTATAAAAGGTATGAAATGCCTACATGTTTATATAACAGAACAACAGTTATGTCCCACCATTATCAAATTGTCCTTGCTCATGAAGTTTTTGCGTGCATACAGACATTGGCATAAATGGATTTAAATCATTTTAAATGTTAGTATTCGTATTATTAGCAAACTTTGGTCTACCACCTACCACTACAAGCAGAATACGTCTCAATTGTTAATCAAATGGAATTACGTGTCTAAGAAGCCATTCCCCGTGTATCAAACGGGGAAGCGCCAGGTTGTCCGCCAAATTCAAGTGCAAATTATGATTATGTAAATACATACTTCGCAATAATACAACGGTCGCGAATCATATCTGTCAACAAACAACCTGACACTGACCTGCTAATTGCAAAAAAACGTAAGATAATATTATGATCAAACGAACTTCAAGTGAAGTTCGACCAGTATTATATGAGTCGCTTCATTCGAAATAATTCGAATTTCGCGGACAACCTTTAAATAAGTACCTAACCAATAAATGTAGACATAAGTACATATTGGAAGGTGAATTTTCCAGGTATAGGTGATACTCTACTCGAATAGCATACTCGTAAAATACGCAACGGATTTTCGGGGCCGATTTTGACAATGCAAACCAAAACGGTATACTTAATGAATCTCACTGTCTATCATACGATTGTTATTTTTGCCATCGAAACAGGAAGTGTGTAGCCGACACGTGTCCAGGTCGCCAGAGATCCTGCAGATATACCGCCACTTGCACACCGGCATCTGTGTCGTGGTTACAGGCTTTAGATCTGGAATAAACAAAACGTTTTTATAACAAAGGTAAAGCTATATTTAATGTTAATTGTCTCCCTACATAATACAATAATTGTATTCTAACCGATATTTTTATTCCTTAGATGTTTCAGTTCCTCCGTAAACTTCGGCTCTGTAAATATCGGAAAAGTTACGTCATTGACTACTATTGTTTTGGGAATATTTCGTTTGAAATCAATATCAATTATGTTATTGTTTAATCAACATAGATACTCACTGCTATTCTTCCTTAGTTGTTTACGCTGCTTTTTAAATTTCTTGCTTCTAGCCACTGAATAAAAAGTAATAATGGTTGATATTTTTTTAAATTTAAACGCTGTGCGTTATCTGTCAGTCCAGGAATTGGGGTTTATATTGAAGGATTATTAAAATACAAAAATAATATTGTACTTGTACTTACGGCCACTTTTGTTTTGTTGGTGTTTGAGTTTCTGCCTTGATTTAATTTTCTTCACTATGTAATTTTTATATAATTAAATTAAAATTGTATGCAATTGAACGATTTATTGTCAGAAGACGTTAATTTATTAAAGAATTGTTAAAGTTGATATTACCTGGAAGATACTTGCACTGACTAGCGGAGCATGGCATAGATGTTTGCGAAGCATACTAGCGAAGCATGGCATAGATGTACGAAGCCTATTATACCTACTCAGCAGTGGATAAAAGGCTGCCAATGATTATGACGATGAATACTGGTTGCACACAGTTAAGTTTAAATATTATTAAAGTTAATTATTATTATCTATTTGTTTTTTTTTCTTTAAAATACATTCATTATTCAAATTTAAGTTCTCAATCATTCAATATTTTAGTTGAATATTTGTGACGTGAACTGTGTCCATCAAGTACCTATTTACGTAACCGAAGAAATGACAGGAATATTATACAACACAATTGTATCATCAACGGTTCAACATTATCAATTATATACTCGCTAGGGTACCTACCTTTCTTTTTTCCCTCTTTGCGTACTTTGTGCTTTTTCTGTTCTCCATCCTTTTTCACCATTTCCACCTCCTCTTCATTATTCGCATTCTTTTTTGCACGTACTCCCGTTTTAAAATGATTATGTTCCATATTCGACTTATGATCTTTATGGTTTATAATCAAATGTCTATTAGGGCTCATGTTTTTTTCCAATTTTGAAATTTTATTGAAACGTGGAATGCCTGCTATAAATCAAGAACAATTGAATGAATACAAACTCCAATCAAATGCAGGTCTTCATGCCACGGGGTTTTGACCAAGGAGACCAACCAAACCCAAAGACCTCCTTGCTTTTAGAATTTTAATTTTATTCTAAAATGACATGATAGCAGCCGTAGTTAACTACACACATTCTGTGAGTTTTTTTCTGAATGGCTATTACGGACCTAAAGCTACAACCGACAGTCGGAGGGACCTTGATGATATAATTGACCAAAACTCTACAATGGGTTCTATAACTTTTGAGTTGCATTTAATAGACCTCACGAAAGGCGATACAGTTTACCTTATTAATAATAATAACTTTATTGATACCTACTAAATCCTTTGTAACAATAAGTAATAAATGTAGGTTACAAAAACAATCGGTTGTAAAAAGTTGTCTGGAATGTTGAAAACCCTGCCTCCTAAACTAGGGGAAACCTGTGCCTTAGGAGACAGTGTTCTACTGTTACTTCGTGCACTAATGGTCCTTTTGTAGTGAACCTAATTAAATACATGAACGTTACAATAAGAGAAGTAATAGTAAAAAATAAAAGGGAAACAAAAGAATTTAAATGAGGAAATGAATATTAATATATAGTTTGCTTGTTACTTTAACTGCGCGTGTGTAATTGTGGGTTTGTTGCACCCTAGAACGTGGCTTTGCTGTGTAATATTTTTATACAAAATGATCTTGTTGTTTTTGTTGTTTTGACTATTCAAAAGTACGTACCGCTCTGTTCTTTTCTTAAAACGGAATCTGAAGGACTGACTTTTTTAGATATCACTAAAAGGAAAATAAAGTTTTTAGATCATCAATGAACTGAAACAAGGCACAATTTAGATACGACAATGGCGATTTCGTAAAAGTCAGCTAAGATATTGAACTAATTTACTTACGTTTATAGTGACATCTCATAAGTTCTTGATCCAGTCCGACCAATTGCCCTGACATTTAAATTGTTAGAAATAGGTATTACATTGCATTTTAGAAACCTTATAAAAACTTGTAATTATATTATTACCATTTAAATTAAAAATTTGTTTCGGTTTTTCTGTAAAGGAATCGCCTGATGCCCTCATTTTCACAACTGTAACATGAAAGTCTTAATTTATCTCTTAGTCTAATATGACAAGAGTGGGTCCTTGAAGCAACGTAAAATACAACATGCATTCTGGTCAACTTACATACTGAATGGCGACAGACCATTCACAGTTTACTTCTGACAGACGGCAAAGCAGCAGCCCAATAGCAACCTTATAAAATCTTTTTTTTTATATCCCATAACTCTAGGATTGAATTCTAAAACTCCTGGAAAAGGTGGTCCAAAAATGCATAGTGTCGGAAAATTATTATCAATCATAATTAAATTAGGTCAAAAATTGTCACCAGTATGACGAATCTTTACTTTTGTGAGATTGCCAATTTTGTTTGTTTACCGTAGACCCTCGATGTGTCTAGATATCTAAGTTTCAAGTTGATGAATTCGAGTAATTCATTTTATTCAAACCAATCATTCATATTTATAGATAAGAAAATGCGACGTTGTCATATTTCACGTAAGGGTGTTTTACATTAATAATCGTGACTTTGTCGAATTGTTTTGTATGAAAAATGAATAAAAAGGATGATTGAAACATAATTCATATGCCAGTTGATTCTTTGATATGGTCTCAATCATACCCTAGAGTTATGGGATATAAAAAAACAGGTGTATATACCATTGTGAATTTGAAAGACTCGTCAATGACAGCAATCCAACATTAACTCAAACTCAAAACTCAAAGCATTTATTTCAAATTAATCAATTACAGGCACTTTTGAATTGTCAAGGGGTCGGTCAGTCAGAAATATGAAGCTAGTTGCCCATTCCAAAGCGAAGTAGGTACCTATGGAGAAGAGCGGGTTACAGAAAAATTGTTACATCAGTCTTGTTGAAATTATACATGCGAGAACGATGTAGAAAATACCTTATTACAACGTCACTAAAAATCACTGTGAATTTAACAGTGATGCAAACTCAGAGGTAAACTAACTGTGAGCGGACTGTAAACAAAGTTATTGTGACTTGTACACAGATATGGTATAAAATAGTTAACTTAAATAGGTACTACCTTCTCCCTCGAGAGCCAGGGCTTGAAATGCATCCAAACCAGAGAGGTCTTTCTCTGAAATAAATTAAAAACAGTTTAAAAAAAGGCAAACGTTTTTATAAATTGTATGTTTAATCTGAAAACACAATTAATTACCAGTCAAACGTACGATTCGTCTTGTGGTCAGAACTGTAAAAATAGTAATGATTTATATTCCAAGCAGAAAAAATCTTTATTAAATAAAATAATAATAAAATCACATATGAAAAGCGTTTCCTCTCTTCATCTATTATAACACTACGCAAAGAAAGCGCATTAATTTAAGTTTTAAATACATACAGTAAGCTCCAAACAGTTTATCCGCCAAATCTTCAGGACTTTTCGCTGAACTCACAATTCCTCTGCCTTCTACATTTGATATTTAAATATAAAATATTTGGTTACAAAAAAGTAATGTACCTATTATTAAAGGTCTCTCGCCCTCAATTCTTACCTCCTTTACGGACTGAAAAAGAACACACACAAAATAGGGTTAATTATTTTTAATGCTAAATATCCCCAATTGCGTAACTCCCTGGCAACCACTTGGGGCTACATATTTATATAAAAAAATATGAAATAATAAAGCTTAGGTGTTGTGTTGTGGTATTGTTCAATTTTATTACTTTTTAAATGCTGAATACGAGGCCTTTGGCTACTTTGTATGTGTGTAATTTATCTCAACTTTTTGTAATGTGCGTTTTGTTTGAGCAGAATAAACAATTTTTCTTTCTTTTGTTTCTTTCTTTCTTTCAGATAAAAAAAACGTTTATTTTTATTTACAAACCTTTGTTCAACAGCTTTGTGGCGATCGGTAACATCTCGGATGGAGTTAAAGTATCACCTGTTTGAGAAATAACATGATGTCAATTTTACTTTGTTTGTTATCCTTTATTAAAATAAACCTGGGAAACTTCATTTCGCCTCAAAATGTTTTCTTCATTATCATGTTTTTCGTAAAATTTTCCCATATTTTTATAGTTATTCTTCTATTCGGGCCGGAGACAAATTCAACAAATCATAATCATATGATCATAAAAAAGCGGTTCAGCCGTTTTTTTGTTATAAATTGTATAACTAATGCATTGTTTTTTTAGTTTTTACCTGTGTGCACTGACCTTGTCTCAAAATCTGAAAATAAAACTAAATTAAGATGATCATCATTTCATTCTAAACTAGCTGACCCGGCGAACTTCATACCGCATCAGAATATAGATAGAAAACACTTTCTTATGTACACCTTATAAATTATAGACATGGATGTAGAAATTTTACATTGAGTGACACAATGGGCGGTCTTATCGCTAAAGCGATCTTTTACAGACAACCTTTGAATGGATTAAAGGGAGAAGGAGGGACAATACTGCAGGGAGTCAGTGGTGTACCTTAAACATATTCATTAAATACATAAAACATACAATATCTTCATTATTATTATTTTCGTGATTTTAATGAAGAATGGACTGAATATAAAAGGAAGAATGAACAAAGTCAGAAGTATGAGAAGGACAAAGCAGGAGAAAATTGTTTGAAGAACGCAGTTTCTTAGCGTGAGATGAACATAGATATTGGAAGTGAGACATAAGATAAGAGGGAGGAGTGGGAGAGTTGAGAAGAGAGAAAAGTGTAGTCAAAGCGCGCAAACTTCTTCTTTGGCGAATGGACATCCATTTGAGCTCAGACCTATAGCTCGACACCATGGTCATATTTTCTGAGGTTGAATATCAACCGGATACAATTGTTGAGCAATCTGTCGAGCTTATCCAAAAAAACCGCATTCAAGTCAAAGTAGCACACGTCACCATAGTCGATGATAGGGGGGAACATCAAAGTCTGCACAAGCATGGTTTTCGTCTTACCGGGTAAAAAGTTTCTCAGACGATACAGGGATCGCAGAGTATCGCGACGGCGGCGGTCTCACTCACGGTGAGCCGCATACGGCGCCTCGGCCTGGAGGTGGCCCTCAACAAGTCGGAGGCCATGGTGTTTCATGGCCCCCGGCGGGCGCCGCCGGCCGGATCACACATTGTGGTCGGGAGGGTCCGGATCGCTGTCGAGCCCACCATGAAATATCTGGGATTGGTGCTCGACAGCCGGTGGGACTTCGGACCCCACTTCCGGCGGCTGGCGCCCAAGTTGTTGGGCGCGGCCGGGGCGCTGGCAACGCTGCTTCCCAATCTGGGGGGCCCGAGCGCCGCCTGTAGGCGGCTCTATATGGGGATCGTGCGATCCATGGCGCTCTACGGAGCGCCGATCTGGGCGTCTGACCTGACGGCCGGCAGCATAGCTGTCCTGCGCAAGCCGCAGCGGGCTATGGCCGTCAGAGTCATTCGGGGGTATCGCACGATCTCCTGCGAGGCGGGTTGTGCACTGGCCGGATCACCGCCCTGGGACCTGGAGGCGAAGGTGCTCGCGTCACTGTACCGGTGGCGCGAGGTAGCGCGGGAGCGGGGCGAGCGACCGATGCAGCAACATATCGAGCAGCATCGGTTGCAGCTCCGCGAGGTCCTGGTGGCGGAATGGCGGGTGAGGCTTTCACGCCCTACCGCCGGCCTCAGCACCATCGAGGCGATCCGGCCAGTGCTCGACCGCTGGCTCGGGAGAAGGCACGGCTCCCTGTCGTTTCGGGCGACGCAGGTGCTCTCGGGGCATGGTTGCTTCGGGAAGTACCTGTGTCGCATAAACAGGGAGCCGGACGCCCGGTGTCACCACTGCGTCGACTGCCGGGAGGACACGGCGTGGCACACGCTGGCAGAGTGTGCCGCTTGGGAGGAGCCGCGCCGTGCCCTCATAACTGAAGTAGGCAATGACCTGTCGCTGCCGGCCGTCGTGAACGCGATGGTCGGCGGCGCAGAGTCCTGGGACGCAGTGGTCTCCTTTTGCGAAACGGTCATCTCGCAGAAGGAGGCTGCGGAAAGGGAGAGAGAGATCTCGACTCTCGACCCGGCCCGCAGCAGACGCACCGGGCGTCGGAGGAGGGCGGACAACGCCCTCTTCCGGCCCCCCTAAATGGGTCCAGGGGCGACGGATTCGGGGACATCCGTCGCCCCCCAACATCAAGACCCGAGAAGGCGGCGCGCGTAGTGTTCCTCGCGCGCCGACCACAGACGTTGCGGGGGGAGTACACCTCACTCCCCCCGCCCGAGACGGGGCCCGCGCAAGCGGGCCGGCACCAGCCGGGGTTGTGGAAGAATAATGTGTTCCCGCGACCCCGGCGTAGGTGTGAGAAGGAACACCGGGGTGGTTTTTAGTCAGTAAGAGTCTGACAGACCCCTCCGCCCGCCCCAGGGCGGAGGACATCCATGAGGATTTTCCACCCCGGGAACAAAAAAAAAAAAAAAAAAAAAAAAAAAGGGATCGCAGAGTACCGTTGACCCTTTGGCTAACACTAGAGACCTGGCGTTGCCAGCTTAGTGTCGAGTCAAGAAGCAAACTGAAATCTTTCACAGTAGGGGTAATGGGAATGGCGATACCATTGAAAATAAGAGGAGGAAGAGAACTGAGCGCCACCCTACCCATCATTCGTGAGCTTCCAATTAGAATGGCCTGACAGTTTGAGGGGTTTACTAACACCCCAAAACGATTAGACCACTCTTTGATAGCATCTAAGTCTCGATTTACAGCTACTATAGTGTCCGACAAACTTACCACCCGCTCAGCTGTATACAATTTAAGGTCATCAGCATAGAGATGATACGAACACCGAAGACAGTGAGTTTTAAAATTGATGAAGATGGAAAATAGCAAATGAGAAATAATACCGCCTTGTGGAACACCAGCATTCAGGTCACGCCAACTCGACGAGCTCTCATCAACGCGAACCGACTGCTGACGTCCCCGAAGATAAGAAGAGAACCATTCCAAAGCCTCGGACAAAACCATAAGAGAGGATGGAAAGGAGGATATCGTGGCTGACGGCATTAAAGGCTATTGGAGAAATCAGTTAACACCAAAACGGTAACCTTGGTATCCTCCATAGCTTCTCTAATGTCACCAGTCACTTTAAGGAGAGCAGAGGCTGTACTGTGCCCTGGCCTGAATCCAGACTGAAAAGAGCTGACAAGACTTATTTCGGTGAATAAACCTCGTAAACTGCTTGTGTACGAGGCCTCAAGCACTTTAGACAGGAATGGAAGAATGGAAATGGGTCGAAAATGACTGGGAAGGGAGGGATTTGAAATTTTTGGGAGAGGGCGGACATAGCCGATACGCCACAGGGAAGGGAATTGTCCGGAATCAATAGAAAAGATTGATAATATGGGTAATCGGCGAGAGAAGGCTATCCAGGATCCAAACAACCATAATGCCGTCACAGCCCACAGCCTTGAAACTTGATCAAAACTCGGTCCAGCTGTTCTTAAGTTATAAATGGTGTAACTACCTTGACTTTGTTTTATTTACATAGATGATGTGGCTTCTTTCGAACGAATGAACTAAATTATTTCCATCTGTAAATCCTGATAAACATAAAATACTACCTAACAAGTTATATTTCCAATCGAACCACATTCATCATTTTAGGGTTCCGTACCTCAAAAGGAAAAAACAGAACCCGTATAGGATCACTTTGTTGTCCGTCTGTCTGTCTGTCTATTTATCTGTCTGCCTGTAAGTCTGTCGATACCCTATTTCTCAGGAACCCGTAGAGGTATCAAGTTGAAATAAATTTCAATGTAATGAAAAACTCCGAAAACCGTTAATTTGTAGTTTTATGACATAGACGTGATATTGACCGTGACGATAAATGGGAGAACATGTTTTCTAACTACAATGTTAAGTTCATTCTTGGGATAAGTTCACCCCAACTAGGGAACCCTTCATTTTTTTTTTTGGAGTTACAAACTTACAATAAAATTTGCTTGCAGTTGGAGAATTGACTGTGACGTTTATCGATGATGAAGATCATGGGATAAATTCAACTACGGAACAATTGATTGTGTGTGGTCCGACACGCACTTCACTTGGCCTGTTTTTATTTTTAAAATTTCAAAGAGAAAACTACGCCCTTAATGCCACGAAAACAAGTTTTTTTTTTCATTTTCATCTTTTCTTTCTTACCATTTTCTGAGCCGTCGTCACTGGTTTCTTCATCTATAAATATAAATTCATCACTTAACTTTCTTAAGAATGTTATGATTAAGAACATTCAACTAAACTACACAATTCTTAAGACATTTTGTTAACTCGTCTTTCTTAACTCTTTCTGAGCTGCTAGGTAACTTATCTTAGGAGGACCTATGTCGGCCACCTTGGTAGACACTGATGTCACCATATAGTACTCGATCGCCAAACTCGTCAACATCCTCAACTTTTCTTTTTTTATTTAAAAGCATTTTACCTCCACTACCTGCAGCGGCTCCACCGACATGTTTCTTAGTTTCGTCATGGGTTTTATCTAAAATAGGTAAACGTAAGTTCTTTTTTTCAAAAAAACTCATTCCTGAAAGGCTTGAATTTTGTAGCCTCACCTGTAGTCACTTGCGAGTGTACCTGCGTAATTTTTTTGAAGTTGTAATCATTAATTTTATTTGTTTATTCCATTGTTAATATAAAATTACTCACCGAATCAAAAACAATAATAAACAAAGTGTAATACCAGCAAAGGAACATTTTGCTTCACTACATTATTCGTACTCAACATAAAAATTGATTGTAATGAAAACTCAGAAATAATTGCCTTTGCATTTACATTTGATAGAAATGCATTGACCATGAAATGTAAGTGATTTACTAGATTTCTTTGGCCTACCTCGGAAACACTACTTCAAAAACAAAAAATACCTACCTTACATCATAATACATATTATGATTATCCTAAATTCATGAGTGTTGACTGTGGTCAATAACGCAACGCTTCAGATAATAACATTAGAACCGAAAGAATTTAAAATCAAACTTTTATGCTGCGCTCATTGAGACTTTTGGGAGTTTGCAGAAACTAATTTTGGAAAGAAAATTCATTGAGCAGTTATGGAACATTGACGATGTTATTGACTAATGTTCATCATTTCAGCCAAGAATCACCGACTGCTTCTTCTGCCACATTTCCCGATTTCATGCAAACCTCATCCAGGCGCTTCCCGCTTATAAGATAAACTTCTTTCGTAAAATGTATACCATGGAAGAAGTTGCAAATGGTTACCCGTTATTATATTCTTGTCTGCGTAATCCTCGTCAAATTCTACCGCTTTTGTTTGCCACCTTCCCAGGCTAATAAGCAGGTGTCAGGTGGGTTATTGCACCGTGTGAACGCGTATCTCGCCACATCATCCCGGACATGCCGCATATCCCTATAGTAACGGGGCCCACTAGGGAAAAGCCAATGTAACGCGGGGCCCATACATACGACTAAATTGGAGGAAATATTGTTATGAAAACAATTGATGGTGATTAATTTCCCTCTAATATTACTTTCATCCGTCACACGTCGCCTCGGAGTCTGACGATTTCTTTTGCCTTTGGTTTTTGTTAATCCAATGCGACAGTGTTGGTTTAAATATCTTCTTTAAAAAGATGTTAATTTTAGATCGTAAAAAATAGAAGTCTGTGTATTTCGCTGGAAAAGAAATGAATAAGTTTCGAAATAGAAATTTGGTTCCGATCACGTAGTGGTTCGTGAGAAGATCAGCATTATGAACAGCTTGAGGTATCGTTCGTGCGAGTAGCCGGGGCGGTGCGGCTGTGCGGGCGCTAGTGAAAGGTTGCGGCGCGATGACCCGCGACAGATATGCGCGAGCGCAGTGTTCGCCCCGTGTTCCAGTAGCAAACGTTTGTTCCATTGTGAAGTCAACAGTTTCGCCACTTAGCACGACTCTCACCACAGAGAAAAGTTGCTAACACCTCACAAATTACTAACAAGTTTCGTAAACACCTCATTGTCCATTTGATCTAGATTTCTTTGTTGCTCATTGTTGCATTTACTCTTTATAGTTAGTACGGGTTCGCTCGAACAACCTATTGTGAAATAAACCTTGTCACGTTGCGTATGTGACGCAAACATACTAACGGATTTGAAATACACACACACTCGTTTTAGACATGATCTGCAATGGAACTGATGCACTGTTCGAGGCGGTAGACGACTGCAGAGTGCATAAAAAGTAGCACTGATTTATGATCTTGTTGCGATACGACATTTTGATCGACCCAAAAGCTGTAAGTGCATACCGTGCTTTACGTACAAAATGTAAATCGTCAGCAATTTCGGTAGCCATGAGAAAGATTTCCACGTAATTGGCGGGGTTACGGTCTTTTCAGACTGACAGCTGGCGCGAGGAAATTGTATTGCGTGACTGATCGGTGGGGGGTCACTAAGAGGGCAGTGGCTCACTCACAGCACACAGCGTGCACCTATCGTTGCCGCGACGTGTTCGGACTTCTTCTTCAACTACTTATGCTTGTTAGCGTTACCACGTCACGCTCCTTGCCTAAACAGAACACGAACACTGCATTAGTGACTTAGGTTAGTTTAGAGATCCTACGTCAGTACGTCTGTATTTTTATCAGTTTATATCAATATTATGGAACTTAAAACTTTCATGTCATTATTAATTTACCTACTAGTTTTTTTTTCCTACGAAATCCCCGTTCTCGTCCGTTTTTGCCTGTTTTTACTTAACGAACTTTTAATAAAAAGTCCATGAAATCTGTTTAGAAGTTATTAAGTTTCAAGAGTGAAGGGTATTTTGCAGCATAATCGATTCTATAAAAGTTATATGCTGTATTTACAATGTTAAAATACCTAACTATTTAAATTTAAAGTCATCATATTAAACGGTATGTAGTATCGACTATATAGAACGCTCGACACAAAATGTTTAGCTTCTAAACATTTTGTGTTGTGCTTCCTCGAGCTTGTAGAACTTTTGGGAAGTTAGAAAGGTCTGCCATAAATTAAATAAGCGAGTAAAGATCGAATTGAACCGGATATCCTAGAGCGGTACGTTGCCCAGCCACGTCACATAATTTTACGGCAACCGATAGAGATCCGACGCTCGCCGTCTAGACGCGACAAAAGCGCTAGACTTGTTTTACAACCACTTTGCACAAGCAGCCAAATACTAGCGTCGCTCCCAGACTGATCCACCAACAAATCCGATCTAAGAGTGCAGATGGTAATGCGACTAAGGTGTGATTTTCTATAGAAACCACCACAACGTTAGCGGTAGGCTGCCGCGCCTCTCCCGAGCGCATCTCACCAGTAAACTAGATTGGCATCCTATCAGCTTTGACGCGATTGGTTGCACATGACGCGTATAATATCACTCATGGATTCTCAGGCAGTATTTGAATTGAGAACGCAAAAATATGCCTGTAAAGTACCAATACCGTGGAATCATGGACCGTGACATTCATACTAGTGCATCATCTTGAAGGTGAGCTACTAGCCTGTGAAGTAATCGTCAACAAAGTTACGCGGATTATTGCTACTTGTGTATTAGGTACTCGTACCTTGTCGTAGACACGCTAATTGAATTCATAAGAATCTCTCGTTTGTCTCACACTGGCCGCTGCACCTCTGACTGACCCCCATTAATCACAATTTTAAAATATGCTTTTCTTATAAATATTTTTTTTCTAATTGTATTTGGTTACTCGCGCAACCGACGCAAAAAGTCAAATGAGTAGAACAATAACGTAGGAGGCGGTATCAGAAACCGATTCATTGTTAAAAAATAAAACTAGCGAGCCCATTATCTAGAACAGAACGCTTCCTTTCACTTCAAACACACAAGCATCAATTTGTGTAATCTCAGGCCACTTACGGCAAAAACAATGAACCATTACACACGCCTTCGCCGACTGCGGCGGAGTGCGGCCGGCTCCACTGCAGTTATACCAGGAACAGACTACTTACTACACATACGGTTACAAACCTGTTACGATGCTGCAACATGAAACAAGAAACATTTGCAGTGCCCTTACAGGGTGTATGTACTAATACCTGTGTCATGAAAATTTAATGTATGCCTACATAACAGTGTTAAACATGTTAGCAAATAAAAAATAAACAAATACCTCGCTGTAATAAATAAATAAAAAAACTAAAGGAATCTCCACCGTATAAATTCTATTTTTAACTAGATTTCTAGTAATAAGATGCTTTCACAAAGTTTCTCATATACTCAAATGACTGTTCATATTCGATCGGTGTTCTTTTAACCGGATAACTAAATAAAGAGCAAACACTTACCGCGTGTCGCCGGCAAAAGTTGCCGCAAACTAAGTCTGAACGCTGACTTGAGCGTAGTTGAGGATATCGGTCGCCGTAAGTGCACTTGTCTCTAAACGCATTCCCGACGTCTCAGTCCACTTGACAAAGAGAATTGAAATCCACAAGCTTCTTGTTGGTCGTAAAGCGGCTCTCAGTGGCTTACTGAGATCCAGGCCGAATACGTCTTGCGGCCGTACTATCGTATTGCACTATTTTATTCTAGCTTTCTGATAGGTAATCGATACGAGGAGTATGGTAGATATCTATCGAACTTATCTTGCGAACATTGAGCCCAAAGTTATAATACTAAGATTAACATCACGTAACGCACGGTATTCCAAAAATAATGTAAAAGTTATTAGTGTTATGTGTTTTAAATTCAATAAAAATCTCTCGATTTCAAATGCTACGCGGTTACTGTTACGATCTTTACAATGCTTTGTTACATTCTCTACCCCATCCCTTTTACACCGTTGACGTCACCAATATTGATGGAATTGTTAAAGGCACCTCTCTATATTCACAAAAATTTATCGCTTGGAAACAAAATTCGATATGCATTCGGGAGAAATATGTGCTTCTAATACAGATTTATGTTTATTTAGTTGCTTTACCAACTGTAGCCAACAGGAAATGCTTTTATTTGAGTATAAGTAGGTTTTGCTTTAAATTGAAATTGATATCTGAGATTAACAGGTACATATATGTTAGCTCAATGATCCAGACAGTAACCTTCAAACGCAATTACGTTAAGCAGCTTTTGCCTCTTTCCCGGGAGTACCTGTTAGTATGACAGAGTATGGCAGCCAGCTAGACGGAGAGTAACCCAAGTTCATACACCCAAGGGCATTATAACGAGTATACATGCAAACATTAGTGCGATTCATGTAATATGCATCTGAAAATGGCGCAATCTCCGCTGGGAATAGGTATATTTACAATCATAAACATAGATTGGTACTACTGTTTGCCTGCAAGCAAGTGTTAATAAAATTGTTTTGAGAAATGTGGTATTTAAGTATCAATAGTTGTGAGATCTTCAATAGCAGTAGAATGTAGTCTTACTGAGCTTTAAATTCTTGAAACAGTACAAGATTTCGGAAAAAGAAGGTAAGTCGAGCATAGGGAATGCAGGAACTTCGGGAATATAAATATATTAACGTCGGTATATTATACAAACATACCTACACAAAGCACCATTAATGTATACTAGCCGTAGGTACGGGTCGATTAATTAGGTTAAGGTACGCATGCCGCAGTCGGTTAGTGGATGGGTGACCATCTGTACTTACCTAGACCCCTCCGTGCCTCGGAAAGCATATTAAGCTGTTGGTCCTGTCTGTCATTCGTAGACCTATGATAGTCCTTACGGGTCGTCAGAAGACAGAATTCTGACAACTAGTCTTGCCAAGGGGTCCAGTAACTGGGTTGTGGAAGTCAGATAGGTAGTCGCTCCACGTAAAATAGCTAACTGATTTATGTCTGAAAAGTTAGAATTATAATTCACTATTACTAAATCTTAACAAACTACATTAGAAAGGCCTCGTGTGCTTGTGCTCTGAGAGGGTCAAGGCTTAACAGTGCTGAAGGCTCGCCCACCGCAGACAGTTACGGTATGGCAGGCCGTAGGTACATGCATGCTTAGCAAGTCCCATGATTACCAAAAATAACTCAATCAAAATAGACTCGAATTAAGTAGGTATATAAAGTTTGCCACTTTTAAGCTTTCAACAAATTTTAATTTAAGTTTTCCCATAAATCTTCAAACGAATAAAATTGTTTATGTTACGATATCTCCAAAAATAACCTAAAGTCGGAAGTAAACAGTTAAATACAATTATAATAATTTCCAAAGCAAATTAATCCATAAATACATGTATATTATTTTCAAAACTACAATTCTGTTTATCTGAAAATGTTATTTACTTCATGCAGTCGCTCGGCTGCGGGAGCCTGCACTGTCGGTTAGCTACAGTCTAAGCGAATAAAAACCAATGAGATATTATTAGATCCCCGACGAACAGTGCGGCTGCATCATTAACTTATATCTTGCAAAACAAGGGCCGACGTTTTGATATGTTCTCTGATCTACCCACAAAATATGGAATAAAAATAGCGCTTAGAAAAGGTTGGTTATTACCAATAACCAAATAACAACTTAAACACGGATGGATTATCTGTGTATGGTGGCTACAGAAGGCCTCCTACCAGCAATAACGAAGCCAACTAGAGCGTTTAGACCATATTTTTATAAAGTCCAAAAATGAAACTTCGGGAGCAATATGTAAATGCTGTGACATAGCGAAGGCTATGACATGCCTAAAACCCAACCGATATTTTCAGAGTTAGCACCTGCCCGCACACGTTCTTCTTGCACCCTGAAAATGAAATGAATGAAACTGAGATAGAAAGCCTTATATCCGAACTCAACAATAACAGTGCTCCTGGGCCCGACAGTCTAAAAGTAAGTTTAATTAAAAAAATAAAATCCACTGTCATCTCACCTCTAACCCATACATTTAACCTAAGCTTGGAGAATGGAAAATTTCCGGACCGATGGAAAGTCGCAGCTGCCAGCCCAATTCACAAAAATGGTGCAACGGACATTCCCGATAATAATTATCGACCAATTGGTCTACTGCCCGTATTATCAAAGCTACTTGAAAATATTGTAAACAAAAGAGTAACAAATTTCCTTGAAAAACATATCATAACTTCCGACAAGCAGTTCGGCTATAGGAGGGGTAGGTCAACCGAAGACGCTAGGCTATTAACAAACTGTTTCATCAACTGTAGATAAAGGAGAATATCCCAAGGGGGTTTCTAACTCTGAAAATGTCACATTCCGACCCCCAAGATACAGGATATTGCCTAGTTTGGGGGTCACCGTCCAATCTGTTCTTGTCTGTTCTGATTACTCAATAAATTAATTTTATATTTTGAAACTTAACTGTCGTCGTTAAAACAAAATGTCTCACAGAACTTAACTACATCTCATTTCATACTTTTGTTGTCATTGTGTTGTGATATCAGAGTGGAAATAAAAGTAAGTCAAGTTCATAATAATTGACGTGAACGGTTCACTGTCGCAGCGAGAGTCGGCGGGCAGGGCGACGTGACGCGGACGCGACACCGCGACGAGACACCGCGCGAGGGCGTCGCTTTCCCATGCTAGGGCTGCGGCCGCGACAGCTGCGTCCTGCCGGACGTGCCCCTTGACGTCACTCGCCATGTACTTATTTTATCGCATACCTATTCAGGATTTCCTTTATGATTCTCCGAAGCTGTAAAATCTATTCTCGAACTGCATTTTCCTAATAATCCATTCCTTTTTTCCCACATTTGAAAGTATTTACGCAATTAACTATTAAATGGTGTGGTAGCATATTACATAAGTAAGTGTCTGAAAACCTCAGGGACAGCTGAAAACAATAAGATAACTTTAATGAGTGCTATTAATTTAAATATTAACGTGTAAAAGCACCGCTGAGATACACAAAACACTTTCGTTGTGCTTAAAATGCAGAAAACGAATGCAATAAACCGGTCAATGACATATCAAACACATCGAAATGTATGCAAATCTATCTTAATTTATTGGACACATATATTAATACGGATTTTATTAATATTAATGGTCTTACGACATAGATAACCGTATATATATCAGTAGGTAAATGTAATGTTATGTTATGTGGAATATAAAGAAATTCATGTTTGATACTTTCGAAAAGTGAAAGAGCATGTCGTAAAGCTTTATATATTACTTACCTACTATTAAATAACGCTGTTAGTTTTGGCAATTGACGAGCATTTGTAGAACATTGGCATGCTATTTGCATATTTGCACGCATATTACACTTGTGATAAAATCTCAATAGTAAGTTTCTGCTATTTACTGTGCCTACATTATATTTGATAAGTGAATTCATTCATTTCTACGCATATACCTACTTTCATCTCAGAAAAAAACACACACACACATACAAGCATGTTTCATGATATTCGTGTGATGTTTAATATAATGAAGGAGTAAAAGGAAAAGGAAGTAAAAGTTGCGTCATTATAATCGCTGAAAGCTTTTCTTAACCCCTGAAAAAGCTTCCTAGGCTAGGCGCCATGTTAACTCAATCAGTCTGAAACTCCCACGTTACGTAACACAGATTGTCCATCTATATTACTTTGTTTAAGGATTAATCTAACTGGTTGGTACAGCATGCTTTGCTCACTTTGCTCCATTAGTGCGGAGGCAAATAAAAAGTGACATGTCCTGCAGTCAGACATAGTGTACAGTGAATACGACTAGTATTTGTGCTGTCTATTTGTATATTTTACCCACATTCAGCTACTGTGACGATGCTGTATTTGAGCGTTATTCATATTTTATCAATACGTCTCTGTAAAAATGGCCAACGTTCAAACCTTTTGATGATTTATGTTATTCGAGTTTGTTACGATATTTTTCATTAAAATTTTATTGTATTAAAATTCTTTGTTATTTATGATAGGCGCGATGAATATTGTAGATAGGCATTGGAAACAAGCATTTCACAATACACTCTCCGTTCATGAAAATAGGAAATGAATGTTCCAAATATTTATAGGTAAGACCAGGAATTACAAAGCTCAAATAAATACTAACATGTAACCAACTAACAATAACAGTTATAGGTATAATGAAATGTTAATTAGGCCGGTATCAATTCCTGATAGAACAATCAATGTGTGAGCGCTTATCACTTCCGCCTGGCACCCCGCCTCTGCGAACAGTACTCGACCACTTCCTGTCTCCGCGGTTGACTGACAAAGCAGGATTACAATCTGCCCCTCAGTGGTGCTTCGAGGAGGCTCGAAGCCCCGAGTGACTCGAACCGTGATCGCGACAGCCGCTTAAGGACCCTGGTAATATCAATGTATATTTCTTTCATCCCCTTTCCGTCCCTCGCTCTTGCCTCCGGCACTTACGATAAAAGCTAGATCACGGTTCGTCAAAGTTTAGAATTTCAGACCCTCCAGAGTAATAAGCCAAAATACGACTTATTTTAATTTGATTCTCGAAACAAACTCTACTCTCGAACTACTCACAAAGTTTTAGGATTTATTTCTTTTCGCGTGGTGTAGTAAATATTTTCAAAAATAGCTGCCTACTGCTAAGCTTACTGTCAACCTACGTGTTACTGTGGAAAAGGTCGATTTTTTATAACAATCTGAGTACGTTGTAAATTTCATGGTTTTACTAGCTCAAAGACCAGTAGCATGGGACTTGGTGTAGGAAGTTGGCACTCGGCCAGCCGGAAGCCAATCCTGGCGCGGAGTCAGAACATTTTGATAGCACCCGCTTTAACACAGAACTTTATTTATATGTACACTTGGGAGCAAATAAATCGAGCCACTTCCTTTTTCACGCATTATGGTTATTATTTTTGGTATTATGGAACGCATCGATTCGAAACATATATCGCCTAAAAGGGTATTTAATAACCTTTACAATGAGGGTAGTTAGTTGTCAAAATTTCATTTTAATTAAAGTTTAAAGGGTAGAATAAAATTATCGCATTTAATTTGCTTATGACATTTTTATTGTACTCTGTTAAGAAAAGATAAAATTTGAGGTTTTTGTTAATCATACCCATATTACTTGTTATTGTTGTCTTTATCTGTGTCTGTGTAATCAAAATAACCTGATAAAATGGATACTACACCGACGGAAGCTGCCCAAGTTGTAGCTTTACTTGAGGTTGGACACGGACAACGTGAAGTGGCACGCAGACTTCATTTGAGTCGTTCAAAGGTACAGCGGGTATACCGCAGGTATCTGGAGACTGGTGCTTTTGTTCGGCGACCTGGAACTGGCCGACCACGGGCAACAACAGAACGTGACGACCGCTTTATTGCAACCAATTCGTTGCGCGACCGTGGACTTAATGCTGTTCAGCTACAGCAAGCGTTACGTGACGTTCGAGGTGTCGCAATCAGTAGGTGGACAGTGAGACGAAGACTAAAGGAACGAAATTTAACATCACACAAACCAGCAACTGGCCCAAAATTTACTGTAGCTCATCGCCGATCTCGCTTGGAGTTTGCTCGAGAACACATTAATTGGACGTTAGAAGACTGGAGGTCAGTTTTGTTTTCTGACGAGTCAAGAATCTGTCTTTTTAGCAATGACGGGAGAAACCGAGTGTATAGACGTCCTGGTGAAAGATTTGCCCAATGTTGCATTCGAGAAACTGTGAGTTTTGGTGGTGGTTCTTGTATGGTGTGGGGAGGAATTTCTCTAGACGGAAAAACGGAACTTGTCTTCGTCGACCCCGCCAACGATGGCAGTGGTAGACGTGGATTAACAGCTGACCGATACATAACTGACATTCTTGAAGACCACGTAATGCCGTATGCTGGTTTTGTCGGAGAAAATTTCTTGTTTATGCATGACAATGCGAGACCTCATACCGCGCAGATCGTTACGGAATACTTGTCTGCGATCGGGATTCAACAAATGGTATGGCCAGCACGAAGTCCCGATTTGAACCCGATCGAACACCTATGGGACGAGCTAAAACGGAGAGTCCGAGCCAGGGTTCCCGCTGTTTCATCCATTCCCGAGCTTAAAGTCGCTGTGCTTGAAGAGTGGGAGAACATACCACAATATGTCATCGTAACTCTGATCAGATCGATGACTAATAGGCTACAAGAATGCATCAGGGCACGGGGGGGTAATACCAGTTATTAAGAATATTTTTTTTTGCAATAATTTTGTTTTTTATTGTTTTTATGGACTGTTTTAGCCCTACTAAATTTTCTATCAAAATTACCATTTTTCTTGTAGAGCCAATAATTTATCATTCAATAAGGTTATTATTCAATAATTTACCCTCATTGTTAAGGTTATTAACTTAACTTTTAGGCGATATATAGTTCGAATTGATACGTTCCATATTCCCAAAAATATTTACCATTTTACGTGAAAAAAGGTAGTGGCTCGATTTATTTGCTCCCAAGTGTATATTAGTATCTACTTCTATTAGATCACCCCGATAAATTTTGGGTAAAATACTATAACGATAATTTAGACATTCTTTTGATTACAAAGTAGGTCTCTCCGTGCTGAGGAAATCAATGACCGTAACAAAAATATCAACGAAGTATTCTGGGGCACGATTGCAAATTTATACAATACTTTTTAGGCAACTGTCTACATCGTAAGAGAGTTTGTTTATTTTCGTCTCTTAAAATGTTATTCGTAGAAATGAGACGATATATTTATAGTATTTCAGACGACAATGTCACTTCCGCATTTCGCACGCCTCCTCACTCAAATCCTGAGCTGTCGACACACGGGTATCCCCAGCGCGGTGCCTGCTTTTACCATAATTCTGCCACACTATTGTTTCGTATTTTATCTACCAAAAACCTTTAGATTTTGTTATTCTAATGGCTACGTTCGTGGTTAAAAAAAAAAACGTTTTCTACGTTAGGTTAGTTTAACGCTCATTATAACCATAGCATCGGAATCGGTTATATGAAACGAAAAGAGTGGTAATTGTTTTATTGCCACTTTATTTATAACTTTATTTACCAGCCGTACGAGGCAGGGTCGCACTGGTTTTAAGACATGACAAAACATGAAGATTTCTTAATGATACCTAAGTTTAACATTAATATGTTATACACATAAACCTTCCGGAATAAATTCTCCAAATTACGCTGAAAACCGCAAGAAAATCCGTTGCGTAGTTTTGAAGAACAACGAGGTCACACAGACTGACACGATATATGTTATATTTCACAATATAATTTCGCTTTGCCTTCAAATTATATTGTGAAATATAACAATAATAGAACAACTGAGAAAGTGCTCGGTGATCCGTGGGCGGAACGCTAAATGGGTCGCCATTAGTTTTTATGGAGTGGAAATCAGCGACTTCGACGGCCCGACTGATGCCGAGTTAAACTATGAAAATGCGTTTCAAACTCGCTTTACATTCAAAACTCAATTGAAACTTTCATTTTGACATGAATTATCTTTGTGTATTTACTATTTGTGTAAAATCAATTCAAGTTTACTTTAACATTTTTAAACCTGGGATAAATTGCTAAAAATTTACAGCGAAGATCCACTTCAACTATGTTTATAGACCGACTAATCACTACATTAATCCTTGAAACTCTGCAGAAGCTTCGACTTAATCAATACGTGTACAAGTAGCAGAATGTAGTTGCACCCCTAATTGTTAAATTTAGACTATAAGTTCACGTCGGAGGTGCGTTTACATCTCTGAGGCGTTTAATGACGATGTTTCCGCGTTCATTAAATCGGCTGAAAGGCACTTTGTAGCGTGTCTATGAAATGCTAATTTGTTCCTGTACACTCAATATGGGCATGTCAGTGAACCCTTTGGCCGAGTTTTTACGCCCGAATACGAAAGTTAAGTTTGTTTGTTTATGTTGAAATCAACGCCCCGTTGCCGTTGGCATGAATCCGACGTTCAACTTTAAAGGGTATTTTTTCATTCTACGCACAAACAAAATTAGATGATTATGTCGGACTACTTGCTATGTTGCTTCTCTGTTTGGACAGAGGCTGTTAAAGAAGAAAAATGTCACACAAAATTCAATTTTGTCGCTTGCGGGATACGCGGACTTAAGCGAACTCAATAGAAACATCTTCTCTTTTGTTCTGATTGTTTATTTTGCGCCTTTTGTTTCAATTATTGCAAGCATCAAATCGGTCATGAAAGAGTTAACTAGAGCAGAAAGCTGTGAATATAGATAGACTTTTCTGCTGTAAAGTACTCCAAGTTTTATTTGATTTCGTTTAAAATAATGCGTATTAACGGGACAAACAAAAGGAAGAAATTTACGCATTTAGATATAAAACTGAGATTCATAGTGAAACTTTTATCTTTAAATCCTCTGAACCAAAAGTACACTTAAATTAAAAAACTTTACTTTATTTGAAGTTTCTAAAACCAATGTTTTATTTTACCTAGGTTACTTCCAAGGCCTAAGGTACACTTTGAACTTCGCAGGCATAACATAAATGAACTTTGATTTTGTGTGAGTTTTCTATAGGTTATCTACTACCTACTGGGGACCTAAACCACCTACCTAGGACTAAGAGTACTATCTAATAATCTACTAGCTCAATCAGTACTCACTCATACAATACACAGCACATAGAACCTAATTATTATCCGCTAGTTCCGCACAGTTAGCTTCTGTGACACACCACGTCCCACGTGATGACGATCTATTACATCTATGACATTACTTTCGACGCGCCTATACATACCACCACCACTTTATGTTCAGACTTAGGTAATAACAAAATTCATGAACGGTAATATCGCTGTAAGTTTATTTGGGTCACGTGAATTCGCCCAATGATAGTACGTAATTTGTATTTATTTATTTATAATGAGACTCTTTGTATGTGAGGGAAATAATTATGGAGAAAACTTACACGCTACGGCACTTAACCGTGTTGTAGCTCTCTGTCCTTACCATACAAAAATATATATATATTATTTTGTTTAAAAACTTGTCACGAAAGGATCATGGGGGATTTTGTATGAACCCCGTCCCCATCCTATAACGGTCATGGGATACGTGTCAATTTATGCATGTATTAGTTGCAAAAACTATTGGGTTTATTTATTTAAAAAAATACTTTTTGGCAAAAATGTTTTTATTTTTAAAAATTTATTTTTCCACAAACTTAAAAGCTTATTTAACGTAAATAAATGATGATTATATATAAAAATACTTGATTCTCAAACTGAAAATCATTGAATAATAACAGTGTTGAAGTTAATTAATGTACCTATTAACTCATTGGTACAGCCAGAAGCATGACAAACGACACACTACTAGTTTAAGTTACGTTCTGATTTATACTGGCACGCCCATACAAAACAGAGCCAGTCCAAAGAGATAAACTTGACGTGCTCTTGACTGTATTAACAATAACATTTAGTAGTCTATGAAAATATTATAGTCTATGAAAATATCAAGCATTTGTGCTGGTACATTAATGTCAATATGATGCCCTAACCCCATACACCATACAATGGATATTATGTGCGCACAACCTCCCACAGTGCGATTGCCGGTAAGGCAAGTGCAGTTCCAATAAGCAATAGCATGTCTGCCAGCCAAATCCCGGTATATTAAAATATAACTGTAATAAATACGTGAACGGACAAATGGCGCGACTGAATCGAAAAAAAAAACAAGCTGTATCTTTAAAACCGTTACCTTATATGAAAACATTACTAAGATCACCATATTGTAATCCTTTTTATTGCACAATATGTAAATGTGGAAGTAAAAAAGAAAATAAACAATATGTTATAAAACCTTTTTTTTTTTTACGTGTGAAAATTCTCATGAATGTCCTCCACCCTGGGGTAGGTGGAGGGGTATGTCAGACTCTTACTGACCAAAACTACTTACACGGTGTTCTGCTGTTACCTTTAGCCGGAGTGATGGAGTGCTTGCTTGATTCCTCTTATTATAAAAACTAAACCCCACGTATTAAAAAAAAACTATCACGTACAAAATTATCTATCTTATCGCTTCAAATGACACTTATTTCAAATCTGTTGGACGGTGGGGACGTTTCTTCCCATCATCCTTTATAATTGAACTGAGTGGAACAGTTTGCTTATTAGTTTTGTATTGTTTCAGGTCACTTTCCAAGAGTATTGGACAGGAACATTAACTGCTAGTGTTTCCAGGTACGTAACTTTCTATTTAGGAAAAGGTTTGCCATTTTACCTTCCTGTATTAGAAACGCGCCAACTGGTAAAAGTCGCCTGCGTAACTTGGAAAAGTATTGTAACTTTAAACACATACTTTGTTACTCGTTGAAGAAGATTACCAATCAATCATGATGACTGTGTATATAATTTTGCAAGTTTTTATTTAATTTCACTTGTTTGTTTTCTAAAATTTTTGCACTCTAATTTAGAACTACTTTCTTTGGATCTTCCTGAAAGATAAACCCATTGCAGCAAGATTGACTCGGTAAAAGGAAACTCTCTGTCAGTTGGTATCGTCTTGAAACTGTTAGTAGTATACGTTACTATTAAAACCAAACTTTTTAAAATCCCCGTAGCGCTGCCTAGTTCCGGGACCACTGTTCGAAAAACTATGTTAAATTATCTAGTTTCAGTAAGCATACTTTATAAGTATTTTTGATGAACCAATAAAGTTATTCTTATTCTTATAGTGATTGCGTGCAGCAAGCAGTTTACACATTTAATCGGTTAAGGGTGTATGTTTGTTGATCTAACTGCTAAATCTCGTTTTACAGTCGTTTTACCTACCAAAACTATGACCTACTGACAACTTGTCTTCAAGTATTTCGTAACGTAGGAGTTAATAAATTAGTAACACATGTTTTATATAGCCAATAAAATTATCGTAAAGTGTTGGGACACGCGAGTTTACGGCAGGTTTGATGCCCACTAGTTTACCCAATAATACAAACGTTGTCTATTATGCGCATACAAAGTTTACGATTATCTCCTATTTTAGTAATGAAACTGTTACATTAAATTGTTACGTTTTTGGCGTTAAAATAGTAGATGAACTTAATTTCGGATTTAGGTATACTGTACAGGATGTTTCAATTTTTTCGCGTTCAAAACAGTCATTACCGTGGTAACGCAACGTTTTATCGCGTATTCATTGCTGTGTGCGCCAGTTAACGAATAGTTACAGACAGTAAGGTTAGTGCAAGACTAGCGTTATTTCAGTTAAGTGTATAACGTAAAATAATAAGTAGCACTTGTAATTTAACTGATCTTACCTGTACATTCAATTTGTTACCTTTGTGCAGGTTCGGTTAGTTGTATAGTGCTTCGTGGCGGTTCGGAACAACTAAATACTAACAAGCCTTACCTACCTGTCATTAATCATACGTGGGGACACTCAGGAAGTTTTGCGTAAATAAAAGTAAATGTTCTCTAAGTAAATATTTTTTTATTAAATCTTTTCAAAGTACTCTCTCCACTAGCCTGTATACAAAGTTTCATGCGTCTGAACCAGTTTTTGAAACACTTTTTCCAGTCCGCCGTAGACACCTCGTTTACAGCCTGCTCGAACGCAGACAGCGCATCTTCCGGCGACGAATAAGAATGAAGAATTTATTACGTTGAGTGCTTCGTTTTGGACACCGTTATGACGTCGTTTACGCAAAAGCGTGCCATGGCACACGCAACCAAAGGCTTTAGAGAGATCACAGAAAACTCCAATAGCATTTTGCGATTTCTCTCATGCATTAAATATGTGTTTCAGCAGAGCAACACCCGCATCTGTAGTCGAACGTCCTTTTGTAAAGCCATATTGTTCATTATGAAGTAGGCTATTTAAGTTAAAATTTCTTAGCAACTGATTAAGTATTAACTTTTCAAATATTTTGCTAAATGCTGGTAAGATAGAAATAGGGCTAAAATTGCTAATGATATTTTTATTACCAGATTTAAATAACTAGATCAACACATTTATTAAACGTATTAGCTAGATAGCGGGCTACGATGTCTATTTGATTACTTAAAAGTTTAATGGAGAAGCCCCGGTAATCACCAGTGTTTTTAGACTTAAGAGTGTTAAAGACGTTAATTACATCACTAGGCGTTACATGTTCGAGGCTAAATAAGCGAGTACATTTTGGCACACTTCTATTCAAAAGGTTCTCAGCTTTAGATGGGGACGAATTTAAGGAGCAAGTCGTAGTTATAGCTGCCTTACTAACTAATTTATTATCGACCATAATCTCAAGTTGATTTTCTTGTTTAACCGACTTACCCGTTTCATTGTTAATAATTTACCAAGTGGTTTTTACTTTATTACTGGATTTTTTAATTGAATCGCTTAAGAATTTTGATTTAGCAATAGCACAAATATTTTAAAATAATGTTGAATATTTATATTTTAAATATTTTTTACATACTCTAGGAAAGGAGTATTAAACCTGTATTTTTTAAACCATATAACTCGTACAGTCTCGCTCTACTTTTATAAATACCTGTAGTAGCCCGTTTGACCGGCGTGCTGTCCAGGAAGTCCCTCGTTTTGAGCACGGTGTGCGAAGGCGCGTTGTCGTGGTGGAGCAGTAGCCCGCGGAGCCCTGTGGTTGGTCGGTTGTTGCCCACAACAGAGAAAAGTTCTGCCAAGCATTTGGAAGTATACCATTCAGCGTTGATGCTTCTTTGGTTCCGTAAATGAATTGACACCAAGTAGCCAGTCAATCAAAATCTTTCCCGCGCTTCTAGATCGCTTCACTTCGTCGTTGATTCATTTTGAAACACCCAAACCGCCGACTGGCGCTTCGTTTCTGGATCGTATTGATAAATCCACCTGAAATGATGTCGTAAACACGCCGAGTCGAGCCCGCTACAAATTTGTTCATCATATCACGACACCATTCAAGTGTAGAATTTCGTGAAGGCTTCCCGATCCAACCTGCAGTATGTGCTGAATCTCTTGATACGTAACTCGCCTATTGTAGCACGTTTTCTTCCATAACAACCGTCAAATGGCCACCACCGCTTTCTTCATCCCCCAAAGTTAGTTAGTTGCCATACGGTTACCTTAGAAGGGCCTTCATCCATAAATGCAATTTGAAGTCTATCGTACGATTCAACTGGTTTCAGGAGACACTTGAAATCGTAAAAAATCATAGCGCTAAAATGTTCCCGGCGCAGATCCGTTTTGAATGAGATACTGTGAGTTTAAATTTGCTCGTTAACAATGTGGAGGGAAATTTTTCCTATGATACTGAAACGTGGTCGCTCACAATGGGACTTATGGAAAGTACCAAATTTTTGACTTACAAATAATCATATTTTCAAAATAGACTATAACTGGCCAGTCTCATACATTAAAACTTTTTTTGCAATATTTTCTGAGTGGCCTGGTATATCCGTCATTGTCATAAATATTGACTAATCTCATGAAATCGCTCCGTCAAAAACCGAATACACAGTAAAAGGGCACAAGACGAATCGTCCTGAGAATAAATGCGTATACGCTGCGTAGGCTCTGCTTAGACGCTGCGTAGGCGCGTAAGTACTAACATGGCAGACACTGTTAGCGCTGTGTAGACTTCCCGTATGCACGTTTTTTATTACTATATAATTGGAAAGCACATGACGTGTAAGTACTTTACACTCTAAAGCTACCATTAACTGGGTAAGTTTTTCATTGACTTGAATGTGCCCTGGCAGTTGAGTGGAGAGTATGTCATCATGCACAAACAAATGTTTCGCTGGTGGTGGCGCGTGTGTTGGATCATTTAGCTCCCTTCAAAATGGTTGAGCCAAATGGTGATGACCCATGCTCATCTCTTGGCTGCCACTGCAATTAATTTAAATATTATTTTGTTTACTACGAACGCGTTTTCATCCAATATGATATAAACAATATTTCGATTTTAAAGACTACGTGATTTTTCTGCCCGTTCTTCTCCATCGGTATAAACTACGTTGAAATGGGCAACTATATAGCTTTACCCTTCTGACTGACCAACCTTTGAAAATTCAAAAGTGCATGAAAGTTGTTTAATTGAAATAAATGCTTGAGATTGAGTTTGAGCACCACGTTGTTGTGTTTACGCTACAGGCCACGCTACGCTCGACGCTACAATATACGCTACGTAGACACCATGTTGATGCCCCACTAATGCCCAAACACTGCGCCAATGTCGCGGAATCATTCAATCACTAACTAAATTGTGTATTAACATTGCAAAAGGCAGTCCCAAAATGGCAAACCCTTCCCCTCTTCCTATTTTTCACATACATATGAATGGCTTTGTTTAGTCTAAGCAGAATATCGTAAAGCCAGGATTAATTTGTATAAACACAAGCTTTAGGCACCCGACATCCGTGGAACAGTATTAGCACGATAACACCAGTACACAGTGGGTCGCTCGTGTTACGAGTATAACTGGGTCATGCTGCAGTCTCGCATTGTTCAATCAATATGTTGACAATGCGTTTGTGCTATTCTGTTACTCCTATTATTGTGATGATGCAGTTGTTATGCGAATTACCTATTGTTAACTTTTTGCTGTATTCTTAATTCCACCAGAAATAAAATATATAAGTATATCTATCCTCTTTTGCGAATGCGTAAGTTCTACATCGAATATTAAATTAATTATATGGGTTCATTCAGCAATGACAGTAATAAAACACGATGTCAGCCTGTTATTGACACCTTTGAATTGTTGAAATAGGTGATTAACAAATCATTAATAGGTAAGCCATTGGAAACCAAGAGTAGATAGAGTTACTATAGTAGACAAAAACGTGCGGTATAACAAAGACACTACTATACTGAAGATATGATAAAGCAAGAAATGAGTAAGTACCTAAAGTTACAAATTGTATCAGGAAACACAAGGAAAGTTTTTTCCAATAGTGCAACGGACAGACACAGTTATTTTATGAATTTATCTACGTCGTGGCAAAGTTCAAACTGTGTTACAGGTAAATTATTTGAACCAATTTACAGCGAACAATGCATGCATTGTTTCCCGAGACAAAATTTATTTGCAGTCCGCTTTCACTGAGAAACGGACTTTCTTTTCATATGGCGAAGGCGATTTGAAACCAAACTTGATCTATATCGGGAAGCTTTTGTTAATGTTTCCACCCGTTCTCACATGTTACATAAAACGACTCTCATACGTCGCACATACGCATCCGTTCAAACCACGCGTTTTATGGGCACGTTTTCCTCAATTGTACAATTCGAACCTCTTATGCTACGTTATCCCCCGATAAAGTCTTTAATTGATATATTTTATTTTCTCATAAGTCTAATGGGGCCCTCGACTTGACGTCTCCTCTTCCGCCAAGTTAGGGGAAATTCTTCGTTTATTATTCACAGTAAATTATTCGACTTCTAATTTTTTTCCCCAGTGGAGTTCTCAAGCCCTTTTATTTATTCAATACGACTTAGTTAAGTACAATAATTCCTACACACTCATCAAAATGCGCCTTGGAAAAAGAGAAGTCTTATATTTTAATTAAATTACTTTTATTGTTTTATACGGGAAAAGTTCCGAAGATATATTCGTTGTATTCCTTACCTTCGTGTTCCAAAGGCTCCCTATTGCCGAATCACTAAACGTTATCTATCACTTGGAAATTCACTCGCGTTAATTTATGTGGTTACATCCTCCGCATCTTGCTTTCATTCATTCGATGAAGACTCCCATGTTCATTCTCTTAAAAGGTCTCGATCGTTCTCTAAACTTCTTTCTGCGTCTCATCTTGTGTTCCGCAGGACTTATAGTTGAGGATTCTTGCATTAAGTCGTTTGAAAAGTTCTATTCTGTGTCTTTGGTTTCGTCGTTAATGCATTTGCCGCTAATAAACTGAACGGAATAAGATTTATTAGCATCTGAAACAACGTTCATAACGATAACTAGGTTGCTTTAATGTTTCTTGTCCAGGCGGTCAGTGCGCCGAATGCTATTATAATATTCACGTACCTATATATTTTGGAAGCATGTTTGTTACAAAAAATAAGCTTTGCCATTCTGTCTCCCGTAGTAGTATACATGTAAAATTCGAACTTGCTGGCCTCGCCCTCACATATTGAAGAGGCCACCCTGGCGCCCTGGCGCGCATCCCTCTATGTGGCAACACTCGTCTTTGATACACGGCTTTTGATGTCTACTTTTCGAGCGACACAATGACACCTTCGCTCCTGAAACAACTTTGCTTCCCCGTCAATAATGGATTTTTTAACGAGATGTATAAAAGTAACTCGAGGGATTTAGTTGCTACACCTACACAGTATGCATAAGTGGATCTTTTAGCGTAGGTATCATAATTATTGGCACACTTACATTTAGCAGAATACGAGTTTTTAATAGTGGGATATTTATTACTAAAGTTAACTTTGATTATGCAGTGAGTAACAATGAAAGTTTTAAACTAAATGAAGCGAATAACCCACAGCGATGCTGGCTCCGTAAACACCAGTCACTATCGACAGTGAAACCGGCTAGCACGCCGTCTTCACAGTAATCGTGCCATAAAAAACTTTTACCATCACAGTTTACACGCCGCCTTTGAAACAAATGACCTACTTTATGACCGAGCGTTATAGGCTTATTCTCAAAAGAAATGTTATCTCGACAAAAGTAGGTGTCTACCTAATATTAACTTTATTCTCAGTCCAGCCCTCACTCAAGGAACGTGTTAATAAACTATACGGACGTTTTTATCGCTTTAAGAAAATTATTTTTTCTCTTTATCGAAACGGAGAACCAGTGGAAAAACAAACTTGTTCTTCAGAAGGCAAATAAGTTTTTCAGTCGGCACTCCACAATCAGATAAATAGTCGCCGAGTTGCAACTACATTTCAAGCTCCTGATATAATATTTTACCTCTTTTGGTGCAAATATTTAAGATTAAAAACATGACAAGGTCTTTAAAACCCCATTAAACCTCAGTGCTTGTCTTGTATGTTTTCCGTTGATCTAAAAATATTGAACAAAACTGAATTTTTAAAGTTGGTCTCAATTTTTCTTGAAGAGTCTCGAAATGATTTGTAAAACGACGCCAGTTATTTCAGCACTGTTGACACGAGCCGCAATCAGATTGTGGGCGGAGGCGCCTTGGCGCGGCCGCCTCGATAAGAGGCTCACCGCCCGCCTCGTGAATATTGTTCATTGTTACATTTTATAAACGATGCACTTTATGCAACCGCTGCAGTGCCACTGCTGCCAGCCACGAATATAATGAAAATAAAATTTTCGTTTAACACGAAAACTTACAAAACAAGCCTTGATAATATAAAGATAATACAAAGTAACATTCGCAAGCGGGCCTCTTGGTGAGGACCAAGAGGCCCGCTTGCGAATGTTACTTTGTTGATGAGAATTAAAATATACTAATGATCTTGATCTGGCAGGACTTGCTTGCTTCTTTATTTGTATTTTTTTTTTTTTTTTTGTTTTTTTTTTTTTGTTTTTTTTTTTTTTTGTTTTTTTTTTTTTTTTTGTTTGGCATCTCGCAGGTCAACCTATGCGGTTGTCGTCTGCTTAAGCGGACTTGCCTGTGGATTCCCTAATAAATTAAGGCCTCCAGCCAGGACTTAAACTTATATACTAACTAAAACTAAAACTAAGCGACAACGCTAAGGGCACCCCCTGTGGGGTACGAACCTCGGCTTAGGGCGTCGCTGGAAGAGGGCAGCAAATGACTAGCTGGATCAGGATTGATATTATTTTCGGACGAATTTAAAGTTACAGGCTCAGCGGTGCGGGCTGGCTCGAGCAAGGGTCGGGAGGGGCGTCGATTTGGGCGTCGCGGCGGGCCTCGGCGGCGAGGGCGGTAGGACGGCGATCGGGTTCTGGGCTTATGTAGCGTGCTAGTGGCCTTACTACTTTCCTGGAGGAGGGTAGTGGCGTCGTCGGGGTCGATTAAAGTATGCCTTGGTCGGCGAATACTGCTAATGCGAGAGGGAGTGTAGCGGGCGGCCGCTGTAATCAGGGGGTTAGAGTGTTTAATGCCGCAGTCGAAGAAACGCTTTGATAAGCGTTTCATGAACTGTTTTATGGTTGGCATTTTGAGGTCGACGTGAAGATCGATATTACGGACATAGAAGGGGGCACCCGTGACCCTTCTGAGGAAACGGTTTTGGAGGGTCTGCATCTTATGGAGATGACGTGGGTGAGCGTGCGCAAATACAACGCAGGCATAGGTCATGATGGGACGGATGACTGCGGTATAGATGCGGAGCTTGCATTTGAGGGACAGTTTGCTACGGGCTGTCAGTACGAATTGGAGCCTGCTAAGAGCGATGGAGGCGCGCGCGCGAACCGCTTTAATATGAGCCTTAAAGGTAAGGTTCTCATCGAGGATCACGCCTAGGTATTTGGCTTGCTTCTCCCAAGGGATTGGCTTGCCGTACATAGTGATCGGGCTGGGCTTGCTTCTTTAGGTATTTTTTAAATGCTTATCTGGTTATGTGCTTACCAAAAACTTTCAGATATGCTGTAGTGCCGGTAAATGTGATCATATGAATCATACTGTTCTGTGAAAATTACTTCATATTGAGTCATCATTAATCATCAATTCAGCCGAAACACGTCCACTTCTGGACATAGGCCTCCCCCAAGCATCGCCACTTTGAGAGGTACTGCGCTTCCCGCATCCAGCGGATTCCTGCGGCCTTCACAAGGTCATCGGTCTACCTTGTGGGAGGCCTTCTAATGCTACCTCTTCGGGTACGCGGTCGCCACTCCAGAACCTTTCGGCCCCATCGGCTATCTGTTCTGCGAGCAATGTGCCCTGCCCAGTGCCACTTAAGTTTGGCAATTCTTCGGGCTATGTCGGTTACTTTGGTTCTCCTGCGGATCTCTTCGTTTCTGAATTGATCACGTCGGGAAACTCCAAGCATAGCCCTCTCCATTGTCCTTTGGGTGACTTTTAGCTATCTGATAAGGCCCATTGTGAGTAACCACTTTTCAGTGCCACAATTCATGACTGACAACATGCACTGGTCAAAGACTTTCGCCTTGAGACACTGGGGTATGTGGGACGAGAATATATTGCGTAGCTTCCCGAACGCTGCCCAGCCGAGTATCGAGTACACCATATTGAGTAAATATAAATAAAGTACAACCCTAATCCGCTCATAATATAATTACTGCATTCAATCTCGTATTGATTTATGGAGCTTCAAATTAATCCTATTAAGCGTGCCTATCAATTAACAAACGACTGCTCCCTCTCTGGCAATTAGTTCAATTAGTGGCTTCTTGCATGCATTATTCGCATTAAAATAAAATATTTTAAAAGTGTAGTAATTTCAAACAACCCTCTGCTAAGTGGTCAGCCTTTATCCTGTTTTACAATTCGTAATTTTCAAACAACATTGTATGTCTGTCAAAAAAGTATCGGGAATGGATGATATGTTTATAATTACAATAGTAGGTTGTATCATAAGGGAGCGAAACAATATTTTTAGGGCGAGGGCGCTTTTTTGAATCCAGAGCGAAGTGAGGGATTCTTTAGCAGAACCCTGAACGTAGCGAGGGATTCAAAGTACGTCGCCCGAGCCAAAAATATATTTTGCGCCCGAGTGATACACTCTACTTTTCATCACCCACTATGAGAAAATAAAAGGCGCCTCATATTTTATTGTAATATTATTATTTAATAAAACAAAGAGTAACAACTACATTGAACTTAAATAGTATTTACTAATAAAACAACTAAAAACTTATATTTACATTTGAGACATTTTCACAATTATGAATAGAGATTGTTGTAGATTTTATATTCTGCGTGTTTGAAGATTATCCATCACATTTCGTGCGTCTTTTGTAATACTTTCAGGAGTTAATTCTATACTTTCACTGTCACTTGAAGAACTCATTTTTCAAAACAAAGCTATATATTTCTAACAATCCGTGAAAATTGACGAAAACGCGGGTTTTGTAAAAAAGCCGGCGGCGCGACTATGGGCCGTCGTACCAGCCAGTCTTTATTCAATCAATATTAATTGCGTTCGATTTCTTTGGCGCTGAACACTAAGATGTTCCAAATTAAAAAAGTGCGCGGCAAAGATAATTTCGGCACACTTTTTAAAAGATTAAAAACTCAATACTGCCCGCTAAAAGTTTTGTAAAGAAAACACTACCTTTGGGTGCACTTAGAGGCGCACCAAGTCGTCCTTTTCGAATAGATGGGATGAAAATTCTTTTTATGTTGTTTTTTTTTTGGTGTTACATTGGCACAACTGTTTTCCATTTTGGCGCTGTGTTTGAGTTGCATCTGTTAATTAAATTAACTAAAATGTTGTTTTTAGTTAGATCATATCGAGTGTGTATTGCGAATTTCATAATGGACAAAAACACAAAAAGAGTTTGTCTTAAATTTTGCATCGCCAATGGAATTTTGTGTTCGGAGTCATTGAAAATGTTACAGAAGGCTTACGGTGAATCGAATTGATAAAAAACACGTACTTATGAGTGACAAAGCATTCAAAAGCGGTCGAGATGTGATGGAAGATTTTCCTCGCTCTGGTAGGCCATCAACATCTTCAACTGAAGTTAGCATTGCAAAAGTGAAGGAAACAGTGACTGAAAATCCTCATTCAAGTTTGAGAGAGATAGCCGCTGAACTTTCTGTGTCACACGAGTTGACTCGCCGTACCATTTTAAATAATCAGTTGGGTATGGATTTGCCGCTCTAGCAGCAGTCGCTGAGGACAAGCTAGAACGAGTCAATTCCGACCCAACATTCATGAAACGCAAGCGTTACTGGTGACGAGACGTGGGAGTACGAGTTTGACATGCAAACTTGTCAACAAGCTTCGGAGTGGCGCCTTCCAACTGAACCGAAACCGAAAAAACCATGCCAATGTCAATCAAAAGTCAAAGTCGTATTTACTTTTTCTTTGACTATCGCGGTGTTGTGCACTCGGAATTCTTCCGGGAGGTCAAACGGTAAATAAAGAATATTATTTGAGCGTTATGCGGCATTTAGGAGAGCAAATTCGACGACAAAGGCCAGATTTGTGGAAAGAATATTCTTGGATTTTGCATGATAATGCGCCTTCGCATAATCAATTCGTTCACAATTATTTTTGACCAAAAACTCAACAAATACCATCGAGCAAGCACCTTATTCACCACATACATCAACTGAATGAAACCAAATTTAAATGTTGCATAAAACGCACACTATGCAATCGATCATATTATAAGTTGGGGGATTTCATCGCTGATAAAAATGGTTGGCTAATCCCTTGGCTCCGCAAGGACGCATCAAACAATTGATTACCATTTTAAAATACTTGGAGCTGCTGAAGATTTAAAAAAACTATCTTTGCATTGTATAAACTCAATCTTTTAGTACTGTATTGCTAAAGCCATAATATATGTGAGCACTATATACATAAAGCTACCATTTACAGGGTACCTCTTCATTGACTTGAATGTGCCCTGTCGGCTGAGAGTATGTCATGCTCACTCTAATGTTTCGCTGATGGTGGTGCGTGTGTTGGATCATTTAGCTTCCTTCAAAATGGTTGAGCTGAATGGTCGCATGGATTAGAACGCGTTATGTTCGTGAACGGGCGCCGTCAGATTTTTATTTTTATATTATCGACGCTTTTAACGTTCTGCATCGTTCTCTTATGCATAATTCCATCATGAATGATGTTACCATAATTTGATTTAAAAGAGTGTCCGTGGAATTTCTTGCCCGTTCTTCTCCATCGGGACCTACTACTCTTTGGAATGGGCAACAAGCTACATTTTTTCTGATCGACCGACCTTGACAATTCTAAAGTGCCTGTAATTGGTTTATTTGAAATAAATGCTTTGAATTTGAGTTTGATATGTCTTGAGACGACTTCTTTCTTTTGCCGTAACTGTAATTTCCACTTCGTGGCACCTGTTTTTATTCGGTAGAAGACATAATGGAGAATTCGTGGCGAGAACTGAACTCAATTCCGGAAATAGTGTTTAAAAATGTTTTGATGATTGGATTATTCGTTGGTGTATGTGTATCGTTTCTGAAGGAGCATACTTTGAAGGGGATAAAATACATTTGGATGAATACCTAACATTTTGTGTATTATTGATCTTTTCCCGGTACTTTCTTGACAGAGTAGTATATTACCAAGTTCCAAGAACAACGTAATATCGTTACATTGTGGCGCGGGTATTACTATTTTGTTTGTTAATTAAGTACGCATCAAAAAAAAAATATGTACATTTTAAGGAAATGGAAATATTTCATTAGATCTGTGCAACAAAGGCTCCTTACTTAAAGTCAATTACAATGCAGTATTGACATAATATCCAAAACAACAGTGGGAGCGATCCCGCAAATTGTATTACGGACCGGTCGCATAAACATCAGGTTCTCAGCGGGCTTTTATTGGAGCCGACCCGACCCGATTGCCGGTCTCGTTCTGTTTTTCAGGCCATTCAACGTTAAAAAACGAGCAAAAAGAACTAAACTGGTTAACACACATGGATGGCTCTAATAGCTCTCTCCATTGTCGCTGGCTAACTGGGGCGCTGCATACCAGGATATTATGTGGATGCGGTGAGGGCAACAGTGTTGTGCACTGTCCAACGTGCAGTCTCAGGCCACAATGAGACGCACCGCACTTGGCATGTGCAATCAATTCATAGTCGCTGTATCGTTTGTGACATCGCTTTAGAGACTGGTCATATCTTAACTGCCATTGCTTATTTTAATTTTAATCCTATATTTGGACTTTTTTTTTTACATTGTTGTCACATATAGAAGCAAAAATAATTGTACCCAGGGTTTTGTAATATATTGATTTAAAAGAGTGTCCTTGGAGTTTCTTGCCCGTTCTTCTCCATAGAGATCTACTACATTTTGGAATGAGCAACTAGCTTCATCTTTCTGAATTACTGACCGACTCTTCGACAATTTAAGTGCCTTAAAATGGTTTAACTGAAGTAAATGCTATGAGTTTGAGTTTTATTTCAGGCTCAGTTTCTTTCTATGTTAACACATATTATTTTTATATGTTAAGATCCCCCAAACCTAAAACCAAAGAGAAGAGAGTACCTAATCTGTGGTGCTAGTTTTTTCGTGGGAGTGTTATTACAAGACAAACATTTTTAAACCAAAATCTAAATATTTTCAGGAAGGTTGTATGGTGGATGTTACTTTACAGTAAGTTGATATCGAATAGTGGCACAGGATGTAGGTCGCGTGCCGGAGATGCCTTCGTTCCGACTGCCGCTGTAAATTATCTACATTCCGTTCTCCTTCATAACTCTGTATCGGAAGTTCGGAACGAACCGTATATCTGACGATAAAACGGGAAAATGACTTTTTTGCACGAACGAAGCTTTATTGAATTTCTCGTTTAATTTTCCTCGTTCCTACAGGTAGTAATTAGTGAGTACAATCGTGTCGATCGGTACTAACAATTTCACAGTAACGTTACTGTAGAGAGTCGGTTCATGGGAGTCTCGCAGCTGAGTTTCTCTTAAAATAAAGAACCGAAATTAACTTTGCCATTTGCACATTGGGTTCGGGTGCTAATTAACAAAAATGTAAAACCGAACGGTTCGGTCGCAGCCGGTCTGAATGTAAAAAAGCTAACCGGTACCCTGTGTTTTAATACAGTCACAACAACCAAATGCTTAAAAATACAACTGAAATTAATTTACAAACGCATTTATATGTAGTGCTAAACAAAGTAAACCAGGTATAATAATATTGTGTTTGACAAAACAGGGCGTTCAAAGCAATGCGTGTTATATTTTGTGGGCCATAAAAATGTTTACTGCAGCCACAGGTGCGACGCGAAAAACCGCGATTTCGGTTTATGTTGCCAAAATACTATGAAATCACGGAACAGAGGATACTAAACTGCTCTTAATTGTCAATTGCTTTTGTGCCGGGAGCAGCAGCCCATATATTAATCTGTCGGTGGGTCAATTTCGTTTTGTTCCAAGAGTTAGTTAGTGAAGTGATCCGCAAACGGGTCGGTGCTCCATTTGGGTCATCTGGATCGGTGTTAGCGGGACACGAGCAGCTGAGGTCGAGCGCACTCATCCGCAATATAGTTCTAATAGAGTATCCTTCAAACATCTACATATATGTAGTACGAAGTAACGTTCATATCAAATCCAGGCAGCTTATGACAGCTTCGAGAGTTTATGATCACTTCGGCTTCGACATGGTTAGACCAAAGGTATTTTGAATTTGGTACGTTGCTCTCTAAAGTCGTGATTTATGTGGTGAAATGAAGTTGCGATGAATTTCCATGTAAAAATAAGTTCAACGATAAAAGAAGAAGAGGTATCTAAGGTAGACAACACGCTTAATTCTTATTTGTTAGTGAGGAGGAAATAGATTAATAGATACACAATGAGCTTTGCAAATGAGAGTTCGTAGCATCTGCTACGATTTTTTGTCTACGAAACAACGATAAGTTTCACCTTTCACAACATTGGTTTACTTAAATGTAAAGTTTGTGTTTTTCCGAAATTATTATCTTTTGTAACCACATATAATAGCAGGTAATTCGACTTCAGGATTCAGAATTAAACTAGAAATATTTGTTTCAGGTATCTGGAATGATCCAAACTAAAAGACAACACATCAGACCCCCCGATCGAATGACTAGGTGAGTCAACATTAATATTTTCTCACATAAATGCTTATTACTTAGTTCTAACATCGCATTGTATATATGCTATCAGTTTACAGCAGAAACATAATATAACGCAAGTGATATTGAGTGTGAACCGAAATAAGATGAGTCCCAAGGAAAGCAAAAACAGTAACTGGAGCAAAATAAAATGGGTAAAGTTTAAAGCGGTACGCTTATCAGTTGCCACAGTTACGAGATACGGTATCAGACGGAGGACGGCGCGGCGGCGCGGGCGGCGCGGGTCGGAGACGGCCCTCGACATTCACTGAACACGCATTTGCATAAGATTTTTGCAATTTTATTCCGCATACAAAAACGGAATCAGCATTTTACGACTTACTTATGCTTTTATACATAAGCAATTTTATCTTTTCTTTTCATATCTACAGCTAGTTTTTTATGTATTCTTTCAACGAAATAGAAGACGCTTCGTGAATACAAGTTTCGTTATCGTCAAAGTTCGAAGTTATATTACTATCCGAAACTAGCACAGTAATAAACTGTATCGTAAAATAAGCCATAACGAAAACCGCACGCGATAATATTTGTTTAAACATTTAGTGACGACAAAATTGGGCGGAATACCTATGCTGAAACCAGCGAGAAATATAAATATTTATATTAACGACTTAAATATCTACGAGTATAGTCACCAATATATGTAAAATAACGTTTATCTTTACCTTAAAACAAGTAAAATTTAATTGGTTTGTTTATAATGTCAAAATAACAGGTATCAACGGTGTCAACATAATCAAAATTACTTTTAACAAAAAAACTTATTTTTTTATTTTTGTCGGTCTGTTTGTTTCGGCTAATCTCCGAAACGGGGGTACCGATTTTGTTGTCATTTGGTTTGGGGATACTTTGAAACCAATGGAAGGACATAGGTTACTTGTTATCCGACATACCACGCGGGCACAGCCGCCGCCGCGAAACCTATTATCGGGTTCTCTATCCGATTGTGAAAACGGATATTTGTAAAATGACGTAAAAACATTACCAGCCAATAGAGTAGCAATTGGAAAACAATTTCCGCGTCAGCCGCCGCCGCCGCTATGTCGTGTGAACTGTGAACACGTTGCTCGTGTGCACCTTGCCGCCGCCAGGATTACCGGCACAGCTACACATATGCAACTCCGATATGTAGAAACACTCACGTATTCCATCACAAGCTTCTGATGCCCATACTATTCCCGACAGACGCTACGTCAAGTGCAACCGGGGTAATGCCGGCATCGCGTGCTCTCCCGAATCATCACCCGCGTTCTACGCTATATTACATGACAAAGTGAAAGCTCACGACTAATATCACTTGTAATCCACTTAAAAGTTCATAAAGCTGCCCTTTCACACGTAACTCCAAACAGGCATGCCAACATTGGTGAATGAACCGTAGGTATATTTATAGCAACATGACGCAGGTAATGTAATTAAAAACTATTTTCGTGATTCTGTTCCTGCGTTAATTAATAAAAAAAGCAATGTAGCGTGAGCGACAGAGTATTATGACGGTCGGTACCTACTTCTTCTGATGGTACTGAAAATGGAATACAAGCACTCGAAGTTAGAACAATGATAATAATGAAACAGAAAAGAAGATATAACATCTTAGATAACACACATGTTGCATTGCGCCAGTTCCCCCGGAAAATATGGCTGTCAATGGTGTTCACTTATGAAGACGAGGAGCGAAATGGGCAGATTACGGGGGAATCGGCGCGAGAAATCCACTTTTTCGTCCTACTTTTATTCTATTACAAAACTGAAAGCAAGGTAAACGCAAGTTTAACAGTAAATCTCTTGATATTTTTACTAGGCAGAAAATACTCATGTGTAACATATGAAAAAAGATTTAAGTTTATTGATCCCATCTACGATTACACAACGAGCCCGGGCATACTTAAAAGTCGTAACAGCTTCTTCCACTCTAGGCAGGCTATCCAGGACACACCAACCAATGAGAGAATCAAATTGTGGAAAGACAAGCATCCACCACCTCCCATCTAGACTTTTTCTCCCACGAGCTGGAGTGTCCTAAGTGGCAGTTTACTTGCACTAAAGAAGTTTAGCTCTTCTCTATTCTGTATTCTTCTTTAATATGGGTTCAAGGAATGCCGCTTAATCAACGTGGCTCAAACATTACAAAAAAAGGACTGTCGAGACTAACAGAAGAGGAAATTTATTGATAAAGATTACAGTTATAATTAACAAAGGTAATAAAAAATCGAAGGACGTAGGCTGTAAGACATCAATATATAAAGATAATTACAGTCGACAGTTTTTCTAAGAAAACTCCAACTATTTAACGCTGTTCGTGGCACTGAAGCGGTTCATAAATCCAGAGCGGCTTCATTGTGTACCTATCGCCGTTGATGTCGCAATTTAGAAGCTTTGAAACTCGCGCCGGCACTGAAATATCGTCGCCTGGCCATCAATCAAGTTCTTTGCCAAATAGATCGCTGATTAAATTGTTAAATTACTGCATTTATCCTCCAAGGAGTTGTCAAGTAGGCATTACATCGATTCGGAGTTTATCCGGCTCAAGGTGATGTATTGTTTCCGTTTCCGTGTCCTTTGTTGAAAATATAGGATGTAGTTTTACACTAACTCACAACAACATAGCTTAGCATCACGCCTGTAATCCTAGAAGGGTTAAGCAGAGGTGTATAGTACACCCACATTGCGCCAGTTATGTTTAAGTCCCATGTAGTAGAGGGCGAGCCTATTGCCATCAACCGGTCACAAATCCAGATTGCGGGCTGCAACTGAGAAATTCTAGATGGAAAAACCCCAATAACACTTTGCCCGACCTGGGAATCGGAACCCGGACCTCATGCTCAGCAGTAGCTCTTGCGACCACCAGACCACCGAGGCAGTCTTCAGTCAGAAAAACTAGAAAGCCAAATGTTATGTTTTAATTAAATTTGTCGTCTCCGAATATTGTATTCATATTTATGCGAGCAAAGGTTCTTATTATTGAAATCGAATTACGCTTTGACTTAGTAATAAGAAAGGTACTACTGTCAAAATTCCAAACAGAAAGACAAAATATTCAAGAAATATTGTCGGTTGAACCGAAATCTCTTCGGTCCGGAGAACAATATACATTATTTATGTAGAAAAATTAAGTTGAGAAAACGGACGGCCGGAATAATTTGGTCTATCATGCGACTAATAATAAATTAAGAGGAGCCTAAAATGTATTTAGTGAGCGTAAAGATGCGGAAAAGGCTCGAGAACGACTTGACGTTAATGGATGGCACGTTTTTTTTTTTCAGGGCGTGGTTGTGAGATGGCTCGAGCGGGCATGCTGCACAGGGGTGGCAAAAATGGCTCCGAGTGAGTATTAACCTGAACTACTCGTGTTAACTGATCGTTTTTCACGCCACCCTGTACATCAAATAAAAAAAAGATCTAAGTTTATTGATCCCATCTACGATTACACAACGAGCCCGGGCATACTTGAAAGTCGTAACAGCTTCTTCCACTCTAGGCAGCCTATCCAGGACACACCAACCAATGAGAGAATCAAATTGTGGAAAGAGAAGCATCCACCCCCTCCCATCCAGACTTTTTTTCCCACTACTCTCTGAACTACTCGTGTTAACTGATCGTTTTTCACGCCACCCTCTACATCATCCCTGATACAAGAAGAACAGTAGACGATATTGAATTTTCACACATCTGGCAAAGTGTTACTTCAACCACACATTGCAATTCTTGTTCAAATCAATAAAATTCTTACACAAAAATTAATTTGCAAACACGATAAGTAAAGTTCCATCAACGTTCCGTTTTGTTAAGAAATTTCATTTGTTTAGTTAATGGCTCACTTAAGATTGTCCCCATACGAGGACAATATTCTTCGCGATTCTCGGCCTACATCCGACTTCTCTGCCAGACATGATTTGGCACTTAACGTAATTGGCACAATGTTATAACATTCTTATTAAGTTCTACAACACGTTTTCTACATTTACATCTAAGAAAATTCTTGCTATATCTGCGTATGTTTGCTGACACTGTGACATAATCTTAGTTTGTTTATATCTCTCGGAGGCACGTGTCGTGAAGGGTTTATTTTGTCCTCACTATAAATAGAACGGCATAAATATATATAAAGTGCGCAGAGGAGCTCGCACGATTGCCCTTATCACAAAGTACTTAAGGGCGTGGCGGTAAGGGCGGGCGGTAGGGCACGCCTGGGCGGGCGGCAGGTGCAGACCTGATAGAGCAATTACTTATTTTAATATTTTTAATGCCGGTCTCCGGAGGCATCCGACGCTTTTCACTCTCTGATAAAGTTGTTGTTATTATTCAGAGCTACAAAGAAACACCTCGTGAAAAATGTCTTTTACATCAGAAAGGGACCTATTCTCTCACAATAAAACTTGAATGGATTTCTTAGAACGTAATGTTTATTTTATCTAATAAAGCTGGTGGTTTATAGAGGGGCTTGTGGTCAAGTAATAACATCCGCACTTCGATCGATCAGGTAAAGCTACGCTAGCCGCGGTTGGTCTGTGGATAGGTGACCATCTTTACATACCAAGACCCCTACTTTCCTCGGAATGTACCTTAAGCCGTTAGCTTTGGCTGTCATTCGTAAACTTTGACAGTCGTCGGTTCTGAAGAAGCCCGAAAGTCTGACAAGCAGTCTTACTTAAAGGGTATCGTATTACCCAGTAACTGCAGGTTGTGGTCAGATAGGCAGTCGTTCAGCTACAGCCGGTTAGACAGCAAGCCGACCCCGGCATAGTTGGGGCAGGCTCGGCAGATGATGATGAATGCTGGCGGTTGACAACATATAATACGGACTACATTTAACTGGTTTAGGGAGAGCACTCTCTCGCATTACTGGTGTTAACGAGCCGAATTCTTTTGACAAAAGAACAGCAAGGCGCCTGACATCAACATGTTCACGAAAGTAGTAATTCGAAATATAAGTTACAAATCCCACATTAGAGAACAATAGTATACAAGTCGGTTAGTGATGCACCCTATTAGTTGTCATGGGGCGGCGTCGTGCGGTGCGGCCCTATCCGCTTTGTCGCCTCAAGTCGAAGTTCGCAGACGGGTCCCCGGTGATTATTCCCCACGTTCCTTTGATGTGGTTTACGTTAATTAGGGGTTTTAGCATTGCGATACTCGGGAAGGCAGACGATGTTTTATTAACGAACTAAAATGCCTCGCCGCTGTTGCCGTCGTCGCCGCGTTTACCTGATATTTCGAATTCCCAATTTGTAATTCGCTAATAAAATTTTACTGCAAATATCATCATCATCAGCCTACAGCAATCCACTGCTGGCATAGACATAGGCCACTCCAATTGCACGCCATTTAGCTCGACGCTCGGCAACTCTCATGCAGCTGCTACCAGCCACCCTGCGAAGATCTTCGCTCCACCTAGCCTGAGGACGTCCTCAGAACACTTCTACCCCAATTGTCATCGGTTTTACGGCTAATATGGCCGGCCCATTACCACTTCTGCTTGCTTATTCTGTGAGTTATGTCGATAATTTTGGTTCTCTGCCGGATCAACTCATTCCGGATTCTATCCCTCAGAGAGACTCCAACCATAGAACGTTCCATAGCTCGCTGAGCGACCTTGAATTTATGGACCAGCCGTACCGTGACTGTCCACGTTTCGACTCCGTATGTCATAACAGGCAGGACACACTGATTGAAGACTTTAGGCTCTGTGGAATACGCGACGAGAAGACTCGACGAAGATCCCGAACGCTGCCCAGCCCAGCTGAATTCTTCTGTTAGCCTCCCTCTCAAAATAGTTCTTACCTAACTGCAGAGTTCGCCCGAGTTAAACATATAACAGCTGAAATTCCCATGGACAGAGTCTGGTTATTCAATTCACGACGATTCGGAGCGTTCAATGTTAGAGGCTAACTGCAGTTGGACCGCGGCTGTTTAAGTTATTTACCCCTGGTATTGTCGCAACTTTATCAATGCCAGAGAACACTGGCCGACTTGATGTCCGGTGCACCCCCTCCCCCCACTAACGGTTCCTGTACCCCCCACATTTTCTCACCTCAGTTCGTAACCTAGACTAACTTTAAATTGTTAGCTGCAACGTTGCTTCCCACTCGGCTGAACTTTATTTGCACATTGCATACCCCTCCAACTTTTGATGACGATTTTCTGGAATAACAGTTATTAAAATAAAATTATTTTAAATATTCATCGCGTGTTGATTCTGTTCACGATAAACACAGCAGAATAAACTATTGGAACTGTTTTGTTAACCTGTTCTTCATTTATGATATTGCACAACATTGGGAAGTTCACAGTCCTTTGTTATCGAATTCTTCTCTGAAATCGTTGGAGAGACGGCGTGTGAAGAAAATTAAGTTAGCTCAAAATGCGTGCGTTGTTTTAATAAGCACAGAGGAGGGTTGCAAATATTGTTTTACCGTCACGCCAGCTAGCGGCGGCGGCGCAGCGGGGACGTGATATTTGACTTGATCTCGGCGGTGATCCGTCACGCACGAGACCTCGCCTTGCGCCTTCTCGCGCCATATAATAACATGTTACTTACAACACAGGTATAAAGCTACCAATACATGGAAGGGAGCCTTATTTTCACAGCCTTTATGACGCTATAAATGTTATATTGTACGTAATGACTTTACCAAAATTTTAACACATTGTATGGTGTGTTAGGTATTAACAAATTATATAGACGTAGAAACGAAAAGTTTTACGAACTCTAAAACTTTTCTTAAGATTATAGAGATAATATTGTTACACTATAAATCCCATTAGAGCAGTATATTGCATAATAAAGTATCCAAAGAATATTTTATATGCATAAAACTTCAACTGCCCACAGGCAAAGTATTGTGATCTTGTATTATTTACGACACAAAGGCCTTATCATAAATCAGTATCTCGCTTCTGTACGGCAATGAAATGGCTCATAACTTTGATTAGCCTCTTCGACGTGCAAGGTCTCACCTTCGCTCGCCGTCCAATTGTGGGTCAATGCGGCACTCGAATACTTGCATTGTTCAAACACTGTACAACTTTACATATACTATACTCTGCCACGTTGTACAAACTATTCGAACAATAGAATAAACAAAGACATTTAATTCCAAGCCTTCAGTGCTTAATGAAGAACCCAACCAGCTACGTGTGTAATTATGCATTTAATCACCTTCTACAACCGCAACTGCTGTTAATTTAGCTAAACGAGGATTATCAAAGCCTCAATTCTACATACTGTACAATACATATACATACAATAACAATACATATACATATTATTACAACGTTTTTAAGTATCCTAGTTATCCCAGAATAGAGAAATATAACATGCAATAAAAACCTAATTTCTTTTTCATAGGGATTAAAGACTTGTCTAAAATATGCCGTCGGGTATCGTGCCATGAAAACATGCGTGTACTAATACTTTCTTTATCAAAGTAAATGGCTATAACCAGTCCACGTTTATTTTATTTGCATTACAACGGCGGCACGGAACTTGTTGTTTTTTTATGAGTCTCTGTAAAGGGGAGGATTCTTAAAGAGGCGGCCCATTATAGATTAGGTACTTTTACTGGTCGTTTAGAAGTGGGTCAGTGTCCCGTAAAAGTTTCCGCGAATGTGGTCCGCCATCCGCATTACCGCAGCAGATCAAAGCTGCTGGCTCTCCACACGATGACCCTTCAATCCATGAGACTCTCGGAATATCATGCGTTTGTTTTATCCCTCGCCACGTATCCCCATCGACTATACTAAGGCCACCAATTTCGAGCGACACTTGACACAAATGTCAGTAGACGTCGCGGTGAGCTCGAGCCTTAGTTTTTGTATAATCTTGTTTGCATCGAGTTGATACTGTGAACCACCTCGCTCGGCGGCTGCATAATTATTTTCAGTGTTTGCTCTCTATTAACATCTGCCACGGAGCGCGGGGCGTCACGGGTGGCGCGGCGCGTCTAGACGGTATTGTAGAACGAATGTAAACCTAGAACACATTACACAGACCAACACCAAGTGCATAATTTACACTTCAATTAGCAACATTCAAGAGAACTTGGTGGTTCACTATCACTACTCAATAAAATTAGTATTCTCTACGGCAATTGCACCCCGAGGACACGTAAAAACTAATTTGGATAAATATAATTTGGACTAGTAGAGTTGAAAGGCTCATAACGTTGTTTATTAATTAAAACAGGAACCTTAAATGCATGGAGCGTGGCAAACAAGCCTTTGATGGGTATTTACAAAACGCTACAATAAAAGTGATGGATATCTGTCATCTCGGTGTGATGGAGCCGCGCGCTCGCGCCGCCGCGCGATGCAAATTCTGTCGACTCACCCGGAAAGCAATTACTGAGTCTAAGCTGCCGCTCGTTCTTCTGCACTGTTTACCATAAATCAATGGCAACGTAGATACATAAAGGCGTGTATGTATATGAAGGTGGTGAGCCCATAGAGCACAAGGGAGTGTGGTGTAGACCGAATCACGAAGAAATATATACATATTCAAAGCCATTTACTTTTAACATGCTGTTAAAACAAATAAAGCTATTATTATAAATTGTCCCATAAAATGGTTATTGTTTTCGAACACTGATTCTTAGAAAACACTAGGCATTTCATAGACAAAAAAAATTGTTGGCAAAAAAAATTGTTACCAAAGAATTAGCTTGATTGACGATTATAAACTAAAACTTTTAAGCGATTAGTTTCAACTAACGATTGACAATTAAATTAGTCTTGTATAAATTAAATTTTTCAATTTTAAGTTTTCAATTAAAAATTAAGTATTCAATTTTGATTAAATTTTTCAATTTAATTACTCAAGGAAAATGCCAAAAAATACACTAATAGACAACACATTATTAATTCTTCAAATAAATAGGTATATTTACTATGTTTGCACACTATGTATGACTATAGTGAGGTCTGTACTGTACCTATATAGTAATGGTGTTGAAGTCGATAGTGAGGTCTGTTTTCTTCGTTATTAGTGACCCTCGAAAACCAGGACGAAAAATCAGGAAGTGGCCGCCATCTTGAAAATCAGAAAGATAGAAAGATCAGTTAGATGAATAGCACCGCGTAAACCAACTTTAAAAGTACAGACGAGAGACTTAAAAAAATTGCAGCTCAGTAATTTAAATTTTCCTCATCCTGGTGCAGTTCAAAAAATTGTTTGACGCGCATTTAAACATTTCCCTTTAAAAAGGAAGATCAGTTTTAGTCTTAACTAAAACTAAAATTGATGATTGAATATTTAGTTAAAACTAAAAGTAAATTTTTGATTTAGTTAAAACTAATTTACCTAATCACTAAATTTGACTTATCAATCGATTGATTTTTTTTGTGATTGAACCCAACACTGCAAAGAATAGAGGTAAAAAAAAAATATGCGACAGATCTTACTCTACACGAATGCTAAGAATAGACTCAGAAAATGGTTTTCTTTGGAAAATATACCTTTTGGCCACCCTTGCTTTTACGCATCGGTTCCTTGTATAACTTGTATTAAATGGTGAGCTGTACATAATTATTAATTTAGTAAAACGTAATAAACTACACATATACTACTTAGTTTCCAAAAACTGACTTTTGTTTTCACTAACGCAAGTGGGCGTGAATGTTAAGCTGGATCGCCTTTTATGACAAGATGATTTAACATAAAACAACTTGCTTTAGTCGTTCGTACGCTAATGTATTTATAATGAATACTATTTAGTGCGAATAAATTTTAATATTAAAGTTACACAACTTTATAGGTTACACTACGTAAACGAAATTGGTCCCCAATGTGGACCCAAGCCACAAATTCTTTTGCTATGGCATAAAAGTGTCCCTGTCCAATGTTCGCAATATTGTGATAAAAGTAAATAAATACGCGCAACGGACCCATTTCAACAATTTGCTTAGGATTCTGTATTTTGTTCGTGATCGCAACCACGTCGCACCGCCCCGAACGTATGATATAGACAGACAAACAAATTCGAAGACCACCCACACAATACAGCATTTATTCTCGATTACAGAAGTAAAAGTCGTTCTTGAACTTGATATCATTTCAATAACCATAACCAGTGTACGTAATATTCGAAGAGATTTTTTTTGGAAAATAGCTGCTGCAAATCCTCATAATCTTGAGTGGTTATTTGTGAGTTTATAAAAACGTGCCACTGTGGCAAACGCTATGTAGGTACTTATGGCCAATGGCTAAATTCATAATGAAGGTACCTTCTGCAGGTAATAATATTACAAGTGATTCGATTTGTTCCGTGGATTCAGACTGCAGTGCCGACTGCGCCAGTCCCACAAAATCAATTAACACGTAGGTAGATGTCGACTGAGAATATTCTAATCGAAAATGGAGCATAAAATCTGTAATTGCCCGGAATCACAGTTTTCGAACGAATCCGATGTCGCAGATTACATACGAGTACTTGTGTAGGTACAACTGATTTCCGATGTACGATAGCAATACATGCTTTTACAAAGGTGAATAAATAATCAAAATATTACTGAGGGATATTTTTCTGTTGTGTTGAATATCGGGGTGATTGAAATATCTAGGAAAAATATAGTAAAAGTTCTTTCGATTTTTCTCGATATTAATGGCAGTCTGGTGTGTGAACAAAAAGAAACTATATAGGCTCATTGCATTCATGAATGTTTCTTAAACATAGTTCATGTTCAAGAAATCTGTCAATGGCCAATGTTCTTGTACACCACCACGAACCACCAGAGCCACCACGGATTATACTTATACTTACATCTCATCGAAGCCACAGCCAATTTAATGGTCAATGGAATTTAGTGGCAGTTTCATCGACATGATGACAAAAAGTCTAGTAGAATATTCAAGGTGGTAAAATATAACCCTTTGTACAATTGTGTTTATAAACGAACTTCAAATAAGTAACATTGTAAGAAAACTTATGTTTACTTTACAAGAAAAGGGCAATACGAGCACGAATCCAAATATTTGACGTCTTCGAACGCTCGTTCAATTTGCTTAGGACTTCTGTTGCTCTTTGATTGAGAAGCTGTTCCTTTTCCCATTTCACTTTCTCAATACACTCAATATTTACATGCGATTCAAGATTTAAATGCCAATTTTAAACCTTTTGCGTGTCTACAATGCTCTGGATGGCTTGTAAGTAATGTGTTGTTAAATGGCTTTATCCGGTATTCACGGAGAATTTTGTGACTGTTTTACTTGAAAATACCATCTTCTACTTTCCCATCGGTGTTTTGATAGCTGCTTTGAAGATGGGTAAAAGTTGCCTCTTCTTTGCATGCTAATCTGAACTTACTGCGATCTCTAACAGTTTGCTGTCGAGCGTGCGTACCGTATGAACTAGTTACCCTCAAGATAATCTTTAATCAGCATTGGGCACCTAGGAGTTAACACTGTTAACAGTTTGATAATAAGGAAACTGTAAGTCAAAAACACTATCTCAATGAAATCGTAATTTCGATAAAGTTTTTTTCAGTTCATGCAGTTTTATCGGGGTAATTATGAAAAAAAATCCTCTCCGAAAACAGAACAACTAATAAAAAATCTGTGTTCAAACCGAAATAACATGTTAAAATGATGCATGCGTATTAGTTACAGTTATAAATTCTGCCCACGCCTCACGCATGTGTTAGGGTGCGCTATGATTTAGTGGGCACTTCCTCTAATCAGAGAAAGTGTTGTAGCACAGATAAGAACCCGTCCTGACCTCACTAGCATGCTAAATTATAACATAGTGTTATACAAAAAAGTTACACCCTCGCATTCGGTTTAGTATCCAATTTATTTTTTTATTTAATATAGGACATTCAATTTATGATTTAATAACAGTCAAAGATAATAAATGGACACAGTAGACCTACACTTGCAGATTGCAGGATGGAACAATTTTCTGCATGATCAGTTTTACGTAGACTAAGTAAAAATTTTAAACTGTGTTAGGCACGGCGAATACCCTTCAGTCTAGGCACCCCATCCACCTGTCAATTTCCATAATGGAACGATGTCGGCCTTCCGCTGACCAGCTGTTATTATAACGTAGGCTGTGTAAGCCCATTGTTCTACCATATTCGATAAAATCATTTCATAAACCAGACAAACTACCATGCACACCTAGAGCTAAATACTGCAATATAAATTAATTGGCTGCACTTTATACCTGATTGGTTATTAAACTGGACGCTTTAATATTATGAGACAGACAGAAAAAGAAATTGAAAGAGAGAGTGAATCAGTTAATTGTCATGCCATTTACCTATGAGTCTTGTTGAGAGGAAAATAGTTAATCCCAGGCGAGGCGACAGTTGCGTCTAGAGAAAGCCTGCCTTTTATGGAGTGCAGAAACATTATAACTTTTTATCCGGAGGTTTAATATACACTATTGATAAATAATATAATCTTTCGTTATTTGCTTATCACCTACAAATTGATTAAAACACGTTTTAGCGGCGGTGTGAGGTAGCAAGATATGCTCATTTATCAATGTTAAGAAATTATACACAATTTACGCAACAAATATAGAATTATTAAATTTACGGTTTCCAAAAAGCGGTTTCAAAACTTCGTCAATTCGTTCCGAAATATCTATAAATGTTGCGATAGTCCACGAATTATTTTAATAATATCATGATAACAGAGTTACGAAAAGCTTAACGGATAGGATTGGGAAAGTTGTGCAGTTGGGAAGGTCGGCTCGCTGCTGGCTGTTGGCGGACGAAAGTGAAGGTGCCCCCTTCCCCTTAACACCGCGGTCGCAGCCCGCAGCCCCCGGCGCCCTGCCACCCCCATGCACCCCGGCAGATGCACGGCCGAGGAGCCGCAGACGCCAGGGAAAGTACTCGAAGGAAACTTTTGCATAATACTGTTATAAGAAAATTATGGATTATGGTATGCGAATAGTTTAAATTTCCGTTTTCAATATAATAGGTTCAGTTTTTAAAGAACCGCTGAGTGAAATATCTACAGGTCGGTAGAGGTGAGAGTATATCTAGACGCAAAATAAACGTCGATCTTTACAACCCTCTAGACAGCAGCGAGAGTATCTATAGGTACCTTTTAAAGATGAACTTTGTGACAGACAGACAGTAAGGCTACAATGGCGTCCGTTTTCTGACATAATTCCTAGACAACTTGACGTAAAATTCTTACTTTGTTAATCGACTACATTTACGTAAATCATCGGCAACAGGTTTTCTCAAAAACGTAATTGTAAAATTACATAACGTCTTAAGTACTTCGTCCATTTTAGTACAAACACTAGCCCTTGTAACACTATGCTTCTTTTGCACTTCACATATTATTAAATAAAACTTACAAAGGCATATATTTTCACTCAAGTAACAACATAACATCACGCCTTGTTTCCCCGAAGGGTTGGCCAGAGGTGAAACTATAGTACACCCACATTTCGCCAGTTATGTTTAAGTCCCATGTAATAGGGGGCGAGCCTATTGCCATCAACCGGGCACAAATCCAGACTCCGGGCTTCTACTGAGAAATTCCAGATAGAAAAACCCAATAACACGTTGACCTGGGAATCGAACCCAGGACCTCATGCTCACCAGTAACGGTTTCGATCACTAGACCAAAGAGGCAGTCACACTCAAGTGTGTCAAAAAAAAAAAAAAAAAATTCTTGAGATCAAACAATTCGCAAAGTATAATAATAAAACTGATGTTAAGTTGGTAATACTTCGATATTTGTCCTGTGAAGCGTGAAGCACATCGCATAACATCGTTAGCGATGCATTTCGCAGATAATAAAAAAAAAACATTTTTCGTAATTGCGTCTGGTAAGTTACGTAAGTTACGCATGTAAGAGCTGCCGTAGAGTTGTGCCGTAATTTAAGCTCTCTCACTAACGAGCAGGCACTCAAGTGAAGCCTCTCCCGCACAGCATTCCTCCGGAGCAGATGATATTGTGAGATTTGTAAGCACATTGTTTACGTTGCGTGCAAAACAGCGAGCTAAGCTGTACGCAGTTCCGCTTCCTCCGCCCCCTCCCACCTCGCTTAGGCCTCCTATGTCGTGTCATATTGTTGTTTCGGCTCATATGTGTAAAAGCAACGCCTATTTATTTCCAATGTTTACAAATATATGCGAGGAAGTGAAGTGAAGTGTGTAATGAAAATTTGGTCTGTGCAGCTTGTAGGAACCTACTGTTGTTTGAGCGAGAAACAAAAAATTTGAATGAATTGAAATGAATTCCTTCACAAAAAATCTAGGTGATTTTTACATCTTACGTAGTTTTTATTTTAGTAAAATCTTTCTCTATGATGTTTATCAAACGATATCTTTTTGGTGAAAATGTTTGCCTACGACCACTGTGCGAATATTATGCACACACATTCATTCTTTGTTGTTATCCAGAATAAGATAGCGCATGTTATTTACAGCCACTTTAGCCATTGTGGGAATGCACATAAACAGCTAATGTTCATCTCAAATGCTTTTTATGAATGGATGCGGAGGTAGTGATGTTAGCAAACAACAGCGCGTCGGGAGCTCGTCGGCCGTCGGCCCTCGGCGTCACTCCGCACTCCCGGCTAATTACTGGGGGAGGCGCCGGGGCGCGCGCGGCCGGCTGTAATCAACCATATACGGGACGCACTAAACTAACCCATACAAAATAATCCACTTATTTCTAATTGTCTGTCAACTGTCACTGTTTTAAACTTTAATAATCTTTCTATAGAACACCAAGACAATGTCAGATGATAGCGTCGTATTGTACTTTACGGAGACCTAGACGGACACGTCATCGTTAACCAGTTTAGAGGTCGTAACGCTGACGCGACTTTCCATTACCACCTGACTGTTACAACAAGTGTGATTAATGTAATATATCCGTTTGATGGCGGGAATTACAATCTCAAGATAAATGTACGTGGGAGGGAGTTCTTTCAGGCTCGCTGAACGTCCTGTGAGTTTAGTATCCCGCGCGTCCCCACGCTAGCGCCTCTCGTTCTCACTTACCTTAATGATTTCACACCACATTTCATTAACGCATTTACAATTTTTTTCTTATTGTACTGTAATACCTGTTATAATTATATTCGTCACAACGAATGGGTTTATCGCTAAACTCGCAGACTCTCTGAATATTCAGTGAATTTTAATCTGACGTTTTGGCTTTATTCTCGTCGCACAAGATTTATCACGAGAAAGGTGCTTTAATACCAAAATAACAGTTCGATATCGATCAGCCATTTATTTTCTGAGGGTTTTAATTAAAACTAATTACGGGGCTTATCGTTTCAATGGTTCGACGTGAATCTTGGGCCCGAATGGTAGCTAGGGGAGAAATTGGCATTTTGCGATGTCTTCCCCATCCGTCCCCTCAGCACGCAGATAATTAACTGTAGATAGGTACCCGACTACCCGTACAACCGTGGCACAAGGGTATGGGATCAAATTTTACCCACAAGTTTTAAAGAGCGGTGCCTCGTGCCTCGGCTCGGGGCGCCGCGCGCCGGGCGCACGGCTCGAGTGCACCGCGGGCAACCGATGGGGCTCAACAAATTGTAGGGGTGGCTAGGTAAACGACCGTGATTATATTGATTTTTAAAATGACATCTCTTTTAACCCTTCAATTTGTGGCTGAAGTGATTCCTACTTAACACAGTAAACAAAATTTTTAAATTCTTTGCGACTCGTGTTTATAGCAGAAGTATCGGAAGATTGTATATTAAATAAAACATTAAAGCCTGCTTTTTTTTAAACACGACCCTAACAAAACACCGATTTGGTTTTGATTTTTCTTTAATTTTTAGACAATCGTAAAGCCGCCGTTCATCCGGTCCGGTGCACTTTGAAAGTTACCCATTCATATTTAAATACCATCAGAATAATCTCTTTGATGTGGTACCCTGATGCTTATTTGCATGTTTATAGCATTTCGGATAATGTTTTGTTTAAGCTTCATAACGTCGCGTCGGTAGGAAAGAGTTGTCCATTGATACATGTTGCAGCTACCCCTGCATTGTTTGTGGATTTAACGCAGTAGTGTTGCCAGACGTATAAATCACGAGCTAATGCTGCAGCATCCGGCGCGTCTCCGCTTATTGTGGAGCCGCCGACATTTGCTTATGTTCGGTACTTCGGGCCGCAGTCACCCTCCGTCGTTTGCGAGGGAGGCGACAATTTATTAATTCGTAAAAATTACTTTCCTGTGCGATTTCGTTTTGTTTTCCTATTCCGGAAGGAGCTGCAAGTGATGTAAATAGCTTGTAGTAGGTATACTTTGGAATGAAGCTTCTTGAACTTACGAGGCCGTAACTTGAATGTACTGAACCAACCAGAAACTATTATTATTTTTGGTGCGGTTTAAGTTTACATTTTCTTTTAATAAACCAGTCTTCAGAGAATAGTTTTGTAATAACTGACCAAACCAAGAGAAGTATCGAAATTGCCGTACCTCGACGCGGACGCAAGCAACGTAAAGTGGGTAATTACTAGTGCTATTCAATATTTGCAATACTTTTACTACAATTATTTACTATACTTTTTACTTTTTTTCTTGAAATAACCAGACAACAATACCATCCAGAATCGTATTAGAAATGTTTATTGGACACAACTCCCCTTGTTACACTTCATATCAAAAGTTTAACAAATATCGTTACGTAAGAGCAGACATAAAGAGAAACTCGCAAACTTTTCAAATTGTAAGAATTGCGCATCCTTTTTATGAAGCAGGGGGGCGCGGGGGGGTCTGTATTTATGAAGCGTGGAACCCTCGATGGTATTATTACCATCATTCTCTTACCCGGCATTATGGTGCAACGCTTTTGTAAACCGTTTTATAGGCTCGCGGCCACCCGAAAAGATTATGTATATGCTTATGTGCTTAATGTTTTTAAATTACCTACGTTTATAATAACCATACATACACAACATAGCTACAAGCTAAATTCAGCAAAAACTGCTTGGATAAAGTCAGTCAAACTAAAGTCTAGATAGTTATAATACTAATCTGCTTAAAGTTTGTCGATTGACGAATGCATGCGAACCAGTTGGTACTAGAGTTGTGTACAAAAAGCATAGTTTTTCATTTGCGCGTCGTCGGCGTCCGTCTGGCCGCAGCCGAAAATCAATAGCCTGGTGCAGCTCCAGACACAATCTAACTGCCACTGTCTTAACTTGACTAACGCCTTCTATAGCCTTCGTGTACTTCAAAAGTTGGACTGGTCAATGCAAACTTTCGAAACAATATACTTACTTGAACTTGTGAAGTTGTGACTGCTGAATTGTTATTACTACAAAAGCTCCCGCAGCCAGGCGCGACGTGAAGTTTTCATGGAAATTGTTCTACTAGAGTCGCGTCGCGCTGTCACGTCGAGACTGTTTGTGGGAGCCTTAAACTGGTTTTCTACCTCTACTAAAGTCACTACAAAAAAAGGAACGACTTAAAATAGTTTTAATTAAATTCAAACGAATACATAACGTTGAATTTATAATTAATACCTCTTTCACTTTTGCAATCGCTCAATTGTTTACGAAAACAAAGCTCACACTAAGCTCCAATTAAGTTGAATACTAAGTGCCGATTTCACTAATGAAACTGAACGCGATTAGCACTTTTAAACCCAGTTCAAGAGCTGCCAGTGTCAATAGTCCATAATAGTTTTGACACTGACTGCTCTTAAACGCGTTTTGGATTTTTGAATGTGCTGAACGCGTTCAGTTTCATTGGTGAAATCGGCACAAAGATGTTTGTGTGCCCGAGTCAGGGCCGCGCAGTGTCAGTCCTGTGTGGAAGAAGTCGTTGGCACTTTCACTATCTATTGTGTTACCATTTCAGGATTTTTACGTAATAATTATTAAAAGTATTTTGTTTTTATAAATATTGTCGTGTTGAAAATAGAACGACGAAAGTTTCAGGTACCCCGGTTAAAACTTTTCCGGATTAAAAAGACTATACTTAGTGTACTTGATTAAGATTTCCACTTCTGGTAAAGATCTAAGAAGTAGTAGTTTATGGTAGATTGAGGGATAGAAGGCATTACGGGGTTGACGTATCCATGTGCATAAAAACCCGATTAAAATAATAAATATTAAAAAATAACATTTATAAATGACTTGCAGAAAAGGCACTGCTCATGAGCGTTTAATTAAACATACTTGACACATTTTTACAACCGTTACAAAAAGTGTCCGTATTCTGTTTTGCAGACACGGGAGAAATGAATGTGTTGGTGCTTGGCTCGCTTTACAAGCTTTATCTGCCTGTATGCCACTACAAACTACTTTTGCAAAAAATAAAATAAATAGACTTAAAGATATCAAAAAGAGACAAGCAAAATGTTTCATTTTAATTTGAGGTTTATCCTTTGGGTTTTATCATTTCCAAAGAATCAATAGATGTAGACTTGAACAATACTTGGTAGAAATACAGAAGAGGTGTTATAGAGTTAGAGTTTTTGATGTAATTCTAACTATACATTGGCAAAAGCTAAGGACTTTCTTAAAAAAGTTGCCAAAATATTAGTTTTCAATTACGTATAACTTTCTATGTAGCACAATTTTTCCGTAAAAACGGTGCATATAAACTAAATTCACACTAGCAGGTCTGAAATAGACCCGCGACGCAAGGATTTCGAAAAGGCGACAGTTTAGTTAGACCCTCGCTTGCGGCACTGCGGTACTAAACGTAAAAATGATTTCCGTTGAACTAATTTCAAAACCACTAATTACACCACAAGCAGTAAAATCCATAATTAATAATCGTTGCGCTCGCACCGTAAATTACAGCGGGGAGAACGTTTATTCCGCTGAAATATTACTTGATCACTCGGAATTAAAATGAAAATGCGATGTACCACATATTTTGCATTCCAACGTCCTCTGAACCGTGTGTAATATGTATAACCACGCGTCGTGAACACGGCTTCGATGAAATGCTCACGCGTGATTTAGGGTGGAAATGTCATTCGGCCACAGATTGTACCCACAAGCGAAATGCAATACACCGTGTGTACAACATTCAGCTCCGCGCAGTACCTGACTTTTTTAATAAAACAGCCATCGCTTCCAATAGGTATTTCTCCATAAAATGTACCAAAAATATATCTATTGGTTCGGTAAACAGAAACAGGAAAAGAGCTTTATCTAAATACATTTCCTTTAAAATTGTTTACGGCTTATAAATGTTCCCAGTCATGGGTTGAGTCGGTTTTATCACCTGTCAACGTACTTACATACCTATACTTAGTAAGTTACCCGTCGGCCTTTGGGATTGATAATAAGGTCGCAGGAGGCTGCTGGGCCGTTTTAATACCTTAACGAGGCCGGCTGAGGCCTGACGGGTACGCGGAGGCCGCCTGACGGGTCTGAGGCCGCTGACGATACCTAATTGCTTAATTAACACCGCAATCCGACGACGACGCCGAGCGTAATCTACCCTCACTTTGATACATCGACTGTGTGATAACTACCTAGTAGTTTAATTTAATTGACAGTTCAAACATATTAGATCGTCTTCAAAGGATTTCATCCTTTGCTGTACACAAATGTTTTGAGATACCTAAGCAAGTATATTCCTATAATATAAAGTTAGCCAGACAGAAACTTATAATAACTAAATAAATATAAAAATTGTGGAGCGCGGATCCGCACAGCCATGTTGTAAGTGGTTCAGTAAGTGAGCACAGTATGTTAGTGCGAGGGAACACATCGCTCCTATGAGTTGAAAAGTTCAATATTGACTCACAAAATTGCTTTAAGTCGCCGATAATAGTGAAAGCTTATTTGGAATGTCAACCTTATTGCTTGCGCGCACGAGTGGAATTGCTTCCGGGCCTTGTTTGTGCGAGGTGTTGTTACCGCTCCAGCGGTTATTGGCATGTCCTCAAAGCTTCCTTCCGACACAACTAAGGTGGTGAGGATTTTCCGTTAGAAGTCAGCCCTCCAATAATGTTAAGACAACGCTCTGTACCTGCCGACGCCGTGCACTGTGTTTAATTTATTTTGTGAACGCGAGCCAAAGCTACAAAGGCCTTTGATCAATAGGAAACTTTGGCTCGTAGATTTTCAAAGTTTTACTTACCTTTGGAAATATAGATATATCATAGGTTTTCATTAATAAGTAGGGGCGCAAATCTGTACTTGATTTTATGACCGAAATATTAGCTCTATCTCCATCAACTATTATATGAATTTGTCAATTTTACCTACAATTTTCTTTAAAAATATTAGATTCCTTCTTCACTTCACATTTCCTTGAACAAAAAAAGTGGGCTATCATTATTATATCTACGATAGGTCGGTATCGGGAGACACTTTCCGAATATTAGAATTACAGTTTTTAACTCTTTATTTCAGGATAGTCCTTGACTACTGCAGAGAACAATACATACCTACCTACACGGGAAAAATACAAATACACTACGAGTACCCATATAACTTTTATTTATAGAAAAAAAATACACGTTATACAATCATGTGTGATAAGTACTTCGAGGTAGGTATGTGGTACTTTGGGATCGGCCTGAATAAGTTAAGTCTCATTCACACTGGCGCGACGCGACAGCGCGACACAAAGCCACCGCGTGTTGCGCGACGATCGGTGCCTTTGTGTCCCGCTGTTGCCTCGCGCCATGCTCCCTTTAAGCCTAGACCGTCGCGCACAAAACTGTATCGTATTAATGTAACAAAGTTATTTCGTTTTCGAGTGTACTCGAGCGGACAGAATTAATGGCAGTACGTTTGATGATACGACTGATATGGGTTTATCAACTTTGGCTATTTACATCGTTAGCAGTGTCTGTACATCCTCTAATGTATCCCAATTTCCTGTTCCACTAAATTCGATTAAAACTGTTCGGTCGCAGTTTGCATTTATTTAGATTATTATGGATGTGTACTTTTCTAAAATAATACACATTCTACCTACGGTTATGGTTGGTACTACCTGCCTAGTTAGCACCAACTTAAACAGTTATAAAATACTTTAAAAAAATTATACTACCGTTTCGTTATACCTACTCTAAGGCTAGGTGGAGCATCAATGTCATTGGGGACCAGTCTGTCAAAATTTTCCTATTTTCACAAACAGAAAACTGACTTTGGTGTGAAGATATAAAATGTGAGTTAAACATAAGGAAAGGCCGCCTAATCATAACTAATGCTATAAGTGCGATTGTAATTTTGTTTGTTAACGGCTGAATGGATTTGGATAAAATCACACAAATAGATCATCCTGGACGACAGACGAAGTCGCGGGCAACAGTTAGTTTTTGGAATAAATAAATAAAATAGTAAAGATCCTAAATGATCATTCAGTTTTAATGAATGTTAGAGACCTGCTTAGCATGCGGACAATGTTTTTCCGTAGCTGCGTAATCTTTTCTAGACAAACAAACGCTCATTTCTTTATAAGGCCCAAACTTCGATCACCCCATAATCATATAAGGGAGTCGAAAGAAACAAAAAAATTTACAAAAACCTCTTCAAAGTCCACCATGTCGACACTCATTCACAGACGATAACCAGTTTTCATTTTCGTGAAAGTACTTCCGAAAATTTTTCAAACGAGCTGATCGCTTGTATTTTGGTCACTTAACACGCCATTTTATGATTTGCCACGGATTTATATTACATTGCAAACTAAATGGAATACGGTACATGTTTTAATTGGTTAAATAAGGCTTAACACTAACGAGATAGGTAGGTACCTACTGTTGCAAGGTATCTGCATGTCGGTTCTGTTAAAATCTCACCATGAAGACTTGCGTAGAGTGAGCTGTCAGTGTCATTCTGTCTTGGTCAATGCCTAGCATCAGTGGCACTGACAGCTCACTCCACGCTCAATTCACCTATGTTTTCACGGTGAGATAGTTACAGAATAGCAATACTGATTATTCTCGGATCCCAAAGCCCATCCCAACCTACTTTAGGAGATGGAAAACACGAATCGGTAGTTTAATCAAATCAACCTTATATTTATGCTTTTTTTAAACCAAATGTTCAACTGATTTCCTCAACCAAGTCTTATATTCTTCTTAGATACCTAAGTATCAAGGAAAGGAAGCAGATATGTCACTTATCGCGTAACTCTAAAGACAACTTCCAAAGTAGCTACATTTAGCTTAGCCAAACAGAGAAAACTTCAAATGCTGCTAAAGTAGGTAGGTAGGTAGTAGGTAACAAGTTATTAGCATGCCGATTACGAGTTCTTGGAAAACCCGGCTCGTGTCTTATTCGACTCTTAGCTTGTTTTCCGAGATGCAAAGCACTGAAACATCGTTTCCTATAACTCTCAGATCAACGAGGGAAACAGAAAGATTTCGATCACAATGTAATGTTTGAATTGTAGAAAAGTTATCTGCTGTACATAGGAGCATTGATGTACTGAGCGCCTTTCAATCAGAACATTGTTAGCTGACCACAGAGAAAAGAAAATTATAGGAATGGTTTTGACGGCTTACCGTTAAATATATTTACCTTTACTTTCGGTTTGTAGGTACTTATACTTTGAAGTTAACATGGTTATTGTTTCTGGTCCTTCCGGGAAAAAATAAGCATTCTTCCTTCCCATTAATGATACAAACGATTCAGTAACCGACCAAGAAGACCAAATATGAAAATGACACTTTAATTATTTCAAGACGTTTCATCAGTCACCTACGGCCTGAAATGATGATGGAACGTTGTGCATTGTCTTAACTTTAATGACTTTACCTCTACGTGCTTATCCCCTAAGGTGCAATGCTAACAAAACTTCCTACCAACTAATTGGCCAACTTTTGTACACTTTAACAACAAGTTGAATAATGTCCGGACTGAAAAAGTTTCAACCAACAATTCGGATATCTACCCGGTTGAATTTACTACCAAGTTACAGTTAAGGTGATCCTATTACATATTTTCTGATGGCTAGATGTTTAAAGTCATAAAACATTCTTAGATAAATAAGAACACAGGAGCTAGCAGTTTTTTTTTAAGAGCATTACCTTACAGTAACATGAAACCTGTATTTTTATCGACCCACTGAAATGTAAAAGAAACCATTTCCATATTACTTTACAGATTATATTATGTCATGTGTATGTACCCAGTCGTTGACTCATAGAGCAGCCACAACTAAGTCCTTTGCTATTGAAATAAAAATGCACTCAAGTATCATGGACAGAGAGTTTCTTCGTTGGACCGCATTACGCCATCTGTTGACAACGTAGCCTCCAGTTCAGGTTCGATTGATCTTCGAGAGATTTTCCATAGCGGGCCGTGTTGAGAGGCAGACGGCATTGAGTTGTTATTGTGTGTGGCGAGGTAGCGAGGTAGCGCGTCGTACGTACGCGAGGTCGACGGCCGAGGGCGCCGGGCGGGGGTGCGACACGGGGTTGCTTTGCACTTCCGCCTCGCTGCACTCATTTCCGCATAAATAGTACCTGCCTCACCGTATCAAGATGTAGGCCTACCGCTGAGGCGTTAACACGTCTATGGTAAGCATAGTATCTCTTACCTTACCAAGACATTCTGATAGCTTTTCTACGGGTACAAGGACAAATACAGAATACAGAGCAGGAGAATAAAATACCGTGACCGCTAACAAAAATAAATTACCAACTAAACCGAACCCGTCCAACTAATCAGCGCAAACCAGCTACAGTTAAAAGGAGAAACGCAATTTGAAGTTCCCCTTAAAAGTTTCGAAAGCGCAGGAGTGTGGGTGAAATAAAACAAAGGCAGGCACGCGCCCGCCGCGGCACTCATGCTGAGTGCTCTGCTTTGTGGCAGGCTGGGCGATACAATGCAATACGCGATACACACACACTGACGAGCACAAGTCTACTGAGCATAGCCAAGTAGGCTTCCGCGGGCGTATGTCCGACGCGGAACCGATATTGTGTTACCTGCTACGAGTAAATGTACGGCTCTCAATACGTAGCAATATTTCGTTAGCGACCGAACATGAGCAATGTGTTGTACCTACCTAACTAAATGCACACAGATAGACAAGCTCTTTTAAATTTCTTAAAAAAAAAAAGGCTTTAGCAGTTGAGAATCTAAATAAATTGGACCAATGGATTGTCTTCAAAAAAGTATTTCCACTTGATTGTTGGTGTCCTTACGCTCGACCGTGCAGCGGAGATCATTAGTGAGGTGAACACTAATGATCCCCTCGATCGCGATAGATCGCCGGAGGAGACAAGCGCTCCATCGAGATAGGGGTGACTTCACCAAATATCGGATTTTTCGTGTCAAGAGTTCATAACAAGATTTTTCAAAAACCCGCCTCAGGCCTTCCAAGAGCTTTTAAATTATGCATGCTTCATTTATGAAATAAATCATAAACTGAACTGGCTCTGATCTTTCTTTTGCATAAAGTTTATTTGTTACATACTAACTAGTATGTAACAAATAAACTTTCTTTCTTTTTAAATTTTCACACGACTTAAACAAAAGAATGGGGTTTGAAAACCTGTGAAGTTGTAAAGTCGATCCTTGCATTATAAGTAGTGTATTGCAGTTTATTTAGCAAATATTTTATAAGAGCATGCCGGCCGGCGACCCCCGCCACTCGGCGGAGGCTTATCGAGAGATGGCAAGAGAGCACTCTATGTAAAGGGTTGCTTTGTGTCTTCCACTAGATCCACTTTTCAGCACTGAAGACATGCTTCCTTCAAAATATGACCATTTTGCTTAATAAGCTCACAGAATACCACTTTGCTATGAATTAATTCAAACTTAAAATTTTGCAATAACACGGTTACTTTGTAACCTTCCCCCGATAAGCGATCTTCGCAACTTTCTTTGACCTTTAGAACAATACACTAGCTATACAGCAATAGGTATCTAAGGGATAAAACGACAGCGCCCACCTAAAGTAAATGCCAAGATGAATTTATTATACCTCTTGGAACAAAAAACATTTTTATTACAATATCATAATTTCATTTCAAAGAAAGTATATATAAGCATAGATAAGCAAAAAAAGTTCAGACGATATACGCCGACAGTGTCCGATAAGCAAATTGTTCAGCGATCCTAGTCAGCAGCCTAATTGCGTAACACATTTTCGTAAACGATTACGACTAATCTGTTTGATTTTTACAGTTCGACAACATTCATTGCGTTGCTTACATTGTTGAGCAGAATTTTTATGGAACCTATGAAGCAATGGATTAGCAATCTGTTTCATAACGATTCAGATTCCTATTTGTTGTGTATTACGCAATTAGGGTACAGGTCTAGATAGAATCACCGTAATGGAAGTACGTCACGGTTGATTGATATCAGGATGTAACTATATCGTTATCGTCTAATTCGGTTCTAATGGATCAGTTAAGGAAGCAAGGCGGGGCCAGTCCTCGTGAAGGAAATAAGTTCAATTCACCATTATCTCGGGGAATTGAGTGGGGCGACCTCGCTCGCCACTTGTTATGTTGACTTATTTAGTATGACAATCCAACTAGAAAACCATCACGGAAATTGTACGGTTGCAAATTGGGTTCGCTCTAGTGCTGCGGTGACTCGAAGGTTATGAAATTCGCTTTAGGAACGAGGCCCTTAATCTTTTATAATAAATAGTTTAGCTTTAGAAATAGGTGCGCGGTGCTATATGGCCTTGCGTCTATCCAACTTTTTCCGAATATTTAATACCTATAGTTATTATTTTTCAGTCCAGGATTCTGTTGTTTGTTTAACTACCTTTGGATAATTCTCATTTTTCTTTGACCAGGTTATGAAGCTGGCTAAACAAGACCGTCAATAGGTAACAAGTATTAACAAGACTCATTAAACGCAGGTTCTCTTTATATCACGAGAAAGTAAAAATGTCCTCATCAGGTCAAAGAGCTTAATCTCAACTGCCATTGAAGGCAATTGAGATAAAGCTGTTCCTACGGTGCAAGGTGCATGCCGTCTACTTAACTGAACTCAGGCTTTTTTTAAATAGGTGAAACTTGTGATTATCTGATTAAGCCAGAATGGGGCGGTGGTTACAGAAGTGGCGGATTATCCTAAAGACAAACTATGCATGTGCTTAGTGACTAGAGGTGACAAAGGGGCTCACGCGAATGTTTTGAAAAGATGTTTTTTTTTAAATTTTGTTCATAAAATTCATTTCATTCAAATTCAGTTCATTCATAAAATTAAAAAAAAAAACACTTTATACAGAGACGTCGAGCTTCTGAATCGTTCCCCGTCTTCTTGATTACTCCATTTACTCCTACATGGCCCGTTTCTATAATAGAATTGGCAAGATAACGGGGGACTTGAACCAGAGGCCGTGAACGCTTCTGTGGTCAAAAGTAAAAATAAAATATTTGTATTTTTACTTTGCGCTAAGGGCGCCTGGCGTCCCACCCGTTCTGACGCCTGTAAGCGCATTGCGTATTGTATTTATTGGTGTGTTATAAACAATAACAACTCGTATGGCACTGCACTATTCTGCCAGAAAAGCAATTTCAGACGATAATAGAACACGGTTTCCTTCAATTTTTTACCACAGAGGCTCCTTCTTCAGCCTCTGGTTCGGCGGTCCTGTTGGATTGGCGCATTGTCGATCGATGCAATTTGACAGAGGCTGGTATGATAAAGCCCCTAGGCAATTAGACACACACAAGTTTGCAAAAAATTCGACCACATAGGTTTTTTATTGGAATAGGTAGGTATGTAAATAAGTATGTAACAAATAAGCCGCGGGCATCTAAATCCGCGAGACTTTTAGGGACGACCAAGTATATTCGCTCGCTCGCGCAGTATAAATTGTCTTAAACTCTCGAACACACTGGCGCGACGCCATAGCACGACACACAGACACCGCGTGTCGCGCGACAGTGGTACCTTTGTGTGGCACTGTGGCGTCTCGCCTTTTTGTGGGAGCCTAAATTCGTGTTTATCTTTTCTGTAAAAGTCAGAAGAAAAGCTATCCTATCTGAAGCGGGGTGCTTAAATTTGAGCTCGCTAAGAAACCTGAGTTCTTTTAATTCTTAGCCTTTTTTAATAAGTGAATAAAGTAGTTGTTACCTCCTGGTTCTGTATGAATAACCAACAGAAAATCTGTAAAAGGCACATTTTCGAGCTCGCTACGCTAGCTTTTCACTTCTTTGTAAGAGCCACAGCTAAAAGGAGTCCGTATAAGGCACTATGTCCAGCTGAAGATGCACCTGCCTGAGAATAATCCTGCCAATGCATTTAAACCAAACCAAAAAATAAACCATTTGAAATGGTTTATTTTTTTGGTTGGTGCCCTGCACGATTTTCCAATAAAAAAGCTTCCTGGCGTTTTAAGGCCTTAGACACGCCCGCCTTTTATATTACTGCAATTATAAATTATACGTCTATTTAAAATTTTAAAATAGTTTACTTATTTGAAAAATAAGTAGGAACCTAGTTATCCTACTATGTACTATCCCAGTCCTAGCAAAACATTACTTCCTGTGGCCTGCAACTTCGTCTGCGATCCAGGATGGAAAGTATTTTAAATAATAAATAAATAGGATAAATGTGAAAGTTTGAACGTAAGTTTGAGTGTTTAAACGTAAGATACTCAATCACGCAAAAACGGATGTGGAGGTTTGGCACACAGATAGTATACCCGCTACCGGGATAAAAATATCCCAGGTAGGTTTACCTGGGATATTTTTATCCCGGTAGCGGGTAGTAAGTTCACGTGGTATAATTTCCGACCTGTCAAAGCTTAGCCTAGTGCGCTGTCGACATTTCATCCGCCTCTGGGTCACAGGCCTGCTCCTTCATGAGATTGATATATCCTGCCTCTTCCTTGGTACATCTCTAAAGGACTGTCACGGATGTGATGTGTACTTTGCTTGTACAGTGTAGGCATGTCGACCTACTTAATTTCTGCAAGTATAAAACTTATTTACATCCGAAAACTCACGACTTCAGGTCTAGTTGAAAACCAGCGTGAGGCACTAGTTGTCTGGCATTTTTGCTGAACTGACCCCTATTTGGAGTAGCCGTGAGGAACACACTCTTGCATACATACGCACCACTTTTAATTTTGCGAAGAATGTTGTGTACCTTTTAGACTAGACAGTATAAATGTATTGTCTTTCAAGTAATCATTATTTTAAATTCCAATACTTTACTTGTTCTCAGCGGGTGCGACGACGTGCAGCGTTCGCTAGAGCTGTTGGACCAGGTGCTGAGCGAGTACGACGAGGGCGAGCCGCGGTCGCTGGAGGCGCGCGCGCCGGCCACCCCCGCAACCCCCGCCACCCCTGCCACGCCCGCCACCGACGACGACTCGCCGCTCGCCGGGCACACCTCCGAGGACGATGGATACATGAGCATGAACGGCAGGAGGTGAGGAACTCATGTTTGTAGGAAGAATATTACAATGGCATCATCAGATTTTACGTCATAGTATGCGTGACTCCTTGACTAGTTATTGGTCATCAACCGCAAATAGCTCATAATCTGCCCAAACTTTTCTTTTTGGGGCGGCTTCTATTCTTACCGGATACAGCCGAATACCTTGATAGTTTAATGTGTGTATGACAGAAATATAAAATTCACACTGTACAATGTCTAAAAACTTACAGTCTTATTCATAAACGTGTCTTAAATTTTAATCAATTGCTAAGCAAATGTTTAGCCAAATTCTTATTCATAAACTTTGTTTAGCGCTAAGAGTTCGCTAACCAATTGATTAGTAGCTGTCAAATTTAAAAACCATCGGTAGCTTGTTAAGAGGATGCTAAGAGGCGGTTTTTATTTGAGTCAGCTGATCGATTCAATAGGATTATTGTTTGCGTCGAGGTTATTTTGTTCCTAATATCGAGCTTAGATTTTTGTACTTCTAAACTTTACTAAACTGGTACACTGAGTTAGACGTCAGTTGGCCCCGGAGAAGGATTTCCGCAATATGCTTGTCATTGGATAGGCTATGGAAATAACACCTTGTGACTAACTAATTATAGATAGCGAAAATGAGTTTATGCCTCTTTGAGAGTAATTTTCACATAAACAAACTTATTACCAGCCAACGAAATCGATTTTTTTCAGAATACCAATTCTTGCCCTATTGATTTACATCTTGCATACCCAAATATTGTCTCTGGAGCTAGTAATAACTCGACCACTTTAAGCCACAAAAATAGACAATGATAACAGATAACGATTGATAATGTACATTGGTATACCCAACCGAAGTTGTTCTTGTTGCTGAGACAAGTCAAGTAAATATGGCTGAAATAGCCTGGAAGCTGACTTGATTGATAATGGGTTCACGTCAATAGAAGGTATTATTATATTATTATTTCCTACTGATGTGCTTATTTGTGGTATATGTCAGAGCGAAGTTCGCGCTGGGTTTCCGTCCGACGGAGGAGCGCGAGGAGCCTTCGCCCCCGGACCCGCCGTCGCCGCGCTCACCGCCGCCGCCCGAGGAGGCCCAGCGCATCATCTCCACGTTATTGCCCAAGTTAGTATTGAGACTTTTTAATCGATTCAGAAAATGTCTGACAGACAATGCTAAGTCTAAACCACTGAAGACTGAACTATGGAATTTGATAGAATATGTTTCTTTGACCTTGAGGGGTCCATCTGTACTCACTCTGCACCGTAAACTCCAGTTTAGAGAACAACTTTTTAGCCCTTTAGCTAGCGGTTCTAGCGAGGACAGATTAATAAACCGAATGCACCCAGATCCTGAAAAATTAAATACAGCATAAAACCATGTTTTTTTTTCATTACAACTATATTTTACGAAATATGCCCAAGTCTTTAACATACAAGTCAGTCAAGTGTTTAACATACAAGATAATTATTTATTAGAGTTACTAACAATATCATAACAATGCTACAGAGTGTCACCGGCGAACTCAGCCAAGCGAACGATATCAGCAGAACAGCGAGAGGCAGAGGAGAGACTGGACTCCATCATCAGCGTCAATGGCATTACGACTGCCACGCAGACGACTTTTGTAAGTAGACTAGTTTGTTATTAAAACACAGGAAGATCCATATAATTTATGGGTCCATATAGAATTAACATTAAAGAAAATATGTTCTTCAGTCTCTGTCATTTTGATTCCAGCCAAAAACCAGGCACCAACGCCCCTACGGTTGGGAAAAAGATACAGAAGCTAACGGCTTCCAACTGCAGCAGCCACCAGTGCCTCCGTACCGGTTCGCGTCGCTACAGCACGGCGCGCGCCCGCCGCAGCCCGACACCGCGCCCGCCTGGCTGCCGCCGCGACACAACGCTCCACCCACTGGCCTCAAGAAGTCACCCAGTATCGAGAACCCACCGGTGTTCCCGTTCATGGGTTTCTCCAGTGAATTCAACGACAAACCATACAATGAACATCCAGTCACAATATATCCAGGGCCAAATATCCAGTTCAAAAAGGAACCAGCACTTTCACCGACATACAACGTACCAAAAATTTCACCTTCTAACACGAAAAGCTCCGAAAGAAAGAGCAGTATGAATTGCGACAGCAAGTCGGACGGTGAAATGTTATCACCCAAAGGGAAATTACCTCCGCGGACTCTCGCCGGTTCTATGGAGAGACATAGAGAAGTGTGTAGAGGATCTACGGAGGACATGGTTGTGAGCTGTAAGAGGAGAAGTTCGAGTAGGAGTAACGACGAAGAGCACTTTTCGGACGATTCGCTGGAGGAGTCGTTCCCGCCGCCGCCGCCCGCTGTTACTACGCCTTCGAAACGCAATTCCATAGCTTGGGAAGTGTCACTCGATGGTGATGACCCTCTTCTTACACCAGGAAGCACAAAGGTACTTGTTCAGTAAACTGTATCATAACATCGACAGAAAATGGCGTAGCACTTGCGTTAGCACTATAGGCGCTATGACATTATATTCAAGGTTGCAACTTGCAAGCAAAAAACTGGATATACTCACATTTGGAATGATTGAAATCGAGAGACGCGCCGTTAGAGCCGTACGCGCCACAGTTAACAGTAGTACTTTCTTTAAAAAGTTGTATAACAATACTACTTTCACTAAGCCCAACAGTTTAATCGCGTTTATTCTTTGTATTACTAAACACAACAACGATAACAGTTTTCTTCACTTGTTTCCAGGTTATTGGCCGACGAAGAAGAAAGTCAGGTGATCAGTCTCATTCTAGCACAAGCTCAATACCACAAAGAGTAGACGATGATTGGGGAGAGGAGTATTGGCCGCCGCCACCTCCCCTGACGCAGGGTGAGGCCCTCGTGTCACCCACTTCAGATGCTGAACAAGAAAGCCGACGAGCACAAGATCTAGCGTGTGGTACATACGTCATCAGAAAAGGCAAAAATCGAAAGCAGTTACCAAGTTTCAACAAGAACACGACCAACAAATCTCCCACCAATCTACTCAATAGTCACAGTTTGAATAGAAGTTTAGAAACTGATAAGTCCATAGACGGATCGAGCATATCAATCAGCGGCTCCGGATCAGTAGGCTCGTACAACTCCCGACCGAGCTCAGATTTAAGTTTGCCACAATCTCGTTACAGTGTGGACTTGAACTCGAGACTGAGCCGTGAGCTGAACACTCCAAACTCTAGATATAGTATAGATCTTTGCACACCGAATTCTAGATTGAGTAAAGAGATAACATCGCCAAAATCTCGTCTAAGTTTAGATCTTAATAACGGTCCAGATAGATATATCGCTCAGGAGTACTTCGGTCATAGTCCCAAAAGTAGAAAATCACACAGTGAGAAAGGAGCTCTTACGTCTAAAGTTCAGAGCAAACTATCCCCACAAAACAGGTTTTCCGATTTTAAAAAGTATTCATCGACTTTCGATAATATTCAGTCACTCATAAGAGAAGGAAAGGTAGAGGAGACACCCCTGACGGAATGCAACGAAACCGTCAACGAACTAACCACGGTGCCTCCCAACATGGTGCGCGTGGTGTCGCTGCCGAGCCTGGGCGACGAGGCCGGCGCCGGGCGCACGGCGCTCATCACCACGGTGGAGGAGGAGGAGGACGCGGAGAGCGGCGAGCCCGGCTCCAGCGGGGACACGTCGCCGCTGCGCAAGATCGAGAACAATATTAGCGCTATATTAAGTCAAGGTCGGGACCAAAAACATTTTACCCCATATATACCTAAAGACTGGAATATTCATAAGGATGAATACTGTGATGACGTATCTAAAGATATATTAGAAAACAATTTCCGTTATAGTTCTAGAGAGAGACAAAAGAGACATGATATACAGAAATCGTCGAGTCACAATGAAATACAGAATCAGCGGTCGATAGATCGGCGTGACCGTTCGAAGAGGTCGAACAGTATGCATAAATCCACGAGCGCCAAAGATGTACCAGTTAGTTTGATGCGGCAGCCATCTTCGTCAGACTCTGCTGTTTCGAGCGGCGGTGATTTCCCCCTCAATGTTCAAATAGTTGAGCACTCGTACAGGCACCCCCCGCTACCGCTGCCCCCATCGCCAATATTAGTGCACGAGATGGGGCCACTGCCGCAAACTCCGGAGTCGCCCAAGTTTCCTCCCCTACCTCCGTCGCCTGTGCAGGAGGTTGAAGATGAATATACAGAAATTATGCAGCCCTCAGAGAAACGTCATTTGAAGAAAGCTGACACGTTGCCAACGCCAACGACGGAGTCTAGGAGAAGGTATGCCTAATCAACTATAAATTAATGTTTAATCGAATCAATTATTAAATTAAATAATACTACCTATTCATGCCATATTCATAGGTACTGAAATAAAAGTTCTGTTCCTCAGGCCTTCGGAGCCCCCCGCGGTGCCGCCGCATCGTGACACCACAAACAGCCTCAAGACGCGCTCTATGGAAACCAGTTACAACAAAAACAGGAGAAGCAGTAACTTCAAGAGTGGTTCAACCGATAGAAGGACGTTACCTACAGGTATGGGTTCTACTTCACTACTAACTTTTGACTTGTAGATTCTGCCTACGACGGAAAATAAGAACACTTGAAAATTCTAGTGATCAGCTGTTATCTTTTATATGCTCATGCAGCCCAGTCAGCGTATCTTCATTTGCAATCTCAGCACAATCCTTGGTCATTCTTGCTTTTTAAAAAACATATAAGTTCTCAGTTCTTATAGGGGTATCTATTTCTCAAAGCCTTGCCAATTGAGTAAGTGCAATCCCACTTTCTGCTCCATGTGTAACGTCCTCCTATCCTGACTCTAAAAGTATAGCCGGAACACGGCGTGCTAGGAATGTAATAAATTCAAGCAGAAATAGATAGATGGCGCCATCTTCGGCTAAATACAAAAACATTAAAATCTTCCCAAGATTTTTTGCAACTTCACTGTTCGAAGTTGCATTCCTAATCGTACCCAGCATAAAGATCACGCCTGTACCTTCCATGCAATTTCTGAAGAAACAAACCTTATAAACTTTCAGACATCGGAGCGAGCGGTGCCAGACGTAGGACACTGCAGCGCCAGAGCCGTGAAGCTGCAGCATCAGGGCGCGGGCCCCTGCAGACGTCAGCCAGCCTGCCCGAGACGCCGGTGTTCGCGCGGGGATGCGACGTGCCGCGCACCCCACCGAGAAACTCTACCGGACCCCCGCGGAACAACACCATGAATTCAATTCAGTCGATAGGTTAGCAGGGTTTTTTTAAATTATTATATCATGTTGCAGAAAGCACGTGAAACAGTTGGTCCCGGCTGGTATTCGTAGATCTTTGTCAGTCATTACGGGTAGTCAGAATCCCGAAATTCTGACAACTAGTTTTACCAAAGGATAGGTATCGTTCTGCCCTGTCACTCAACTCTGTTTTTTGGAGTTACATAATTGTAAAAATGCTAGGCAGATGATGATTTCACGTTTTATACTTATACCGTTAGGCCGGAGTTTATGTATAATAGGCCTCCTGTCGGTCAGAGAAACTCTAGATACTCGTTAGTATATGTTTTTGACCTGACGCGATTTAAACACTATGGATTCCTGAGTTCTTGGTCTATTTGATCAGGATTTTATTAGCGTAGGTTACCAACTTAAAGAAGACTTTCATTCGCAAGAAATTAATCATGCGTAAAACATGACTATTGTGGAATCTGTACCTATGGTTTATCGAACGACTGATCACGAACACTACGAAGAATAGCTTTATCTCGTTTTAGACATCGTACCGTAGAAATCTATCTGCGATCCGTATTTATTCTTTAATTTCTACTTTTTCTATGGTGGTCATGCTACGTTTGCAGGTTGCGAGGGTACTAAGTCACCTCGTGGATAGTTGAATCTTTATCTGCAAGTATGAACTACTTGTGTTCAACAAGTAAAGTTTAGGATGAGGTCAAAAAGACCCCTCTTCGGTGACGTAGTACTCTCGTAGCACATTCGTAGTTACATTTTACATATTATGCAAAATTAATGCATGTTTCGGTCAACAATATGTTAAATTGTAATGGGACCCTCATATCAAGACATATAGAAAACGATATGTCGACTGTCTGCCTGTGCTTCTGTCTGCCACAGAACCGTTACCTTTTTAACCGTAATAGGTAGACAATTGTCGCAGAATACGCGTAACTATGACCTCTATCATGGCAAATGATAAAAATAAGGTAAAGTGTAACAGTTTTCAAGGTATGGAACCGGAAAACGGAGGGGAAGTTAGTGGAAGTTACAAAGATCAAAATATGTGCCCTCTACGACGTCGTAGCACTCTCGTAGCACTTTCGTAGCAACAGCAAAATTCACCAAAGTCTTAACGTGCTTTAGGAGGCATGGAGGGGTGTCGATATGTAATGGATGGTCACCCATCCACAAACCGACCGCGGCAAGAGTAGCTCAACCCGACCGCCTCGTGGGGCTGTTAGCATTTAGCCCCGAGCCCCTCGACCATTTTGTTTTATTACAAAACTAATTGTTCAATACTTCATATTTATAAAAAGCTATGCAAATTTCAATGCGCAACAATAACATTTGTATAATTAGAAGCGTCCTTTACCGTAACTACTGAACAAACAGGCAATTTACATGTAGATAGTTCAAGTCGAGCAAATTGCTTATAAACATGGCAAGCACTAATAATACCTAAAACTACTACAATCGCTCCTATGCATGGTATTTTGCTTAGATAGTAGAAATGATCATAATAATGTTTATGTTCTCAGTGTTCGTGTGTAACAACATTACGTCACGTAATTATAAAACTATTATAAAAATTTCTATTTCATCTATAGTGATGATAAAGCAGTTCTTGTTTAGTTACGGCTGGTCGGAATTCCCTTTTTCGTCAGAGCTTAGTAAAAACCATGGTATCATTGATTTTATTAATTTTCAATTCATTCAGGCCTGTAGTTCACGTCTTTGGCGCTATTTACTTAGCTCTTTAAAAAACAATACAGTTGCACCAACTATAACTCAAAGTGTCGCTTCTTCTAATAACTTGTGCTATCGCTGTCCTTCATGCAGACACAAGTGCATTTACGGCCCGAGTTTCCTCCCTGAGAGTACGTAGCAAGCACCGATTAAATAAGGAAATAGAGGATATTTTTTGTTGCAGCAACCCGGTATTATGATTTAAATAACTATTTACGTAGCAAGCTAGCTAGCATGTATGTGGCTAATTGCGGAAAACAGCATCACACTAAATATGATGTCTGGTTTGGCCCTCAAAAGAATACCCATACCTACGTGTGTCGTTCTACATATCATTATACCCATATTATGCTATTGATACGAAGGTATAAATATAGGAAAAAGGAGTGAGTTTTTGTATGTATGTATGATAGTAAGTTTAGAACACTCCAATAAGTACTTTCTAAAATGGTGAAAACAATAGATTCAGCAGTGAGATGACAAAAACAGCCCTTGTGAATTTTTGATGTATTAATTGTTGGTCAGCGGTCGGAGATCCACGGCTGGCCATAAAAAAATAATAAATCATAATCTTAATTTGGCCAAAAGAATTACAACCAAACGACCAATCTACAGCAAGCTTCACTTCGGCATTACCTGGACAGTTAATCAGTTATTGCAGCCCCGCTGATACCGTCTTTTCTTTTAACTGTGACGTGTGTTGTTCCCGTTTATGTCCACATAACTTATAAGCTTTTGACCAGTCAACAGTGTCACCACAGATTTAAAGTTATCTGATTATAATGATAGCAATACCAGCAAGTGATCTCTGATTTCAGTACCTACCTGCTTTTTACGACTACCAGCCGAGAAGCACTGTGAATTTCTAGGTAGAATTTAATTAAAATATGGTTTTTGTGTGAACAGGGAGCTCGGCGACGCTGGGTGGGTACGGGCGCGGCTCGGTGATGGGCGCGACAGGCGTCTGCACCGGCGCCGACCTGCTGCGGCTCGGCGGCCCGCCGCGAGGGTGGTACCCTCGTCAGAGACACAGGTATGCACCACCATCACAGGAATCATGCTACAACTAGTCAAGTTGACACAACAGTACAACTTGACTCTCCATGAAAATGGAGAATCAAGTTGTAGCATGAATGAATACTCGTGACGAGTGAACATTCATGCACGAACCTTATATATTTTGACAACTTTAATGAAATCGACTCGAATCGACGATGGTGGAAATAGTGTTGGCCCACAATATACTTCATTACTTACATAAGAATACCTACTACATATTTCTTTAATTTAAACTAAAGAAAAGGAAGGTCCCCTTTCTTTAGCAGCAGCAATATAGACTAAAATAAATAACAACTATCTACTAAAAACAAGCTCCTGATGTTTTTAAACTTAAATTCTAACAAGACACGTTTATTGAACAGACGTAGGTAGTATTTTCTTATTAGCTGCAGTTTAATACCTATATACGAGAAGAAACCCGTAAACGGGAAGGAAATCATCCAAATGTATGATGGATGGAGGTGTGTTGAATTGTGGATGTTTTGTCATTCGTTGGAGTTCGTTCCACATTTGTACTGCACCACTTTTAGACAATATTCATGACAGATTTGAACATTTTGACCATTATTTTTAATAGGGGTATATATTTGTTTCTTCCATTGGTCACCTAAGTACATTGTCATGACTATTGTAGCCTTTTCAATCCATACTTAAAATATGCTATTGTATTATCGGAAAACTGAAGCACCGAAATCGCTGTTTACTATTCATTCATAAGTCAAAATCAAAGTCGAAGCATTTATTTCAAATAGGCACATAAAAGGCACCTTTGAACGTCAACATTAAAATAGAATAGATTCTAGGCGCTCCTTCCAAAAGGTAGTTTCGTATGGAGAAGAAGGGGCAAGAAACTCCACTATGACGATGCACCAATAATAAAAATACTATAACACAGTAGGTAAAAATAATTTAAAATAAAGCAGACACAGATAAATCAATCACGTGATAGATACATGTTGCTCATATATTGACAAACATTATAAAATTATATGATTTTCCTAAAACATTAATTAGGAATAAGTGAGTGTGTGAGTTAAGTAAAAATAACAAATTATACAATTCAATAAGCAACCAGTTTGATTTTGTCCAGCCTCTAGATTGTCCTATGGAGCAGGACCAGCATGTTTCCAAGCATTCTTATCTAGGATATAAGTCTAATTGGTAACATGCTTGTTTAAAAAGTATACTTTTAACATGAGTTTTAAATTTTCTTTCACTTAATTGCAATATAAAGGTAAAAATAAATACAAAGGTATTTTGTTGTAACATTTAAGACAGTACCCCATAAAAAATGTATGTAATTGAAATAGTCTGAAAAATGGTTGATCTATTTTATCTTTATTTCTAGTGATAAAATTATGTCTATCACTTGCAGATTGACATAATATTTTCATAAATGAACTGGCAAGGTACCGTCATTATATTAGTCTTCTGAAATAGTTCCTTATGAGATTCGCGGCGACGTAGATTGTAAATAGCTGCGAGCTCTCTTTTGCAAAATAAAGCAAAATGTTTTAAAACATATTGCTGTGGAAGTAGCTAAAATAAACCAAACGCGCGGTTTCTACATCTGTTAACTGTAGACTGTAGTCCTGACAGTTTTAATAACTTTAATAGTAACCAGGATAACATAATTCTATCCTTAAATAAATTAAGGAAAATCAATGCTGTAAAACGTAATCACATATCGTAAAAAAAAATATCAACCCGACCTCACAAATATTTGCGCTTCGTATACAGCTATAGGCACTGTTATTTATTAGGAATGGAATTCATTGTTCAGGTAAACAACATTTCCTGAACAGTAGTCTCGGGAAACAGGATTCATATAGTGGTTAAACTAAAACAGTTATTCAAAAGAGGAACTCTTTTAATTAATATTTTAAATATAGTAACAATGAACTACAAAACCACAATTTGATAGATAAATGCATGTATTTTTTCTTTTACTAGTAGTAGGCAACGCACCTGTCGTACCCCTGGATTGTAGATATCCATAGGCACCACTTATAAGGAGGGCTGCGTAGGCTAATAGTATATAACCTATATTCGTATTTCAGGGAGACTTGGTTATACTTGCCTTTTTTAGATCTAACCACCGTAATGCTGAGCATGTTTAAATAAATAAAACACTAATTGGTTAACGTTCTAAGCTCGCATTGACCAGCTCTAACCAGTCCGCTTGCTGGCAGGCCCGCTTCAACGGAGCACCTGGACCGTCTAACAGCCTCGTCCAAGATGGCAGTGGAGCACCCCGTGGCGTGGGAGGGCAGTGCGGCCCGCAAGCCCCTCACCCTGCCGCCCAACCTGACGCCTAAGTTCTTCCAGAAGTCACCCAGGGAGGCGCTTCGCAGGGTAACCAGCTTACTAATACGAAAAGGTGAGCTAACTTTACTTATTTTGTTTAATTCATAGATGAATTTGTACCTTCTAGGCTCTACTTAAAATCATCAATTTTAACGTTTTCTAGATCATGTATGTGAATTAACAATGCAACCTCGTCGAGTATCCATTGCGAAGGGGTAGATGCGTCCAAAACTCCGTAACATCGAACTATGCTGTAACACCCAATGCCAAATGTAAATTCATCAAAATTAAAATAAAAAAGACGTTTTGTATAACGATGAGGAGGGAGACTGAGAGGCAAATTTAACAAAATAACACGTCTTTGAACATCGAAGTCGCTCACAAGTATCTCCATACTAGTTTTGGACACATAAATCATATCGATCTGAAACCGTTCTGCCTGTAAATTAGCAGAAGCGAATACAATTTATTCAAATTTTGTATCGCGAATATTTAAATCAATTACACGCCATAATTTCCCATTTCGTGCTAGATTAGGTATGTCACATCATCTACTTACTCGTACTTTTTAAACCGGATACGCCCTCTGATTAATTATCATCCTAGCTATGATTTAAGTTTCCTGTTAGATGTTTATACGTACATAAATACGAAACAATTCTTAATGTATGTCTAATAAGATCATCATTAAATATCATTAGATAATTACATTAATTTTATATGCAAATATAAAAAGCATGTAACTTTTTATATTTGCATCTCAAATCTATTTTAAAGTTCATATGGTTTAAGGTTTCATTTATTCATAGAATAGGCAAAGAATTAGTCAACTTAAAGTGTAGAATGACACGAAGTTTATTAACACTCCCTACTCAGAATTGGATGGCGAGATAATGAGTAGGTATAGGAAATACATACATTTACATATATGTAAGTAATATATGTGCAATAATGAATAGGTAAGTACAAACAGTGCCTTCCCAAAAACATTTTTTGCTGAAAAACTGTCATGTTCGTAGAAATAATTTCGAATTTCGACTGTAGTTTGCGGACGTCAAACAAAACGACATTATGATTTATGAGAAACGAAGATTGATTCCTTCTAATTCAATAATTTAGCTATTTAGGAGTCTCTAACTATTAATATTATAACTATTTTAGATCTTTAAGTAAAAAGAAGTAAATCCCAATCTTCAATGTTAACATTTAAACCTTCTGTGGCCACGCCCGTTGTAAAGAATTTCATTCATGACATCATATAAAACGACCATAATAAGGTACCATTAACCTTATAATATCTAACCAATAACTAAACGATAAAAACAAAATTACATAACCGTGAATGTGAAATATAAACTAGTTGGGTTTTTGCCAAATATTGTTCGTGTTTTATCTAAAACTGAAACGCAATGATCTTGAGTGTCCTCTAATCTGTTATGTGTTTAGTTTATAATCGCTATCATATATCAATCATCATAATTATTAATCATGCATGACATCAAGTTATTTTAAAGTTTAGAAAGTTTTTTTTTCTCTTTTTAGGCTATTCTGGTTTAACAAGGTAATTTAATTCGATGTTAAAAGCTACATTGATCTTGTTAAACCGTTACCTATTTCAGTTCAGTGTTCTTAGTATAACTAAATCATTCTATATTTAGTTACCATTGCACTGTAATAAATAATCCTTGCCTGAAACTTATGAAGTGTGCACTGAACAGAATAATTTTAATGACTTCAGCCAAATTAGAGTTACCTTCTAATAGGATTTATTAAAGCATTAATTAAGATTGAACATACCTACATTTACTTGGGTATCATCAAAGACCAGTTTTATTTTGACCGTTATATTTCATATGTGTCCACGTTAGTTGCTAATAGATGGCGTTAGTAGTTGCGATTGGCCGTTAGTGATATTTGTGTGTGTGACTAATTCCCGCGCAGCACAAACAACCGCGGACGTGTCTAAATAGCTGTTTACTTTAAGAGACACAAAAAGAAGTATGTGTGTTATCGATTTTATTTTCCGTCTGTAATGCATTAACATTCTGTCTGGGCGAGTACCGAACATTAAACCGTCATTTAAACTATTGACCGAATCACTAGGACTTTGTTCAATTAATATGATAACTAATTTGCATTGTAATACCTATTTTAGTTGTATACAGTAATAAGGACTCCGTACCATTTTATTGTGCGCACTTAGGAAACATCTGCATACTAAAACACGTGTAGATTATTACCTAAAGTATTAGGTATAATGTAGGTACTCGTACATTGCACGTACATGAATTGTAAAGCAACTAATATTAATGGTTCTTAGCAAAAACTCACGGGCTACTTATTATTAGGTTTTACCTAGTTCCAGCATTTTATCATCGATTACCTAAATATAATGATGAAATAATAAAAAAATCTTAACTATGTAGGTAGGTACCCATGTTTTAATGAGTTATTAATACCTAGTTGGAGTGGCCAATAATAGCGTGTAACTAAAATGTATGATCGACTAAAAAGTGTCAATACGTAAAAAGTTACCAATATTATCTACCTACTTCTATAACGATAAATAAAGATGATAGCAGAACTAAGTAAACCGACACGTGCTCCGGGCTCCGGGTGTGCAATCTTTATTTTATAAACTCAGGTAGACTGTGTCGCCGCCGGGTACCTGTGTAGATTCAGACGATGTAACAAAGCAACTCAGAACCTAGACTCTAGACAATTAAAATTTTAATTGACACAACGTGCTGCAGGCATGATTCAAGACATGAATATATTCATAAAACATAGACATAACAATTTGAATGAAACTATTCTGTGGGCTTAGAATCCTGTTATTATTACACTCTAAATAAACCAGCACATTCGAGCCGTGTAACAATAAGGCGTTAACAATCGCTTACGGGGACTTAAAAAGTTCGGCTGCACAATAGTGAATAGCATACAATGGCGATTCTGTTACCTGCGACATCAATATGTGCATAATAGTATGGCGAGGGGCAAGGTATGGCGTGGTGTGGTATGGCGGCACTGCCGTCCGTCAGTGATTCACGGCGCGCTCACCCTGCATGATTGTCGCCGTGGCTGAGTCACCTCCGCGCAGCGCGCCACCGACAGCGTGCAGCGCCGGGAAAGATGCCAATACACCCATATTCCGTGATTAATAGAGACGTGAAAGTAGATAATGGCTGACTGTTATTATTTATTACTCACTCATAAATTATTACTTCTCAGAAAACCACGTTTGTGTCTGATTATTCACACATCCGTCACAAGAAGTCCTGATAGTTCATCCAACGACACATTTGCTTTGTAACGTTATACGTTAAAGCAAATTATGAGTGTTCGAGAGTAAACTTTTCTACAAAGAGCTTGGTTTGTCAAACCGGTCGCTGCCAAAGAAGGTAACCGGTCAGGATTTGAGGCCAAGATCGTAGCTATAACAGCGGGCCGATGCACGGCGCGACTCGACGACTGACGACTGCTGCCCTACTTACGATCTTGCCGCTATCTTCTTTAAAGAATAATATACTTGGACTGTAGAATAACAATGACATCAAATTTATCGACTCATTGATTTAGCTCGTAAGGTGAGTCAATGATTCGGGTTTAGAGCCGAATCATTCGTTTAGGCATAACGTTCTCCATGATGATGCTTGCGATGTGTGTGGATTCAGAATTTAAAACATTAAATTCCACCAATTTTATCACATCATGAAATCACCCCTTTGACATAAACTACATATAGAAGGGTACTCCTATAGACACAGTGTGTGTCGTTTATTAGAAAATGCTGGAAAATATTTTCTCTGAAATAGTTTGGAATGTGGCCAGACTGGCCAGCTCTCATACATTGTGGACACTGGCATGTTATTTAAAACTTGGCTCCGTTTTCAAGGGAAAGCCCTTTAAGTAGCAACTTCGACATCAAACCGTTGTATATTCTCTATTGCAAAAAATAAGTCAATTTAGCGTCAATTACTATTGGCCTATTGTTGTTCACATTCGGAAAAAATGTCAGAATATTGAACTTTTAATCAGCAGTTGCATTTGGATTTTGGACAAAGTGAACCGCCTTCAACTTGGCTGACATATCTGTGGCACACAGTATCCAATATTGATAACGCAATCTGATACCTCAATATCAGTGATAGCGCGGTGTAATCAACAAACTCTACATCTTAATCAACGTTATCTGGCTTGGCTCAACCAAACCCATATTTTGCGGTTATATACTATCAACACATACATTGTAGAAGTTGTACCAAAAAAAAAAAGATTTTTGACGAATTCTTAAAACAAACGGTTATAAAACAGAATTCGTGAATGAGTAAATACCATGTTATTTATATCATTCGAGTTAAGTAGTCATGTGTACGTAAATAGTCCATTGTTCATAAACGGTTTAGGATAAAATACAACAATACTTAACTAATTCTTATGTAAGAATAACAATAAAAGACTTAAATACGTTTGACTGGTTTTATCTTTAGAATTCACAAAACCTTGTACGAAATAAAACTTAGTTTTACACCAATATGATCTATTCTGCTAGTAAGATCGTTTTGGGAGCTCCGCACTCCGCGGCAGGCATCCATTGTCCTGCGTACGCGACGTGCATGCAAATGACGCCACATCCGTCTCCCAACGAATAATATATCCGGTGTAGGTGGTGTAGTATGTAAGACCTTTTTAGTATTCATAAAGTTATATAGAAAATCTTGTTGTTGGCTTCTGGACAGCCCTCTGCTAACACCACTGACGCCACGGGAGGCCATGTAGGTATGACTGAAGGATGCCATTCCAACTTTGCGTTTCCTCTACTGATCCTTTACCATTATTGGTTACATTGTTCTATTACAATTTGCGGAAAAACAAGAGTTAATTAAAATATACATAATATTCACAAACAACTCTGGACTTTTCCTTCTAGCTGGATTTTTCATATTTTATTGAACAAACCGATTTAACTGTATTTATAATTTCCAAAAAGATTTTTTTTAGATTTTTTATTTATTATGCATCTTCTACAGCATAGGTACAGGTTCATTTTAATGCTATTGGTCGAAGAGAATAAAGTTATGTCAAGCTTTCAGATAAACAACAAAAAACATTTTAGACAGAATCTAGCTGACTAGATCCTGATTTCTAAAAATCTGCTGTTTAGAACAAAAGGGGAAACGTTTAGAGTAATGTCATCTAATCTGTTTAGCCCACTCGACTTGGCGCTACACGAACCACTTAGTTTAACAAGCTTACATAGATTAAAGGCATAGACACTGACTAAACCCACTACAATTTTTACTCGGTGTGTCTATAACTTGGGCTCAACCAACCTCCAATGATTCGGCCATAATAAGCATTTCTTTCAAGGAAACCACAATCATAAGAATGGATTTCGTTGATACATTGAGAAACAGCAAACATTTCATCTCAGCTTTTCTGTTATAGTTTTAGTTGATGTTTCGTGGAACGTTTTCCCAGTATTCGGGTTGGAATGTTACAGTCGAGAAAACATCATACAATACTTCAGAGACTCACTTTTGGGACTCGTCATGTCACGAGGGGACCCTAGATAAAACATCTGATGAATACCTATGTTAACGAGTTTACTTGACTGCAGCTTGACGAATGATTATATATCTACTTACGAAATGGTCCAAGCGAGGTCATGACGAGTAAGCTTCACTAACGTCCGAACTGGGTGTACATTATGTAGGTACCTATTGGGTATTGAAAAATATCTGTTGAATCTCAATTACGTAACGCCTCCGCGAACGACCTTCACCTTGGATGCCCACATGTTACCAATCCTAATGTAGTACCAGCTTCGACTTTACACAAGTTCGTCAGTAGCTACGAACACTCAATATGTGGGCTGGGCACAATTAATTTAAGCAAAAGTTAAACGACCGGCGAGTCAGTAGTTGGCAAATAAATCTTTATTAAAAACACCAATAAACTTCAGTGTAGCACGCAACACTCCAGTTTGTTTAGAAGTGCAGACGTCTTGTGCTCCTGTTCGTAATCCATATTTATTCATGACTGTCTCGCCTGAAGACACTTCAAGACTTACAAATTCTTACACACGTACGTATTCGACTTTTCAACTCGTCAGTGGGCATAATTATAAATCCAGAGGGCCCAGATATTCTCGACTTAATATCCTCGAGAAATTACCTATTAGTTACGCCAATCAGCATATGTCGCTTGATACTATCAGTCTATGTCGCTTGATACAAAGATGGTATGTGTTCTCAACCTGGGCACTCTCAAATATAAACAGTCCCTTAGAAGAGTAACGTTATTCACTGGGTACATGTTGATGCACGACCTTTGCCGGCGTGTAACCTAAAAGCTTCATAAACCTTTTTATGGGTATGACTCCGTCGACAACCGTCAGTGCCATATGGCGCTGTACAGTCGAGTACACATTCACTGAAACGATCATCTTCATGGGTCACTACTTCACATGTTGAACTGGATGCCAAAGATTAATAGATATACAATGTACAGTGTTTACGAGATACCATATTTATTTATGAGTGTGAACAAAGAAATTTTAGCAATGACAAAATATTTTGACGTCTTATAGGACTGACTGCCTGCCAACACGTTTAACGAAATAAAGATAAGTTAAAACGCTTATCAACGTTAACACTTTCTTTGAACAAAGTGACTCATTTCCGTCACAATTTTAATAGAAATCGATTTGCACGTTTTCGCTGTAGCAAATAGGTACTGAATGTTTGTTAGGTCGGTGTAGAAAGGATCATTTTTCGTAATCTTGTTTTAACCTTTGTGCGTGACATTACAAAGCTTAACCTTAGTGGTATCCTTTCGTATCACACGCTCGACCGCGACCTCGTGTCTCGTGGTAATACAATATGGTGAGGCGCCACGCTCGACTTACGCCCTGATTACTCCTTTGTGACATGTTACAATCATCTCTTATTAATACTCCTTATAATGAGCGTAACTACGTGCCATCACGCTAACTAATCGAAACAGTTCTTTGAAAAATAAAAGGGATGAGTCACATCGACATTCGATATGACACTAACTGCGTTCAGTTCAGTTATTGTATGTATGTATTCATTTCATAATAATAATGTTCCAAATAAAATCAATCCAGTCGGTATAAATCTGTTATTTCCATGGCGAGAATCGAACGAGCTGTAAATGTATTTTTAAACTCGTCTCCAGTCCAGACGTGGCGGTCGTCGGTCGGTGGTCGCGGGGCCGACCATCACCCACATACCACATGCGGCATCGGCATGCCTAGTCAGTACACCTGTGCACACACCTCGATACTTACATACTGCACTTTTACTGTTACTGACTAAAACACGCTTTTACTCTTAGCGCAGAAAAATTTGATTTCGATAACTTATAGTTTACAGGCAAGATCACAGATTAATAATTCAGGGAAAATCATTCTGAGAGTCTAGCAAGTACGTAGGTAGACTCTACAAAATGTATTTTCTCTAAACATTTAAAAAGTTAAAGGTGCAATGGTAAATTGATGATGATTGCGGTAAATAACTGGAACAACATTTCAAGTAGTAACCGACCTACCTACGATAAAAAACCCGAAACTTTCGAAAGCCATTTCTCACCGATTGACACATGCTCCCAATAACATATAATTTAAAATGCGAAATACCCTTTCATTTATAATTATTATGTACCAAATAAGGTAAAATAATACAGCGTGTTACAATGCGTCAGTTTTAACTTTGGCTCAATAATGAATAAAATAATATGATTATAGGGTACAGTATTCAATGGGTGCCAATGTCCACTATATTGCTGTTTATTTATTGTTGAATTATTTATGGTAGGTACTTTAAAAGACTACCGAGATAACGACTAATAGAGAAAGAAGTTTAGAAGAAGAACAAGAAGACATGTTGTGCCGACCCCAAATCATTAGAGATAACGGCAAGAGAACGATGAATTTAATTATTCATTAGGAGGACTAATAACAATGATAAATAATACAGGCTGGCAGGACATCGACGCGCTTCGCGCAACTGTTTCCATGGATTCAGTACATGATTCTGAACCATATTTTTCTAGGAAGAAAAAATTTCAACGCCTGCCAGGGTCGCGGGATGTTCGAAAGAGATATCGTGGCCCTGGCACAGGCAACTGAAGAAACACGGGTGGGTCAGTAAAAGTCTGGCACGCCCTCCCGCTCCACCCAGAGCGGGAGAAGTCAATTGATAATACCCACCAAACACTTTTTTGTACTATACATATACTTATGTGGGATACCTGTTTGTTCAGTTAACATACACTGTATTTTAGAAACGGCTCTGATAGATACGTGCTAGCACCGAAGTTTGCCGATAATCGATTACCAGTTTATGACATTATAGTTGCTCATACAATTTTTTACAACTTGTGATACATTCATTCACCATTTGTACAGCGTCAAATGGCCGGTGTCAGTGTTTAGTCTGATTGATTTTAGTCAATACACACAACACACATACTTGTCCTGTTGCCCAAAGTGGCAAAGTTCTAGATAAGAAGCAGTTTAAAATCAGCTAAAGTCTATAAATAAACCTGATATTTTATAATACCAATGAAAGTTAGATCGCCATCGCCATGGAGATTTGCAGCAACACACACGGACACCTTTTAAAAAAAATCATTTATTATGTGGGATAATATGTAACAATCAGATATTCCTCTACCTACTGTTTTCGGTTTGTCCAAGTACCGCTAATGAGTACCGCTATTGGCTAGGTATAACAAAGTTAGGGAAGGAAATACGTGATTTCCTTCCATTATTATGTGGAATGTCGACAATAACAGAGTTGACCATTTAGTTTCTATGGCAACCACATTTTTAGCAGAGACACTGAACTTCGTACAGACCCAGAATGATTTATCTGTTACGAAGCTTATCTTAGAATCGAGAGAGAGACCCAGATACACGAAACTTTCATTAATTTTCATGTGACTTAATTTAGCACCCAATGAAACATAAAAATGATTCTCCAAGGAAGCTCCGCATACCTTAATTTTGTATTAAAAACCTCAAGGTTCACATGTTAGCTTAGCTCTTCTCCATAAGTATTATACATAGTATAGACATTATAGTCTGCCTGTAAATGGGTAAAAAAAAATGCTTCTAGTTTGAATTTTGAGTTTTATATAGTATCTAATGGCAGTCCCACTGTCCCATTGATGACGCCCACTGCGAACGGAGCCCCTAGTACTTGTATTTGAAATATCCTACCAATTATTGGGAACGTAATAAGTACAAGGGCTAGTTGGGTCCCAATTAGATGTAACCGAATATCAACATAATATTACAATCTGACCACACTGCAACTGCAATGCAACCACACATACACAGCAGCGATATCTTTACTGCTTTACGTAAATATAGTACTTACTCGTATGCATAGATTACATGAACATGTTGTTCAAAAATCATAGTCCTTATTACCTATGTCGTGTAACCACAGGAGCTATAAAGTAATATAGCTCATGTGTTAAATCTATGGCGTGAAGGTTGGTTGCGATTTGAGGCCGCGCGAGTCAACGCCACTGCCAAGGTCGCCTCGTCCGCCACTTGGAACAATAATAATTGTTACTTGGATTCGGTGCAAGCGACTGAGCTTTATCTTTTATTGATTAATCGTACATTGTGCCATTACAAGACAAAAAGAAAATGTCTAATTGGCAAAATAGATATGTGAACACGGTTATCTCTCAGTTACGCAGATTAGCATATTGTTAGGTACTTTTTATAGTTTGAGTCTTAAATAATTTGCATTTCTATGCATGAAAATGTGCTCCTTTACGAAAACAGTACTTTGGAGACGTTACTTTTAGGATTGTCCTAACAACATTGTACTTCATCATTGACATGTGGCATTGTCATTCTATGACGGTCACCATCAACTGACCAATGACCATAGTCACCAGTCCAAAAGGTCGCCTCGACCCGAGGTATCGTTCCGAGAACTTATTTAGTAGAATAATAAAGAGATGACGCAGCAAAATCGATAATAATTGGGTATCGAATAATTTTCATTCGCGATTTGTTTCTTTGTAGAGGAAAGCCGTGCAATGTAAATTTGCGAGCGAATGTGCTCGGGTGAACGATCGCTATAGAACCGGTCTGACAGGCAGCCGCGGCAAGAAGAATCCTCCCGGGAATGTGCCGCGCTCTGCGGACCTCCGACCACTCCTGCACTCCTCTATCTGCTCCCAGATATTTCCGGTTTATATTGAAACTAATTCGTTTGAAAACCACTCCACAATTGCGTTATCGGTCATTGTGTAGAGGAAACAGCAACAGGAAATATGGATTTTAAGTACTGTAGTGTTTAAATAAATAAATGTAACAGTGATTCAATAACGAATCTATTTTTCCTGTTAATTATTTATAACTTTTTAATTAATACAAAAAAGTTTTTGCGATATATGCCTAAACAAATGCTCAGTACCTAGACTGAGCATTTGTTTTTCAGTCTAGGTCGTTTCCTCGTTGGTGGAGACTTGCAATCAATAAGCAATAAATGCTTTCGTATTGTAAGAACTGATTCCCTCAAGTTGAAATAGACGTGTGTTGTGTTATCGGTCACTTAACAGAACGACATCACTTTTAAATTGTAACCAGCATGTCGTCTGTCGATTCTGTAGAAATCTCACTGTGAAGACATGCGTGAAGTGAGCTGTCAGTGTCATCCCGGCTTGATCAATCCCTAGCATCAGTGGCACTGACAGCTCACTCCGCGCTCACTTCACCTAAGTTTTCACGATGAGTTAGTTACTTAATAGCACTACCTGTATCGATATTATAGTAGTAATATATGTCTGTAATTACATCACTATTGCTTTTTGGTTGTAGTAAAACTTCTGAGTCCCTACTACTACTCGACCATCACTCGGGTTAATCCGGTACGATTGTAAACTTTCTTATTTCATATACATATTTTCATTCAGCTCGTTTTATTTTGGGTTTAAACGATAAACGATAGAAATATAGAATACTAACTGCGTTGAGCACCATGTACTCTATCACGTGATTTATTTATCTGTCTTTGCTTATTTAAAATTATTTTTACCTATTTGTGGTATAGTATTTTTATTCTGGGCGCATGCATCGTCTTCACTTATAAAAATATAATTAATGTATAAAAATATTATTAAACATTTTAAAAGAGTAACGGTGGCGTTACTTGTCCCTTCTTCTCCATACGAAACTACCTTTTGGAAGGGGCGCCTAGAATCAATTCTATTTAAATGTGCCATGCCTTTTAGTGCCTATTTGAAATTAATGCTTTGACTTTGACTTTGTGCCTTCGCTGGGTTGTGTGTGTCAGTAACACTCCGACGGAGTCCCGAATTCTCGATACTTTTTTTTTTTTTTTATTCATCAATTAGTCTCTCTGCTGTTATATTGGGTCTTGGGATCGAATTTTAGTATCGGTGAACTATTGTGATCGATAGTGAGGTGTGCTATCGTTCCTCTGCCAACAACGCCCTCGAGTTATATGTAGGTACTCGTACAAGTTCTTGGGTGGCTCAACATTGATTTCTTTACATTTGGGTAGTAGGAAGATATTGGTGCCGATTCCCATCATACACCGCACTAAGCTAACTGTAAACTATCACTAAAATTCCTTACTTTTGGCTATGAGAAACTTATAGCTATTCTTAAAATTAACTAAATTTAATAATAATTTTGACACAACTAAAATCGAATTTAACAATCGCGTCTCCCAAGTGTTTTTTTTTTTTACTTCGCAACGTGTTTGCTCTACCCCGTGTTTTTTTTTTGGAGTCGGAGGCGCGCATGTGGGGCCCCGACGTGTTTTATATGGAGTTTTACTCTTTTTAGATTATACAACATTTTTGTGATTTTTTGTCTAGTTTAAAGGCATTTGTGACAAGAGAATCGGCACCATTAAGTTATTTACACACTACCTTTATATACATAAAGGTAGTGTGTAAATCCTTCGAGCCTATGCGTGTGTGTTTACATTTCATTTTCTTTAGGTATTTATTTAGGTACCCAACAACCGATTTAGCAAAAAAATATTGTAAAATTAGAATAAAATTAACAACTCCTTTTTCAAAAAATAAATCTTTTATTTGTTCTAGGGAACAACGGGAAGGAGAAAGAAAATTCTCGAAACAAGGAAGCCACGTCACCAGCAGCGCGCTCCGCAAACGGTCAGTACCTTCCAAAACCATTTGGTTATCTCTTCACAGCATAGTTCTTCATACGCTAACAAAATCTCATTGACTAACATCGCGGGCTCGCGGTCTATAGTTACCATGGTGATAATCGCGTATTAAAGCTTGAATGAGTGCTTAATAATCGAGCTTCCAATCGGGAAGAGAGGGAGAGGGAGCTCCCCTCGTTCGTGCGCAAGGGTTCGGGGATCGGGGAGGGTACACAACGCACATGCGGCGCGGCGCGTCCCCGGGGCCCGGGGCCCGCGTTGCGGCGCGCGCAGCCGGCACCCCTGAGCTCCGCCGCGCCCCGCCCCGCCCGCGCCGCACACCCCTCTCTGCAGGGGCGACTCGCGACACCCCATCCTACCACGTTTTTGCGGAAATTTGGAATCCTCTCTAGATTTTCGACTCGGTACATCATATTCGCATTTCGATTTTATTTCAAATCGCCCAAGGCAGGCAGTGCGTTATTAATTTATTAATACCTATTCAAATTGATAATCATCTCAATAACGTTAGGTAACGAGAATGAGTCATGCATACATGATAATATTAATACATAGATTATGTTATTTATGTTCCAATAACGGTTCGTCCAATCAATTACGACAATAACAATAATAACCGTCGCCTTGGTACGAGACAAAACAATGAACTTGATATAACTAGAGTTTACATTATATAGTGCTAACATACCACTAGCTCGGTCTCGTTTACATAGCTACTGCTTATTTCAATAATTATTATTCTCGCCTGCACAAAAGCATCCCAACACCCTGCGGTATGTTATTGATAATAAAACGTTGGAACACAATGTCAGCATGTCGTCAGACGTGACTTATCAATGGGACACACTGCCAGATAAAAGGACATCCGACTTCCGTGCCTACGCCTACCTACTACTCGTGTAACATTAGAAATATTATAATCGGTAAAGTACCTAATGCATATGTCATTACAACACTATGTAAATTCTAAAACGCTGTATCTATCTCTTCGTTGCTAAATAATACTACGTACGTACACAAGACACTTTCAAAATAGACCCTTTTACCCACCTTAATTAATGAAGGCTTTAACATTCCTTTAATTTTAAAAGAAAATAAAACAAAATTTCTTTTTAGTCGTTTTCCTCTCCGCTCGGTAGAACATCTTGTATTTTGTTACCATCCGAAAGGATCCTTTAGGATCAGAACTCTATATAAACATTATTTATTTTTAATGGTCAACATGAAATCTTAAAATCCATTCTATGTCCTCCAGGGCCCGCTTCAACATTTCACATACGCCCAATAACCCAGCCAAAAGATGGACACTAAACGTTGACTTTATTTTGCTACTAGGAGAAAAACATAAACCTATCGTTAAGCATCATATGTCTCAAGTTCAGAGGTTTATCAAGAGAATAGGAATTTGCTTATTGCGTCGCTCTCGTTGTAGTCTAGTAGACAAAGTCCACAAAGACTTTTTATTTTTATTTTTTTAACGTAATCGTTAATTGATTTGGATTGGACAACTCTTCATAAATTAAAGATATGTCGATGCTCAGTCTGGCTGTCTCGGTTTTTAACCGACTGCCAAGAAGGATTATGTTATGTGTTGCATTTCAGTTACCTATTATATACAGCATTATGTTTTCTGTCTTTGTTCTTCTAACTTTTGTCGAGTAAAATAAACAACAGTTCACGTTCGGTTAACGTGTTCAACTCGTGTCAGTTTTTATCGATAGAGCGATGAGTCGGTGACGTCAGCGAGCATAACAACCACCTTTCCACTGGGAATAAGCGATTAGTTAATTGGTTAGTTAGAATCTTCCCGTCCATTACAGCAAACTATGAGTCAAGTGTCGTGGTATTCCTTAATTGATGTTATGACGCTCTTCACTCACTGAGATAGGACTAAGTATATCTTTTGTTAACCACTAACAATGTTTGAGTTATGCACGTACAAATTAAGGTTTAAAAGCTGCCAGGTAAACAAAAAAGCTAAACGTCTACAAAAAAAAACAGGCACTTTCTTAGCTGATGTTCTCGTTATTTTATCATTTACCCTTTTATACAAGCGAACGCAATTCGTTAATTCGCAGCCTCAGCCCTTCGTATTTTCGCAATTTGGATCGGTTCCAGTGGTGAACACGACAGCATAAAATACTTTTAGAATTTTTGTTTTTATCATTCCAATATTGTTCATGTAATCATTTATTTACTTAGCTACATAATATCTTAACTAACCCATTTCTATATAAAAATCGAAGAAGCCTACGTAGGTGGGTACAAGTACTACTTGTGCATCGCTATGCTGTGCCTAACGAGCAGCGTACGGTTCGCTACAGACCTACAGATATTTTTCTAGTTCATATATATTACGTTATAAAATAACTGAACAATAATAATATGTACATAATCAAATTAAAAAGCAAATCAATAATGCGAAATTAACTCTGTCTGTCTGTCTGCCTTTTCACGCCTAAACCACTGAACCGATCGATAGGTAAAACGGAAAATGTATGGCAGAAACTTGTGATATTGTCGAATTGTCTCTTTTCGGCTTTATTAAATAGCCTCCTGGAGAAAAAGCTTATACTACTTTCCTGGATACTAGTAAAATAACAATTAAAATTATAATATACCAAAAAAATAGACGATGTCACAAGCAACAGCTAGTACCTTTATTATAATTATTAAGTTACGATAGGCAGGTCACTTTTTTTCACACACAGCTGCCATTGGTTTCTCATTACTTTCAATTCCAGCATCAGGAATTTTGAAGGTAGCAAAATTAGACAAATGCTAATTGATTTTCGAGTCATGATTATAATTTATTTAGTAGAGCGAGGCGTACAGGCTTCCAGCTGATGTCATAGTGGTAAGGTCAATGAACTTGCACTGAACATTGCCTACAATTAATAATTCGTGCTGTTAAGGCGGCTGACCGCGAGCACATTTGGTGAACTTAATTTTTTCGCAATCATTATTTCAAAGCAAGAATCATTCGGAATTTAACATCTCAAGATGTTAGAACAAAGTTCAAATACCTATCCATCTTGCTTCCGTAACTATTATTTTCATGTGTATTAACTTCCTAAAGTCTACCTACCAGAACTGTGAAGGAAGTAAGTGTCATGAAACATCACTTTACAAGTGACTATAAAATACTGACTTCTCATATGAGAGTTTTAGTTCTAGCAATAGGTATATTTACCCACTTACATGCTTTATTCACACCCGCAAGTTGCACGTCACAGTAATTCTTCGCGCCTTATAATATTACAGCCACAGTTATTGCAGCTGGATCAGTTCCGCCTTGATGGGCAGACAAGTCTTTACGTTGTGTTCATTACCGGAAGACAGTGACTAATCCATGAATTAGGTAGACTTCAAAACTTTGATAAGCTGTCGATAACTACCTTACTTTGTTTTTATAGATGGAATATTTCTTCAGCAGGTAGAGTACGTAACATACTATGCATTACATGATCTTACTCCTCTGCTAATCTGTTATTAGAATAAAGGTAGCCCCATAACTTCTAACATAGTGAATTTTGCAATAAAAAATCTGTAGTACAAAAAGCAGCTACAATGTTCTTTTGATAGTTATATTATTATGGGACGAGGCCGATAACATAGGACACGTTCCTGAATACATAAGCCTGTACCTAAGACTTATTTTCTAAATAGGTACGTATATTAAATGATAAATGATTTTATTTCTGTAAGTAGGTTTTTACAAACACTTTTACACGTCAATCATATTTTAAAAGTAGGGCGTTTCCTATCTGACTACTCTGAGAAGAAAGGCCGAAACAAACTCAGAGGTCACAGTCTCTTTTAAAGTCCAGACATAATCTTGGTCAGGTCATGTGAAGACCATGTAGATTGATGTCTGAAATGGTCTTTTGAGGAAAGAACCACACAGAATGATTGGAACTGTCCAGTCAGTGCACGCATTTGTCAGTAATCATGCAGCTCAACACAGGACTTAAGGACCTCAACGATTCGACGAACATTACCAAAGAAATGACCTTTGGGTAGGCCGCATAAATTACTCAAACTGTCAGACCTATAAATATAATATTAAATCTAACTTTAAAAAAAACTGAGATATAAAAAAAAACAAATCCACACTGCCTTCACATTCACAATAATTAAAATATTAGAATACTTCAGTAAGTAAATTTTCTTGTCATTGTATAGTATTTAAGTCCATTAATGTCAAAGTGTATAAAATCCGAGAATAAACTTGGTCAGATCATATGAGGACCCTGCAGACTGGTGTCTGAAATGGTCTTTTGAGGAGGGTATTGATACGTAGGTACCTTACAAATCTTTAAGAAACGATGTCTTATTCTACAATAGAAAGATTAGTCAGACGGCACGGTTTGTGTAGTGACTGAGCGTTGGCTGATGCGCTGCGGGTCGCGGGTTCGATTCCCGCACGGAACAACGATTGGTATGATACCTAGTTGTTCCAGCGGCCTAATTACGTAACACACTATCAATCATAATCTGAACCATTTTGGAGGATTTTGGTAATCCAATCATATTTTATTAGGTATGTATTATTGTAGATTATCTAAGTGTGTCGCCGATGGGTGACTCAAATTCGAGCGTTTGGATTGGTCTCGTGGGCCTGTTTACTCGGAGAAAGTAAAGATGGTCAAGATTCATAGATGTATCCTCACCTACCTACCTACCTACTAACCTGCATATTATCACAGATACAAGCTTTTGACATCAATCTAAGTTGAATATTTCTAATAAAATGTTCGAAAAGTTATTCATTTAATTTCAAAGACTTGCTAAACCTACCTACTTAGTAACTAGTTTAACTACCCACTGCTCAAAACCCCAATTAGTTTTGCATTTTGCACAAACGGTAAATATTGGTACCGCGGATACGTTCGCCTCTCGTTGTTAATTAGTGCACTCGAGCTATTACATTAAAATTGCTTACGGTTCGAAAGCGTCTCCGCTAGTGCATACCGCGGTTACCTACAATACTTTTAAAAGATTGAGCCAAAAAATTATCATTTAAGCTTATTTATTTGCACTCAATAACAAGGTAAAATTAATACGAGTTGGACGCCAGTGATAAGAGGTCAATACATCGTCGTTTATCGCAGTTCAATGACCGCGCAAGATTTACGAGGAAGAATATTGCACAGAACACTTTACCAAGTACGTACCTCATCATTTGCCCAGCCAGTTCCAAAATGCTGGTGCATCCGGCTAGATGCAGCTGTATACCAGCATTTTACATAGAGCGACTGCCTATCTGACCTCCACAACCCAGTTACTGGGTATTACAGTACCCCTTGGTAGGACTGATTGTCAGACTTTCTGGCTTCTGACGATTTGCAACGACTGTCAAAGATCCAGGATTTTTTACAGCTAGGTCCAACGGCTACAAGTGCTTTCCAAGGCACAGAGGTGTTTCGGTACGTTAGGTCCTAAGTTTAATAACTACATACCCACCTACCTAATAAAATAATAAATATTTTATTCTCACAGCATTTAATATCTGATTGCCAAACTGTTTAAACGCACACAATTAATTCTCTGACATTGTTTCTAAAACCACACAAAACCTAAACTGTATCTTCTTAAATACATATAACATTTTGATAAATATAGATAATTATATCGTAGCCTAGAGACCAATATTTTTGTAATAGGTGGGTACATTGTCTTTCATGTGTATCAAACCATTTGGTCAGTCAGCGCACGCCGCGCGCCGATTAAGCAGCCAATCAGATCATTTTTATTCGGCTTGATTTACAAATAACTATGTATAGTGAGTGAATATAATTATCCTTAACTGCAATAATCCTCACTCTGCGATATTGTAGTTTTCTTTAAGTGAAAGAGTTTTCGTGATCGGGTAAAACTTCCAGAGATTACCAATTACAATCAATTTTACCTCTTTTCAATATTAGTTTAGAGAAAAGATAACAACGACAAGCGCGAGCGCAGGCACCGCATTAGTGATCGTGTTGCAGAAACAATAGCCGACGCCGGTAGCCGCGGTCGCTGCGGCAATCCACCTGACTAACGCTACACTCAGACCTCAGGGCTATCACCGAAGGATATAAAAACATTAAAAAGTTTTTTTAACTTTCACTGTCACATCTGCAACCTTAGTAATAGACTGGAACAACCTGTAATTCTTCTGCCTGCCATGGTCCCAAAAACTATGTATTTAATTAATGTGCTCAGTCTATTTAGGTGCCATTTATTTTTGATTATTGAGCAGGAACATACCTATTGAAATTTGTAGTATGCTTTTAATAGTGTACTACCTAAACTACCGATATAGTTCAGTTAAAAGAATACCAAATCGTCTCGATTAATTTCCGTTTAGTAAATCCCGTTTAATGAATGAGTAATTATGGATTGTTCGAAAGTTTCTGCCAAGAAGCTGAGTACCTACCTAATTTAGAATTTAATCAGGTTCCTATTTTAAATAAGTCTTCGTAGGAATAAAATCCGGCAGCAAATGTTTCGGAAATCAAGTAGAGATGGTAGCGCGGATCGAGTGCGGGAGGCTGCGCAGCTGCGATCAATACGTGGAGCCGTGGACGCCGCCACCGCGCCGCGCCGCCCGCCGCGCGCCTACGAAAGCGAACGCACCGACCTCGCTGCCCTTCACCGAAGTGTCGACGACCCCTGGACCCCGCGCACCTCCCCACACGCTACGCGTCCCTCGCACATCAGCCCTTCGCACTTCTCCAACTCGATCTTCGTGACCTGATTAGTTAACATTTCCTTTGTCACCAGAAAACCATCGACTGAGTTACTAGGTACCTTCGTACAACGATCCTTTTATCATCATCATGTTCGTCAGGTTTATGAGATTGGTGCAATTTTGTTTCTAAAATCGTTAGATGTGTAAAAGCTTCCGTTTGAACCAGTCATTTCCTGTACCTATGGAAATTCATATCCCCTTCCCTTCCAAACAATAACGTCGTTGGATATCAATTTATTATCCTCGTTGTAATAATCATTTTGAATTGAGAGAATTCGAGTAGTAGATTGGTTTCGTTCGAAAAATATTTTCTCTTTTATTAAGCTTTTGCCGTTTACTTACAATTTTGTTGCATTTATATTGTTGTTTGATCATTATTTTTTCTAGAAACATTAATTTTGTTACTGAAGTACCGTTACATCAGTTACCTAATGGCTATCATTAGTAATCTAGCTTACAACTCTAGCTGGATCATAGGACGCCAGTGGCGTTACCTTTGCGGGGTGTCTAGCCAATGAACTTGAATCGGATAGACTCCCGCTGACAAGACATAAATACACGGGCGCACTATGCCGCGCAGCTGAAAAATAATTTAAAAGTGTGTAAATTAAGAACTTTTGTTAGGTTTTCCAAATATAACGTAGTTGAGGATTACTAACCTAAAGTTTAACTTTGAAAAACGCTACAGAGCTGAAATATAGGCAGTTATAAGGAATACCTACAGTACGCATAAGAACTATTTAATATACTAACAAATGAAGTGAGTAAATAGCATTCAGAATAGAATAACCGCCTTACAGTCAATCAATTAAAATTCAATGTAAGACAAACAAATTCCGCTTACAAGGATCGGAGTCGGATGTCGGGTGCGGCATCTCACGTGGCTCAGTCCACGACTATTTTGGGCAGCGTGCATGGCATTTGGGACGCGTGCTGAAAACTACATACTTACTGCGGTTTATTTTCGGATGCCCTACTAACGGGTCTCTTACTTCATAGATGAAATATCGGAATTTCCAACTATTACATTTAGGCATTTTATTATTACGACTTGCATAAAATAACAGTAGGTAGGTATTTTTATTATATGAATTTATCCAAGTGCATTATTGGTATCTGGCTGGAGAGTAATCATTCACGGTCTTGTGAGCTTTAAATTCATTCATGACTATCCAGTGCGCATAGATAAAAAGTACAGCTAATTAGGTTCGTCTAAACACACACAGTTAACGTTTTTAGCCTACCTAACGCAGCACCAGTAAATTTAACGGTGAATTAACCAACATCCAGTATCTCTTTCAATACCTACCTACCTAAATTGAATTTCCTGCATTTATACATTTTTGTAGATAGATATCAAATTAGTAATAATAATAGGTACCTAAGTAATCACATTGTATGGTGTGGGACAAAAGTCGTGGCCCCGGTAGGTACTTAGTGCCAAGTAGCTTTTTTCCAGATCTCACAATAGACGCCTATTGTAAAATAATTAAAGTAGGTAGGTAATGATTAATCAGTGGGCCTAGTGTGAGTTTATTTTAACGGTCTCGATTCCTCGAAAGTCGAAATGGTTAAAAGAAACTCAGGGCCTCAGGTACCACGAGTAAGTTAAGTAGGTATATGAATTTGATTCGAAATTTATTCTGGTAGGAATCGACGGTGGGTGGGTAATACTGACGGTGCCTTTTTGGTACCTAATTGATGCTAGATTTGCAATTTCTATACTTTAGTAGGTAATTGACGATTGCAACGACCGAGCGAGATATAGAAGGACGGCGTAGTTACTACAACAGTTTGTTCGTGTCGTTCCGGGCCGAAAGCTCTTCCCACCGCCCGCGGCAACCCACCTACGCGCTTTATCGACCCGCTTGCCGAGACACCAACGAAATAGCCGGCTGCAGCGCGCTCGTACACTTGACATTCGGGATCTCCAATAGAGGGTCCACGAGACACGAACGACCCTGTAAGCGTTGACTGTAACGATATCCAGTAAGTACCTACTCTAGGTTCATACTGGTGTTTTTTATTTCTGGTTGTCTGTAAAAGATCGCTTTTAGCGATAAGACCGCCCATTGTCACCCAATGTAAAATTTCTACATCAATGTCTGTAATTTATAAGGTGCACATAATAAAGAGTATTCTATTTTATTTCAGTTAGAGAGCCAGAAATGTCCAGTTAGTTAATAGGAACATAATTTTATAATGTTTTATGTCCATTATCATTCGCATAATTATAGCAACAGGAAAATACTATCTACCATAAAACGGAAGCAAATTATTTATCTTGAAGAGCAAAACATGCAACATCTCCTAAACTTCAATACTTACTATCTCATCTAATTATTTCTTCTCGAATTCCTTAGGCAGTACGTATTTCTGAGGTTGGGTTTTGGATTTGTGAAATTGACTTTTAATCCATAAAATAACCAATGTTAACCCAATTTGAACAAAAGACCCTAGACCCTATTTAAAGAACATCTTACCAAAAATTATCTCGTAAAGGTTTTTTGAGATAGGTACCTACTTTTAATTTTTCCTTTGTGTTCTTTTATGGAGATGCTGGTTTATTTTGTAAATAAAAGCTTGTAACAATGAAATATTCGCAAATATGTTTAATTTTTTTGATCCAATACAGATAGGTATTTTACATCGTAACAGCAAATATTGTGACTCTTCCTTCCTTGTGCAAGCGACGAACATTAAAAATTAAAGATTATCTTTTCATTGTTAACAGGCGAGGAGCACCCAGGTCAGAAGCAACGCAAAGGGTTTTTCAGAAGCCTTTGGAAAAAATCTCGCCACTACTCTCTGGAGCACCCTTGAAGCAACGCTATGGGGAACTTTCGACTTGATCACGATTCATGATGTTGCTTTTCCCCGCACCCAGTAAGGATGGAAATCAAGAAAATGTTCGGACGATAAGTGTAACAAATTAATGAGCGTATTCGGTACTTCGGGGAGAAAGACCAATAAAGTCTGCTGGAACGAACAGTCGAACTTGACGAATATATATTTTTGAAACACGTTTAATACGCAATGTCAATCCATTCGATAGAATACTTTGTAATGAAACAAAATTAATAACCAACACAGATATACTACAGCAGTTGTAGGAGACAGTTCTCAATTACTTGTTGGGTTACGGAATCAATTAGTTATTTATGATGTGTTGGCATATGGGACTTTTGGAGTATTACCTATTATTTTAATAAATCTGTTGTTTAGGGATGATATTAAACATTGTGTATTAATTTGTATAATTCATGATTTTTATAATAGATAATTTACTTGTTAAGATTTGATAAGTACCTATGTATTTAATTCATACACGACAGCGTTTTCTTTTCGTATAAATAGAATTGTAGAAATGTAGATAACCACGTAGTAAGTAAAACAAACGCGTTTCCATTTCTTTGATATATTGTTAAGTGAAATAACGAATAAACAGCAATTTGTATGTCATCAGAGGAAATCTACTTTGATTAAATTTAGATAGTAACGCAACTTAACTTTAAATCTCTTATCATAAATTCTCTGAAAATAATTTATAAGTAACTACAATGAGAAAAATCCTCGGGAGTTGATAACCAAAATCACTTGATAAATTATTATTGCTACAAGTTAAAACATTTTATACCAATCCTTGTATTCGAGTGTACTTAACTCTTAATACTGTAGATTTTGTCAAAAGGAAAATAAATTATGTTCATTAGCAATAAAAAAAGTTTTTTTTTCTTTTCCTCCTGCAATTCATTTGGTTGATTTTCAAAGAAACAAAATATTATAATACAAATCATTTTATTATTAGATAGACACAGTTCCCATCGCTTATCAGAAACAATGTACAAAGCTATAGTAGTAATATCAAATATAAACAATATGCACCCTTCGTTTACTGCAAGCCTTGTCTGAGGATACAGGGTAATTGAGCGCTTCTATTTCTGCAGCTAAGAGATAGAAAAGAATAGAATGCAAATGTTTATTACTCACTACACAAGAATATAAATGCGGCACAATTAAAAAGAAAGCATAGCAGAAAACTGTAATAGCGAGCCATGTGGAGGCCGCGGCCGCGGCGCGTCGCGGTACGGGCCTCGCGCGCCACGCACTGATGTGTCGGATATTACTCACACGATGGATCCAGTGGGACTAGAGATCTTCAATTAAAATCGTAATACTTGGGTTACAGTGTCTTTCAATTTGTAACAAGCCCTTACACAAATGCTATTTATAATTATATATATATGTTGTATAAATGTTGTTACAGTAATTTCATTACGTGGTTAATATAACTTCTCTTCAAGCATCTGTACGCGGGCATTTTTGTCTAGATGGCTAGTGACGCTATTTTCAAGTCTACCTCAATTATAATTTAGATCATTGTACACGCCAGATAAAGTATCAGAATGCTTGAGAAGAAACCTAAAAAAAATCTCTATACATCATGCTTTGAGACCTGCTTGCAAAGCTGAATATGCTTTACCATACTGGTCAATAAAAGCAAACTTTAAAATACATGTTTAAACCATTAACAGCTCACAATTACTTTATGGAAGCGGTGAGCGTATAAAAAGGGTCCAAAATCCGCAAAGTAATTGCATCTGCACACAGTTATGAAACGCATCACGCACTGATGACGCCATAATTTATCGAATATCAAAACAAATGAACGGTCCTTATCACTTTATAGAATATACAAAATGCAGTTACTTATTTCCCTGTGGAAAAAATATTATCTTATAGTATTCTTAGATCACGGCGCGCTTCGATCTGTAAAAGAAAGAAATTATGTTTTGAAGTCTCCAGGGCAATTTAATACTTTATATATCCCGGTGTCTAAATCGTTAAAAATAGCAGATATTGTTAGAACTCACCTCTAATAACCACAGGTAATTAAATAGTCTCCTAACTTCTCCACTACAGATGCGGCTTGCTGGGGTTGGATGGGTTCTTCATACAGAGAAATTACGACGGCTGAAACAAAACATTAAAATTAACTAGCCGCTGTAGACTATGCACGACCGTCACTTTGATTTACTTTCCCCGCATATACCCGTGCTTAAGTACCTAACGAACTTTCCCTTTCGTTAACATAATGAAGATAACAACTTTACTGTACGTAACATGAACATAAAAGTAATTTATAATTACGAAACAACGAATAATTTCGACGGTTGCAGTCACAAATCTAATAAGAAATGAATATTACACGTAACACGTTTGGCCATACTAATATTATAAATGCGAAAGTAGCTCCGTCTGTGTGTTAGCTTTTCACGCCTAAAGCCTAGAAGGAAGTCTGGGAACTGGAAAGGACATAAGCTACTTTTCACCCAGGATATTTGTATAAAAAATGATGGAATGCAAAATACACGCAAACGAAGTCGCGGGCAACAGCTAGAGTATAATAAAGCTATCATTAGATCACCATTATAATTAGCTTGTACAACTTGCCTCTACAGGGATATTACTTCCTACTTTCGTATCTAGGGCAATTTAGGACCCGTCTTTATCGAAGGAGTAGTGCTGGCCCATACTGGCCCTTCCATAGTAATAAAATTCCAATACTGACATTTTTTTATCTCAAAAAAAAAGTTTGTTTCCAAATAGAACAAAAAATATTTTAAAAAGTGTAAAAGCTAAAAAAAAAGTTGAAAGGGAATCATTAACTTGGCATGGGCAAGTGATGACGAATCATGTTGTTCAAGTAGAAAAATAGTTTGGATTGTGTGAAGAGATAAGTGTAGCGACAAAAGCTCTACAGCTTCGCAAGTCTGGGGACTATATAACTTTAAAGGCTCGTATAGACTGGCGCGACACAAAGACACCGCGAGTCGCGCGCGATTCTCGTCGTTTGTCGCGCCTGTTTGTAGGAGACTTAACTTGAAATTTAGCCGGCAGCTACTAATATAGCGCTGTGTCAGTTAGCCCGTTTCGAATTTCCATATTTATTTACGCGACGAATTTTTGATGTATCTTTTCGATTCCAAACAAACGTAGTGATAACTTTTTATTTCATAGTTTTTTCGTTAAAATATACTATGCAACAACCACTTATTTATGCTGTCGACGTAGTATTATATTATCTGTACTGTCGATAAGATCGATACTATGCATGCGTAAATACTCATACAACTACGGAACCCTTCACTGCGCGTGGTCTGACTCGCACTTGGCAGTTTTTTGTCATGCGGTTTACACACTGGCAAGACGCGACTGCAAAATCTATCCTTTCTACATTTTCCATGATAAGCGCGTGACAGGCGCGACGCTACCCAAGAAGAATGGCGGTGTGTCAGACCAGCAACGCAACATGTTGCACTTGTGGTAATCAGTTGACATGGTTTGGGTAGGATATGATGCGGAGGAATGAGTGTTGAGTATGGATGTGGATAGCTTTATAGCCATGGCTGGATTGCGCTAAATGATGGATAGAAACTGGGTGAATACTAAGACGACGACGGCTGATAGATGTTATTTATAAGGAATACTAGCTTTTGCCTAGCCTTTAGCCCATGTTGCCCAGACCTCGATTTACCGAGTTGTAGGTCATAGGTTCGACAGGCGCTTTACTTTGTATTAATTATTTCATCACCACTGCTCTCAAAACGGTGAAGGAAAATATCGTGAGGAAACTGACATGTCTTAGAACCAAAAATTTGAAGACATGTGACATCTACCAACCCGCTCTGGGCCCGCGTGGTGGATTACGGCCCACTCCCTCTAACAGAGAGGAGGCCTGTGTCCCAGCAGTGGGAACAAAATAGGATGATTATGCTAGTTTTTGCCTCCGACTTTACACGCGTAGAGGTGGCAAATTATCCCACGGTTTTGATCCCGGTAGTAAACCAGGATTTACCTATCCTATGACCTAATAACCCAGGTCATGATCTACCTAAGTCAAATTTCATCCAAAGCCGTTCAGCCATTGGGCATTCAGACAGACAGTTGGAGTTACTTTCGCATTTATAATATTAAAAAAGATAGTGTGGATTAAAACATAATATGGATATTCAGGAAGAAAATTGTAGCGGGCCCTTGAGAGCAAATCAAGTACCCATAACAAACGTGAAATGCTGTGACTGCTGTGACTGCTGTGAGTGACGTCGCGGAGTTATCACAGGACTAGGTGGACATCGTGTTTTATATTATTTCCTGTTAGGAAATAATCAGGGTAGACCAGTTTTGATCCGGTACGGTAAAAATCTGTTGATTCTCTTTCGATGCCATGGGACCAACTGGATACAAAAGCAGGTGCACGATGTAACTCGTAGGCCTGATTGGAGCAGTTCAGCGAAGATGGTCAATTCTCGAAAGTAAAAAGCGTTCAAATTAAAGTAAATTATAGGTATTTTTGACAGATTGAGACTGAGATTAGAATGCTAACCATTCTTAAAAACACGAGAACTGTCCTTCAAAACCAAAACCCATAAATAAGGCTCTGTAAGTTATAGTATTGTATATAAGATTTTATTGTTATATAGGTCGGATTTATGCTGTCAGCGACTGAACTGCCACATATTGTTGATCTCATGTTGCCATACAACATACCTCTCTTTCCTACAAACCATATTTTAGTTTAGGGTCTTGCGAGACAGTCTTACATCAAAATATTTTAGTTGTAATAAACAACAAATGCCCACCTTGCTGTGTCTTCATGCAGTGCACGCCGACCTTGCCGAGTTTAGCGCGTATGATGCGGTCTGTGCCACTGAGGTAGATGTACCGTGTACCCGCTATCGTCAGGCCACCACTCGTTAACAGTGATTCATTGTCGAAACCGGCCACTATCTTCGCAACTTCATCTTTCGATATCTGTTAACAAATGTTAAAATGTTAAATTGAGCAAAAATAAACAACAAATATTCATAAGTCGTAGAAAACTATGTCCTATAAAGAGATGTTATTTGGGGTCATTGGGTGGTCGTATTTGTACACATTTTTTTTTCATATAGATAACTGAAAAACATTCTACAAAAATAAAAACAGCTGAAATAAAGACTGAATAATCAGTTACAGAAGTCGGTGGCGAAACATTAAACAATAAGATACCGACTTCTCAAAAAAATAAGTGCTAACTCTTCCCCACATAAATTCGTGTAACACATAATTAAGTTAAGGAAAGACATAATTTTGCCATGGTCGGTCCGTATGTGTCATTGTGTGGCCTGTATTTGTAAGAGACTGGAGTCTTTAAGGTCTGTTTTTCGGTCCTCACTACGTACTGCATTACGTAAAACTAGTTTCAACCAATCAAATGGCTTTAATCTAGTTTTACGTAATGTTTTGAGTGAGGTTCTGTTATACGACCATACGGGCCTTAGTCTTCATTTCGAGACTCTGGTCTTTTGAATCCTAGTTTAGGACTAGTAGTGTGCCGAGTCACGAGTTCTTTGAGTCCTTGTGAGTCTTTCGGGTCCTAGTTTTTTGAGATGAACTGATTACGAGCTTTAAAGTTGGGTGTATTTTGCTATCAATATTTAAGGTACAAAATCAGTTCAAAATTATGTAATTTAGTTTCATCACATACGAACTGAAAACGGTCATCAAAAAAATAGTTTGATAATAACCCACTTTTGGCTATATTCTATGGCTACTCACTTTTTATTTTACTTCATTCACTTATAACCAGATAAGGACTCAGTATCGAGTTCTTTTGAAAAGACTCCAGTCTCGAATTCTTTTAGACAAGACAAGATCAATGAGTCTTCAAAACAACAGAGTCTTTAAAGATAAATTGTAGGATTCGATTTTTTACAACACTACGTGTGACCATCCATTATATACCAAGACTTTTCCGGGCCTCGGAAAGCACGTTAAGCCATTGGTCTCGGCTGGTTAGGCTGGAAACCGACCGCAATATACTTGGAATAAGGTTAGGTAAAAAAGTATTTATGGATTTATCTTTTCTAGTTTACTTTTCGCGTGACCATTTATTATCAGACCATACTGAGCAAAGTCCCTCTACTTTTTCCATATCTCACATGGTTGTTTCTGGGTGTGGTTGTAAAATACTTTTTGTGTAAAAACATTGAACTTTTAAAAAGTATAATTATAATTTTGATAAACGACAGAGTAGGGTTGGTCCACCACCGAGCGGATAGGATAGTAACTATGGGATTGGTCTTAAATCAATCCATGATCAATATTTTGCAAACATTTAAGTATGTTGGTCCAGATTTTGCTGGCATTAAATAAATAAATAAATTCTTTATTTCACCAAAAGCCATCACATAACAATATACCTACCAAGATATTGTTAATCCATGTTAATCCATTGCTGCATAAGTTCGAAAAATTTGTATGCTCAACCACGTAAAAAACTAAATGAATGTTGTTGAACTGTCAAAATAAAAGCGATTACTACTCAGTGTTTTACGCAATTACCCTAGGCATGGTCTGCCTATGTGCCAAAGTCGGCTTAGGGTGAAAGCGTAACAAACAAACACACAAAAATCAAATCTTTTCTCCTTATTATATTTATTTTTAAATAAGATACGTAAAAATGAGAATCAAATATTGAACGAATCTGCTTGTATGTTTCTCTTCATGCTGTCTTTCTAACCAGTAAGCTTGTAGGTGTATTAATATATATTTATTAAGAACACTAACAGAAAACATAATGGTGCAGAGGGATGTCTCTGCCCTGCAGTGGAATAATATGTAACAGGCTAGTTACATTAAATGCATTCAAGGTAAGGTAATGAGATGTCTGTCACAGGTAAGCAAATTTGAGACATGGATTTGTTTACCATTGATTAGAGGAAACAAATTGGCATAAACCCACCTAATAGCAAGCAAAATCAACCTGTCTAGATAGATGAATGATACCTCAAATAAGTATATTTGGTTAAGAGGTCCAAGTCAGCCGTCATTCGGTGAATAGCTATTATAATTACTTCAAGTGTATTTTAATAAATAGTTTTTTTTTTTCTGAAGTGTAGTTTAAAACACTGCCAATGGACTTCACTTGATTTGACTCATAAGATAATATATAGTTTCTATTAATTTTACATTGAATAGATTATTTTTTCCTTTCATTTTACAATTATAAATAGCAATTATTCAAGCTAGAAGAAGCTTTTATTTAAATATTTTTGTAATGTAGTAGGGAAGGCCTTAATTGAAATATTACACCTTCAGACAATAGGAAAGTATTTCCATAAGAACATCACCAATCAGGTCACTATACAGGGTGTCCCGTAAGTCCCGGGTGATTATGTCCCGAACCGTTTTACCTGGTTATTTAACAGAAATATACCAGGCCACACAGAAAGAATTGCGAAAAAAAGTTTTTATTTATGAGACACAGCCCAGTTATAGTCTATTTTGAAAATATGATTGATTGCAAGTAAAAATTGTTATGCTCCAATTTCGAAATTTCCCTCTACATTGTTTGCGAGCTAATTTAAATTATCGTGTCTCATTAAAAAATGGATCTGCGCCGGGAACATTTCCGCGCTATGATTTTTTTACGATTTCAAGTGTCACCTGAAACCGAACGAATCGTACGATAGACTTCAAATTGCATTAATGGATGAAGGCCCTTCTAAGGCAACCGTATATCGTTGGTATTTCAAGCTTACTAGCTTTGGGGGATGAAGAAGTGGTCGCCCTTTGATTGCTGTTATGGAAGAAAATGTGCTAGCAGTGGAAATTTAAATCTAAGACATTAGGCGAGTTACTTACCAAGAGATTCAGCACATACTGCAGGTTGAATCGGGAAGCCTTAACGAAATTCTACACGTGCATCTTCACGTGAGGAGGATAGTTTCACGTTGGGTGCCGTGATATGATAAACAAATTTTAAGCAGGCTAGTCTCGGCGTGTTTACGACATCATTACAGGTGATGAGTCTTGGATTTATCAATACGATCCAGAAACGAAGCGCCAGTCGACGGTTTGGGTGTTTCAAAACGAACCAACGCCTACCAAAGTAAGTGATCTAGAAGCGCGGGGAAGATTTTGATCGCGAGCTTTGTCAATTTGACAACTATTGTGACTACATATCACGGTGATAGGTCAAACCACCCGATTCCGGCTTAATGTCGACTTATGGGACACCCTGTATGTCCAACTAGGGCGTTTCCTCCCGACATTTACACTCACACTGACTTCTCTAAAATTAACCATTATAATATATTCATCATAGAAATGACAATGCCAGATCCTGCCCCAGCTATTTACAGGAAATGTCAATTAACGAAAATAATTGGAATTATTAAAGGACCTTTATAGAGTACTTTGTTTTTCAGTAGAACTTGCCGATTACAAATCAATGATAAAAGGAATACAACCCCTGAATGTCCTATTGTGTTACTTATTGCGCATGATACACAACAACAAAAAAGTTTTAAATACCTGTAAAACAAAAACTCATATTACGATTATAATAATTATCATAATATGCGTAACGTACATGTTCTTTAAATCGCTTTTTAACATTTATAAACTGCACCTAACCTATAATCAATTTCATTATTGTTTTAATATTTTAACAGAAACCGCAAGTTCTACAGGCATTAGGACAAATGTTTAGTTAACAGTAATAAATAAGCTTTAAGATGTTGCATATTGCAGGCTTGTAAATTATTTTTTGATTTGAGTGGGGCAAAGTTCTATAGAGTTTCTGGCATTGTCCTTTAAAACAAAGGCTAGCTCTCTAAAAAAAAAACATTAACTTCAAAAATTATATGGTGGACATTGTGTTTTTTTTTATTAAATCCTTTTTCAAAGAATTGTGTGTTTATGGATCAGACTATCCTGTTGTGTAGTGCATAGGTAATAATCATGACCAAAGTACAACTTGCACTTGGCTGGATTTTTCATTGCAATAATGATTAAATCAAGCTATGATAGACCCATACCCATATATCCCAACCACTTCATATTTATGGTGAAAAGCCGTAACTAACATTTTCATCACCAAAAATGACTTCAATATAGGTTTGGACTAAGTCTTATGAAATGTATGACCAGAGGGGCAATTCTCGTATTTTTAAGAATGTTCGCATTCTAATCTCAGTCTCAATCTGTCAAAAATACCTCAATAATTTTTTTTATTTGGTTGTTGCCGTGGTGAGACTGCAACTAGATTTTGAATGTTATTAATTACAGGAATTGGCCTTCAGATGTATCAATATAAACAAGGCATAAGGAGTATGTAAGGATCATAGCAGGTGGCGTTCTGTAGTTTTTGCCTACCTCCATAAAAGAAGGCGTGAGTTTATGTATGTATGTATATAAAGAAGTCTTCCTTAAGAATTGAAAAGTAGGCTATGTCAATACTACTTTAGATTCCAAATTAAAAACCAGTGCACCTATCTGGTGCACTAATTTAGAGTCACAGTAAAATCTACAGTGGCTTATCATCTAAACAGAACACTGATTAAAAGAATGAAGGTCCTTCAGGTCTGTGGAACGACAAGCTTGAAGAAACATAACTTGACACTCAGTAACAAACAAGAATGTAGGACAATATAAAAATATTTCTCTGCCCAACCTGTTGGGGAATGGCCTAAGTCAACAACAAATTATATAAAATAGAATCATACTAAATAACAAATGAGTGCATCAAACAGGAATTCATTTAAGGAAATTTGACTGTCACAACACTTATGTGATTTGAATTCAATACCAACTTGGCCACAGGACAAAAAAAATATGGTTGCAGGAAATACAACTGACTGCCAAGTAATAATTATGAATATATGAATTCCATGTTTTTTAACAAAAAATCGACGGATTCAGGATTTATTTCTGGGGGGAGGCAGACGGATTGGTTCGATTTTCTTTTGGCCATACATACTGCTATAGGAATTACATTGTCACGGCGCAAAGAAAAGTTTGAGATTTTTTTTAAATCCAAGAGTGAGCAAAGCAAACTCAACAAATTTAAGCATCCCACCTCGTAGGAGTAGGTTTGGTTTTCTTTTGACTTTAAGTTAAAAGCCTACTAAGACGTTGAAGTCAATTTTGTGTGACTTGTGTGAAGTTCTAGGAAATACAACTGACCAAGTAATTATTACTATTTTATGTTTGAAAACATAAAATTTGTATAGTACACTAAATAAAAACAGGTTTTTTTTTTTGTTTTCTGAATGTGGCAGTGCCAGAACTGTTTCACTACTGCTTTTTGGAGTAATAAATGCAGAAAGTACTTTTATGTTTTATAATCCTGTCCATGTACTTTTTAAATGATCGACTTTAAGTTTTTTTTTTCCCTTTTATTAAAGAGAAAGTTTTGGTCTGAGGTTGTCTTACTCTAACAAGGACAGTTTGTAGAAACAAAGCAATTTAAACATAGCTCTACAGTCTAATTATTAGCATAGGGTTCATGTGCAATTTTTATTTTTTATTATTAAATATATATTTTTACATACCTCTTTGACATAATCTCCTTATTATTTGAGATTATATACCTACCATTCTAATTAAACTCTTTATTAGTGGCTTTTGTGAACAGCATATTAATTCAAATTTGTTACAGTTATAATGGCAATGATGTAATTATTTTTTTGATTATTTTTTGTGAATGTGAGAAAGTTTTAGGCCTTGTAGATTGTAGATTTTTGGACCATTGTCTATTTGTTAAGCATATGGTACCTGTTGACAGGCCTACACTGTCCTCCCATACCTATTAACAATAATTTGAAAACATTGTAGACAAATATTTTTAAAAGAGTAACCATGGAGTTTCTTGCCAGCTCTGCTCCATAGGAAACAACCAATTGGAACCGTGCACCTAGATCCTACCGTTTCATAAGTGCCCATGTAGGTACCTATAAGTGAAATAAAATATTTTGATCCTGAAATTTTGAATCCTCACTACAGTTTTAGAAATTTTTCGGTCTAATAGTTGGGTAAAAGTTGAATAAATCATCTAATAGTTGTATACTCTTCAGTCCTAGAGTGATGAGCACAAGTGGAGCGCTAAATTTGGCGTAAATAGTTTGCTTCAGCGAATAACCGGTAAAGTATTAATTTGACAACCAGTCGTGGTTAGCATATTTAACCAGCCGGATTTCCCTACACTATAAACATAAAATATTCAGTTAATAGACAAGAATTGACCGGGGTTCACACACAAATGTTGATAGGATGATACCCTGATAATGTACCGGCCGGCAGTTTCGGCTTTTGCTTAGCACACATAAAAGCAACAAATCTATTAATATAGCAACAGTAATAGCAAAGCAATAATGTTATACGTTGTGACTTTTATGCACTATCATTCGTAGTGCACAAATATCATGTTTCTAATCCGAATAGCAGGCTCCACCACATGTCGCCATCTTGTCAAACTTGCCGGATCAAGAATTCGTCATCCGTCGAACCTAGTACGAACTGCACTTGATAACACTATTTGGCACTGGTATTCACAGCAAAATATTTTTTTGCAAATCACTGACCGCGTAATAAGTAACTTGACAGAGGAAAAACTTACTTCGAAGCCTTCTGACTTGGCCCAGACATTGCCATCGTGACCGGCAATCGCAGCTTTTGTAACACATCTGGATGCCATTAACTGTTTATCGACATAATCTTGCCAGCTCATTTTGATTGAGTTCGACTTAAAATAAAACTACACTTGACTAAATCACAATCTACTCCTCACAACGAGCAAGCGCTTCACACGAACAAAAAGCACTGCCGTCCCAAAATGGCAGCGTAGTCATAGACACGACCGGAAGAACAAGTCACCAACTTAACAAATGTAAATTTTGTTTATGATGAGTTATCAGAGACAAAAACATGTTGAGAGAATAATGTTTAATCGGACTTATAGAGAATTGGCCGCCGGTTTACACCAGTCTAATCACAGACTTAAGGGGATCTAAGACGATCAACCAGGATCGACGAAAGTCTTTTTGGGAGTATTCTTAATTCAGGATATATAATTTGACATAAACCGAGTAACCTATGTGCACTTATGAAACGTCAGAAGGTATGCGCACGGTTTCAGTCGTTTCCTATGCCAAAAAACGACATGGTTAGGCCATTGGGTCGTCTTAGGGGTGGAGTAGTAGGATTTGCAGTATACGCTAAGGGGCACTATGAGCAGCAAAGTAAACAATTTTACATACATACATACATAAACTCACGCCTTCTTCCCATGGGGGTAGGCAGAAACCACAGAACGCCACCTGCTACGTTCCTTACATACTCCTTTTGCCTCGTTTACGTTCATACATCTGGTCATACACGAGCGCCGGTTGAGAGTACTTCGCACCTGACCTTTCTGAAGAACATCACCAATAAGGTCACTATATGTCTTCCTAGGGCGTCCCCTCCCGTCGTTTCCACTCACATCTGCCTTGTAAATACCTTTTGTTAGTCTCCTTTCATTCATCCGCTCAATATGACCAAACCATCTAAGCATACTCTTTTCTATTTTTGTCACTACATCTTCTTTTAAACCACATCGTTGCCTTATCACATCATTCCTCAGCCTATCATTCAAAGTCACACTACACATGCTCCGCAAGGAACGCATTTCCACAGCATTTATTCTGCTTTCATGCTTCTTTTGCCACACCCAACATTCACTTCCATACATAAGCGTAGGCACCAGCACACTATTGTGAACAGCCAGTCGTGCCTTCTTGGGCATCAACTGGTTGGTCACAATTGCATGTGTAGCACCATTCACTTTATTTCCCGCATTCACTCTCCTTTCGACATCTCCATCAATCTTTCCATCCCTTGTAAACAGACTCCCCAAATATACGAACTCACTTACTTGCTCCACACTCTTACCATTTATTTTCACATCACACACCGATACATCCTCTTCTCTTTCAAACACCATGACTTTCGTCTTATTCACATTTATATTCATTCCTTTCCTCTTATATGCTTCATCCATCACAGTCACCATGTCTTGCAACTGTTCTGCTGACGATGCAAGTAGCACTTGATCGTCTGCATAGAGCAGGCATTTAACAGGCAACTCATTCATCGTCAATCCACATTCACCCTCTTTCAAATCCTTCAGACAGTTATCCATGTACAGGTTGAACAGCCACGGTGACGCTACACAACCCTGTCTAACACCCCTCGAGATGGAGAACCAGTTCGTGTATGCCCCATTTATCCTAACACAAGCACTGGAATCCTTGTATAAGGATTTCAGTGCACGTACCAAGTGCCAGTCCACCCCGTACAAGGATAGTGTCGACCACAGTTCTTCCCTCCACACACTGTCATAGGCCTTCTCCAAGTCCACGAAAGCACAGTAGACTTTCTTATGCTTTGCCAGATGTTTTTCGGCTATGCATCTTAAGGAGAAGATTTGGTCCATACAGCCCATTCCCTCTCTAAATCCTGCCTGCGCATCCCATATTTTCTCATCTGTCACTCATATCACTCTGTTTATCAAAACCTTCGCATACAGTTTGCCGACAACGCTCAAAAGACTAATGCCACGGTAGTTTTTACACTCCTGCTGAGAGCCTTTTCCCTTATAAAGTGGTACGATTACAGCCTTACACCAATCATCCGGTACACGGCCATATCTCCAACACATATTAAAGATTAGGTACAGCAGGCTTGCCACCACCCCGTCACCGCCCTTAAGCATTTCAGCAGACACTCTGTCGTACCCTGCAGCTTTGCCGACTTTCATCACTTTCAGCGCTCTTACAATCTCATCTACTTCTATATCATTCTCTTCATATATTTCTGAGCTTGGGTCTTCAAAACTGGCGTCTGCCCAGTTACCCACTCCTTGCACACTATCCTGACAACTAAACAAACTTTCAAAGTATCCCTTCCAGCGTTCCAAGACCTTACTTTCTTCGCTCAGTATACATCCATCTTCTGCTCTTATAACATTCATACTCGATATTCCTGTCACTCCGCGAGCCAATCTTACCTGTTTCCAGAACAGCTTAACATTGGCTCTGAAGTTATCAGAGAACTTCCTGTTATACTTTTCTTCTTTTTCATCCTTTTTCATTTTTACCATCTCTTTCACTTTCGTTTTCATTTCGGAGTATTTCTTCTTCACTCTTTCCAAATCATCGGTCACATTTGTTGCCTGATTCATCCTATTTTGGGCCTTACAGGCTAACACATTAAGCCAGGCCTCTTTCTTCTTCCTCACAACCTCTTTTACTTCACCATCTACCCAAGAATCATTCGTTCTACTACCACACTTCCTCTGCGCCAGACCACATACTTTTGTGGCTAGTTGCACCATACTATCTTTTGCTATCTCCCATACTTCTTCTAGACTGTAATCATTCGTATCATCAAATATCTTATCCGTCTTCACTTTTAATTCCCTCTTATATTCCTCCTTTACTTTCAAATCTTGCAGTGCTTCTACTTTTATTCTGTCTAGAGCAGTTACAGGAACTCGAACTCGGTGACGCCAATGCCTGAACAGACCATCCACCCGACACATAACCAGATAATGATCAGTCCCTACATTAACACCCCGATATGCTCTAGTATCTGTGACTTTACTCTTCAATCTTTCATCCACAATCACAAAGTCGATCATGCTTCTACTGTCTTGCCTTTCCCACGTGTACCTGTGAACCTTTCTATGATTAAACATAGTGTTCATAACTGACAAATTCTTCTCTACACATATCTCTAGTAAATTCATCCCGTTCTCATTCACTCTATCATCCCCAAATGCACCTAATACTTTTTCGTACCCATTCCTCTTCACACCAACCCAACCATTAAAGTCTCCAAGCATAACAATCTTCTCGTTTGACCTACATTCATTGACTAAATCCCTTATACTGCCCCAAAATTCGTCCCTCTCCGAAGGTGGGCTTCCCATATCGGGTGCATAAACGCATAAAATAAAGATCGGGTTTAGACCCACCTTTGTTCTTACCCATAGAATCCTGGGACTCACACAAACATAATCTTTCACACATTTCATCATCCGCTCGGAGAGGACAACCCCCACACCCTGACAGGCTCTATGTGTCTCTTGAACACCGGACCAGATAGCGGTCAGAGAACCGTGTTTGGATATGTCCACTCCCTTTCTTTTCGTCTCATTCACACATAACACATCTATCCTTTTATCATTGACCATCTCACACACCTCATCCAACTTATCTTTTATACCTCCCTGTACATTCAGCGTAGCTAAGCGACATTCCGCCGCTCGCTTTTCGCCCCGCGGAAACAACTGACGTGGTGTGTGGCGAGCATCACCGCCGCCTCCGAGTTGATTATTAGTATTTGAATAACTCATTTAGTTCCCACGAAAAGCAGAGGAAAAAATCTGTCAACACCCTACAGAGCCTCGCATGTAGAGGTAAGGCTTGTTAGTGCCTGGGGGCGCCCGATCCCAGACAACAGGCACGCTTGCAACTAGGCTCCCCCCTAGCCACGCAGCTCTCGGCACGGCAACCTTAGCTTGGGTGTGTGTTGTTCTTACCACACAGAAGAAAAACAATAAAATCCTCCAGCAAATCCCTTAGTCGCCCTTTTACGACACCCACGGGGTGAGATGGGTTGGTCCTATTCTACTACCCGGAAACCACACGGGGAATTATTTTACCGAAACAATTTTGTTTCGGTAAAATAATGTTTCGGGACTACCGGTACTGGCGAATCTCACCATTAGCACTGAACGCGTTCAGCACATCTAAAACGTGTTAATGAGCCGTCAATGTCAAAATTGTTACGTAATATTGACACTGACAATTGAATGAAGTATTAAATATGAAAAAATCTAAACAATTAAAAGAGCTATGGAGTAGACGAACTTACCCCGTTTCTACTTAAACACAGTGCTGACAAACTAACCCTACCTTTGTATGAATTAATCAATCAATCGTTTGAAGAGGGAACTTTTCCCAATCAACATAAAAACGCTCTGATAAAATCCATACATAAGAAAAGTTCTAAATCTAAACTATCACCCTATCACGCTGTAACCAACTGTGTCTAAAATCTTTGAGACACATTTTGTGAAAATTTAAATAGTTGATGACTGCCAAAACGGTTTCCGGAAAGGCAGGTCCGCAACGCTGGTAGTCTATAAATACGTACAAGAGGCTCTAACTATTATTAATAATAAAACCTACGACATAGGTATGCAGCTCGATATGACCAAAGCCTATGATAAGGTGCAATTTAAAATACTATTAGACAAGTTACATGGGATACGAGGAGAACTCATGATTGGTTTGCATCATACCTAAAGGGTAGGTAAACTAGTAGAAATTTAAAACATTTCGATAACACAAATGAAATAATTAAAATAAAATCCCACAGTAAATTAGTTTACGCCTCAATTCCCCAAGGTGTAGTAGGCTGCCTTTTGTTTCTTCTCTGTATAATTGAACTCAAACTCAAATCATTTATTTCAATTAAACCATTTACAGGCACTTTTGAATTGTCAAGGAATCGGTCAGTCAGAAATATGAAGCTAGTTGCCCATTCCAAAGCGCAGTAGGTCACTATGGAGAAGAATGGGCAAGAAACTCCATGGAAGTGTCTCTACTTTTAAATAATATTTTTGTTACAAATATATTAGTTACATCGATTTAATGTTGACACATAAGTGAGAACGATGTACAAAAACCGTACACGTTAAAAGCGTCCAGAGTGCAGCAAAACGTAATTAAAAACAATCCAGCAAATTAATTATTAAAATATGCCGTGGCAGCTAAGAGATGACCAGTCCCAACTGACGGCGCCCGTTCACGAACATGACGCATGGATCAGCACCATTCAGCTCAACCATTTTGAAGGGAGCTAAATGATCCGACGAGATGCATTCAAAACATGGTAATGTTTACTTTTGACGTAGAATAAGCACAAATAAATATTAAAAAATCTTTTTTCTCTGCGTTTCTTTTAACATTGTGATTAGCGTAATTAATATATGATTCAATTGGCTGTATTTTAAGATTTATTTCATTTCTATACATAGTCAGGTGAAAAATGGGCATTCTTTTTTGAGTTTCGCTTTTCGCGGGCCGTCTTGACGCTTTCACATTTTTTTTTCGTGAAGTGGCGTTTCATTTATGTGGTTCTTCAAGTCACTTTAGTTTTATTTTATACGTAATGAGTCTGTAAGGGTCGATCGATAAAAGGACTTATCATGAAAATTATGTGTTCAAAGTGTCTAAGTGGTTAAGAAAAAAAAACTTAAGAGTGGCAATAGACTACTAATCGATAGTGCGTTGTGATTTTCGTGTAGAGGGCAATAGAGGGCTGTATTCCATAGATTTTTATGACGTACTTCCGCTATTTTATTCCTCAATAATTTAGTAATATTCATTTTGTTGTAATAGAGCACGTTTAACGACTTTCAATAATTCAATAAATCATTTAAAAAAATATTAAAATTATTGTCATACAATTTGTTAAATAAAGTACTTAATTTCGCAAAACCTATAAAAAAAGCTTCTGTTAACTTAACTTGACCTTGCTTATGCTTTGCTAGTTCTTTTCCGTTCAGCTACCGCGATTGGAACATGTCTTATTCACCTGAAAGGAGGTAAGTTGAGTTCTGACGCTAGATGAGTCTTTCTACTATAAGTTTGGATTATATATTTGTTAGAAAAAACGCTAGGTTACGTTAGGGCTTCGTATTTTCATGTAATTTTCCATAAATTGTGAAATATTTTCAATGTCCCTGTTGCCGATTGCCAACATGGCGCTGGTAGGAGTACATTATTGCAAGTCCGATTCAGCGCACGTGTTTTACATTCTAGGAACTATTTCTCTTCTTGATATTGTATAAAAAACATATTGTAGTAAGTGCTATGTTGATTTTCAAGTATTGCTTTTATTTCCAACGTTTCTTTGCAACAATGATTTATTATGCCAATTTGACAGAAGAGCTACTAACTAATAGTGCAATTTTTGATGATTTTTGCTAATTCATTCAAACAAGGTTAACACTACTATTAACAAATAAATGATAATTTAATGTCATGAACTATTCTTTCACAGATCAGAAGATTGGCCGGAGGATTCCAAAAATGGGCCATCAAAAGATCTTGGAAGCGATGGACCTCCGGGGATGGAACCCCAAGGGAACCTGGATACTAACTGGCATCAGGTCACGGAAAGCTTTGATGACATGAATTTGAAGGAAGAATTGCTGAGAGGAATTTACGCCTATGGTTTTGAAAAACCTTCTGCTATCCAGCAACGCGCTATTATGCCTTGCATTCAGGGCCGCGATGTTATAGCTCAAGCTCAGTCAGGAACTGGCAAAACTGCTACATTCTCAATTTCAATTCTTCAACAAATTGATACTAGTATTCGTGAATGCCAAGCACTGATTCTAGCCCCAACCAGAGAGCTGGCTCAGCAAATTCAGAAGGTATGCACTGTGGTTGGTTTTGTGTTGTGTTTGGTGATTAATTACTGCTTCAGTTTGGACTTAACAGTGTGATATTTATAGGTGGTGATAGCTCTTGGTGATCACTTGAATGCTAAATGTCATGCCTGCATTGGAGGCACCAATGTGCGCGAGGATGTGCGTCAGCTGGAGAGTGGTGTTCATGTGGTGGTAGGCACGCCTGGTCGCGTCTACGACATGATAACACGCCGTGCACTGCGGGCTAACACTATCAAGCTATTTGTGCTGGATGAAGCTGATGAAATGTTGTCCAGAGGGTGAGTCAAACTATTATTGAATAAAATTTTAGGATTATGAAAGTAGGTAAAAAGATCAAAGGAGCATTCCAAAAGAAGTTGTGTTACCCCTTGCTACAAATGTACCTATTATTAAACATAACATCACGCCTCTTTCCCTGAAGGGTTAGGCAGAGTAGTAACTGTAGGGACAAACCCCAATATTTATTTATCCCATGTAATAGGGGGCAACCCTAAAATCATCAACCAGTAGCAAGCATATCTAAACTCCACAATCCAGTTACTGGGTAAAACGATACCCCTTGGTAAGACTGATTGTCTGACTTTCGTGCTTCTGACTACCTGTAATGACTGTCCAATCCAGACTTGTGCTTTTATTGATGCAGAACCCATAAATTTTAATCTATTTTGTTTTCCTAAAAACACTTATCCTTAACTGCAAGATAGTAGAACAGTGATTCTGTTAAACATTACTTACTTATTATTAACAGCTGTTTTATGTCATCATAATTTACATAAGATGTGATTGTGGGTCTACATGTTTTTTTTTCATTACTTCTTCAGTCAAACCAAAACTTGTGTTTAAAAACATTTCAGGTTCAAAGATCAAATTCATGATGTATTCAAGATGTTGTCTGCTGATGTACAAGTTATTTTGCTCTCTGCCACCATGCCAGATGATGTATTGGAGGTGTCTCGATGCTTCATGAGAGACCCTGTGCGCATTCTTGTACAAAAGGAAGAGGTATTTAAATGTCCATATGTAATAATGAAACCACCAATTTCTTAGAAATAGAGGTAAAGTTAACCAGTTAAAGTAAAGCACACATAACACAACATTACAGTCATGTGTATCACCCAAAGGATTGTGCAGAGGTGAATTTGAAACATTTTGTCAATTGTTTCAAGTCCCTTGTAATACCCTGAGCCCACAGTGCACAAATAGGGAATTGAACCTAGAGGACACCGTAATGCATACAATAAGGCAGTAAAACGAAAATACTTAAAAATTTAAGTAATATTTAAATATCAGATTGTGCCTTTGATAAGATTTAAGGTAAATGATTATTAATGCTACTTGAGATAACATAATTTACTTTTTCTGTTATAGTTAACACTGGAAGGTATTAAACAATTCTATATTGCTATTGAACTTGAAGAATGGAAGTTGGAGACACTCTGTGACTTGTATGACACCCTCTCCATTGCTCAGGCTGTTATTTTCTGCAACACTCGTCGCAAGGTGATTATAACCCATATTTCACAAACATTATCCTTTTAAGGCAGTTCCCTTATTTTTACTATAAACCTATAAGTGTGAAGTTTTGGGTCATAAGAATATGAATAACTATTGTGCCATCATCACGAAGAAGAAGACTATAAATCTATCTTTATATTTCAGGTGGACTGGCTGACTGAATCCATGCATGGGCGTGATTTCACTGTGTCTGCTATGCACGGCGATATGGACCAGCGTGAGCGTGAAGTGATTATGCGGCAATTCCGTACTGGATCGTCTCGTGTTCTGATCACAACTGACTTACTTGCCCGCGGTATTGACGTGCAGCAAGTATCTTGCGTCATCAATTATGATCTGCCCACTAACCGTGAAAACTACATTCATCGGTAATTGCATTAATGATTTTTTTGTAAGCATAACTTAATTGGAAACCTCTGTTTAAAAAAAGAGGAAATTAAAAAAAAAAATCCTGCCCTTCCAATTCAGAACTGCTTTTGCTCTTGCACTCTGACCACACATGAGTCACAACTCTTAGGTTCATACTCTAATTTCTCATGACAAGCCTCACAAAACATTGACGGAAAACGTCTTTAGAAAACCGGCATGTCCTAGAACCAAAAATTCGATGACATGTAACATATACCAACCTACACTGGGCCTGTGTGGTAGATTACAGCCAGCCCACTCCCTCTCAAAGAGTGGAGGCCTGTGTTCAAGCAGTGGGAACAATAGATAAGTAGGTAAAACTGTTTCTAACACCATAGTACTCGAAGATGACAAATGACTAGAATTAATGGTTGTATGTGCCCTAGACCATGATATTGTAGGAAAACATGTTTTAGTCAGCCCCAGGAATTAAAGACTTGTGTTTTCCATTTTTCAGAATTGGAAGAGGAGGTCGTTTCGGCCGTAAAGGAATTGCTATCAACTTCGTTACTGAAGCTGACAGGAGAGCGCTGAAGGATATTGAGGAGTTCTACCATACAAGCATCTCGGAAATGCCCAGCGATGTGGCTAACCTCATCTGAGGAGCCTGCGCTTACCCGGTTTATACTTTGTGTCCTGCGTTCTATTGCGATATTTATAAGGTGTGTGTATTAGGAGGAGCCTTCTAATAACCGCTGTGCCGAATTTTCATTGGAACTCATTTCGTTCGGACCGATATAATCGTTTTAGTTTAATTAATGATTACAATATACTATAATAGACGTATCAATATAAGTTTAATATACATAGTTAGGAGTAAGACCGGCTCGGCCGGATGGCCCCCGTTCCGCGCAGGCCTCTCTGCCACTTGCACAGAGGTCTCATCGGGTACTGGAGAGGCTATTTCAATCACAAAAGTTCTAGAAGGAAACCCACTGTATTGTAACTTTTTTTCCAGTTGTACATAATATGGTAACTGTTTTTGTAATACCCTAAATAAATATAATGAAATATCTCAACTGTATTGTTATTGACATACTTGAAAATTGTAGCACTCCATTCCCGATCGGAACCTTAATTTCTCTAAAGCAATTGTATTGAATTTTGTAAATTTTGTTTACAGAAAATCTACCCACTGAGCCTGCGAAACGCACTTTGGACACAACTATGTGGAAATAATAAAACAAAATTTCCTTAATATGTTCATTACTTTCTTTTGACAGGTCCTTATTGTATCCTGTATTCCCATTTACTTTTGCTTTTGCATTTTACTTTTTAAACGATTGTTTTCTACATGGTTTTTATATCATTTCGAATTATTTATATTTTTGGAATAAATTTTGTTCAAAGTATTTAGTGACTTTTGACAAAAATGATAATTAAGGTTCTTATATGCTTACTTAATATTATTTTATTTAGATGTAATGAAACTGATCTTATTCCAAATACATTTAATAACATAATGTTAATTTTAGCTTAAAAACACTTTGTGACAATCAATATTCAGACATAAACGCATGACAATTTTTTCGAGTTAACTTTTTCAACACTACACTGATAGTACCCTATAACACGATAATATTCGCTTTTCCAGATTTGAGCAATTGGAGCTCCACTATCAGGAACTATATAAGCAAAATTAAAACATAGAATTTCATGATAGGGACATGTTAGTTGTTGCAATAACGTGTTCCTGTGTTCTGTCTGTTTTTAAATGAATCTTACTACTTTTATCTAAAATCACACATCCCCATATCAATCCTACTCCAGAATCTGCCATCATTTCTGACAAAAATGTTTGTTTTATGAACTAGTAGGCATTATACTAGGATAGATGGGTAATTGGAAAAATCGATTCTGCAAATCTTAAGGTAAGCAAAGGACCGGATTTTCGTAATCATGTTTTATCTTACCATCGCGAACAACGATGATGAGTAAAAGCGCTGATTGGCTGATAATTTAACGTTATAGAAAGAAAATAATAGTTATTTGTTTTACATACGGGTGAAAGTGTTTTTGCCGTGAGTGCTTGGATTGAAATCTGAGCTAGAATTAAACCACGAGCGAAGCGAGTGGTTTAAAAGAAGAACCCTGTGCGTCGCGAAGGTTTCAAATCACGAAACGCTAAAAACTTTTACCCATATGTGAAACAACAATTTTCACCACACTACAAGGAACATGCAAAAAAGAAAGAAAACCAGTAAAATACATAGAGAATCTGTTTATTAAAATAAATTAAAAAGCGGATATTTTCGGTTCTGAACAATCAGGTATTTTCGGTTGGAGGCTGCTTAGGGACGCCATTCCGGACGGTCGTCTCTGTGCGCTTTGTGGTGTCTTCAGTCTTGTCCAATACGTCGATTGGTGCGAGTTTAACGGTGTCTCATTTGTTTGTTATGAGTCAGTGTGTGTCGCAAATTAAAATAATTTAAGACTGTGCAAAAGTGATATAGTACGTGCGTTCCTGATTTCCAGCCTGCGGCCGAGGACCCCGAGCCCCCGTACGGGCCCATCTGGTGAGATCGTTCTATATATCGCCTTCGATACCGTATCAGGCTGTTTTAGTTTGTTAATTTGAAGCTGCATTCAACATCATTTACCATTGGTATAGTGTTTCAAAATCGTTTCACATTCAAAAGTTCAAACATTTAGAGACCAAATCCAAAGAGTTTTTTTTTGTGAGTGCACATTCTTTAATATATTTCGTGTACCTATGCAGTGGGCGACTCAGGCAGTGGACTCTTGGGCGCCAGATGTTGTCGGGATATTTTAGACAATGAAAACTTCAACTAATGTGCGTGTTAACTGTGTATTTTGTTATAAATCGTAATGAACATGAAACTTGTGTGATACTTATTATTTTAAATATAAAACTTATATTTTAACAAAATGGGGTGCTCACAAGGCGCAAGAGTGCGTACGCACGCTGAGCGCGTGCGCTGTTGTCAGGTGTCTATAGCTGAACCACTGCAAATTCGTGGAAGTGAAATGCGAGGCGGGCGTTTCGCAAGCTCTTTATCCTTATCCGGCGACAACATTTTCCATTAGAACGATAGCTGAGGACACGAATTACTTCAAAAGGGAATCAATTTTTGGATGGGCACGGCAAAAGAGGCAAGAGATTTACAAAGACCGGAAACGGGTAGTAGCGAGACCTCAGACGAAGACATTGAAAAGTAAAAACAGCAACAGTTAACACAGCAGAACAAGGATATGGATGATGGAAAAAGCCGAGAAAAGATTCACCAAGGAAGCTCGACCTGAATCAAATCGGCTGCGACGTCAATAAAAGATGCCCTCCTATAGAAAAATACCACCCGTCTCCACTATTCCAATTCTAATTTTAGGGTGCACTAATCGATGTGCCCCCCGGTCTATTCCTTGATATGCAATGGTCATTGTAGCACCATGAAGCATGTGGCTTCATCGTAGCACCATGAAGCATGGGGCCAGTGCGAATCTTGGGGTTCATTCGATTAATCCGAGTCTGGTCAAACCACGCTGGGGTCGGTGCATTTCATTCATTCATTCATTCATGAATAACCAGGTATTTTCGGTTGATAGGTTTTGAACGTTCCTACTTTGTCTTAAAAACGTTTTTGTTCCTAACTCTTTGGTTTTATTTAAATCTTCGAGTAAATGTTGAATCGGAAGCCTTCGATAATAGGTAGTGTGGTGAAAATTTGTTTGTTCAACCCAGATTCATGATGTGCATTTGGAATGAGGGGTGAGGGTCCATTTTTTAAATTCTATCGAAACAAATTAATAATTGAGACTTGAAATTAGTTAAAAAATTGTAAAAACTTCAAGCAAAGGTTTAGTTGAGATTTTCTTAAATCTTTTAAGAAATTTCCAAATCTCTAGAAAATTACTTAACAAATTTATAGCGGTTTAACTGGGTCCCTCAGTTCGTATGTATGTCTACTGAGGAATCTACAAAATACGAGGGCGAATAGAAGGCATAGGTATATTTGTATTTCCTCAGTTACTCGAACTGAGGAAATACAAATATCCCTATGCCTTTCATATCATAAAGCCTGCTGAACATTTCAGTGAATTATTTAAAAATAAATAACGGCTCAAAAGTTATTGGATGAAAAGTAAATTAAAGTAGACTTTAATTTACTTTACTCTACGTTCGAACGTTTTAAGAATATTAGAATTTTCTTTACTATTTAGAATTAGAATTTTCTTTAGGTTTTTTTAAACTATATTTAAAAAAAAAAAACTTGGCGTCTGTAAATAAAACTATGGTGCGTTAGAATGTTTTTTTCGAATTTATATTTGTTTTATGTAATTAGTGCGTTCTTTCTTGCAGCATTTTTTTTGCCAACTTTTGAAATTGAGTTTATAGGACATGGCTAAACTACTGCCATAAGTTTATTTTAGGTTTTTGTTCGAATGTGTTGACTGTCGTGTATCGGTGGATGCAGTTTATAGGTACGGACTTCTGTAAAGCTTTCGACAAGGCAGACCATGAAATACTACTAAATAAAATAGAGTTCAACGGAATCCGTGGTTATCTTCTGGGGTGGTTTACCTCATAATTAACCAAAAGCAATCAGAGGGCTGTAATCAATGGTCACCAATCTTACTTCGCACAGGTGACCTCTGGTGTGCCTCAAGGTTCTATACTTAATCCTTCTTATTTTATTATATTATATGACATCAGCCAAAGCTTTTAAACAAATGATTGCCTAATGCTGCTACAAGATTTGGGTCGACTATTCTGTTATTGCCAGCAAATAAGTTGCTACCCAAACCAGTTGACCCCAGTTGCTACTCTTGAGCTTTATTTAAAATAAAATAAACTTTACACACACGTTGTGTGCAATGCTTCTGACATTTGACGTTTAATATAGTAAGCTAGGGAGCAAGTTTGTGAGTTCGTATATTTGGGGAATCTGTTTACCAGGTATGGAAAGGTTGATGGAGGTGTAGAAAGGAGAGTGAATGCTGGAAATAAAGTGAATGGTGCTACACATGCAATTGTTACCAAACAGTTTATGTCCAAGAAGGCACGACTGGCTGTTCACAATAGTGTGCTGGTGCATACGCTTATGTTTGGAATGTTGGGTATAGCAAAAGAAGCATGAAAGCAGAATAAATGCTGTGGAAATGCTTTTCTTGCGGAGCATGTGTGGTGTGACTTTGAATGATAGGCTGAGGAATGATGTGATAAGGCAACGGTGTGGTTTAAAAGAAGATGTAGTGACAAAAATTGAAAAGAGTATGATTAAATGGTTTGGTCATGTTGAGCGGATGAATGAAAGGAAACTAACAAAATGTAGGTATTTACAAGGCAGATGTGAGTGGAAACGCCGGGAGAGGACGCCCTAGGAAGACATATTATTATAGTGACCTTATCGGTGATGTTCTTCAGAAAGGTCAGGTGCGTAGTACTCGCAACCGGCGTTCGTGTATGACCCGATGTATGAACGTAAACGAGGCAAAAGGAGTATGTAAGGATCGTAGCAGGTGGCGTTCTGTGGTTTCTGCCTACCCCCATGGGAAGAAGGCGTGAGTTTATTTATGTATGTACAGTAAACTTGTGGGTACGTTGTCGTGATAGTCTAGCGGTTAAAGCCTCACTTCTCATGCACGAGGTTGTGGCTTTAATTATTGGCAAGTACCTAGGTACCAGTGTGACTTTTTCCAATTCATATTATATAAATGAATACTACTACTTACTTTCTAAGTTTACTGACATCGACGAATGAAAAACATTGCGAGGAAATCTGCGGGGTAGTTGCATAACACACTCTAATATTAATCGCTTCCATTTTCAAAGTTCAACAACGTTCATTGCGTTTTTACGTTGTCAAGCAGACAAAATTTTCAGCAAAGTATGAGCAATTTCCTTCAAAGTGATTCAGGTAGAGACAAGATGCACAGGGGTGGATACTTTATGGACAGGGTAGAGCGTAGACATTTTAAAAACAGGGTTTTGGTAAGAATCATTTTTTTCATTTTACTTTATTTTAATTATGGTTATTTATAATCAGACTTTTCATTTCTTTGCAGTCTTTGTTTATAAAATTAAATGTTTCCTAAGCGCTAGGTACAAAACATAAAAAGATTCATACTTTTCCTTTCCATCAAAATAAAAATACTTATCTATAACTTTACTATCAATAGTCAATAATGAATAAATTTTTCTTGTACTTAAACTATAAAAACATTTTAATTAGAAGGTAACTTTCAAAAAAAAATTTTTCTAAAACCCGCGTTCAAAGACATCAATAGATTCATTAAATGTATAAAAATACGCTGCCCTCTCATTTTTAAGTTATGAGAGGGTATTTTTTTTTTAAACCTGATCCCAGGTGATGAAAGAAATATCATCATCATTAATTTTGAACTTTTTTTTCAGTTCCATCACAGATTTTACAAAATATAACTTCATCATTTTATTCAACACCTGTGCACATTGCAACATAACGATATTTTGTTTTTGTATCTTGAAGTTTAACCAGCACAAAGTCCCCGTTGCAGAATGTTTCCTTTCCAGATGTTGAGGGCTTAGAATCCTCTTTGTGTAGTTTGGTACTGGTAGGTACATGATGCTGTAGTGTTTCTTGAGGCTTCTTCTTGTGTTCCTGTGATGTGAAATTTATTTGTGGTTCATCTCCTGAAACGCTAGCTATCAGTAGGTACATCATCAACACGTAGACGAAATTTAGGATGTGTTTGTGGATAATCCAAAGTACCCAATTGAAAATGACGACATAACTCTGAGTCACAGAAGCAGCTCAAACTACAAATACGCAACCGGTAACTTGGTGAACCTTTAGTGTGCCTGATAAAGTCTTTATATACCTTCAGTAGAACCAAATTTTGCTGCTTTTTCAGATATGTCTGCATCATCTATGGTGAAAACTTTAATATTCGGGCAGGTTTTCTCAAGGGCTTTATCTAAGTCATCTATTGATGAAATATCGGTGCCACTCGTTACTAATCTATCTGCAGTTCTCTTGCAAGTAGCACCGACTCCATCAGGAGCTAAAAATGTAGAAGTATTCATGAAAACGCATACAAATTTATCCTGGACATGAAGTATCTCCCCTGCCATCAAAAGAGCCAGGGCAGATATGCCAGTTGAGATACATTTTCGATTGATCTAAAATAGCCGTAAAAGCGTTTCTCGTACGCAATTCACAACCAAACGTAACAAGGTATGCACTAATCATAGTGAATATTTAAGTTAACATTAGTATTTTAACAAACAATTGCTAAATAAAACTTACCAGATGAACGACTGCATTCACTCAACATTTCAACACTCAGCGAGCGGCGTGACTAGAATGGCCAAAAGGCTACGCAGTCGGCATATGCGCCGCTGGCTGCTAGCTTCACGTTACATCCTATGCACTCAAGGTCACAATTTCCACAAACTAGCAAAACAAAACTGACTTTTAAACGAAAACAAAAAGCCAGGAGACAAAACACGGAGGACAAATTTCGGCGTTGATATTATTTATGAAAAATTGGAATATAAGTAATTTTACTATTCTGTATGAAATTAACGATGATAAAGTAATTTTTGAATTTTAATATATTCATAATTCACTGGTTTACAAATAAAGTCGGTTTGGGGACAGACCAGGGGAGATACTTTTTTCTTATATTAGAACTTTGTGACTAAACTACGTACATTTCTGTAATAAATTTAAGTGAGCTTGAAGAAAACATTTAGTTTTAAGCTATAAATAGGTTAATTAGAAATTTAGTATATAAAAAAGTATTTTTTTGCCCTGGCTATCGAAAGTACCTCTTAACTTAGAATGACCTTCACTTGTTGAGGAAAAATCCATTCAGATAATACATCATGAATGTGCTATTGCTTTCGGGGTTACGTGTCTGTGTGAAAACGAACACACATCAGGGATCTTTCACAGTTAACACACCCATGCCGATAACCAACACTTGGTGTTCCACTTGTACCAGAGTTTGATGTCTGTTTATCCCGTAACCAGCAAGAATTTCACACAATCATGATCAGACGCAGTGACCATAAGTAAGTTTTTAAACAATTACACCCTACACCCTTATAAAAGTTCAAAGACGTGTTGAAGACGTTACTGAAAATGTTAAAAGTCTCCAATCGCGGAGTCGTCCACTGTATTATAACTTGATTGATGAACTGAAAAAATATTGAATTTCATACGAATCCAACAAATGCGTCCTTATGCGAAGCGTTGATAGACCACAGTTAGTGCAGCATCAGTCCTCCATTAGAAATAGGGTAAAAATCTGTTGTTCAAAATCGAGTTGCCAAGGTAAATCGAAATAATGAGATGCAAAGTCCTTGAGCGCCGGGGTCGGTCGGGAGAGCAGTAACAACAGATATCCTGAAACAAAGCCAAAGGTCGTCCGTCCTACTACCACAAGAACATATTTTAGATGCGAGCCACAAAAACTGTCATGTCATTACATGTCTTGACTTTGTCAAGACAATCGACATAAAACCCGTAACACGAACATACATACTGATTTTCCCATGGGGTAGGCAGAAACTACATAACGCCCCCTGCGACTACCCTTATTTACCTACTCCTTTTTATTTGTCCGCTTTCATACATCTAGTCGCAAAAGGCGCCTCGTATTAATTGAATTGAAATACTGTGTTTTAAACATAAGGTGTCAAATATATAATTATTAGGTATAGTTGTGCGTGTGTTTATTTCATCAGAAATTATATTGTAAATATCACAAGTACATGCCAATAGTTATTTGTGCAACAAGAGAGCAGTATTTTTTGCTGCGACTGCTGATTTTGAATCCTGAGTGTGCAGCGAGGGATTCAAGGCCCGAGATGCAAAAAACTTTGCTCTCGTGTAACACACATAACTTTTCACTTCAGCAGCGAGAACACTTTAGGAGATAATAATAAACAAGAATAGATTGAAATAACTATATAATGTGAATCAAAATAATTAACATTATAGGTAAAGGTACCAATTCAATAACACCCTCGCGCCATCCCATCTTCCTAGCACGGCGGGCTGTGCCGGGGCGGCTGCTGCAGGAGCAGAAAACCTCAAACGGCGCAAATATAACAACCTTATTGGGAGCTATATGTTTGAACCGTTTGGGGTTGAAACACTAGGTCCTTGGGGTCAGAGTGCTCATCAGTTATTTCGGGACATCGCCAACGGTTGGTCGACACTTCTCGTGACCAGAGGGCTGGCCAATTTTTTGCCCAAAGGATAAGCATTGCCATCCAACGTGGCAATGCTGCCAGCCTTTTGGGTACTTGTCCCGTTGACAGCGATGCGGACGTATTTTTTGATGCCCTATGAGCTCTATCCCTCTTTTTATGTATACATTTGTACATTACATATTTATTTTAGTGTTAGCTTGTATATTGTAATTTAGATTTTAAAACAAATTAAATTAAGTATTAATGTCGTAAAACCGAAAAAAAAAAAAATTTGAACATATTAAAAGTTAAAAGTAAATTTACTGCAATTCTGCAAATTAAAAGTAACAGATTTATTTGGCAACGTTATAGTTGCATTGAGTTCAGTTTGATTATCTGGGGTTAAGGTTTCTGTTTCGGTGGCGGATTGAGAAGGAACAACGGTGAACGTTGGTGACTCTGATTGGCTTTCTGTATAAGTACACTGTGTGTCGTTGGAAGTGGATGGGCGTGGGTGAGACCAAGGATCCGAGGTCGAATTCTGACTTATTGTTTACATTCCAATAGAAAATAAGTCTAAAATCTGTTGTGTCTGCGCTTACAGATTTTAGACTTTTTTTCTATTGAGTCTTCAATATAGCCTTCTGCAACCATTTTGGACTTCCACCCGCCGTGATGTTCTATAGTGGCTCACCACTTTAAAACGTCACGGAGGGTCATCGGCTCCGGAATCAGCCAAGAGTGTTGCCGAAGTTCTCCGAAAGCAGTGACCCGTGTATAGCTGAGGCTCATCCAATTTTAAGAAAATGGCAATTTCTCGCGGTATAGCACCGATTTTATTTACTCCCTGCTGTCTTGAGCATTTATTATTTTGGTATTGTATGAAAAATCGGTTTTTAAATTCGCTGGACGTAAGTTTTTGTTTTTTCTACAAATGTTACATACTTTTCGCGTACGACAAAAGACCTGTCAAGGTTCGTCTTCGTATTTTTCAATTTTACTAACAGTAATTTATCTGAATGCTTTTCGATATTATTAACTGTTAGCTCATTATTGCGACACGCTCCACTAATTCCTATGATCAGTACCTACAACCTGTAATGAAAATATTACATAATTAATATGCATAATTAAACATTTACAGCATCTTTTACATATCGTCATAAATACTTTAACATTATTGCTAAACCAGACTAGGATGCTATTAAAAAATTAGTAGTAGCCAGTAAGTACCTTTATACTTAACACAGTGTACACAAATTTTAATAACTCACAACATAGATTCATAGGTACCACTTACTTTAGCGGCAAGAAAATTGCGGTCCGGAGCTTCATTAAGAAATTTTTCTATGATATGGGCCGTGAAAATTTTGGAGTTTTTAGCCTTATGCCCAACTGACATTCTTTTTAGAACATATACGAGTTTTGCGTATGTTTCCATATGCACTTTTTTAAATATTTACAGGTTAAATATCATTTTTTTTGCAGTAAAAACAAGTTTCTTTGTCTCACTCAGTGAGGAAAATCGCATTTTGCTCACTGCAGGTAGCAAAACCTACATGTTTGAGCTACTGAAGTGAAATAGTTATTTGTTATACAAGAGTGCAAAGTTGCTTTTTAACCGCGTGCTCAATTTTGATGACCGAGCAAGCGAAGGATTCTAAAATTGAATCATGAGTGCAACGAGTGATTCAAAAATTAGGATCCTGAGCGTTAGCGACGGAATCAATAGAGCACAAGGTGAAAAATCTATGCACTCGAGTGCAACACGTAACTTTTCATCCCACCTCAGCGAGGAAATGACTAAATGCAAAAAAAAAACACATTTACAAGATACTTTTATTTCAGTTTAGTTTTAATAACTAATCCATTATGATAGGTTAATACCTACGTATTACAGAATAATCTTTAAATTAGGTATGTATAACAAATAATACTTAGGTATAATTAAGAAAAATTTAAAGTAACGTTGCTACAGTTACTTATGTTTAGTGTAATATTTTTGTTAGGTACTGTAATGTTGGTGTTACTGACTTTTGTACTATTTTTATGTAAAATATCTGTCATACAGTTGTACTGATTCATTGGATTCCCTTGGCGTAAATGTTGGCGAAAGAGGGCGATCGCTAGGTGTTTCGTTACGGATCATTTTTGATGAAGAAGGGCCAGTCCAAGGATCTGACTGAGGCTCTTTCAGTGTAAAACTCGTCTAAACCTTTTGAATAGTGGTGTGCCAAAATGTACTCGCTTATTTAGCTTCGATCATGTAACGCCTAGTGATGTAATTAACATCTTTCACTGGTGATTACTGGGGCATCTCCATTAAACTTCACACATCGTAGCCCCCTATCTAGCTATTACTTTTAATAAATGTGTTGATCTAGGAACTTTTCCTGACCTCATGAAGAGTAGTAAAGTCATACCATTATTTAAATCTGGTAATAAAAATATCATAAGCAATTTTAGGCCTATTTCTATCTTACCAGCATTTAGCAAAATATTTGAAAAGTTAATACTTAATCAGTTGCTAAGACATTTTAACTTAAAAAGCCTACTTCATAATGAACAATATGGCTTTACAAAAGGACGTTCGACTACAGATGCGGGTGTTGCTCTGCTGAAACACATATTTAATGCAAGGGAGAAATCGCAAAATGTTAGTGGAGTTTTCTGTAATCTCTCTAAAGCCTTTGGTTGCGTGCGCCATGACACGCTTTTTCGTAAACTACGTCATTGCGGTGTCCAAAACGAAGCTCACAACGTGATAAATTCTTATTTACATAATAGGTTCCAATGTGAAGATGTCGATGGTGTGAAATCTTCCGAGCTACCAGTTCAGTTAGGTGTACCTCAAGGCTCAATACTGGCTCCATTCTTGTTCTTAGTGTATTTCAATGACTTACCATTCTATTTAAATGATATCTGTGACGTTCTGTTTGCAGATCATACTTCTCTTATTTTTAAAGTAGACAGGAATAGACAAGATTTTAACGACGTAAACAGTGCACTCTCAATGGTTACGGATTGGTTTACGTCAAATAACCTAGTTCTCAATGCCAAGAAATGAAATGTGTGAAGTTCGTCTTTCCGGATGTTAGAAATCTAGGACCCAACATCGTCTTAGATAAAGAGCTGCTTGAAACTGTAGACTCGGCGGTTTTCCTGGGCATAACAGTAGATGCCAAACTTCAGTGGGCCCACACACATCAAGCCTAGCGGGGAGGCTCAGTCCAGCCGCCTACTCCGTCAGGAAAGTAAGACAATACACTGAAGTTGATACAGCTCGGTTAGTCTATTTTAGTTATTTCCACAGCGTTATGTCCTACGGTATTCTGCTGTGGGACAGTGGGACAAAGCCGCTGATATTCAAAATATATTCGTCCTTCAAAACGAACTGTCCAAGCAATTTATCAGCTAGGAGTCAGAGTTTCGCTTAGAGTTTTTTTAAAGATATTGATATCCTCACGGTGGCATCTCAATTAATCTGCGCCAACATCTTATATATTAGGCAAAATATACACTTAAACACTAAAAACAGTTATTTTCACAATGTTAACACCAGAAATAAGAACTAACTACGTGCTCCCTTTCACCGGCTTCATAAGGTCCATAACTAATTTGTTGGGCTTGGTATAACCTTTTATAACAAGTTACCCTCTTCTTTACTAGATTTACCCTTTAATGCGTTTAAGGCTGAAGTAAAATCCAACCTTTGTTCAAAGGCATATTATTCCATTCACGACTACTTAAACGATAAGAACTGTTGGTCGCTGTGATTAACTCAAGACAATGTTCGTGTTCTTTCTCCAGAATCAGCTTACCTACTGACAGGGTTTAAGGAGTACATATATTCGTTTTTTTTATTTGACGGTATAAGTCAACTATTTTGTTATATTCATTTATTAAAAATGATAAATGATTTTATTTCTGTAAGCGGGTTTGTACAAACACTTTTACACGTCAAACTTTTTTTTGTCAGTTTTTTGGTAAATGGTCTTTTGAGGAAAGAACCACACAGATTGAGTGGACCTGTCCAGTCAGTGCACGCATTTGTCAGTAATCGTACAGCTCAACTCACAACATAAGGAGCTCAACGATTCGACGAACAATACCAAAGAAAGGACATTGGGTAGGACGCATAATTACTCAAACCGCCAGACCAAGATTACGAGTAAAACTAACTGAGATAATAAAATAAAAAAACAAAAGTAAAAAACAATGACCCACATAGTCTTAACATTCACAATAATAACAATAAAATATTACCCAGGTAAGTAAATATCTATGTCATTTTTTATTTTACAGATCATATGAGGACCATGTAGGTAGGTGTCTGAAATGGTCTTTTGAGGAAAGAACCATACAGATTTGAGTGGGCCTGTCCAGTCAGTGCACGCATTTGTCATTAATCGTGCAGCTCAACTCAAAACATAAGGAGCTCAACGATTCGACGAACAATACCAAAGAAAGGACATTTGGGTAGGCCGCTTCAAGTACTCAAACTGCCAGATATAAAAAAATGACTGAGATAGACAAAATATATAAAAATATAACCCACTAAGTCCTCACACGAAATTAAAATAATAATAATATTATACAAAGTAAATATTCATGTCATTTTGTATATAATAATCATGATATGTCAAAGTGAAAATCATTTATCATTCATAATAAATGAAGATACCAAAATAATTGAATTATACCGTCAAATATATGTACTCCTTAAACCCTGTCAGTAGGTAAGTTGATTCTGGAGAAAGAACACGAACATTGTCTTGAGTTAATCACAGCGACCAACAGTTCTTATCGTTTAAGTAGTCGTTAATGGAATAATATGCCTTTGAACAAAGGTTGGATTTTACTTGAGCCTTAAACGCATTAAAAGGTAAATCTAGTAAAGAAGAGGGTAACTTGTTATAAAAGGTTATACCAAGCCCAACAAATGAGTTATGGACCTTATGAAGCCAGTGAAAGGGAGCACGTAGTTAGTTATTATTTCTGGTGTTAACATTGTGAAAATCACTGTTTTTAGTGTTTAAGTGTATATTTTGCCCAATATGTTGGCGAAGATGAATTGAGATGCCACCGTGAGAATACCAATATCTTTAAAAAAAACTCTAGGCGAAACTCTGGCTCCTAGCTGATCAATTGCTCGGAGAGCTCGTTTTTGAAGGACGAATATTTTTGAATATCAGCGGCTTTGCCCCACAGCTGAATACCGTGGGACATAACGCTGTGGAAATAACTAAAATAGACTAACCGAGCTGTATCAACTTCAGTGTATTGTCTTACTTTCCTGACGGCGTAGGCGGCTGAACTGAGCCTCCCCGCTAGGCTTGATATGTGAAGGCCCCACTGAAGTTTGGCATCTACTGTTATGCCCAGGAAAACCGCCGAGTCTACAGTTTCAAGCAGCTTTTTATCTAAGACGATGTTGGGTCCTAGATTTCTAACATTCGGAAAGATGAATTTCACAAATTTCGTTTTCTTGGCATTGAGAACTAGGTTATTTGACGTAAACCAATCCGTAGCCTAGAAGAAACAGGAAGCCACTGAACATGTTTTTCGAGAATGTGGAACCTGGCACAAATAACCCCGAACTTAAACGTATAGATTCCATATGTCATACAAAAGTTACAATAGAAGATCCACGAAAAACAAATAAAATTCCTCAATGCGCAAGATGCCAACAATATGGGCACACAAAAAATAACTGCATGCGCCCTTACCGATGCGTTAAATGCGCAGAAGGTCATAGAACTATTGACTGCCTAAAAAAAGACAGGAATACACCAGCCACCTACAACTACAAGGGGTGCCAAGTATACAAAGAGATTCGTGCAAGTAAAATTTCTCAGCTACCCCATAAAAAAGCTCCATTATCGAATATGACTAAACCAAGAAATAACACTGTCCCCTTCCAGATAGATGACTTTCCACTATTACAGCCAAGTAGACACGCTAGACAATAACCACCTAATCCACGCACTCAAGACGCTGGAAACACTGCGCCCTGGAACAAAAAACCAGAGAACATACAATCAGATAAAATGGATATTCTCATACAACAAATGGGTACCCTAATGGGGACTCCTTACAACTCTAGTTGCCCAATATAAGAAATGAAATTCCTACGCATCGCAGCATGGAACGTAAATGGCTTGCCTCCTAATAAACAAGAAGCAGAGCTTTTAATTAAACACAACAAAATAGAAATTCTTCTAATCTCAGAGTCACCCATGACTGACGAATAAGCCATACTAATCAAAGGATATAATATATATTACACCAATCATCCTGATGGAACCTCACATGCTGGGGCTGCAATTGTAATAAAAGAAAATATAAAATAACACCCTCTCCCAAACTTAAAGCAAGCATACCTACAGGTTACGGTGGTGTCAATAGACGACTGGCAGGGCCCACTTAACATCGCTGCAGTGTACTCCCCGCCTCGGCATCGATTCGTCGAACAAATGTTAGGCGAATTTCTTAACACCCTCGGTGACAGATATGTCGCTGGAGGGTTTGGATCGCCAAACATATCTTCTGGGGCTTCAGGCTGACCACAAGCAGAGGAAGAGAGTTGAAGAAGGTAATCGATTCAGATTCACTCAATGTACTGACTACAGGAGAGCCAACTCACTGGCCATCTGATCCCAACAAAACACCTGACCTTATTTTTTTGTTACCAAAGGAATGTCAGGACTGTACACAAAAGTTGAATCATGCCTGGACGGCAACTCCGATCATACTCCAGTAACATGTACAGTGAGCACCACAATTATTTATAAAGAGCCTCGTGAGACGCTATACAATCTTAAAACTGACTGGGACTCATTCCTGAAATTTATTACGGAAAATACCAACTTGCAGATACCCCTTAAAACAGAGGAAGACATAGAAAATGCAGCCTGGTACACAAGTAATCTGATTCAAACAGCCGCTTGGCGGTCGACTCCATGTATAAAATACAGTCCGCAGAAACAAGATTATACACTTAAAATAAGAGAGACGATAGCTGTGAAACGGAGACTGAGACGAAAATTGCACACAAGCAGGAACGCACATGACAAAAGAGCCCTCAATAAAGCACCAAAGGAATTACAGGAAATGCTTAAAGAACACGATGACGACACTCTGCAAGATAAACTAAAGACTTTATCACCTCACAAAGCAGACGACTATTCCTTATGGAAATAACTAGATCGCTAAAACGGCCACAACAACACTTACCTCCATTAAGACAGCCAAATGGTGAATGGGCGAGAAAACCTACGGATAAAGCTGAGCTATTTGCTGAATTCCTAAAAGATGTATTCAAACCAAATGAAACCAACATCGTGTATCCAGAAGGACAAATAGACCAAATACTTGACAGCGATCAGCAAATGTCTTTACCGTTAAGACAATGTACCCCAACAGAAGTCTGGAAAGCTATCCATAATTTGAAGAAGAAACAGGCACCAGGCTTTGATCTGATTACATGGAAGTCCTTATTCATCTACCGAGAAAATATATTGTCTTGCTAACCATTCTATTTAATGCAGTGTTGAGACTAAACTATTTACATCTGGAAAATATCAATTATACATTTGGTAGCTAAACCTGGAAAGCCTCCTACTGAAGTCTCCTCGTACAGACCAATAAGTATACCCTTTATTGTCAAAACTGTTCGAGAAGTTATTGCCAGTGACTGTTACCTATACTTGAGGAACAAAGAACAATTCCAGAACATCAATTTGGTTTCCGAGCACACCACGGAACGACAGAACAAATACACAGAGTGGTTCATACAATCCGACAATCCTTGGAAAGAAAGGAGTACTGCTCGGCTGCTTTTCTTGACATACAGCAAGCATTCGACCGAGTTTGGCACAAGGGACTCCTGTGTAAACTAAAGATCTGCTTGCCACACACCGCATACATGCTGTTGAAATCTTACTTAGAGGACCGAGTATTTCCATTTAAATCTGGAGACTGTCTATCTTTATTCTATCCCATAGAAGCTGGAGTGCCCCATGGTTTGGTGCTGGGCCCTGTCCTGTACACAGTCTACACTGCTGAGCTACCCACCTCAAAGTTAATTGTTACTGCAACCTATGCAGATGACACGGCAGTCCTATCCTGCGATAAACACCAGATTAAAGCATCCACGAAACTCGAAGACCACCTGAATAAGATTGACTCATGGCTAAAAAAGTGGAGAATCAAGGTTTGTGCTGCTAAGTCTGTCCATATCACCTTCGCCCTAAGAAGAGGGGACTGCACATAAGTGAAACTCGGTGAAGACGTTCTGCCACATAAAAGTACTGCCAAATACCTAGGTATGCACATCGACAGAAGACTTACCTGGCGTGAACATATAAAGACCAAAAGGGATCAAGCCAACATAAAGCTTAGAGACATTCACTGGCTCATAGGCAGACAGTCATCACTAAGCTTGGAAAATAAAGTTCTTATCTACAAATGCATCCTTAAACCTGTATGGACATACGTTATAGAGCTCTGGGGATCGGCAAGCCACTCAAATATTGAGATAATGCAGCGTTTCCAAAATAAGGCAATAAAAATCTTAAGTGGTTCACCTTGGTTCTCAAAAAACAACGAAGTACACGAGTACCTACAAATTCCCACTACCAAGGAGGTAGTAGAAATGTCCTACAACAATTACAAGGAACGAGTCCAACGACACAAAAATTAACTCGCTGTGACACTTCTAAAGTCCTCAGTTTCTACCTACAGACTTAAAAGAGAACGAATAGCGTCAATCTTACCAACACAAACCTAATAACGAGATGACGCATCGCTGGATGTGAACAATCCCGAACTGCCAAGTGAAGAAACAGCAAATCTGATTAAAGCTCAAGGGCTGATGCACATCGAGAAAATGAATTTAAAAAAAAGAGAGCCGTGTCTGAAGGCGCGTTGTCGTGGTGGAGCAGTAGCCCGCGGAGCCCTGTGTTTGGTCGCTTGTTGCTCCTTAATCCTGCTTAACAATGTAAATAACGCAATGAATGTGAAAAACAACAGATTAGTCGTAATCGTTTACGAAAATGTGTTACGCAGTTAGGCTGCTGGTTTGCCTGATAAAAGAAATTGGTCTTAAAAATATTAGAATATTGCTATTTAGTTTTTGATATTTTCTAGTTTTCCTAATAATAAAGAATAATGATTCAAATACCTTAATGGGGAAGGCAACTGTCAAAATGGCGCTGTCGTAGCTAGTTCCGAACACAAGCTAAAAATACAAGGCGTGATGTGGTTTTATTTTATTTTAGTGAAAATTGACTCGTTGTTGTGTTCCTAGATACTCCGAAATTGGAGTCCGAATTTCTCGTAAGCCCCTAAAATTAGAAGATTGTGGTTTAAAGCTATTCGTACAGATTTTTTTTGAGTTCGAATTTATGTCCTGGAACATTTTGAAGAAAGTGATTACGAGGAAATATTCAAAGTTTAAAATTCTGACACTTTCCATGTCAAGTACTTGATTTAAAATACTGAAATCACTGAAAATAAATAAATAGTGAAATAAAATCAAACTCATGAATGAACATAAAATGAAATGAATGAACGAAATGTCAAATTTATTGTAGGCCGTAGGGACCTAGCTATGGTCACGCCATCTACAATTAGCTTTGCCCGACCTTCCCCATTTGTTGAGATTCTCATACATTAAAATATTGTGCATTTTGAATAAAAATTAATATTACCTCTTATTGAACCAGACGGAAATAAATGCATTATTATTTTAAAACCGAGAACTTCTGAAAATTTGACCGATACATCGATATATCGATATTTTTTTCTCGATATATCGAGGTCGATATTGATATTTTTATAAATATCGATACATCGATATTTCGATATTTTTTTCACTTCCGACATCCCTACAGCAGCCTTATTGCGTAACACATTTTGGTAAACGATTACGACTAATCTGTTTGATTTTGACAGTTCAACAACATTCATTGCGTTATTTACATTGTTGAGCAGAATTTTTTATCGAACTTATGAAGCAATGTATTAGCAATCTGTTTCAAAACGATTCAGATTCCGATTGATTGTGTATTACGCAATTAGGGTACAGGTTTATCTGACTAAACAGATGTAGAAGGAACGTATATGTACCTACCTATTCAAGTCATCTGCAAAGATCAGATTGTTAACACATACATCATCAACATGGCAACCAACATGACGACTAGTGAGCGCGACGATGAGTGCATTCATATACAACGTGTAACGGAATTAACGCAAGAGCTCATACACCCCAATTAGAATATTAAATTATAAGACTAAAATAACATCTGTAATTTAATTTAGATAAACCACACCTAGCAATTTTTTTATAAAATAGTTGTCCTGATTAAACATAAAACGTTTGAGCGCACTACTCGATCTGTACCCACACTAATAGCGCACGCACCGCACACTCATGTGCCTGCCAGCTGGCTAGGCAGGTAAGCACTGCAAGAGTAGGCGTACGCACTAGGTATGTGTGTACGTTAGTTCAATGACCGAACATTACGTACAGATCACACGTAAAGTCTCGTACACACTGGCGCGACGCCGCAGCGCGACACAAAGGCACCGCGTGTCGCGCGACGAGTGGTGCCTCTGTGTCATGCTGTGGCGTCGCGCCTGTTTGTGGGAGCCTTAATAAATAAGCTTTGGATTATTTTGTTCTAAGTTATTAGGTTTAGTAAAGGGGAAGCACTTTCCGCCCGTCTGCGATAGGGTGTTACCTCAGGCGTGCGCCCGCGCCCTTTCGCCGCGCGGTCGTCCCGGAGACTGACTCATTTAAGGTTCGTTCCCACGGTCCCGTCGTGCCTGTTTGTGCGAGCCTTTATCTCTGATGCGTACTTAACTGTTGCGATATCATATTCTGAGTCGGCGTGTATGAATGATTTGAATCATAAATATTTACACTAATTAAATTCGGTAAAGATAAAAGTAATTACTGACAGGTTTGAGCTATTTACACTACACTATTTCTTCGTCTCCTTTAAAGTTAACTTTCAAAATGTCCACCGCCTTGCTCGATGCACTTTATTGCGCGCTTTCTTATGTTAAATTTTAGTTTATTTAGTACTTCAGTGGTGCCGATTCTCTTGTCACAAATGCCTCTAAACTAGACAAAAAATCACTAAAATTTGGTTTAATCCTGTCAAATTACGGTTTTCCATTCTGAAATTGACTAAAGTGACACAAATTAGCTATATTTTAGTTTGACAGCACTAAGATAGCACTGAGTTTTTAGTTTAGTGAGAATGGCTATTTTGCTATTCTGAATTTTACGTTTTTCACCCAAAAATTTGATTGTCTAACTAATTCTCAACATGAATCTGACTACTTTTAATCGCGATTAAAAAGGTGTGGAATAAAATTAGTTGGCGTGAACTAAAATCACACCAACACCTCGACTTCAGAAAAAAAAAGCAGGTATCAGATAGTTTTAACAGCAACACCCTCCTGTCCGTCCTTTCATATACACTGGGGGTTTGCTGAATAAAAAGAAATCTTTTATTTACTTTATTTTAATACTTGTAAAATATTCAAGATTTAAAATCATAATATTAGTACATAATTATTTTCATATTATTTCTTATTCGATCCTAGATAATCTTTTATTAATGTAATTTATTTATCTAATTAAAAGAAAGAAGCTGGTGCAGAGACAAATCACTGGTTTCTTGCATCGCCCATGTACCACAATATGCTCATACGATGAAAGCCCACTGTCCGTGTTCGCACGGGGCAAATAAAATAATATTTTAATATGGCATTTCGACCCCCTAGCCTCGTATTTACTGCGATGTACGTGTAATAAAACGTGCTATCTATTTGCGTAGATTAAATTCAGGCACTTAGAATAGATGGGTGGTGGCCAACAAATATCCCTTCTGGAGGTTTCAGATCCCGGCAAACTTCTAATTCATACATTCCGTAGGCTCAAAAGTGCTCCCCTTTATATGTATTAATTATGTTACACTCATTTATGTTTAGTTTTAGAAAAATTAAAAATATATTGAATTTCATTGAATATAATAAGAGTGAAAATTATTTATTTAAATTTAAGGCATGCAAGGAAATACGGGTACATGTAGCTATGTAAGAGTGTAGGTGTGTGTGTGGGTGTGTGTGCACGTGCGAGTGTGTGTTAAGCGCTTATGATTTATGATTTCCTGGCGAACAGTCTTTCAGTGTCGTCGTAAGTAAGACCCTGAAGGTATTGTTTTACTACGGACTTACACTTGTATTTTGGAAGGGGATAAATGTTACATGTTTTGTTTATTGCATTGTACAGTCGCCCACTCATACTCAAATAGTTCCGACTTGCCAGGGCAGTTTTGATTCTCACAGAAGGACAGACCAGGTCTTTCCGTCGTTTATTTATATTCAGTTTTGGATCATAATTAAGGCAGGAATGCTTACATAGGATTATGTTGAGAGCACAGAGTTGCCTGCAAGTGAGTACAGACATGTCCTTGTATAACTGGGTGGTGGAGTAGCGATATGGTTTGTAAAGCATCACCTTTAGGACGGCCCTCTGTGCCCTCTCAAGGCGAAGCATAAGGGTCTTGAAAGTGCCACCCCAAACTGAGATGCAATAGGTTAAAAGTGACTGAGCTTAAGCAAAATAAATAGTTTTCAGCAGAGGGAAAGCAACAACGTTTCTCAGCTTTCTCATTGGAAACATAAGCTTTCGTACACGAGATACTGTTACGTCTACATGTTTATTCCAACTCAGTGTGCAGTCAATATGTACTCCTAGATACTTCACGCAAGATGTTCTTTGAATAGGAGGGCAAATACAGGAGTTTAGCGCCGGATGGGAGAAACTATGAACCTTTATATCAGGTATGCTAGGTTACGTGCTAGGTAGTAGGTATCTACCAACCCGCACTGAGCCCGCGTGGTGGATTACGGCTCACTACCTCTCATTGAGAGGAGGCCTGTGTCCCAGCAGTGGGAACGTTATAGGCTGATTATGCTATGCTAGGTTGTGCAGAAGAGTTCCCTGAGAAAGCAACATAGTAGGTTTTGGAGACATTCAAAGTTAGCAAATTACACGAAAGGCAGTCCGTCACCATACCAAGAGCATTCTCAGCCGAACGGTGAGCAGATTCACACGTATCACCACTTATAATAAGTGCAGTGTCATCAGCGTAGACCAGGATCTTGCAGTCCGGTATAGTGAGTTGGCATAGCCTGTTCACGTATACAAAAAAGAGAGTAGGACCCAGCACACTGCCCTGCGGGACTCCGAAAGATATATGCTCATCGTCGCTGATGTAATTCTCTACCTTAACTCACTGACGTCGATCAGTGAGGTAGTCGCAAAAGATGCTTAGGGCGGCATCTCTTATACCTAGTGCCTCCAGTCCGTGTAAAAGGATGGGAGTAGAGACAGTATCGAAAGCCTTGGCCAAATCCAAAAATATACCTATAGTTTTAGTTCTGGTATCGAGATTCTTGGTAATTTGATTTGATAGCTCAAGCACAGCATCCTCTTTTGATTTGCCTTTCCTGAAGCCGTATTGGTTTGAGGCAATTGCATTATTGTGCTCTAAATAATTCAATAGTCTCTTATTCAATATTTTTTCCAAGATTTTGGACAAGGTCGTGAGAACCGATATAGGCCTATAGTTTTCGAAACGGTCACCATCCCCGCCTTTAAAAATAGGTGAAACTAATGCCTTTTTGAAGGCGTTTGGGAAGATGCCCTTTGACAAGCAAAGATTGCATACATGAGTGATTGAGGGGATGAGAACATGCCTAGCAGATTTAATAACCGAAGCAGGTATGCCATCGTAGCCGACAGCACAGTTATGTTTTAATTCCATGATAATACCGTCCACCTCATATAATATTAATCTGTTTAAAAATACAGTGATATCCATTATATAAATAATAGGAACAAACACAAATTTGTTGTTCCTACTAGGCTCAAGAAAATATGTGGCTCATTTAAATGTCAATGTATACGTTTTTATAATAAACTTCCTAGCCACATTCAAGGACTAAGCCTAAATAAATTCAAATCTTTTATAAATCGGAAATTATGCCAGAAAGCCATAGGCCTTTTTACCGTCAAAGACTATATTGAGGAAAGGAAGGCTTGGGATTGAGCTGCTCCAATAAATTTACACAGACAATCTTGATGTTTAATATTACTTTGCATTTTTTTTTGTATTTTTATTATTACGATTTTTCAATATTTTGTACCTTTTTACATACACAATGACATGTATATATTTACTGTGTAAAGAATAATATTATTTTAATTTTCTGAATGTGAGGACTATGTGGGTCATTGTATTTTTTTTTTCATTCTTTCAGTTGTTTTAATCATGGTCTGGCTGTTTGAGTACTTTAAGCGGTCTACCCAAATGTCCTTTCTTTTGTATTGTTCGTCGAATCGTTGAGCTCCTTAGTTCTGAGTTGAGCTGCACCATGATTGACAAATGCGTGCACTGACTGGACAGGCCCACTCAAATCAGTGTGGTTCTTTCCTCAAAAGAACATTTCAGACACCAGTCTACAGAGTCCTCCTATGATCTGACCAAGTTTATTCTCGGATCTTTATACACTTTGAAATTCTATACAACGACATAAAAATTTACTTTTTAAAGTATTATAATATTTTAATTATTGTTAATGTGAACGCAGTGTGGATTTGTTGTTCTTTTTATATCTCAGTTTATTTTTATTTTTTAAAGTTAGTTGTAATCATGGTCTGGCAGTTTGAGTAATTTATGCGGCCTACCCAAAGGTCCTTTCTTTGGTAAAGTTCGTCGAATCGTTGCTCGCCCGCTCTCCCGCTCCAGTGTTGTGTTTCGTGATTCTACTCGTCGCTACCACGTGACGTCATCGTAGTCGCCCCGACTACTCCGATTTAAAATCAAATCAAGAAATTGATTTTGATTTTAATCAATTAAAAAAGTGCCTTTTTCAAGGCAAATCTCGTTTCATCAACAGACGTTTGTGAGTAGCTTCACTAGGCCCCTTCTGGGTAAAACCACAGTTTCGTGGTCCTCGGTTGAAGCCGAAGCCGAGTAGGGTGTTGACCCAATCACACCCGCCGAACCCCTTCAGGGCGAGGCAGTTAGTTGGACGGGTCCCAGATAACCGGCCTTGGGGGATCTCCTAGTCGGCTCTGGTGACAGTTTTGCTTTCCAGCTACTCACCTAGTGTCTTGAGGGTGTGTCTACACCCTTCGCGCTAGACTGGTCAGGGCCCCGTTCGCACAATAAGACTGGCGACGGGTTTACAAGCTTAGGGCTCACCAATAGGTACACACCTCCCTGTCTGCACCCGACAGGGAGGGAACTCATCCCCGGGCCAATCCACCCGGGGAGATGGGTATAGGGTTAGTAGGCTAAGTGGAAACTTAATTTCCACCATTCCCTCCCTTAAGTTTTCCCCCCACTCCGACCATGGAGGACGCCCTAATAGTGGCGTTCTTCAAAGAGGTCCTCTTTAAGGACCCCGACTTCCTCGCCAAGTATGGCGCCAAATTCGCTGCTCTGCGGCAGTCCGTCCCCGGTCCCTCTGACCTAGTAGGCACCGCCAGCTCTGACATCGCTACGTTTATTACGCCCTCTCCGTCGCAACTTCCAGGTTGCTCGCCGCCGGCTGTCCACATGGACACCACCGAACCGTCCCCTCGCCCGACCTTGCCTTACCTAGACGAAAGCGACTCACAGAGTTCCTCCCCCTCTTCCGACGAGGGCCTATTCAAGACCGTCGGCTCCAAAAAGAGGAGCCTTAAAGTTAAAGAGAGTCCTCACTCAAGGACCAAGAAACCGGCTATCGAAGCCACCTCCGCTCCCGTGGCTCCATCCGCCACCGCCCCCTCTCAGGCCGCCTCGGCCTCAACCTCTTCCCTCAGCTACAGTGCTGCCAAGCCCGCTGCCCAGCCTTCTGCGGCAAAGAAGATCGCCCCCCCCTCCCCCTGTGTACATCCAGGACAAGGGGAAATGGACAGATGTGTCCAAATGGTGCACCGATCTGAGAATCGGCTACACCAGCGCCAAATCTACCCAACAGGGTATTAAGGTTCTAGTCCCGACTTCAAATGACTACAGAGAGCTCACGAAGACTCTCCGACTTAGAGGTGTGTCCTTCCACACCTACGCCCTCCCCGAAGACCGTCAAACCCGAGTCGTGATACGTAGGATCCCGAAGGAAATACCCGCGGACGACATTAAAGCCGACCTTCTGTCGCAAAACGTCCCCGTTGCGGAGGTCCACCGCATGCACCGCGCCCGAGGCAGAGAACCTTTCGACATGGTTTTCGTCGTCTGTCACCCCACCGAGGTGCATCACCCCGTCTTCAATGTCCGCTCTATCTGCAACCTCACCGGCTTGCAGATTGAAAAACCCTTTAAGACCGGTGTCATAGGGCAGTGTCACCGCTGCAAGCTGTACGGGCATTCGCAGATGCACTGCCATGCGAAACCCAGGTGCGTCAAGTGCCTGCGCGAACACTGCACAGTAGATTGCTCTCGTCCAAAAGACCGCACCTTGTGCACAGAGCCGCCAAGCTGTGTGCTGTGCGGCGAGTCAGGCCATCCGGCCAATTATCGTGGGTGCCCCAAGGCCCCCAAAACCTCATCTCCCAAGCTGACGAAGCGTGCAGCCGCCCGTCAGCAAAGGGAAAGCCCGCGCTACGCCCACGCGTGACCTACACATCACCAGGAGCGACTCAGTCCTCAGAGGCCCTCGCCCTGGAATTATCTCCACCATCAGCAGGCTTTTCCAGCCTTAGATCCTAGACCCGTTCCTGCGGCCATCCCTCCACTTATGGACCCCCGCATACGCGTCAACGCGCCCCCAGGCATTCCTGTGCCTGTAAACAAAGCCGCTCCCGCCGCGTCAGCTCCACCCGCAGCCACCCGTGTGGTCGGTCAGAACCCGATGGACGCCTTTAATGTCATCTCTAGCACTTTTACGGCCTTCCTTACCCCTCGCGCCAGGAAAATGGCCAGCGAAATCGTTGCCGCCAGAAATGCCGGCAACATATTTATGATCCAAAGCATATATAATGCGTACCCGGACATTACGCAAGCCCTGATGTCCTTTTCAAATCAACCCAACCCAAATAATGGATAAAGGAATCCTCGCGCGAACCAAACCCCGATCCCTAAAGCTAGGTTATTTCAATGCCAATGGCATCCTGCGTCAACGCGCTGAAATCAGCGAGTTCCTCCGCGACCACCTCATTGACATCCTCCTTGTTCAGGAAACGTTCCTTAAACCTAGTTACCGAAATCCGTCAATTGCAAACTATCGTACAGTTCGCATGACAGGACGCGTTGCCATAAGGGCGGTACCCTTATCTATTACAAAAAGGAGCTATACTGCATCCCCATAGACCCTCCCACACTCTCACGATTAGAAGTGTCTTGCTGTCGGCTTGGCATGACAGGTCATCAACCGATCACCATAGTTTCGGCCTACCTCCCCCCCATTAATACTTCGGAGAACTTCCAACTCCTTACTGAAGATCTTTCTGTACTTTTTAGCCTGAGTGACTCCGTTATCATAGCGGGTGATCTCAACGCAAAACATCGCTCCTGGAATAGCACCCAGGACCTCTTCCAGAGGGAGACATTTGTTCAACCTCTCCTCCTCTCAGAATTTCGATGACATCGCGCCGATGACTCCCACTCATTTTCCCCCCGATCCCAATCACAGCGCCGATGTTCTCGACGTGGCGCTCCTACAGAACGTCAACCTACGGTTGGACTCTATAGAAGTGGTACAAGAGCTCGCTTCCGATCACCGTCCAGTAGTCAAGAAACTGGTCCCCCGCATAGGTCTGCCCGATTCCACCCAACCCCTTCCCAACAAAGTGGTAACGGACTGGAGGAAAGTAAGCGATCGCTTAAAATCCACCACGTCCCCCCACTTGGACCCAATCCCCGATCATTTTGACTCTATCGCTGACACGACGGCCGCGATCGACTCATTCACAGCTCACGTACAATCAGTCCTGAACGATTGTTCAAGGGAAATTGCAGCGACGGAGGACCGTCGCTGGAAGTTGCCGGACGATGTACGCGAACTGTTGAATGAGAAGAACGCGGCTGTCCGTGCCTACAGCAACTTCCCCTGCGACGCGAACAAAGCCCATATGCGTTACTTACAGCGTACTGTAAGAACACGCATAGAGGAGCTGCGTACCGCCGGCTGGGACAAGATGTTGAGCGAACTAGAGCCCACCCACCTAGCCTTCTGGCAACTCCAGAGGAAGCTTAGATCCGGAGAAATACTCTCCATGCCCCCCCTGATCCGTCCCGACAAGACCATCGCCTTCGATGATGTCGACAAGGCTGAGCTTCTAGCCGACAGTCTAGAAGTCCAATGCTCGCCTAGCTCTCAACCAGTAGACCAAGCTCACCTCTCTGAGGTCGACGCTGAAATCGAACATAGAGCCTCCCTCCCTCCCGTCAAAGACCCAGAGTATCCACTGCCCCCCGTCACGTCTGACGAAGTGCACGACCTCATCTTAGGTCTTAAGGCTCGTAAGGCCCCCGGCTCAGATGGAATCACCAATAGGGTATTCCAACTTTTCCCTGCCCACCTGATAATGCTACTGACCACCATCTTCAATGGTGCTCTGAGCAACAACATCTTCCCACAGGCATTCAAAGAAGCCACCGTCATCGGTATCCCGAAGCTCGGCAAGCCAAAGTCGGAGCCTACTAGTTACCGCCCCATCAGTCTGCTCAATGTCCTCGGCAAAATCTATGAGAGGCTTATTTATAAGCGCCTCAGAGACTACGCCGAGACAAAGGGCCTCATCCCCAACGAACAGTTTGGTTTTAGAACCCAACACTCGTGCGTACAACAGGTCTACCGTATAGTCGAACACATCAACTTCGGTTTCCAACGAGGTTTGATGACCGGTGCTGTCTTCTTCGACATAGCGAAAGCGTTCGACAAAGTCTGGCACAACGGCTTATTATATAAGCTGTACCAACTCGGTGTGCCAGATCGTCTCGTGCTCATCTTACGGGACTTTTTGTCAAACCGCACCTTCCGTTATCGCATCGAAGGAGCGCTATCCTCCCCCCACCCTATTCGCGCAGGAGTTCCTCAGGGCTCTGTGATCTCTCCTCTAGCATTCACGCTGTCCACCAGCGATATGCCCAAGTGCAGCAAGGCGCAGTTGGCTCTGTTCGCAGACGACACGGCCATTTACTACACCGGCCGCGATCCAGACTCGATATCTCGCATTCTCCAAACCCAAGTCAACAAGCTTGGCGCCTGGTTTAGGAAATGGAGAATTGAAGTAAATCCCGACAAAAGTCAAGCGGTTCTATTCTCGAAGCCGCGTCATACCCCCTGCCCCTCTCGACCGATAACCATGTTCGGCAAGCCGATCCCTTGGGAGAAGCGAGCCAAATATCTTGGTGTAGTTCTCGACGAACACCTCTCGTTTTCAGAGCACATTAGACTCCACTTCGCTCTAGGTAGACTCCACTTCGTCCTCAATGCACGTAGCAAATTGTCACTAAAGTGCAAATTGCGTATCTACACAGCGTGCATTCGCCCGATCATGACCTATGCCAGTGCAGTCTTCGCACACGCCAAGCCCGTTCGCTTCAATAGAATGCAGACCCTCCAGAACAAGTTCCTCCGTAGGATAACAGGCTCCCCCTGGTACGTTCGCAACGAAATCCTCCACGTAGACCTCAGGATTCCCACTATCCGTCAGTTCATGAAACGCATTTCAAAGCGTTTCTTCGAGACCGCCGCGAATCACCGCAACCCTCTGGTTGTGAAAGCCGCTAGCTATATTCCCTCCTCCATTAGTCAAGTCCGCCGTCCCAAGCATGTCCTCACCGATCCCGATGACCACATAACTCTCATTCAGGAGAGCAGTAGGGCCACCAGTACAGTGCACAAACACAGACCGACTTTCCGACCTCGCCGCCGAGGTTCCTCGCGAAGATCCCGACGTAATTGTCCCCCCCGACCCTTGCTCGATGAAGTGCCAGCCCGCGCCGTAGCTGAGCCTGTAGCTATTAAATTCCCCGAATAATAATAATCAACAAAATCTGATCCAGCCTGTCCCATCTTGCTGTCCTCCCGTCAGCGACGCCCTTAGCCGAGGTCCGTACCCCACAGGGGGTGCCCTTAGCGAGCGTTCGCTTAGTAATGTAAGTAGTTTTACGCCCCTGGCTGGAGGCTTTGAGTCCGCTTAAAGCAGCCATAGGATAGTCCGGTTAAGTAGTCACGACCTCTCAAGGTCAACTACAAGATGCCATACACAAAAAAAAAATGAGTTTGGTTCGGCCTTTCTTCTCAGAGTAGTCAGATAGGAAACGCCGATCTCATCTATTTTTAAAACATGATTGACGTGTAAAAGTGTTTGTAAAAACCTACTTACAGAAATAAAATCATATAACATTAGTACCACAACCTTCCATGGCTCAGGTACATGTTTCAGCAGAAATGCAGCATTGATTAATTTGGACAGCTTTATTATGGCTTTGCGCGGGAGGTGTTTTAGAATTTCTCCTGTTATGAGGTCGTTACCCGGGGATTACTTTGAGCTGATGTTGTTTTGAATTTCTCTCAGAACTTCCTTAGGCGTCACAAGCCGAATTCTTTTATTTAGTGATAGCCTTTCACTCTAAAGTGTTTAAGTATAAAGAGCTTGGGTTGAAAATACTACGTTGACTTTAAAAAAAACTTTCACAAAACGTCTGAAGGCCAACCGTAGGTAATAAAAAGCATTCAAAATTTAGTCGCAGTCTCACCTCAGGGTAAAACAAAGATCAAAAATGCACGTAAAATAGAAGAATGTTTGAGATTGAAACTGGGATTACAATGCGAACGTTCCAAATACGGGAATTGCCGCTCTGTTGAGCTAGAGTAAACCACCGCCATATTGTTACCCAAAGAGTAATATAAGTTATGTTGTTAGCTCTCAAACTTTGACAAGTTATTTAACTGCTAGTAAAATTATTTGACCATTCAATAAACTAACAATTGATCAAAACAGATTTTGCCATAACCATTAGTTACTATTTTTATGTATTGGTTGGTTGGTTCCATTAGTTACTATTTTTATTAAGGATCAAAAAGCGGCTACGGTTAAGTAAGTTATGCTATTGTTTCCTAGAAAAGCGTTGACCGCCTAAAAAGCGTTCGAATTTTACCGCTGAATGACGCCACTAGAACGTAGATTATGAAAGTAAGTGTGTGTTTGTTTTCCTAGACAGCGTTTTTGACACCGTAAAGTCAAATACCGCTGTCCAAAGATGTTTGCTTCTATGTTTCTTTAACTGATGGTCAAAACGTAGTCCAAGTGCTGTGATGAGTGGTACATTGTTATTAAATAAAAGTCAATAATTTATTACTGCCTCGTTGGTATAGCGGTCGCTATCGCTACTGCTGAGCATGAGGTCCTGGGTTCGATTCCCAGGGCAATGTGTTATTGGGTTTTTCTGTCTGGAATTTCTCAGTAGCAGCCCGGAGTCTGGATTTGTGCCCGGTTGATGACAATAGGCTCGCCCTCTATAGGTACTACATAGGACCTAAATATAACTGGCGAAATGTGGGTGTACCTAATAGAGGTACACCTCTGCCCAACCCTTCGAGGAAACAAGGCGTGATTTTATGTTATTTTATGTTGTAATAATTTTCACTTCATGATACAAACACCAGTGTAGCTACCTACTAAGAGTTCCTGTATCACAAGAGCCAGACCTCTTCTTACATGCATTTTGCATGTAAATTGACAGTGGATTTTAAGTTATTAGAATATAGCGTTTCCGTGTCCATCAAGTCACTGCGTCATTGTTTGTCAGTCAGAGGTGTCAAAACGAAACAGAAATGCGACTATCTTTTGACGCTTAGTTAAATCTTTCTCTGCTTTTGTAGGAAAACGTAGCTTTACACTTCAAGCTGTCGATGATACTGGTTTTTATCCTCGACAAAAATAAATAAAAAGTCTCCCAGCACAGCAATAAATTATGAACATATCAGACTTCTACTTCTATTTACTAATAGGTAACTACCTAGTACTATCTGCTACGACATGCGAATTGCGAAACCATACCTAAGTAATTTAGTTGGAATAATTGAAATGGCTTGAGAAACAAAAATAGTACATAACATTTATTCCTGTTTTTTTTAACATAACAAAGATTTTTTTTTTAAGTGTTTTTAAATTCTTGGCAATTACACAGATAACCGCATAACAGTAGTAACACTTGCACTTTCAGTGTATTTTAGGTACCTACTCTGGGACTTGCACTACGAAAATTTTCCGTACTGCTATGACAGGCGCTGTCAATGTCATATTGTTCAGATGTGCGGTTGAGTGTACTGGTTACCTTACTTATCTACTTATTATGACGCGAAGAACATAGATAATATGCGAAGAACAAGAACCATTTTGATTTTGAAAAATGTGCAAAAAATTTACGTGGCGACTGGTTTAAGACGGTGCCAATAAATAATTTTTGCTTCTATATTATGCAACAAGCATTGTGAAAATGGGGCTTTAGAGTTAAAAGAGATAAAAAAACGGCCGGATTTCGTTACTTTTATATTAGGTAAGTATACACAATAATTAGTAAGCCGCCATCACAACAAACTTACGCCAACTGTGAAATTTAGGGGATAATTATTATATGTTTTGTGACTGTGAGCATCAAGCGTCAAGTTCAAAATGTATGAAAAAATGTCAGCCGTCGACTGACTCTCCGTTGTTTCTCAGCCGTGTCGTTCGACTATTCAATACGTTTGGTGTGAACGCGGCCTTATATAAATCTTCATTACTATGTACCTACCTACATGTTAAATCCTATAAAATTTCACAACTTATATTCATCCTTTAACATCACTAAACATAAATTTTAAAAACTTAATAAATTAATATCACACTTCTGGTAATGTTCATGTTGATTATAACTAAACTAAATAAAACTATAAACAAATATCATAAAAATGAAAAAAGGAGTATAAGTAACAAGACGGTTATAGGAAAAAATATATAAACAGAAATTCGAGGATGACATATGGATACTAGAATTGAAGAGTCACTTTCTTCATTTTGTAAACCTTCTTTTGTGGGTTTTTCAACTATAACTAATTCATCACTAAAGAAGTCTATGTTAAATTCACATTCAGTTTTATTAAAACATACTTTGGATTCAGAATTATTTACATATTGGAATGTTGGTTTATAAATATCGAAAATTGCATGTATATCATTAACCCCATTATCTGTATAGAATATATAATAATAATATCCATCAAGGAGTACTTCGTGAACCACCTTGAGGATGGTAGTATTTTCTAAGTAATTTGTACTGTTACATTGCATGGAGAAGGGGAACAAGCGATTTATTAAAATTGTTTCATGAAAACATTCATGCAAATGACTCTCGAATCTAGATATAGGTTCCTGAAGGTTCAAAGTACTGTTAAAAGCATTTCCTCCATGATATACACCAGTATCTAATAAAGTGTTTGGATTATGTAATGGTATATTTTTTATATCTCTTCTAAATCTTTCTTGATCTTTATGTGCCCTATTTCCTGCATAATAATCATCTTTGGCATTATTCAGCATCAAGTCCTGTGGGTTATTCTTAATATCAGCCTTTTTGTCCATGGTGTCTTCTTTATTATGTGTTATATTATGTTGTGAAGTATTATTGTTTTTATGTCTGTAATCAGGTTTTTCTAATGTCACTAGAACTCCTTGGTGTTCCTGTTTTGGAAGGTCTTTCTCTTGCCTATTATATCCATCCAAAATTCCACATGTGTTCAATATCTTGTCTCCTTTAACAACCAGAATCTTAGAACCTTCATGCTGAGAACATGCTTTCAATTCAACAGCAGCCCCTTTTAATAAATAAAATCCCCAATATTCTAATGTATCATCTGGTAAGGTCATTGACTTTTTTAAGCGTATATGTTTCCGCTTGTTAGATATTTCTGGAGTACCTTTCATTTGGAATGCACTAAACGTAGTATTCATTTTTAATGAATGCTTCTCACAAAATACTGATGATTGACCCTTATGAATTTGGATAACATCAGAGTCTGATATTTTATACATGACATCAGCATATCTTATATTTCTCAGATACAAGGGTAACACAATCAGGATCGAAGGCAAAACTGTTGTTAGCAGGCAAAATGTTATAACACGCCGAGATCCATGCATTTTATTTCCATCTGAAAAATAAACAACTTGTGAAAATACTGGAAAATCTAGGTGTAGAACTTTGGTATAAACAAAGGTGTAGAAACTTATAGTTTCACACACTGCCACCCGCACGGACATATAACGTTTTATCTATAGATAGACACCTACCAGTTTCTAATGTTTCTGAAAAATCATTATAGTCTAGCTAACTCGCTTTGTTTTAGTGGCCCTATAAATCGAGATTTTTTACAGAAAGATGGATTGGATTGTGTTTATGTTTACATTACATTATCACATTTCACATCACGACACATTCACGTCATCCGATCGTCATTCCAAATAAGTCAATTTTAGTCAATTGTCATTGTCAATGTCATTAGCACTGTCTCGTGTCACTCGTCACGTCGAGCACGTCTGGCACTGCCTGCCTAGTCTGTCTGTGGTCTGTTCTCGTAAATTATGAAGTAGGTACTCTGTGCTAGTCTGTTTTCCTGGCACGGAAAGGGGATAAAAACTGCCATTTGCACTAGCTTGCTACTAATAAATAATCTGTGCTGGCCTATGTTCGAGAATTTGACAGCTAGCTGTCACTATCTATACATTTTGACAGACAGGCGAATAACTTAATTTAATTAATATTCCCCATAACCTTAGTTCTCGTTCTTAATTTATTAACTTTTCAATAGAGCTGCTTTTTTACCAGTTGTAGCATCGATCACTAATAAAGAACTAGTGATCGATGAGTGGTAGACGCTTCTTCGTCTACCAGTACCACTGTCACTGAGTGCGCTCTCCAAGTCAAAGGAGGTCAACAAAACCCCATACAACTTTGCCCAAACATGTACCTTAAGGTACAAGTGCACCAAATCGTAGAAAAATAATGGAGGAATTGGAAAATGATTGGGTTTAAAACTAACTGCAAAAAAAAAGTACAATTGCGTTACATTTGGGCCGCATTCCGAGTTCGCTACCATAATCGCTGACAGCGGTCACATCGATAATTAGCGTTCCGATTTAGTTATCACGATTATGACAGCAGACAATTCGCTCACAGTGATATTTTTAAGGGGCATGGTCGGCGTTATCGCAAGATGGCGCATGTCATGACGTCATCTATGACGATTCACGGGACATCGTTATCGCGCTCACGCTAACTCGGAACGAGTGTAAGCGCGCTCAAATCGATTACATCGCAATTCGGAAAGCAGCCTTGGTTGACACTCGGGTTGACATTATTTCGTAAATGTCATTCACATGCCATTCCGTTCGTTCGTGAAACAACAGTGGCAAAATAGAATAGGTGGCTGAGGCCAAAGTATCTCAAAGTAGTCTGTGGCTGAAGCCGACAGCTTGGCATAACAGACAGACCGTGCGAAGCCAAAATAAAAAAAAGAAAGTGAAGCCGACAGCACACAGATGTCAACTCGAAAGTATTTTTTTTTTAAATTATGTAAGTAAAATAATTGTGTGTAAACCAAAATGGCAAGTTTTATATTATGTCAAAATATATTTTATTCCCGTCTCCAGGTAACCTAGTGTATGTAATACGTAGGTTTTCTAATGTACTTTCTGTTAGGAACTTAGTGCCGATTTCGCCAATTTTACTGAACGCGTTCAACACATCTAAAACGCATTGTCAACATTCCGTAGAAAATAATGACACTTACAGCTCTTAAACGTAGTTTATGTGCTGATCGCGTTCAGTTTCATTGGTGAAATCCACCCTAAAGCTCTGTCCACGCTGAAGCGACTGCGCTTGTTTATTGCTTTAATTATTTAAGATATGTCCATAAAATTTAAAAATGCATGGATCCAGTCGGACTGTGTCTGTAAAATACGAATATAAAATAAGTCAGTATTCTTCAGAATCGTTGCATAAATAGTCAAACTTTTGGATCGCTGAGGTTAACACATCATATCCCAATTTGCAAGTCTGAAGCCAATTAGTATCGAATTGAATTACAACATCACGACACGACGCGACGGCTTTGTGAGCAACACGACAAATGATAATAATTATTTAGGTTTAGCCTACAGGATTTACCTAAATAATTATTTACCCCGTGACCACGCGCAAGTCGGTAGATAGAAAAACCTATAACATTTGTGCCCGGTTGATGGCAATAGCTTCGCCCCCTATTACATGGGACTTAAAAAACACAGCTGGCGAAATGTGGGTGTATTATAGGTACACCTCTGCCTAACCTTTCTGGGATTACAGGCGTGATGTTATGTTATGTCACGCTCAAGCGTGTCGCTTGAGCGTGACATAATATTCAGCGACTGCGGAGAAAACAAACGACAGAATTAGCACGCCACGAGACAACGCGACGCGACTTGCCAAACGACTTGCGGAGCGACGGAAAGAACATGTGACGCGCGCACGTGTCGCTGTCGCTTGACGCAAGTCATGCATGTCACAACTTTACAAGTTGTATCGCTTGATGCGGCAGTGAATGCGGCCATGTCATAACATTGAGACTTTGTTTGGCAGCGCCTTTAATTCATAGTCATTCAAATCCTATTGGTTTCGAATGTCTTACGTCACTGGGCCGCAGTGGGCATGCTCGCGTGGTAGCTCGAATGCTCGCGTTACTTCACGCTACATTACCTCTTTAGTCTTTATGACGGTTTCGGGTACTAGTAGGTAGTTGTGGCAATTTTGATAAATGACGCTCTGCATTGCACCTCGCCATAAGTACGAAGCGTGCCCTAAGAAAAAACGCGGACAGTGATGTCATTGTTGTCCGTTCCTGTGGTTCATTCCACAGAAACTGAGACAGGTATTCCTTTGGTTTCTCTCTTGTCAATGACTTTAGAGCAATATTGTTTAAGATACAACAATCTATCTTAGCCATCGTCAGACTTAAAAAAATAACATGATTATAAGTTGCTTGTTGCAAGTCCAACGTAAAAGAACTTGGTGTTCTAAAACGAACAGAGAGACTAATTAAAACGTTTTCTCGTCCTTACTCCTACGTTACCACTGATGTGCGTTTGACTGCACGACCTTACTGCTACGACATAAGGCGCTGTCAGTTTTAAATTGTTGTAAAACCACTGCTACAAAGTATTAAAAAAACAGAACAGTAAGAAAAGATAGAAGACCACGTTACAAACAACATCATCAGCCCAGCCTCGTCTCAACTATGTCGGGGTCGGCTTCCAGTCTAACCAGATGCAGCTGAATACCAGTATTTTACATGGAGCGACTGCCTATCTGACCTCCACAACCCAGTTAATGGGTAACACGATACCCCTTGGTAAGACTGGTTAGCAGACTTTCCCTTTTAACCTGTTAGATCGACCCGTGCAGCTATTATTACTTAGTCACAAGCCCACATATATAGAAGACCACAAACCTACCTAATTGTAATGCGCAGTCAGTCTCAAAGAGATGCAAAACATTTTACACGTTTTTAAGTTCTTAATTGTGGCTATAGGTACACACCTTAGGTAAGTATTAGGGAACACAAATTGAAGATAATCAAATTCATTTTTATCGATGTATAAGTACCTACATCTTATTGAGTCTGTACCTAAATGTAACTACATAATTATCAAACTATGCCCCGTGAAATCATAAGTAAAGATAATTGTAAAGTACTTACCTTCTTTATTTACGTTAGTGTAATGATAATTTGACGTATTTAAAACCCTCGGAAAGCTTTTGTCCATTTTTTAAAGGACGCGCGGACGGTACATTAATTATGATGGTTCAAGAAAAACAAAACACGGGCACGTAAGCTGCAGTGACATTTAACTACCTATATTACAAACGAAAATATAAATACTTTATTACTTAGCAGCGCAATAGGTTTAATGATAAGCTTATCAGACGTTTTATCGCCTGTACTATATTTCGCCTTGTTCACAATTGAGAGCAAAATGCTCACTGACTCGCTCACTCGCCTTTTCTCGTGATATCCATTTGTTTGTATACGCCTATTTAAACATCAGTCTCATCAATTACATTAGGTGGTTAAACAGCTAGGTATACAACGCTAGGTAGTTATTTTTTCAATTAGGTGCATGTAGAAGTTTGGTAGTTTTAGAGTTCCGTGATCCTAAAATTGTAAAATCCGATGGAAGAACGTTCGTCTTAAATGATAAGTGTGATGTTACAACAAAATACCTTGTGAAATATTGCAATTTAATGAAAGAAAGTTTAAAACTCATGTTAAAAAAAACACTTTGTAAACAAGCATATTACAAATTAGAAGATTATATCCTAGATAAGAATGCTTGGAAACATGCTGGTCCTGCTCCATAGGACAATCTAGAGGCTAGACAAAATCATACTATTTGCTTATTGTATTGTATAATTTGTTATTTTTACTTTACTCACACACTGACTTATTCCTAGTTAATATTTTAGGAAAATCATGTACTTTTACAATTGTTTGTAAATATGTGAGCACAATGTACCTATCACGTGATTAAATTATATGCCTTTGCTTTATTGTTAATTCTTTTTACCAATTGTGGTATAGTATTTTTATTCTTGGTGCATCGTCTTCACATATAGAAATTTAATTAATGTATATAAAATAATTTAAAACATTTTAAAAGAGTAATGGTGGGGTTTCTTGCCACTTCTTCTCCATACGCAACTACTTTTTGGAAGTGGCGCCTAGAATCAGTTCTATTTTAATGTAAATTTTGACGTTCAAAAGTGCCTTTTTATGGGCCTATTTGAAATAAATGCTTTGACTTTGACTAAGACGATTTTAAAATTGTATCACGGAAGTCTTTATAGTAGGTTACTTTCTTTTATTAAATTAATAGTTTCAGTGTACAAGCGCACCAAAGTTTACTCCACTCAAAAAACCACCGCCACAATAAGGTAGAGTGAGAAAAAACTAACCAAATACTAACGGAAAAATAAAAACCTTTTTTAACTAAATAACATGATTTCCATTACAACTATCCAACTTACTGTAACACAACTGAATTATGTGTCAGTCATTCGTATCTGCCGGCTGATTTGGTGAAAACAGTGGTGGTGCCCGTTCCTAAGAACAAGACAGGTCATATGTCCGATACAAGCAATTACAGACCGATTTCATTAGCAACAGTTGCAGCTAAAATTATGGATAGTTTACTTGACACATATCTAGGAAAACAATTAACTATAAATGACAGACAGTTTGGTTTTAGGAATGGGCTATCAATCGAGACTGCGATTTTGACTCTGAAGAGCACAGTGCAATATTACACCGGGAGGAGGACACCTGTGTATGCATGCTTCCTAGATCTATCCAGAGCTTTTGACCTTGTCTCATATGATGTCCTATGGAAAAAAATTGTCCAATGAAGCTAATCTGCCGCCAGAAATAATTAATATGTTTAAGTTCTGGTACGGTAACCAATGTAACACTGTGAGGTGGGCAGGCGCTTACTCTACGCTTATATGTACAGGTTAGAGTGCGGGGTGAGGCAAGGGGGTCTGACCTCGCCCAAGTTATTTAATATTTATATGAATAAGCTGATCGAAGAACTCGGCAGCACTGGCATCGGATGTACGATTGATGGTGTATCTTTTAACAACATCAGTTATGCTGACGATATGGTGCTGCTGAGTCCGTCGATCAGCGCTCTCAGGAAGCTATTGAAAATTTGTGAATGCTATGCTGAAGCCCATGGACTAAGGTATAATGCCAAGAAAAGCCAGTTGTTAGTTTGCATGGCGAAAAACAAGACCTATGAAATAGTACCGCCAGTGTCGCTATGTGGTGCAACTTTAAACCGAGTAACGCAGTTTAAATACCTTGGTCACTGGGTTACAGAAGATGGCACCGATAACTGTGATATGGAGAGAGAGCGCAGGGCATTGGCTGTACGATGCAACATGATGGCCCGCAGATTTGCAAAGTGCAACAATAATGTCAAGGTAACACTGTTTAGGGCATATTGCCAAGCTTTTTACACCTGTGGTCCAGATACACGCAAAAAACGTTTAATGCCCTGCGTGTACAATACAATAATGCTTTTAGGATACTGCTGTCGCTGCCACGTTTCTGCAGCGCGTCAGGGATGTTCGCAGCCGCGCGTACAGATGACTTCTTTGCGGTCATGCGTAAAAGGTCCGCGACACTATTATTGCGTCGGATGCGAGGCAGTGGCAAGTCTCCTGAGCATTATTGCTATAAGACTGAAGGTCACCTGATGGCACCTGTGCGCAGTGCATGTATTGTTGCCAGGTGTCTTCAGAGGGTGGAAAAATAGATATAGTGTGCATTGAGTTGTACATAATTGTTCCTAATGTGCAGCCAGGGGCGTAAAACTACTTACATTACCAAGCGAACGCTCGCTAAGGGCACCCCCTGTGGGGTACGGACCTCGGCTTAGGGCGTCGCTGACGGGAGGACAGCAAGATGGGACAGGCTGGATCAGATTTTGTTGATTATTATTATTCGGGGAATTTAACAGCTACAGGCTCAGCTACGGCGCGGGCTGGCACTTCATCGAGCAAGGGTCGGGGGGGACAATTACGTCGGGATCTTCGCGAGGAACCTCGGCGGCGAGGTCGGAAAGTCGGTCTGTGTTTGTGCACTGTACTGGTGGCCCTACTGCTCTCCTGAATGAGAGTTATGTGGTCATCGGGATCGGTGAGGACATGCTTGGGACGGCGGACTTGACTAATGGAGGAGGGAATATAGCTAGCGGCTTTCACAACCAGAGGGTTGCGGTGATTCGCGGCGGTCTCGAAGAAACGCTTTGAAATGCGTTTCATGAACTGACGGATAGTGGGAATCCTGAGGTCTACGTGGAGGATTTCGTTGCGAACGTACCAGGGGGAGCCTGTTATCCTACGGAGGAACTTGTTCTGGAGGGTCTGCATTCTATTGAAGCGAACGGGCTTGGCGTGTGCGAAGACTGCACTGGCATAGGTCATGATCGGGCGAATGCACGCTGTGTAGATACGCAATTTGCACTTTAGTGACAATTTGCTACGTGCATTGAGGACGAAGTGGAGTCTACGTAGAGCGAAGGCGGCGCGCGAACGAGCCGCCTTAATGTGCTCTGAAAACGAGAGGTGTTCGTCGAGAACTACACCAAGATATTTGGCTCGCTTCTCCCAAGGGATCGGCTTGCCGAACATGGTGATCGGTCGAGGGGGGCAGGGGGTATGACGCGGCTTCGAGAAAAGAACCGCTTGACTTTTGTCGGGATTCACTTAAATTCTCCATTTCCTAAACCAGGCGCCAAGCTTGTTGACTTGGGTTTGGAGAATGCGAGATATCGAGTCTGGATCGCGGCCGGTGTAGTAAATGGCCGTGTCGTCTGCGAACAGAGCCAACTGCGCCGTGCTGCACTTGGGCATATCGCTGGTGAATAGCGTGAATGCTAGAGGAGAGATCACAGAGCCCTGAGGGACTCCTGCGCGAATAGGGTGGGGGGAGGATAGCGCTCCTTCGATGCGATAACGGAAGGTGCGGTTCGACAAAAAGTCCCGTAAGATGAGCACGAGACGATCTGGCACACCGAGTTGGTACAGCTTATATAATAAGCCGTTGTGCCAGACTTTGTCGAACGCTTTCGCTATGTCGAAGAAGACAGCACCGGTCATCAAACCTCGTTGGAAACCGAAGTTGATGTGTTCGACTATACGGTGGACTTGTTGTACGCACGAGTGTTGGGTTCTAAAACCAAACTGTTCATTGGGGATGAGGCCCTTTGTCTCGGCGTAGTCTCTGAGGCGCTTATAAATAAGCCTCTCATAGATTTTGCCGAGGACATTGAGCAGACTGATGGGGCGGTAACTAGTAGGGTCCGACTTTGGCTTGCCGAGCTTCGGGATACCGATGACGGTGGCTTCTTTGAATGCCTGTGGGAAGATGTTGTTGCTCAGAGCACCATTGAAGATGGTGGTCAGTAGCATTATCAGGTGGGCAGGGAAAAGTTGGAATACCCTATTGGTGATTCCATCTGAGCCGGGGGCTTTACGAGCCTTAAGACCTTTGATGAGGTCGTGCACTTCGTCAGGCGTGACGGGGGGCAGTGGATACTCTGGGTCTTCGACGGGAGGGAGGGAGGCTCTATGTTCGATTTCAGCGTCGACCTCAGAGAGGTGAGCTTGGTCTACTGGTTGAGAGCTAGGCGAGCATTGGACTTCTAGACTGTCGGCTAGAAGCTCAGCCTTGTCGACATCATCGAAGCCGATGGTCTTGTCGGGACGGATCAGAGTCTTTAATCGTATAACATGCTTATCTTCGCTAAAGACACGTTTGATGTGGGTTATCTGTGTATCCTTTGTTGGAAATAAAAAAAAAAAAAACATAATGCCTCAAAAACTTTTTTTAATTAAGAAAACGCTTCTCTGTAAACGATGTTAGAACTTCTAACATCTGCTTACTTGCCCCTCGAAAGAACTCCTACGTTTAGTTGCCCATGTGAGGAGCTACTAATTTACTGAGATCCACCTCTGGGAATGGCTGCCATTTTCGATTTTGATTTCCTGATTTTCGGCACCGGCGCCACAATAGGTAGGTATACTGTTCGTTATTGAGGAGATCCGTGACAGTATCGTTTCTTCGCAGCCCATGATCAGTTGACCACCGTAAGGTACTTAACCAACGAATGTGTTTCATCTTCCGTACGATTATCCATTCTTAAAAAATAACCCTCTGAAAAAATTGGCTGTGTCTGTGTGACATGACATACGGATGGACAGACGGACAGGACGAAATGATATGACTGCCGTTTCTATATGCCATTTGGCAACGGATCCAGCAGATATTTTTGAACATCTTCTTTTTGAATTCGGTTATAAAGATGACTCAATTAATCTTAATTTTTTCGTAAAAAGATTCGGTTGATGAGGACAGTGTGAGAACTTAAATGAGATGCGAGAACCAAATATCCAAAGACCCAGGTCCAGATCTAGACTACAAAACTCCAGAACATTATCTACCGAAACTAATTTATTTTCGATTTTATTAAAATACTTGTCATTATAGAATGTAATACACAATTTTCTTAATAATTTCTGAACGCATGGTGTGATTTACATGAATCCAATGTTAAATATTCGTTTTACACATAATTGTATCTTTTGGGGCAAAAATTATCACAATAATTAAATAAACAAAAAAAAAAATTTTACAGTTATGTAATAAAGTTATGCATACCGGTACGACAATCCTTTCATTATTCCAAATAATCCTTACTTTTTCACTGTTATTAGATTCAATTATGAAGATTAATAACAAAACTAAGCTAGATAGACTAAAAATAATCAAATAGGCTAAATCTCTCTGAATTCTCATTATTGACTTAAAAAACTCTGAGTGGTAAAGTGTGCAATGTTATTTTTTTATTTATTTAATTTGAGATGGGTTTACTCTTGACTCTAGTCTAGGTCAGAGGTGACAGAGACAAAGTCTACGATGGAGTGATCTTACCCAGAAGAAGTCTGTTCACTCTAACTTTGAAGAAATTCGCGTTGAATGCGTTCGGGAAACACAGACGCAGGTAGTGAGTTCCACTCTTTTGCCGTGCACATTATGCAGGATGTTTGGAAGCGCTTAGTGCGAATTGATCTAATGGCAACTAGATATGGATGGTAATTAGCAGTACGTCTGGATGTCCGATGGTAGAAGGGGGCAGGTGGGATGAGGTCGTGGAGTTCTTGCGCACACTAACCGAAGTACAATCTATAGAAGACCGACAAGCAGGCAACCTTGCGGCGATGAGCCAAGCTGTGAAGCTTGGCATGCACCAGTTTTACGTCGCCAATGAGCCTCTAAGCTCTGCGTTCCACTTGGTATTTAGCTGAGCCATCCTAAAGGTGGCTGCAATACTCCATGCAGGATCGGACTTGCGCTTTATAAATATCAAGGCCTCCCGGGCCTTTAAAGGCCCAGTAATTCGCCAATACCTTTGAATCCCACCGGGCCCGTACGGGCCCACCCCACTTCACGCGGTTAATTCTCGTATTTTAAAATAAATAAAGGTTAGACTGCACTGTGGTTTGTGTCAGGGTCGAGACAGATAGATAATCTGTGCAAATCATTAGTTTCCGAACGAAAAGTCTGGCTGACATTTTAAAAAATAAATGTAAAAGACGCATTCAAAGAGTACTTTATTAGATGATGGACGCATTGTTCGCATAGTGAGCTGTCAGTGACAGCGTGTTGGTTTTTTTTTTTGTGAAATTTAGGGCTGCTTTCCGAATTGGGATGTAATCGATTTGAGCGCGCTTAGGAGTACTAAGGGACAAGAGGTTACTGAGAAAGGATGAACGATCATATAAGGGACAGGAGAAAAAAATTTGATCTAAGTCACCTATATCTGTGCCACACAGGCAAATGGGGATATGAAGTTTGGCAAGATGGGCTGGAGAGCAGACATGACCCAATCTCATCCGTATCAGAATGGAGGTCTCCATCTTGCCAAACTTTGCCCTGCCAAACCACGGTTTTTCCGGAACGTCTGGTTGAATAAATGAAAAATAATGACCTTTCGATTTGCTTCCGATATCCCAAGCGGCTTGAGTCTAGTATCGTTTGGCAGGAGTTTTGGGGTAAAAAGGGTTGAAGATGGTAGGGGTGGGTTCCCTGATTATAACGCTACCACTCTTATTACAAGGTAATGCATATTTTTCGAGAAATTAATAATAAATGTTTCTAACCTAAAATTAGATTACAGCGTAACGAAACGTTAAAATCGGCGATTGACAACCAAATCTGTACTAGTGTATTGTCTGTGGTGTAAAGTGTCGTGCAAAATCGGTGAAACGGAACGTAAAAAAAACACGCTATTTGCGTCATGTGTCAGTGTCATTTGTTTACGTTCATTCCGTTTCTCGCAGAGTTGTGAGAAGTTAGTGTACCTCCACTTCATGGTTAAAATAGGTCGACATTGTTCCGAATCGGGGCACCCCGACTCCACGTAGTCTTTTGGCTCCTACCCCTAGAGTGTTTATAAAAATCCGGAGGCGCGAAGGGAGGGCAACCCCCGCCCGCTGTAACAAAGCATAGGCACCTATCCTGGGTGCCTATGCTTTGTTACGCAAGGGCGAAGGGGTTGCACTTCCCGCAGCGCCGGAGACGTTGGAAAAGCGACATTTAAGTGTTTTGAGGTTAGATTACAATAATTAGTTTTTCTCAAGAACGGTGCGTTACCTTTTCATGGGAGTGGTACCAGAGGGGACGGAGCACCCCCCTCCATCCCCAAATTAAAGTTGTTTTTAGCTTTAAAATACGAATATATTCTATACGAACAGAAGTCTCAGGTGGCAGTTTTATTTTTTGTACGATGTTGTATTGAGAATGGTAACTACCAATCCCAACACAACCCGTCGGAGAACGCTTCGCAGTATCCGTAAATATATGGTGGTACTCTAGGTGTTCAGCCAGAAAACGGTTAAAACTTAAATGGCAATTGGGATTTGATTTACTTACACAGTTATATTTTATGATGGGACTGAATTGTAAACTCTCATAGCTACTGCTAAATAGCGGAAGTTTGTTGGAACGATGAATAGGAGAAGCAAGTGATAGGATTTTTTATAGCTTACAACTAAACAAGGAGCACGTTTATGGGACCAGTAATTTGAAGATTCAATCTGCAACACTCAAGAGTCCAGTTTAGGAATAAGAGGATGAGTTGAGATCTGAAGAATCCGGAAAAAATATTTGTCAGATAGAAATTGCCTTCTAAGATGTAAAGGAGCTTCCCCGCATTCAACTTGGAGTGCATTAATGGGGCTAGACTTCATGGCACCCGAAATAATGCGTAGTGCCTTGGACTGGATGCGATCCAATTTTTTAAAAGCCATAACACTTCCAGGTTCGACAACGAACAATCCATAATCCAGAGTGCTTCTGATGATTGCGTTGTAAACGAGTTTCAAACACCATACACCAGAGAGGCACCTAAGCATGTTTAGGTGATTTTCACATTTGTTAACAATATATTCACATCAAGTAGAGTTCCTCATACACTACTTAATTTACGGTCAAGTATTATACCTAGATATCTGAATTTGTCTTTAACTGGAATAGGTATTTCCTTATAATAGATATTTATTAAGGGAATATTTCTCTTCCGGGTGAATAAAAAGCTGCGCTTTTAGACGTGGATAAATCCAAACAGTTAAGATGTAACCATGACTCCAAAGTATATAAAGCAGAATTAATAGCACAGCTTGCTTGTTCAATAGATTGGCTTGAAGAATATAATAACAAATCATCGGCATATTGAAGAACCTTAACATGATTAGCTAAGGACGTGGCTAAATCAAATGTGTTAATATTGTAAAGAATGGGACTAAGCACAGAACCCTGTGGGAGACCTCTCCATACCAGACGAGATACTTCTTGATCTCCTATAAACATGTTAACAGAGCGTTCAGTCAGGATATTAATAATGAAATTCGACAAATTCAATGGGACTTTTAAGGCTTGTAGTTTATTTTGTAAAACTGATAAAACAACATTATCAGCTGCATTATTATCAAGGAAAACTGCAACGGTAGATTGGTTATTAGAGAAGGATAACCGAATATCAGTTGTGAAAATACATAAACAGTCAGTTGTACTTTTATCTTTTCTAAAGCCATATTGTGATTCTGCCAAAAGACCCTTACTTTCAACGTACCATTCAAGGCGATTTTTAATTAAGTGTTCCGCTAATTTCATCAGAATTGTAGACAAAACTATAGGACGGTATGAAGAAGCGTCAGATGGAATTTTATTTGGTTTAAGAAATGGCAATACCATTTGACGTTTCCATTGAACAGGGATGTTCCCTGTTTTCATAATAGAATTAATAAGCTCTAAAATAATAATAACTGAGAACGTCCACATTTAAGTTATCAAAAAAGGAATACGGGATGCCATCGATACCTGGTGCAGAATCCTTGGTTTTATGAATAACACCCTTTAATTCAGTGAGAGTGGATGGTAGGTCTAGTGTAGTGTCTTGCTCAATGGTTACGACAGACAGGTTATGGTTAATACTCTGAGGTACAAAAGGAGGAGCTAATTTATCTAAAAATTTTTCACAGACCGACTTTCCGACCTCGCCGCCGAGGTTCCTCGCGAAGATCCCGACGTAATTGTCCCCCCCGACCCTTGCTCGACGAAGTGCCAGCCCGCGCCGTAGCTGAGCCTGTAGCTTTAAATTCCCCGATTAATAATAATCAACTAAACTTGATCCAGCCTGTCCCATCTTGCTGTCCTCCCGTCAGCGACGCCCTAAGCCGAGGTCCGTACCCCACAGGGGGTGCCCTTAGCGAGCGTTCGCTTAATAATATAAGTAGTATTACGCCCCTGGCTGGAGGCTTTGAGTCCGCTTAAGGCAGCCACAGGATAGTCCGGTTAAGTAGTCACGACCTCTCAAGGTAAACTACGAGATGCCATACACAAAAAAAAAAAACTAAAAATTCACTAGCTAAAGAAACGGGAATAGGAGCAGGGTTGTTATAAATGGAACTAAATCTGCGAATGTTGCGCCAGACAATCGTAGGGTGAGTATTCGGCGAAATTGATGAGCAAAAACTACGCCAAGAATCAAATATCTTCTTAAAAAGTTTGATGGTTTCATTTATTGAATTAGAAACGATTTCAAAATTAATGTCAGACATATCAAGGTTATAGTTGTATTCAGCGTCTTTACGTTTTTTGATTTATTCTGTGCAATCAGAGTCCCACCACGGAGGTGAGGGAATTGTATTATTATTGATATTTTTTACAGGAAAAACTTCATCTGCCGCTGCGATTAGTATGAGTGCTAAAGCTTCAGCACAACTATTTTCATTGCCATCAGATATAACAGGCAAGGAGCATAACTTTCTGTCAAGAATGTTTCTAAATTTGTCCCAGTCATTATTATTTCTATTAGGAAGTTTATGTTTTAAGTTTGGATAAAGGATAAGAAATAACTATTGGAAAATGGTCACTAGTGAAAATTTACTTTGTAAAGTATTTTAATATTTTAATTATTGTGAATGTGAAGGCAGTGTGGATTTGTTGTTTTTTTTTTTTATATCTCAGTTTATTTTTAATTTTTAAAATTAGTTTTAATCATGGTCTGGCAGTTTTGAGTAATTAATGCGGCCTACCCAAATGTCCTTTCTTTGGTAATGTTCGTTGAATCGTTGAGCTCCTTAAGTTTTGTGTTGAGCTGCATGATTACTGACAAACTGCGTGCACTGACTGGACAGGTCCACTCATTCTGTTGGTTCTTTCCTCAAAAGACCATTTCAGACATCAATCTACATGGTCTTCACATGACCTGACCAAGATTATGTCTGGACTTTAAAAGAGACTGTGACCTCTGAGTTTGTTTCGGCCTTTCTTCTCAGAGTAGTCAGATAGGAAACGCCGATCTCATCTAGGTTTTAAAATATGTTTGACGTGCTGAATGATTTTTATTTCTGTAAGTAGGTTTTAAAAATACTTTTGTGTTTTTAAAACCTACTTACAGAAATAAAATCATTTATCATTTACTACCATAAGTAGAGGTTAGAGTACGCCAACTTAATGAAGAGGCTAAGTTTTGAGAACAGATAGAAAGGTCGATTGCGCTTTGGTTCTGATTGGGATCTGAACGGCGTGTGGCAGCTCCAGAGTTCAAGATGCATAAATGATGTAAGTCTATTATATCTAGTAACTCATCACCATAACAATTAGATGTTGAATAACCCCAAGATTGGTGATGGCAATTAAAGTCCCCCAATATTAAAAATGGCTTTGGAAGAGAAGAAAAGAGATAATTCATCTCTTGAAGAACCGTAGAAAAGGGGTGAGGAATGTAAATAGAAACAAGACAAGTATGGTGCAGTATAATAGCTACAATTGAAATTTCCTCACTATGAGGAGGTAAGGAAATTATAGAGAATATTCCTTTCTCTATAATCCCTTGTTGTAATCCCTTGTTGGGATGGATTGTAGTACAATTTTTTTTTTTGACAATATGTGTGTGTGTTTCTGAGTGTGTGATCTCCTAAAAAAAAGTATGTTGATATAGGAAATGAAATTTCGGGCGCCGTGGAGCGACACACTATTAATGGATAGCCAGATAAAATTGGAGAGATTGAACAATTAATCTTAGGGTGGGAGCCTGTGGATGTCAATGGTGATTAAAAGTCTCACTTCCTTGAACGTTCCCAGTTTATTATCTACTTTTAGCTTATTGATTACAATTATACTATTATAAATTTTAGTTGTTATTTCATCATTGCACCTTTTCAGTCATTTTAAATTAGCAGCTGAAGGCTGTTTTGGAATTAGAAGAAAATTAAGAAAAGAAAAAAAACTTGAAGGTGACCCCGAGAGCCGGAAGGTGGTACCTCTCAGGTAATCAGCCCCGTGGAAAGCCAGTAAAAATTCCTCGGTTGAAGCAAAGGTGGAATAAGCACCCACAATTGTAGGCTGTGGACAAAAAGGGACTCGCTTATTCCAGGAATTTAAAACTCGCATCTCCCTCGGTGTACCGTGAAGATGCTGGTATCAAAAGCCGTAGGGAGGCGAACGAGGGATTCAAAAATCCGATAGAAATATGATCTGGGACCATTTCACGGGTCCTTTGGTTTAGGATTAGGGCATTTAATCGCCCAATGTCCCCGATTAATTACGAATCCATTTAGGGAAAATCAGGAGACCCGTCACCTTCACGAACAAAGATAGCAAAGTGACTTGTCAAATTTTTACGTCGAAATGTCAGCCGAATGTAACACAGATAAAAAATGACAACTAGAAATCGTTCCGAAATCGACTATAATTATCTTAACATGTAACGGTATTAAAAAACTCGTTACAAAAAAGACTGTATTTCTCAAACCACGCTCCCCTCCTAAATCTGTAAAAGGATATAATAAAGAGGCTCACAATGCCATTATTAAAGATTTTGTCATTCCCCAGCCATCAAATGGTTGTGCTCTTTCTATTATTCATATTAATGCAAATAAAGACACAAGTTTTTCCATAAACGATTTTCTTTCTGCATTACACAATCTTCTCTCTCAGTTCAACATTTCACCGTCCAACGTTGCCACTTCTTTCAATGTATCTCAATCCATTCAAAATGGACAACACATCCAAAATAATCCATTGGAACTGCCGCAGTCTGGTGAACAAAAAGAGTGACGTTATTTGTTTTTTTAAACAAATATGAGCCTTTTGCCTTAGCAGAGACTTGGCTCGAATCCAATCATATTTTTAAAATTAATGGTTATTTAACCATTAGAGAGGATAGATCTGATGGGTATGGTGGGGTTGCTATACTTATCAAGAATTATAGAGAAAGGAATATTCTCTATAATTTCCTTACCTCCTCATAGTGAGGAAATTTCAATTGTAGCTATTATACTGCACCATACTTGTCTTGTTTCTATTTACATTCCTCACCCCTTTTCTACGGTTCTTCAAGAGATGAATTATCTCTTTTCTTCTCTTCCAAAGCCATTTTTAATATTGGGGGACTTTAATTGCCATCACCAATCTTGGGGTTATTCAACATCTAATTGTTATGGTGATGAGTTACTAGATATAATAGACTTACATCATTTATGCATCTTGAACTCTGGAGCTGCCACACGCCGTTCAGATCCCAATCAGAACCAAAGCGCAATCGACCTTTCTATCTGTTCTCAAAACTTAGCCTCTTCATTAAGTTGGCGTACTCTAACCTCTACATATGGTAGTAAATGATAAATGATTTTATTTCTGTAAGTAGGTTTTAAAAATACTTTTGTGTTTTTAAAACCTACCTCCTTCCTCCTTCTTGATACCCTCCTTCTTGATAAGTATAGCAACCCCACCATACCCATCAGATCTATCCTCTCTAATGGTTAAATAACCATTAATTTTAAAAATATGATTGGATTCGAGCCAAGTCTCTGCTAAGGCAAAAGGCTCATATTTGTTTAAAAAAACAAATAACGTCACTCTTTTTGTTCACCAGACTGCGGCAGTTCCAATGGATTATTTTGGATGTGTTGTCCATTTTGAATGGATTGAGATACATTGAAAGAAGTGGCAACGTTGGACGGTGAAATGTTGAACTGAGAGAGAAGATTGTGTAATGCAGAAAGAAAATCGTTTATGGAAAAACTTGTGTCTTTATTTGCATTAATATGAATAATAGAAAGAGCACAACCATTTGATGGCTGGGGAATGACAAAATCTTTAATAATGGCATTGTGAGCCTCTTTATTATATCCTTTTACAGATTTAGGAGGGGAGCGTGGTTTGAGAAATACAGTCTTTTTTGTAACGAGTTTTTTAATACCGTTGCATGTTAAGATAATTATAGTCGATTTCGGAACGATTTCTAGTTGTCATTTTTTTTCTGTGTTACATTCGGCTGACATTTCGACGTCAAAATTTGACAAGTCACTTTGCTATCTTTGTTCGTGAAGGTGACGGGTCTCCTGATTTTCCCTAAATGGAATCGTAATTAATCGGGGACATTGGGCGATTAAATGCCCTAATCCTAAACCAAAGGACCCGTGAAATGGTCCCAGATCATATTTCTATCGGATTTTTGAATCCCTCGTTCGCCTCCCTACGGCTTTTGATACCAGCTATCTTCACGGTACACCGAGGGAGATGCGAGTTTTAAATTCCTGGAATAAGCGAGTCCCTTTTTGTCCACAGCCTACAATTGTGGGTGCTTATTCCACCTTTGCTTCAACCGAGGAATTTTTACTGGCCTTCCACGGGGCTGATTACCTGAGAGGTACCACCTTCCGGCTCTCGGGGTCACCTTCAAGTTTTTTTTCTTTTCTTAATTTTCTTCTAATTCCAAAACAGCCTTCAGCTGCTAATTTAAAATGACTGAAAAGGTGCAATGATGAAATAACAACTAAAATTTATAATAGTATAATTGTAATCAATAAGCTAAAAGTAGATAATAAACTGGGAACGTTCAAGAAAGTGAGACTTTTAATCACCATTGACATCCACAGGCTCCCACCCTAAGATTAATTGTTCAATCTCTCCAATTTTATCTGGCTATCCATTAATAGTGTGTCGCTCCACGGCGCCCGAAATTTCATTTCCTATATCAACATACTTTTTTTTAGGAGATCACACACTCAGAAACACACACACATATTGTCAAAAAAAAATTTTGTACTACAATCCATCCCAACAAGGGATTACTTTTTTAAATATTACTTTTGGCTTCCCAACCAGGGACCTTATTTTTTTTTTTGTTATTTTATAGCTACTCGTAGTAAGCATTCTATTCGGTAAAGAGATTGATGGAATATCTGCAAAATTTTTGGAGGGAGAAGATAAAAGTGTATCAGCATATGATTTAGTTACTGGGGGATATAATTTTGTAGCTTCAGAATAAGATACTGAACTTTGTGCCATGTATGTTTTAATTGATTTTTGCCTTAAAATTTCTGGGCAAGACTTATTACTCGTAGTAGCATAGTGAAAACCAGAGCAATGGCAGCAAGATGCACTTTCTCTCGGTTCTCTTTCACAACTGTCTCCAGTGTGGTCTTGACCACATTTAAATCAGTGAGGTTTGGACCTGCACCCTAATTGCGTAACACATTTTCGTAAACGATTACGACTAATCTGTTTGATTTTGACGGTTCAAGAACATTCATTGCGTTCTATATATTGTTGAGCAGAATTTTTATCGAACTTAAGAAGCAATGGATTAGCAATCTGTTTCAAAACGATTCAGATTCCGATTGATTGTGTATTACGCAATTAGGGTGCTGCACTGAATTTTAGTGTGACCAAAACGACAGCAATTGAAGCACTGAACGGTAGGGAAAATATATAAATCTACAGGTAATGCATTGTAGAACATAAAAATTCTTTTAGGTAAAACCTGTCCATCAAATGTAACAACTATGGATTGGGAAGGTTTCCAAGTAGTTGTACCATCAACAATCGTTTTAAAATTGAAGCGTCTGACTTTTAAAATTGGACCGCAACCAATAGGCATCACGGATAGTCCACTGTGCAGAGCTTGCATGGAGTCGGACGAAACCGTTGCGCATGAGCTCTTTGAGTGCACAGGCGTTACCCAGATAAGAAAAGAAACCCTCGGGACACCCGGATCTTTCACAGATGTTCTCGACAGACCAGAAGCTTTGATCGGCTTCTGGAGGGAGGTGGGCTGGTTGGAATATTAACCACCGACGGCCGCCATGGCCCACGCACAATGGTCCACATGAAGGACTAAGTGCGTAAACCAAACCCTCTAACATAGAACATAGAATAGGCACAGTTATATTATCAATAACTTCCTCTGGAGACCATTCCGCAGGAACACCACGCTCTAAACCCATTCTAGTAACATTAAAAGAAGGTATAAAAGCTTTATAATTATGTGTTTCGAGACTATTATTTGTAATAAAGGAATTTGCGTCCAGGAAATTCGAAAAAGATAAAGATATTTTATTGCGCCCGATTTTTTTGACGCTACCGTTTTTATATTTTAAGCGTTGCGCTTTAAAAACTTGCCAAATGTAATTGGGTGCAATGTGGTTCCATCATCAGGTGTATTTTTTTTTTTTTGAAATGAATAACGAATGGCGAGTCATTTTTTCATAACTTTTTCTGCCAATCTGAGCGGAAACTAAGGACGGATCAGGAATATCAGGCATTTTTTTTGTGGGAACAACGTTGGAAACAAGTGTTTCGGAGCAGTTTGGCTCCAATGTAGACGTTAATGAAGAGTCCGTGCAACCACAAGTCGAAGACTCGAAACCGTGGTTTTTACGGGTACGGAGACGCTTATTGCCGTGTTTGCAAACATGCACACGGCTTCTTTTTAAATGACAAGCTGAAGATGACCCATCGGTAGCCATGCTTATTTGTGCGTAAAAAACATGAAAAAAAAAGTTTTTGTGTGAAAAAAAGTTTTACGTAAACAAACCGTTCGTGAAAATTTTAAGTATTATTTCATAATTTTGTACAATATTCAACTCTCGTAATACGAATACTGTTTTTATTTTGTAATATGGTCTGTTTACTCAAGGACCCAAAATAATTTACTTATAGTGGGTAGCATCGAACAAAAAAACTATGAAAAAACTTTTTGTGATCGCGGCTGCGAAATTCTACGAAATCGCGAAATCCCCGGGGCTTGAGGGACCTGAGTGAACGTTACGTTCACCGGAAATAGTGGGCTCAAAGGTAAGCTGTCCAGGCGTAATGTATCGCTTCACTCTATTTAGGATGCCTAGTTTTTTGGCCGCAGTTTGGGCTTTGCGCTCAATGGTGGCGCCAAAGTTGAGACTGGACGTCAACTCCATCCCTAGGAGCTCGAGCCGATCAGTTACAGGAACAGATGTACCCCGAAAAGTAGGAGTTTGGTCGAAACTACTCCTTTTTGCGGTAAAAGACAAGCCCGTGTTTTGGTGGCGTTAAAAGAGACCAGATTGTCAAGGACCAGATTGTCAAGACAAGGCTTAAGGTCAAATCAGTCCGCTTTACCATGGTCTCTTAAGAAACGAACTTCACCCCCGCTGGTTTTCGGGCTGGACAAGTATCTCTCTGAAACAGTACTGTCATCTGCGCACCCAACAATATCAGGTTAAAGTAGGTCATTGATGTGCAGCAGGAAAAGAGTTGCAGAGAGAAAGACCTCTGAGGAACTCCGGCATGAATAGTCATACGCTCAGAGGAGCAGCCGTCAACGACTACTTCGCCCCAGCAGTGCGCAAGAAGATCGCCAGTTGATCGCCCCCGGCGAAAGCCATATTGACGGTCACTGGGGAGATCATTGTCTTCAAAGTAAGTCAGCAACAGTTACTGTTCAGTACCTTTTCCATAACCTTGCACTAAATGGAGGTAATGGCGATCGGATGGTGATGGGCAGGGTGTGCACGGTCGCCCTTTTTGGGCACTGGTTGTACATTAGCAAGCTTCCAGGATTTTGGCACCGTTCTTTTTTCAAGAGAGAGGCGGAACAAGCGCGTCAACTCAGGAGACGTTCAAGCGCACACTGCCTCAACACTCTCATTGAAATACCGTCAGGCCGGCTGGCCTGGTTCACATGTGGACTGCACAATACCGGACTTCTTTATTATGAGTTGCGATCTCCGGCATTGAAAAGTCACAGCGAGGTACAGTAGGTGTTTGTTTGGAGCCAGCGTCTAAACGTGAATTACTTTCGAAGAGAGATGCAAATTTTGCTTCTCTCTGGTTTCATCATTGAGGTAAGGTAAGGTGGGACGACAAAAATTCGTTTCAATTACTTTGGACTGGGACCAGAACTGTTTGCTTCCCGGAGGTTGCGATGCCAGCTTGGCCCCGATACGTCCAACATGGTCAAAACGCGCCCCACGTAGACCCCGCTTGCAGAACTTGGCGGCAGATTTAAAGGCTCTCGCGAGATCTACGTGCTCTAACTTTTTGGTCGCGGGTCTTGACCCAAGCTTGGTGGGCCTCAGCGTGGGCGCATTTTGCATTATACCAAGGTCGAGATTTGTGACCGAGCACCCCCTGTGGGGTACGGACCTCGGCTTAGGGCGTCGCTGGAAGAGGGCAGCACGGGACTAGCTGGATCAGGATTTGAGAGTTTTTGGGGTGAATTCAAAGCTACAGGCTCAGCGGCGCCGGCTGTCTCGAGCAAGGGTTGGCGGCGGCGGCGTTGGAGGGCGTGAGTTTCGGAGTCGCGGCGGGCCTCGACGGCGAGGACGGTAGGACGGCGATGTGGCTGGTGGCCTTACTGCTCTCCTGGAGGGGGGTAGTGGCGTCGTCGGGAGCGATTTACGTATGCCTTGGTCGGTGAATACTGCTAATGCGGGAGAGAGTATAACGGGCGGCCGCTGAAATCAGGGGATTTGGGTGTTTTATGCCACAGTCGAAGAAACGCTTAGAAGGGTATCATAAACTGATTTACGGTTGGCATTTTAAGGTCGCACCCGGTCGCATAGGGGGCACCCGTGACCTTTCTGAGGAAACGGTTCTGGAGGGTCTGTATATTATAGAGATGACGTGGGTTAGCGTGTGCAAATGCAACGCAAGCATAGGTCATGATGGGACGGGTGACTGCGGTATTGTTTGGCAATTTGCATTTTAGTGGCAGTTTGCTAAAGGTAAGGTTTTGATCTAGGATCACGCCTAGGTATTGGGTTTGCTTCTTCTAAGGGATCGGCTTGCCGTACATAGTGATCGGACCGGGAAGGAGGGAATCGACGACGTCTCGAGAAGAGAACCGCCTGACTCGTTTCGGGGTTGACCTCGATTCTCCATTTCCGGAACCAAGCGCCTAAGACGTTTGAGGAGGTTTAGAGAGTACGAGCTATAGCTTTGGGACAGTGACTGGTATAGTAAACGGCAGTGTCTTCGGCGAAGAGAGCCAATTGAGCCTTTTTACTTTTTGGGATATCGCTGGTGAACAGCGTGAAGACAAGGGGAGATAGTACGGAACCCTGTGGGACGAGAGTGCACCCTCGATGCGATAGCGGGAGGAGCGACTCGACAAAAAGTCTCGTAAGTTGAGCACGAGACGATCTGGCACTCCGAGTTGGTAAAGCTTGTTTAACAAGCCGTTGTGCCAGCTTTGTCGAAGGCAATAAACAAAAACAAATGTCGTGTGTATTTATTTAAATTATATCCTGTATATTTCACCCATTACCGCAATTTTATCGACGAAGCGCCGACCCTTCCCTAGTCACACACACTAGTACAAACTTAGAACTGCACACTGACAGAAAATGACACCAAGATTTCATCGAATGCTCCGTCCTTAAGTAGGATAATTGGTCCGAGCTTATACAGAAAATCTGCGTTATCTTTGCGTTAACAAGACTTTTTAGTGTTTCACTAAAAACACCACATTTATTTAAATTAATCTGACACGCGTAAGTAGATACACCAATATGATATTTTATGGTAAAAATTCTATTCTAAGGTAAAACTATAAATAATTTTGCGGCACCTCTGTTGCATAGATTTACTAAAATAACTGAACATAACATCACGCCTGTTATCCCCGAAGGGTAAGGCACTCACGCCGAATAGGCTAAGGCACTCCTGTACAAGGAGGATGTCGATATGGTGGTCACAGAGGAACTCGCCGATTTCGGCGCGTTGTCGCAGGATGCCATTGGCTTTGAAATAACCTAGCTTTAGGTTTTTGTTTGGTTTTTGTCGGGGTTTGGTTCTCGCGAGGATTCCTTTATCCATGATTTGGATTAGGTTGGTTGGCTTGCGTAATATCCGGATATGCATTGTAAATGTTTTGGATCATGTTTTGTGCCGCAATAGTTGCCGCCAGAAATGCCGGTAACCGAAAAGGTTATTATACCGGCATTTCTGGCGGCAACAATTTCATTAGCCATATTCCTGGCGCGAGGGGTAAGGAAGGCCGGAAACGTGCTGGAGATCACGTTGAAGGGGTCCAGAGGGTTGGGGCCGCCCACGGGTGGCGGGGGCGCATTGACGCGGATGCGGGGATCCATCAGTAAAGGGGTGGGTGCAGTAACGGGTTTGGGAGCTAAGGCTGGAAAAGCCTGCTGGTGATGAGGTAATTCCAGGGCAAAGCTCTGAGGACTTAGTCGCTCTGGAAAATGTGCTGATGGCAGCGCGTGGCCGTAGCGTGAGCTTTCCCGTTGCTTACGGGCGTCTGCACGCTTGGTCAGCTTGGGAGACGTCGATTTGGGAGCTTTTGGGCAACCACGATAGTTGGCCGGATGGCCTTGGTCTTTCGGGGCGTGAGCACTCCGCAAAGCCGTGCTCGCCTAGGCACTTGACGCACCTGGGTACAGCTGACAGCGGTGACACTGTCCGATGATGCCAGTCTTGTAAGATATTTCTATTTGCAACCCGTTGAGGTTCCAGATAGATTTTACGTTGAAAATAGGGTGGTGACCCTCAGTGGGAGGACAAATGATGAGAACCATGTCAAATGGTTCTTTGCCTCTGGTGCGGTGCATCCGGTGGACCTCGGCAAACAGAATGTTTTGCGACTGAAGGTCGGCTTTTATCTCCTCGGTGGGGATTTATTTAGGGATCCTACGGATCACTACCCTATTTGACGTAGGGACTGTCACTTTTATACCCTGTTGGGTTGACCGGGCGGTGGTGTACCCGATGTTTAAATCGGTACACCATTTGGACACGTCAGTCCATTTTCCCTTGTCCTGGATGAACACGGAAGGGGGAGGAGCAATTTTCTTTGCCGCAGAAGGCTGGGCACCACTGAGGCTGAGAGGTCGATCAATAGAAGTGGATGAGGTTGAGGCCGAGGCGATCTGGGAGGGGGCAATGGCGGATGGAGCCACTGGAGTGGAGCTAGGATGGTCTGGTGCCAGTTTCTTGGTCCTTTTGTCAGGCAACACTTTTATAGACCACTTTTATACACCTCTTCTTTGAACCGACCGTCTTAAAGACGCCTTCATCGGAAGAGGGGGAGGAGCTCTGAGAGTCGCTCTCAGGATACAGTGAGGTCGGATTCATATTCATAGAACATGTTTAAATGAACATGTTCAGAAATGCATGTTCAGAAACTTAAATCGTGTAAGATTTAAGTTTCTGAACATGCCTCTAAAAAAAGATAATGACATTATCAGCAGGCCACAGATAAGCATTACTTTGCCATTCAACTTTGTTCAATCAATAGTCGTTCACATACAGAATTGTCATGGTACGGTTATTAAACAATTCAGAAGCAGGTATGCTTTTGAACTGCCTGCATATTGAACGGTTTTTTAGAAGCTCATAGTTTTTTTTTTTTTTTGTTTTTGGTTGTGGCAAGCGGCCTTAGCCATTGTTGCCAGTGTCGAGTGTTGCGGAAATTAAACGTGGGAAGAGGGAGGTTGGCATAATGTGACGGGATATTTTTTTAGGATGGGCAATAAATAATTATATGTAATAAAATTATAACAAATTGTACTATAAGGAAATGTTGTGAAAAGAAATAAATTTACTAAGAGATACTACGTATGACCTATTAGACAAAGAAAGGATGTAAGACAGATTACAAGGAAGGGGAGCTTTATACATAATAAGGAAGTCATATAACGGAAAGGAATTATATTTCGAGCAATTAAAAAGAATATGGACTAAATCACCAATTTCTCCGACACCACAGTCACAGAGGGGGGAATCAAAAACCCCTATTCTCTTAAGATGCACAGCTGAAGAGCAATGGCCAAATCTTAGTCGAGCAAGAATGGAAGTTATTTTCTTATTAAGTTTTAACTTGCTGAACCACGGTTTTAAATTAATGATGGGTTGAAGTAATTTATAGAATTGACCCTTTGTTTTCTCACAATCCCAAACCTGAGACCAACTATTAACCATAGCCGTTACTGGAATTGATTGCAACAAATCCCCACAGTATACATCCGGGATCCATAGACCCTGCTTCGCAGCCAATTTTGCCAGCTGGTCCACTGTCATATTGCCTTCTATTCCAGAATGGCCTGGAATCCAAGCCAATGCGACAGATAAGCCTAATTCGTAGCAGTTCTTTAGTAAGGATTTGATCAAAATGATAATAGGGGACAAGTTGCCCCTGTCAAATGGATTAGAGAGAAGACATTGAAGACTACTCAGACAGTCACTAAAAATAATTGAATTTTGAATTTTTTCATTAATTATGTATTCAATACAATGTTTTATGGCTAAACACTCGCCGGAAAAAGTGGAGAGAAATGAAGAATATTTAAACAATTTAAAGTGTCCTGTGTGATGTCGAATAAATGCAGCCCCTATAGTTGACGCTGACTCATTTGCCTCATATTTCGAAGCATCAGTATAAAAGACCTCAGCCCCTTGTGCATTCTTTAACAGAAATGAGGCAAGTTTACCATTAGGATCTGAACTGTTTTTCCCTATACCGGTGGTCAGAAATATTTTAGGTTTAAATATAAGGTCATCATACTGAACCGAATAAATCGGATGTACAGGATATGTTTTAACATTGCGTTCGACATGTTTAATCTTTTTATAGCCTTCTATGATGTTCGGTATGGGACGCGACACCCAAAAGTGATTCCCATCTGATATTAGTTTGTAAAGATCTTTAATTTTAGGAATTAGAGGATGAGTACTAGATTGAAACACCTTAATTAAGTAACGGTCACACAGATATTGACGTCTAAGATGTAGGGGTGGGTCAGCACATTCAACCTGTAATGCCATAACTGGAGTGCTCTTCATTGCACCTATAATAATGCGGAGACATTTAGATTGTAATCGGTCTAATTTAAGCATCTCCGTTTTACTGACTAAAGGTAGCGAACACGTTCCAAAATCTAAAGTACTTTTAACCAAAGCATTATATACTAGTCGTAACGTAGAAGGATGAGCCCCCCACCAAACACCTGCAAGAGCCCTGATCAAGTTTATACTTTTTTCACCTTTACTAATAATATGTTTAATGTGCGAGGCACCATTAAATTTAGAATTGAGTTTACACCCGAGAAATGTTACTTCGTTAGAATTTGGAAGAGTAAAACCATTGACTTTTATAAAAACCGAAGGAATATTGCGAATGCAAGTAAAAGGGACAACGACACTTTTCTTCACCGACAGTTGTAGGCGATGATCATCGAGCCACTCTACCAGACTAGTCTAAGATTTTTCGACATTATTAGCCGCTGTTTCAATTGATGAATGAGAGGAGTAGACTACAATATCATCAGCGTATTGTAGGATTAAGCATGGATATATAACTGCTTCTAAATCTTTTGTATAAATATCATACAATAATGGGCTTAAAACTGAGCCCTGGGGAACACCGTTCCACAAAACTCTCGAAGGACACGGACAACCAGCAACTCGAACTGTTACAGTCCGATCCGAATATAGATTAAAAATAAAGTTGGAAAAACTTTGAAGGAACTTGTAATGCTTCCAGTTTTAATTTTAAAATGCCCAAATCCACGTTATCATAAGCCGCCGCTATATCCAAAAAAGCCGCTACCATTGATTTATTCTGACTAAAGGATAACAAAACATCTGTAGTCAAAATATTTAAATTGTCTGCTACTCCCTTTCCTCTTCTAAAACCAAACTGACACTGGGGTAAAATATTATTGTGTTCAAAGTACCATTCAAGCCTCATTTTAACTAGGTGTTCCGCAAGTTTTGCAAACACGCTAGATAAAGATACCGGTCTGTATGATGAAGGATCTGAAGGATCCTTATTAGGCTTTAAAATTGGGATAAGAATATGCTTTTTCCAAGAACTGGGAATAATCCCGGAGTCTATAATAGTGTTAATAATATCTAAGATAAATGCTAAAGTATCATCTTTACAATTACTAATAAAGGAATATGGAATGCCATCCTCTCCAGGAGCAGAATCCGACACGCGTTTTAAAACTAGCTTAAATTCATTTATTGAAAAGGGACTATTCCCAGAAACGGACTGACTGTATATGTAAATTAGGAACAGAAGTAGGAGCAATTTTAGAAATAAATGGCGTAACCCAGTCGAGGGAGAAGGAAGATTGTGAACTGATCGCTTTGGAACATTTGAAACGTTTTACATTTTTCTAAATTAATGAAAGTGGGGAGTCGGGAGAAAGAGAAGAACAGAAACTATGCCATCCCTCTACTTTCTTTTTCCGCAAAAGCCTTTTGGTCGCAGCTGTTGTATTTTTAAACTGCAAAAAAGAATGCATGTCAAGGTTATCTTTACATAAATTCTCTGCCTCTTTCCACTTTTTTACAGCTTCAGTACAATCCTTATCCCACCAAGGCGGCGAAGGGATTTTACCATTGGAAAGACATTTAATGGGAAAAAAATCATCTGCTAGTGTCAACATTGTTGATGTCAACAAATGATAACATTTTCTCGAGAAACCTGCGGAAACTCCATAACTCTTTCATCTAACCCGGAGCTATACGATTCCCAGTCACAATTATTAAGTTTGTATTTTAATAAGGGAGGCAGTGGTGGAATTCGGCAATTCGACGTGGCTTTTGAGAGGAGAATTGGATAGTGGTCGCTGCCATGTGAAGTATTCAAACGTTTCCACGTAAAACTGGGGAACAAAGATGAAGAACATAATGAAATATCGACATAACTCGGAGACTGACCCGGAACAAAAGATCGTGTAGGAGACCCATCATTAAGCACACATAAGGCCAAATCATCAATAAGTTCTGCTATGCAAATTCCAACACCATCGTCATTAGGAGCACCCCAAAGACTATGATGAGCATTGAAATCTCCTAATACTATAACCGGAGACGGAACTAATTGAATAATGCGCTTCAAAACCGATATAACAGATGGATCCTTACGAGCTATATATATAGACACATAAGTTATGCCACCCATACGAATGGCAACTGCATTCAATATATCGTTGGAAAATGATGGTAGTTGGATGGATGAGAAAATACAATTTTTCCTAACTAGAAAAGCAGAGCCACCCCAACCATCAGCTCTGTCATCTCTAATTATGTTAAAACCTGAAATATGAAACCTAGAACTTGGTTTCAACCAGGTTTCGGATATCGCTAAAAGAGAAATGTTAAATTTGTTTGTTAGATAAATAATTTCAGATGATTTGGAAAGTAAACTTCTACAGTTCCACTGAAGAACTTGTTCCATGTTTTAAATGATTGTAAATAGAAAGAGTAATATCGTTAATTAATTTTACTGCAACGTGGTCCGATAAACAAGAATTTGAAATAATACTCATTAATGTGGCTAATAAATTATTGATGTCTTCATTATCTGTATTTTTAACATACTCAGCACTATTTAGAAGAGCACCACCATTAATTGAAGATGGAACATTGTATTCCTTAATTAAATTATTGTGAGCAACTTTATCATAACCTTTTTGTAAAGGTTTGTTTGGTTTTATTTTTCTTGTTATTGTTTTTGTATATGAAAAAGACTTTAAAGGACTAACACCAGGAGGTTTAGTTTCTGAAATGGCTTCAGTGGAAACCACCTCTGAGAATAATCTTTTGCTTGGTTGAAATAATTTTGATGCCTCTATGTATGAAACATTGTTAAGTGACATGTGTCTCTTAATCTTTGTTTGTCTCTCATATTCTGGACAGATTTTATTTGTGCACATATGAGCACCTGAACAATTTAAACAATTAAAGTCCTCAATAGTGCAGTTAACGCCATCACTTAACACGAGTATGTCCAAATCTACAACAATGATAACATTGAATAGTAGGAAAGAAATATTGTTCTACTGGTATAGAGGTAAAAAAAGAATAAACATGTGATGGAAGTTTCTGACCGTCAAATGTAAGAATAACCGTCTGAGTTGGTACCCAAACAGAACCTTCAGAAGATGCAACTTTACGACTCATTCTTCTTGATTTAAGAATAGCTCCAAAATCTGAGGGAACTTGAATATTTTCCACAATTTCTTCATGACTCCACTCTACTGGAATACCCCTAACAATACCTAGTTTGTTGATATTAAAGGTAGGGATGTAAGCTCTGTAATCATTTTGTGTTAGGAGCTCATTTGACAAGAACAAATTTGCCGCCTCTGCTACTTGAAAATAAATGGCTAATCTATTGCGACCCACCCGTTTAATACCGTCATTCAAAATATTTCTTAAATTATTCCTAAACAAAAAATGGCCGAACTTAATAGGGTGTAGATTAGTTCCACTGCGGGGATCTGCCGTAACAGACTCCACATGGACTAAATAAGGACCAGTGTCCTTTTCAGTATAAAAATTACGGCTATGAATAGGGTCTGACATTTGCTGCTCTGAATCTAAATGGGTATTTTTATTATTGGAAACAATGGGTTGATCTGAATGAACAGGATTCTGCATGAGGATCGACTTTTGTTTTGAAATATTTGGTAGATGTTTGGAAGTGTGCTTGAAAATTGGTGTACCTAGAATTTTTTTCGGTTTTGGTACTTTACTACTAATCGTAGATGAAGGAGAATCGAATTTCTTCAAGTACTCTTGAGAAACCGAGGCATTAATAAATTTATCCGCTTCTATCAATGATATTAAGGGATTTTTGTCGGGAGGTTCCGGCTCAACATCCATATTTACTACATACAGTTAAAAAAAAAAGAAAAAAAACTTACCGCTATATACACCTAATATACAATTAAACACTAATCTAAGGTATATAACAAATTACTACACTAAATAACAAAAAACATAAATTAAAATATTTTAAACAAATTATTTTAGACCGCCCTTTTCAAAAGCCCGCCAAAAAGTCAAGCTCATAGTTAGCCGCTGCGCTGACGCATGGAATTAGTATGTACTAACGCAACGCAACTGTCATGAGTAAAGCTAACGTCAAACATTTGACATTTGTATTTTGTTTTGTGCGAAATTCTAAAGATTTTTTGAAATTGCGACGTTTGTTGCAGAAGGCTTGAAGCAAAGAGTACTATATTTAGACGGGTAGAAGACACAGAACAGAAGAATACCCTTAGAGGAGCTTGAAGTGGCGAGTTATACTCAGAGAACACACATTCCCCAGCCATAGCAAAGAGCCATACTTCGCAAACAAGGAACATAATTAACCTAAACTCACTTAAGGCGAGCTCTCAAAGCGTAAATGTCGTAAACAGATTGGAGTAATTAACAGTTCATAAACCAGAATTTAAAAATAAAAAATATGGCAGAGATCCTTAAACCACACGTTAAGTGGATAGAAGGCAGATGTTATAGGGTGAATGATCCAGCTGTAGAAACAACTACCTTCCAAGAACACGAACTTTATGAAAATGGTAAGTTTATGGTAATAGTATTATAACCATGAATGAGGACTGCTGGCAAGTAATGGTGCATTATCATTACCTACATATTAGTCTGTTAATTGGTAGTGTGATGGTAAAGCCAATGTAAAGTTTATAAGTTTACAATAATTCGTCATTGAGCATTGATTGATTCATTGATATTGCAGTCACACCAATCTGTTCAATAAGAATGATGATCAACGGGACCTACATTATTGTTACTAACTTGTAGAGATTAGACAGCTTTTGTTCAGCAGTCTTTACAAAGATAGTTTTTATTGCTCAGTAGAAAACAGAGAATGCAAAATAATTGTACAATTTATGTAAAGGTTTATCTACTAATAATTTTATTATAAATATGAAAGTGTATGTTTGTGAATTTGTTGGTTGTTCATTAATTTATTACGAATTATCGGCTGAATGGATTTAGTGGTGGCATATGGGTTGACCATGTCCTTGCTATCCGGATAGTACGTTCCCATGAAGGTTTTTCATGTGGGTAAGCCGCTGGCAAAAGCTCATCAAATAATCACAATGCTAGAATTTAAATAATTTATTTGCAGATGTTGCATGCAATGATGTTCTTGATGAAGGAGATGATGATGACTTTGAAGTAGTGATGGTGGATAATTCTAGGTACAGCACCAGTGTACATGTATCTAAGTAAGTGCAAGTTACTTGTATTACAATTTGGAATTGCATGCATGTTTATGAAAATTGGCTATATTATTATTTAGAGCATTGGTTCTCATAGTGGGGCAGTAACGCACCCTTCTGAGCATTTGAGATTTTCAGGGGGCAGTAGAAAAGCCGGAGACAATTAGGGGACATTTAGATGGGATCTTACAACTATTTAATATTACATGTTAGATAGAATCGTGGCAATAGCTGTTTCAGATTCCCAACAGATGGTAAGAGAAAAAGTTGTGCGGGCTCTAAAAAAAAAAAAAAAACTCTGCATGGGTGGGTGGACTGGTGGGGAAAATAAGGTTGAGAACCTATTATTTCGAGTTTAGACTAAAATAAAATAAATTGATAATTAATTATCTATTTAATTTGCAGACATTATCTTGGATCCATTATAGGGAAGAAGGGAGCAATCAAAATAAGAATTGAGAGAGATACTAAGACAGATATTAAGATACCAAAACATGGCCAGGAAGGTGACATTGTTATATTTGGACCCACAGCATCTGTAAATAATTGTTTAAATATGGTTTATTCTTGGCCTTAAGCCTTTTCACAACTATGTTGAGGTTGGTTTCAAGACAAACTGGTTACAGCTGTATACTAGTATTTTACATGGTGCACCTTCTCTGACTTCCACAACCCAGTTGCTGGGTGACACAATATCTCTTGGTAAGACTGGTTGTCAGACTTCCGGGCAGAAGACTGCTTGTCAAAGATCTGCAAAAGACAGCCAGGATCAAAGGTATATCATGCTTTCTGCAGCACAGAAAGTCTCAGTATGAATTGAATGGTCATCCATCCACAAACCAACCTTAGGTTTCGCAAGCATTGTTTAACCTTCGACCTGTCAATGTTTTTTTATTAAAATTCAAAGTTAACAAATAAAGTGTTTAAAAATAGATAATTTAATTTTTCAGAGTGTAAAAGCAGCAAGAAGAAGAATTAATATAATAGTGATATCATCTAGGATGAAACAGAAGTCAACACATTTCCTATCAATACCTATGAACCAGCTAAACATACAGAGAAGATTTGAAGAATTTGAGGTGATTACATAATTTTCGTTTTGCTCGGCTCCCAATGGTCATAGCGTGATGCTATTATAGCATTGCTCAAGAACTGAGCTATCAAATGCAAAAATCAATTTTAATCCGACCGGTAGTTCCAGAGATTACCCCCTACGTACAACCTTACAAACAAACAAATTGTACCTCTTAATAATATAAGTAATGATGTGGGTTCTAAATTCCAAAAATGTACCCCAAGTTATTGTAATTCTGAAACAAGTTAGTTACAGAAGAGAGAATCTACTGTCAAATCTAATGTTAGCTGATACGATTGGTGGACTTAAATTACAGTAAGGGCTGATGCTATGCACGAAATTATTTCTAAGTGACGTCGACGCACGTGACGTAGCAGCAAGCACGTAAGTGGCACTTGTTACATTTGCAGCCCATTGTATTGCGTTAAACGTGCGGCAACGGCGCATGTTAAAAAAAAGTCGTGTGCTAGACATAGGCCAAGGTACATCACTTTATTTTAGTTTACGATTTGATACATGAATTGATTTTCAGAATTTGTATTCTTGCTGTTAGGTAGGTTTTTTTAGATTAGGTCATGTTTATATTCTTATTTTGAAAATGCTAACCTATTTTATCTTTTCAGGCAAGTGTTATGCGTGAGTGCCCTAGCAGAAATCTTGATAAGTCGCTATTTATCAGACCGAATATGTTGCATCTTACACTAGGTGTTATGTGCTTAATGGACAATGAGGAAAGATTGTGGGCATCCCAGCTACTTACTGAAGCTAAAGAAAAAGTTGTCATGTGAATAATTTATTACTATTTATTTACATATTTTTCATATCATTTTCGTTCATTTGGCAGATTGTTATTTCTCCACATTTTGACAAAGAAGTGTTTGTTTTCAGGCCTATACTTAAAGGGCATTTACCATTAAAGATCAGACTAAAAGGACTGTCATACATGAATGATGATCCATCACAAATTAATGTTCTGTATGGAGTTGTTCAAGAAGAGGGAAACTCAAAGGGGTTGATTCAAGAGCTAGCTGATGCGTTAGTGGATCATTTTTATAAAGCAGGTGATGATAAAATGTTTTTAAACGATAATTCAGAACTTCTTTAAAAGAACCAAATTTAGGTACCTCCATGATAAACTATTTAACTTATATAAGTGTCTCTATACTTACAGGATATATGAACAGAGAACACGACAGAGACAGCGTGAAACTGCATGTAACTTTAATCAATTCTAAGTATAGGAATCGTTCAGAAAACGCGAATGCTGACCATTCGGCGTCGTCAGCAAGAAACACGAGACGGCCAAGGGAAACTTTCGACGGCACGGAGGTGCTCAAGAAATTCGCTGACTACGACTTTGGTGACGCAGAGTTAACGGATATTCACTTATCGCAGCGACACTCAGTGGGTCCTGACGGATATTATCAGCCAACTTGCGTGATCCCGTGTAATTAGAGTTTATATACTATTATTAAGTTTTTTACATTTTACTTAATAAATATTTTCGTATGAATAAATTACCTGTTTTTTTTTGTTGTATAAATACTTATATATTCTTTCAACTTCAGTTATGTAATACAGGATGAATTTACCAAGTGTGTGTGGATGGCCAAATTCGAAACTTATAAAAAAATAAACGAAAAATACTCAAGAGGAATCAGTCAGATTTTGATAAAAACAAACTGCTTCATCTAAACCAGGGGTTCCCAACCTTTTTTTGTCTACTGCCCACTTTAAGAATAAATTATTTATTAACGCCCCCCTTTTTAAACATTATTGAAACGCAAATTTATAGTATTCGGACAGAATATCTTTTATTGAAAATAAAACAAACATAATCAATTCTTATATAAAAACTAATGTGAAGGTTGAATCTGATGCTGTTCAATAAGTTTGTTGATATCAGGTTCCAATTTACTCAAAAACAGCCGCAAGTCGCCACGTTCGGTAACACGCTAACGATTTCTCTTTTTAGTAAGCAGCGTTGCCACAGCACTAAATCCACGTTCACACAAAATGACGATGGGAATGCTATCAAAAATCGTTGAACAATTGACCACAATCCAGGGTACAATTGCGGGATCGGTTTTTGTAGCCAAAATTCTTGATATCCATTTTTGAACTTGATTTTTATTTCTTCGTTTGTTGTCAATTCTATAAGTTCTTCTTCCAGCTGAGGTGACATTGCTGTGTTGACATTTGAAAACGGATCCAACACCCAGTCTGATATTTCCAAGTTTAAAATGTCCTGGTATCGTTCGGTGAAGTCAATGTGGAGGTTTTCCAAATGTTGGCAGTAGGCAAACAAGTCGTCGTTACTGCAGTATACTGATAAATTCGGAAAATTGTGAAACTCACGTCTGCCCATATTCTTTTTGTGCAGAAGCAGTTTGGCTGCGAAAGCAGCAACGACATTTTTTGTTTTAATTAAATTTAGTTCATCGCCTTGCAGTTGGAGGTTCATGTCGTTGAACATTTTATACAGGTCTGTCATGTAAGCTATATCATTCTTTGATGTTATGAGCTTGTTGCGCAGTTCTGTATCTTTAGTTTCCAAGAACTCTATCATAGAGTCAAACAGGTTGTAAAATCGAATCAGACAATTGCCTCTTGACAGCCAACGAACTTCAGTATGAAGCAACAAACGGTTGAAATCTTCGTCATTAGTAACACAAAGCTGATGAAATAATCTATCATTCAAAGAGCTGCTACGGATTTTATTGACTGCTTTGATGACATATTGCAGTGATTGAAATAGTCGTTCACTTAAGTTTCTAGCAACCAAATGTTGTCTATGAATAACGCAATGTATAGCAAGGACATCTGGAATTTAATTCTTAAGTATGCTATGAAGCCTTTATGGCGCCCTGTCATAGCCGGAGCGCCATCCGTAGCAACTGATATAATATTTTTCAAAGGAATCTCTTTCTCTTCACAAATCTTTTCCAATGTATTGAATATGGTTTCGCCTTTTGTATCTGTCTCCAAATTTCTGGCAAACAATAGTTCTTCACGTATTTTCTCATCTTTAAACCTCACGTAAGATAGCAACAACGCTTCATTAGTTGGTAAAGTGGACTCATCGAGCTGAATTGAGAATTGACTAGTCCTCAGATGATTGCACAATGATTCTTCAATGTTTTCAGCCATTTCATCAATTCGTCTTTGCACAGAATTATTACTCAAAGGAATTTTTCGGATAATATCTGCGGCCGGTTTATGAAGCACAGTAGTTATTACTTCCTTTATTGCTGGCAAAATTAACTCTTCTCCGATGTTGTGTGGTTTGCCTTTTTGAGCAATTAACAAAGAGATATTGTATGAAGCTCGAAGTCTGTCGTCATCTTGCTTAGCAGCCGCCGAAAATAGTTTTGATACACTTGGCTGAGTATTATGCTTCTTCTCTAGGTCTTGAAAATATGCTACATTCTTTTCTGTCTTATCTGGATGCATTTTATTCAAATGATCTTGCAGTCTTGAAGGCTTCATTGCTTCGTTCGAAAATGTTTTTAGACATAGAAGACACAAAGGCGACGACGGGTTTGTGGGATTTTCAATAAATCCGAATTTAATATATTCCGCAGAGTATTGCCGTCTCTTCTTTTTTACTTCCGACATTGTTTTGTTTTAAGAAATACGTAAGTGTTGAAATCAAGTACTGCTTATCTATTATGCGCGAAACCGCAAATGAAAATAAAATAAATTTACGTCATTTATATAGGATTGCATAAGCAGCACGCACCAACAGGAATAAGACAAACGTGCATAAACTCGTTTATCTCATTCGCCTCAGACGCCCAATCGTACTCGACAAGCAAGAACAAGTATTATTGAACCAGCCGATTGGTATAGGAATGTACAATTCGGATTATTTAACAAAAACTTGTTAAAACATGATTGCCCGCGGTCTTTTATATCGAACCGAGTTTGAGCTATATCTTAATTAATATTAGTTGATGTTCACAAGATGTAGTCGAGAGTCGAGAGCTCAGTCGGTGTCTAAGAGTCTTCCTAGCTATAGTTCCTTCATATATCTATGGTCATCGGAATCAGTTTCTATGATAAATCCTTTACTATGTTTAAAAAAAACACCATCTCCTTAAACGTCATTTTTATCTTCTTTGCACTTGTTTTATGATTATTATTGTACTAGCTTCTGCCCGCAGCTTCGTTCGCGTAGAAGGCGCCAGACAACACAATATAGGACCTATACCAAAATAACAGCCACATTTTATAAAACTTTCTAAGTTTGTAGTTTTGGTCTCAGTAGCCAAAATTTGAGGAGAACAATAACTGACGCGGGAGCAAGCGACGTACCTGTAGTTCCGTATGAGAAGCTGTTCGTCTTGAAGCCGACATCCGCAACCTTCAGTAGTAATTTCCCATTGCTAGCGAAGTTTTTCATTTTAGGTAAATTAATGAACGCCTGAGTTTTGCTTAGACTACCTTATGGCACAGCACTGCTATACTGACTGATGCATTCTCACAAATTGTGCCTGACGAACAGCTACCACTAAAATCATAAGTACCTATTATAACCGTAGATTGTAAGTTATTCTGTCAGCAATAGAAATATTCACTCTGTGAAAATTTCAACTGTCTGTCTATTACGGTTCATGAGATACAACCCGCTGACCGTCAGACGTACAGCGGATGGACAGCGGAGGCTTAAATAGAGTCCCGTTGGCGCCCTTTACGTACGGAACCCTAAAAAGGAAGCATACCTAAAACATAATTATCAATTGTTGCGAATCGAACATTGGTTGGTAAAGCAGTCGTCAAACTTTAAAGCTCTAAAAGAGCTTTAAAGTTTGACGACTGCTTTGCTTAAAAGTTGACTATAATAGCCTGTTCTCATATCATGATTGACTGCTTAACTCCTTATAGGTCTAGCGGGGTGATTATCAGTTAAAAGGTTAAAACTGTAACTACCTGCTTTATTCGTTCCCTATTCAGCCCAGTGAAATAATAATTCGATTGTTGGCTTATACTAGTATAATGTGTTCTCTCTCATATGAGCCTCATTTCCAACGAAATGTGTGGGAAGTTATTTTGCGATATTTTCTTTTATAGTACTCAAAACTCAGTCTTCGCATCGAGTATTTTTATCCTTAAGATAAGAAACAGTATTGTTTGGCAAAAAATATTTTTCGTATGAAAGTTTCCGGTTTCTTGCTGACTGTTTTTTTTTTTCATAATCTGTGATCAAAATGTTAAGAAGTCACCTAAGACTCCTTTTTGAGTCCACGGTTAAGGTACCTGCCCAAATTGCCCCATATAATAATAATAATAATAATTTATTTAATTCAAAATATTGTGGTACAGTCTGTTACAATTAATATAATTAACAATTTATGGATAAATCACAAGAGTAACAAATAATAGATCTGGCGTCCTAGCTAGGTTACATGGTAACCTGTATTAAGGTTCGCCAGCCCAGGCTCCCACAGAAGGAGTACAAGATTTAAATAGAGACTGCTAAGGACTTTATCTTTTTAACGTAAGTTACTTATAATACTAAGTCTGTGAAGTGTTAGCAATATTGTGTTTTTTGTGATGTAGATGTGGTGTGTAAGTGTTTTGTGATGGAGGTGTGGTGTGTGTGTATGTGAACGGAAGGGAAAGAGGTTGGGTGTAGTAACGGAGTGTTAGAGAAGTGACTACGATTGTGAAGTAAGCAGACCTTCAGTGTCGTCGTAGTTCAAACTGGATAGAAAGCATGATAACTGCTTTTTACAAATTTCGTAAGAGGATTGATGTACAAAGATATGTTTGTTTATTCTGTTATATAAAAATGACTCAAGGTAGTAATAGAAACGTTTAGTGAAGGCAAAGCGTGTGAAGGGTACTTTGCAAAATTCGTGCTTTCGCCTAAGTGAGGATTGAGTTAGTGTAAAAGGAGTCTGAGTGTGTTGTTGTAAATAAGATGTTGAGAATGAAAGTTTGCCGGACCGTAAGAACTTTCCTTTTTTTATACAGATCAAAGGTTGGGAAAAGCATTGGTCGGAAAGTAGCAACCTTAAGAATGGCTCTCTGAGCCACTTCCAGAGGTTTTAGTGTAGTTTTCGCAGATCCACCCCAACTCCCAATACAGTACGAGATGACTGAGTGACACATGGCGAGATACACGGTGCGTATTACATACGTATTGGCAACGTGTCTGAGCGTTTTAAAAAGGTATATAAGTTTACGAACTCGAGCTGTAAGGTGGGTGATATGTGCTTTGAAGTTAAGGTGTTTATCTAGGATAATGCCGAGGTACTTTGTAGTGTCTGAAGAAGAAATTGTAGGACAGTTGCACGAGTCTGAGTTGGCTTGACAGGTGTGAGCTTTTAGAGTAATGGGTGTCAAGGGTTGCGTGGTGGAGTTTAGAGAGAATGTTATCAGTTTAGTTTTATTAGTGTTTAACGTGAGTGAGTGAGAGATAAGCCAACTATATATTAAATCAAATCCGGTTTGAGCAGTCGCTTGCAGTTTAGCCCAGGATTCATCATAAAAGGTAATTGCAGTATCGTCGGCAAAAGAGACAATATTACCAGAGCACAGGAGCATGTTGCACAGGTCGTTTATGAACACCAGGAACAATGTAGGGCCCAAAACACTGCCCTGAGGCACTCCATATGAAATAGGCAGCTCGTCGCTATGAAAACTGTCGATTTTTACTATCGGCCTACGGTCTGAGAGATACGAATTAAAAAGCTGGAGTTGAGTACCACGTACGCCTAGAAATTCCAGTTTAGATATAAGGCAGGAGAGAGGAACGGTATCAAATGCTTTTGCAAGATCAATGAAGACTGTGAGGCATTTTTTGCTTTGATTAAGTTTATCAACGATTCCATTTATCAGTGTCAACGCCGCGTCAGAAGTAGATTTTTCTTCCTGAACCCAAATTGGTTAGTTGACAATAAATTATTGCTTTCAAGGTATGTGCTGAGCCTGTTATTAATGAGTCGTTCTAAAATCTTGGATAGGGCAGGTAGTACCGCAATAGCGCGATAATTAGTAACAGAGGTGCGGTCCCCCCCTTTAAAGATGGGATGAATAATGGCCTTTTTGAAAGAAGATGGGAAGGTACCAGAGACGAGGCATAGGTTGAAGATATGACAAAGTACGGGGGTGAGGATTGCAGAGTATCTTTTTATCATGGTTGTAGAAATGCCATCAAAGCCCACTGCAGCATTGGCTTTAAGAGAACCAATAATAGAAGCTATCTCATCAAAATTTGTTTCCAATAGTACGAAAGAATTCAAACTATTCAGCTTCATAAAGGTATAGCGTGATGATAATCTCGTCATAATCGGCATAATCTCGTCTGCGTCATGTTTACCGCAAATAAACGTTTTTTATTTATTTTTTATAATCAATAAATGATTAAATCTGTAACTATCTGCAGTATTCTAACTGTTTGGCTCGACTTTTTACAATAATAATATGCGGTAAACTATAGAAGAGTACGAATTGCAATATTGTTTATCCCCCACAGCAAATAGCGGCGATGATGTATGGGAAGCTCTTGACGAAATACGCATAGCGATATCAAAACTCCTTAATTTCGCTCGCTCTTCTCAGGATGAGGAACCCGGCCAGGAAGGCCAACCACCATCGTACATCGGCGACCTCAAAAACGAGATCATCACTAGCGTAAAGACAGAAGTCCAAACCATGAAAAACCTCGTCAGACCCGACGATGATAACGTGGCACTCAGAAAGGAGATTGTGACTTGCGTGCGAGAGGAGTTGAGCAAGCACCTCACTACCATCACGAGTGCATCAGCAACATCAGCGACACCAACTTATGCGCAGGCTGCTAGCGCGCTTGCATCTCGGGGCCAAACTAAAGAGATACCACCCGCCATCATCGTTTCGGCCAAAACCGACACACAAACGCGCCAGGAAGTCGTAGAGTCTTTTAGGAACAGTTTCAATTTCCGCACTACCTATGTGCCTTCGAAAATCCAGTCCGTGTCCAACAACAAACTAAGGGTCGAGTTCAAAACGGAGAAACAGCGCGATGAGATCCTCAAGAAATAGGAAACTTCCACCCAGCTGGCCGCGGAACCGGCAAGAAAACTGCAACCTATGCTTATCCTCAAGGGAATCTACAGACACGCCCTCGGAGGAGCTAACCGAAATCATTTGCGGCCAGAACGAAGAGCTATCGCCTCTCATTAAGAAGAACGACGACCTGCGACTCGCCTTCAAAAGGAATAATAGAAATCCGAAACTCTACAACGCCATCCTAATCGCTCACCCCACCCTATGGCGTAGAATGGTTGATATGGGAAGAGTTTGCGTCGAAGACTTCTCGCCATTCATTCAGTGCAAAAAGTGCCTACAGTTTGGGCATATCAAGACTAAATGCACCGCGAAACAATCTCCTGGCGCCTACTGCTCTGAAGAAGGCCACAACATAGAAAGCTGCCCGCTTCGAGAAAAGAAAGGCACTCCCAAATGCTTCAACAGTCACCACAAAATTGAGCACTAGTAACGACGTTGGGCGCAAGGCCACCTCAAATAATTGCCCTAGATTGAAATCACTTAAACTCAAAATCACCACCTGCACAGATTATGGGTAAGTCACTAATTAAAATAGTACAGTGTAACATTGACCGCTCAAAAAATAGTTTCCACGAATTTATAACGTACTTTTACAACGGCCAATATGACATTGCTTTATTGTCCGAACCCTAAATAGGATCTGGCAGGGAGGTCATGCCTATTTCGGGTATCGACATCTTCCAATACTCGAACGGATGCAATGTTAAGGCATGCATCCTCGTCAAACCTGTGTGGTGTGGTGTTGGGGGAGTCCGGAATGTCTTCGGCTAACTCATGCGTGATTCAGCTGCGAACCGACCATCAGAAATGGTACCTGGCCTCAGCCTACCTAGAGCTAAGAGAGGACACATCCTGTACGCTTGAAGCAATAGACTGCTTCCTCAAAACCACATCGCAACACAAGTGCATGCTGGGGGGAGATTTCAATGGCAGGCACCCTGCGTGGGGAAGTCAAAAGTCCAACCCCAGAGGAATCACCCTTCTGGAAATCGCCTATGCCAACCACATGTTCATCTGCAACACCGGAACCACACCGACTTTCGTACAGTAACGCACGGGCGCGACCGATCGTCTATCATTGACGTGACACTGGCGTCTGGTTCTATCTACGACTCGGTACGCGATTGGAGGGTCAACCTGGACTGTTGCACGTCATCGCAACACAATGCCATCGATTTCAACATCGCCACACGCAGACCTACAACTAAAGGAAACAACAACAACTACGCCTTTTTATTTAACACTAAAGGAGCGGACTGGGCAGCCTTTAAAGATGCTGTGCTACGCAGAATGACGATCTCGGACGCGCTCGATAGGGATGTACCCAACCTTGATGTCGATCAGCTTTAACGCCTTGTCCAACAGATCACTGACCTGATACACAACAGCTGCACCGAAACCATGACTAATAAAGGTCAGAACTGTAGGCACAAACCTCCAGGTGGACCGAGAACATCTAAACCCAAAAGACGCATCCACACCGCGAAACGGCAAGATTTAAAGCTCAAAGCCCTTCTGGAGGAAAGCCAGAACACGAAAGCGGTCTACTCGGAGGCGCTCAAGAAGGAGTCTACCAAATACTTCCGTTAAATCTGCGAACTTCAGCAGAAAGAGAACGTCTGGTCGCTGACCAACCGACTTCTAAAAGAGACTTCGCCCAGAAGACCACGCTCAAAGTAGGAGACAAATTCACCACCGATGGAGAGGAGACAGCCACAGCCCTCCTAAATCACTACTACGGTGACGATACCGACGATCATTTTCCAGTACAAGCACATCTTCGACACCAGTACCATAGCCCTACGACCAACACAATAGACGACCATCCGTTCTCGGAAGAAGAGGTTCTCGAGCAACTAAAGCAGACAAGCCCCAGTAAAGCCCCTGGCCTCGACAATCTCACCTCCGATATTTGAGAAAACTGAAACGTGTCTTTTACTTGTTGAAAGTGAACAGTTCTAGTCTAGGTAATATTGCCCTTGTGTACCTATTAATCATGGATATCTTGTACGACAGCCAAATGTAAGACCTAATGTTTTTTTTTTCTTTAACGTTGACTGTAACGACTCGTGAAATAAAATAGCGAGTATTTATTTTTTTAAGTTTCAGCTGGTTCGATTCCCGGTTAAGGTAAGCTTGTCGAAAAATCTGTGAATGCAGTTATGTTTTTTTAAAAAAAATAAAGGAATGTTTCCTTTAAGTAAAATAATCTATCTTAAGTATTTAAAGTGGTTTCCCTTCAGGGCCCATTGACTTTTTCAACCCTGTTTATACTCTGGAAGCGCGAGACCCCTTAGACCGCGCTATCTCTTTAGCATAATATGTTATCCTGAAATCTTCTCGCCGACGACTCTAGGCCGGTGCATTGTGGCATAGCACACCTCTGTGCCCGAGTGCGAACTGACTGCACCACTTTGAACCTTAATAGTTTTAGCATTCAGGCCAGCCTTTGCCTAGGTACTTAAACCGTTTAGAGGGGAATCCATGCCCTTGCATCCGCCCTTGCCCAGACCTCGCAAAAATTATAAACAATCTACAGTTTTGAGTTCGTTACGATTTTATTAGGTATATCTATAGATAGATTTATTAAAAGCAAAGTCTTTGGAACTATATATCCATAATGATACTTAACTATTTTGGTTCTACTAACACAAAAATCAAACCATAAAATAGTTGATTTTATATACGTGTGTATATAAAAATAGATGCAGACGAACGTACACAGGCTGGCAGGGAGGAGGGACCTCGCCGCGCAAACTGTACCATGAATGCAGTACATTTATTTATTTGCTTAATAATTTACGCACACGAATGTACAGAGGCGGATTTAATGCCATAAGCATTTTCTACCAGTCAATCTTTGGGTGATGCAGAAACAAGCACCTGTCAAACCTGGCAACTTTGCCAATGGTTGTTAAAAACCTACTTACAAGGCAAAATAATTTGTTACAACGAAAACGTATTTTTTTTTAACAGCTGTAGCACCTTTAAATTTAATTTGAATATTTGATTGGCTATCTATTTTGTATGACAGCCCGGCTATCAAAAACTGACATTTTTGACGGTTTTTTCCCCTGTGATATCTGATGGTGACTTGGTGCTCCGAAACTTTAAAATAAGTGGGATAAACGTTGTGCAGGTAAGTAAAATTTTAATACCACATTCTTAACAGTATTATTGGGCTAAAATCATGATAATTTACGTCTCAGCAATTTAACCATAGTAATCACTGTTGGCAAATTTGCCTTCCCAATGCAAAGTGACTAGGGCTGTCACAAAAATATTCTGTATTGTTTTGCTACTTACCTACTTCTGGTTTGATAAAATTTGGATGTGTAAGTTTTTCAATCCCTATTTGTAATACCTACATACATAAAATGTTATTTCTTTTTAGAAAATGGGAGATCGATCGAATGAAGTTTTATGTTGCACGCGATGATGTTATAATCTTTATTAGAGGTTATAGAAGTATTGAATAAAGCAAATATTTGCATTGGATATAAGGCAACAGGCATAGTAAGTACCTTTATATACCCGTAAAATATTACGAAAACCAGATTATGAAGAGCAAAAAAACTATACAACGATACTGCACTCTCGAGACTACTTGAAAGACAATTGGGCAGCGAACCCAGTACAAAAAGTTATGTCAATCTCACAACTGCTCAAAGCATTTTTTTTTTATATTTGCTGTTCAAAGATTTTACGTTCCTAAACATATTTTTATACATGGATTGGTAATATTGAATACCACACTATGATGTAACCTATCTTTATTATGTTTGTTTTTTGGTTTACATTTGAATACCTAAATACATATTTTAGAAATTTTCATTATTTTTACTTTTAAAATTTTCGACAACTCTAACAGTTCTTTCTATTTCGTTTGAAAAAATCTAAACAAGGCGGGTGAATTTGCCACATTGTCGAAATTTCCATTGCCAGTGCAAATTATTATACAATTTTAGTATATTTTAACTGTGACAAAGCATGTGGCAATGATGGCTATGATTTTTCATGATAATTCGATTAATTCAATCCAACATTTTGTTATAGCAATCTTACCATGTGACGGTTGACTTTGCCATAAAAGATATTAGGGCCAAACATCATTATTGAATGAGAAAACAGTAGATATTAGATTTTATTTCAACGATGCATAAAAGTCCTGGCGTCTTACGGCAGTGGTAGTTGCAATTTGTAAAAAAACATTCAGGAATATTATATTTTTAATATAAAGATACGCTTATACCTATTTAAATTAAAAATTTGATACATATATATGTTGCATCCGGTCAATAGTACTCAGAAGAAACTAATCGTAACCCACACCCACAGCGCGCTTCTACAGAGTCGTGATGTTTTAGGTCTACGGCGAGGATGACATTCGTGTCTGCTCGCTTATGAGTTAAGACGTCGCGGAACTGTACTCGATTCGTTGATACATATATATGTTGCATCCGGTCAATAGTACTCAGAAGAAACTAATCGTAACCCACACCCACAGCGCGCTTCTACAGAGTCGTGATGTTTTAGGTCTACGGCGAGGATGACATTCGTGTCTGCTCGCTTATGAGTTAAGACGTCGCGGAACTGTACTCGATTCGTTGAGCTCAGTTATTGTGTTAATTGTTATTTGTGATTTTAATAAAAGCAGTGTTTCGCACCCAGTGTGTTTTCATTGCACGAAACCCATCTTCTGCCCACATAACTTCTGAATCTAACGGATAAAATCCAGACGATCCGATAAATATATAGTTACCTAATATAAATGTAAGCACAAATAAATATAAATAAATTTATGAATGTACTAAAAACATGTGAGACAAAAAATGAGAAAACATTACCGCACATCGTCTTATGGTAAGTTGTGAGAGGTTTATAATCGACCTGCTGTGATCGCAGTACCCGCACTTGACACCAACACGAAGCCAGCAAACAATATTCTAGTTATATAGGGCACCTACCTAAGTTATAGAGTCCGACACCGACAAAATTTCGTTTTCGGTTTTGGGCAATTTTCGAATGTAATGATCCATTTTTGGCACTTCTCGGCGGTTTCGGTCGTGGCCGTGGCCGTCAATATACTGAGAAAATGGATAGTTACAACAACTAAAAGCGCAATAAATGTGAAAATCAAGAAAAAAATAGCTTATTCTCGAGTAAAAAAAAAACGATGTTATATCTATGCGCTCATACTGTATAACATCGGATTTATTATTTTAATATTACCTACATATGTATTTGAGAAACGTATAATTTTTCATGTGATTCAAGTTTAAACGGTTAAGTACGGTGACGAATTAGGACCTAAAGTTATTTTTTTGTTGCAAATTACAAAGAAACAAAAATATTATATTTGGGACACGCACAGAAAATACGAACAGTAAAAAAGAAATTAATAGGAAAATTAGTTATTAAGAAGAATAAGAAACAAAGAATCCGTAGAAAAAGTATTGAGAAGCGTGAAGCAGCTTTAAAACGGCAGCGGCAGCGGCTTTGATAAATGATTTTATTTCTGTAAGTAGGTTTGTACAAACACTTATTTTACACGCCAATCATATTCTAAAACTATATGAGATCGGCGTTTCCTATCTGACTACTCCGAGAACAAAGGCCGAAACAAACTCAGAGGTCACAGCCTCTTTTAAAGTCAAGACATAATCTTGGTCAGACCATGTGAAGACCATGATTGGTGTCTGAAATGGTCTTTTGAGGAAAGAACCACACAGAATGAGTGGACCAGTCCAGTGCACGCATCTCAACACAGAACTTAAGGAGCTCAACGACGAATTCGACGGACATTACCAAAGAAAGGACATTTGGGTAGGCCGCATAAATTACTCAAACTGTCCCCTACCATGATTAAAACAAACTAAAAGAAAAACATACAAAAAAACAAGAAATCCACATTGTCTTCACATTTATAATAACTAAAATATTATAATACTTTACACATATTACTATTTAGATAATAATTAGGTACTTTTCGCTTTTACTAAGTCATTCATTTACTTTTGTGACATCCTCTACATACTTACATAGTTTGTTGTTATTAAATCTGAAGGTATACGTTCTTAAGTACCTACTTGAGCCATTAAATTCTGAAATTAATTCACTGCAAAATACAATAGAATAGAATAGAATACTCTTTATTATGTACACCTTATAAATTACAGACATTAATATAGAAATTTACATTGGGTGACACAATGGGCGGTCTTATCGCTAAAAGCGATCTTTTACAGACAACCTTTGGATGGATTTTTAGATGGATTACAGGGAGGAGGAGATACAATACTGCAATGATTAAGGAGTGAGGACTACATGTAATACAACATCTTAACTGAATCTCCCAAGTTAATGATTACTGTAAGTTATCTATATGATGATACGTAGAAATCCCACTTTATATCAGGGCATTCACAGCCAATATTGTGTTAGCCAAAGCGGGAAATATCTCTAAAATAAAGCCGCGATCATCATATTACCTACCGAAGGCTTTAATCCGATATCGAGATTATTCGAGTTTCCGGTTAAATGGCTTTTATCGTCTGGTTTGTGAGTTCAGACTTTCAGCGTTAAAAGGATTTAGATATTCACCTACTATTGAAAAAGCTCAACTGTTTTACATACCTGAAATATTTAATTATCGTTTTTGATCTAAACATTATGTAATAAAAACTCATTTTTCAAAGTTTATAGATCAGGTCAATACTAATTTTCAAATAATTAGTTGCAAAAAACATATAGGTTCACTTAGAAATTCTTGAAATTCACAAATAAATTGTATACATTTATGTAAGTGAGAGTGTCATAGTGTAGCAACTCGTATTCTGCCTACGCGCTACAAAACTTGATATTAATTTTGAAAAAGACTGAATTCTCGTAGAGTTCCATGTCGCACTTGGCAGGCTAGGAAGCGGTGTATGCGGGCGGGGCGGCCCGGCCAACGTCACAGTCAGTCCTTCAGTAGGGGCGCATTGGCTACGTAATGCGCCCGCCCTGCGCTGCTCCGCGTCTATACCACTCGCCTTACGACTCCGAGTGAACCTTCACGTGAAAGTGTACACAACGGATTTATCTTGCATACGTAAGTTTCTTCATTATTTTTGATCAATTAAATTAGTACATAGTTAAGATAGCTACGTGTTTAATGATAATTTTAAGATTTTTTTCTGAAGTTTATGCCCATAACACCAGAACATAAAAAATCTAGTTGTGCATTTTTCTGTTAACGTATAAGTGAATCTGTTTCTTGTTTTTGTCATAGACATTAATTTAAAGCAAGGATCCTTACGTAAAACTTGAACGAACCATTTTTGTTTCCTGCAGTTAGTCACCCCACGTTATTATAAATCTAAGTCCGCCCGCGTGAAGGCTTCATGGGGTTTACGTTTCATTTGCATGAATTTTGAATATTAATGGAGAAAGTTTAGGTGTTATTGCAGGCAACGTTTTTTTTGCGATAAGTAGGTAGGCATAAAGCAGAGCTCCGGCAAAGTCGAACGAGCTCGTAAAATGCTAAATGTAAATCGAGCTCTTGCAATTTATAAAAACCAGAAAGGGACCCTCCATCTGAGGGATGTATACCATTTGTTTTATACGTTATAAACAGTATTCGGCCGTTAAAAGTACGTTATTACTACCGACATACGAGTAGGTACATGATACAAAGATTCCACTTAAGTATATCTTTATTTAGGACGATTTTAAAACTATACTACAGTTATTGTTAATTGCTCTGCAACGTGTGTTCACAGATAGATCCGTTATTGTACGCATATTGTTTTGTTGTATTATATCCACTAATGTTTATGAAAGTTTAAAAAACATTTGTTATTATTTCTTTAATTCTATAAAGCCATTTTCGCCACTACAGAAGTAAGTCCTATCTATTAGGTAGGTACTGCGTGATGTAACCAACTAGATAGATATTTTAGTGAAATCATGGGACCAGTTTTTTTCACATATTTTAGAACCTTTTTTCAGGTGCCTTTCCATGGTGTCTTAGGTAAAACACGCTATTCAAGTGCGTTCGTTTCAGTAGCACTGCCACAATTCATGGAAACTATTAGTCTTCCAGTCTATTGGTATTATTTCTAACGCTTTTTAAATTTTTGATGAAATTTATCGTATGGCACTCATTAATAGCGTAGCTATCGATCAATGCAAGTTTTTTTTTTAATCTGATACTACTACGGACTTCAAGGGATTACATCTTACGAACATACAAACCATTTAACCTCTTTTAAATATTAGTGTAGATCTAGTAACTTCAACATACCCATTACTTGAACGTGTTCACTGCTGCATAGTTAGATCTTGGTATTATAATGTCATTAACCAATACGCTTTGTGATCGATCGATTTGTTGATAATTGCCTATATTGTGAACAGAAAACGTTCGTCACCGTAGTTGACAGTCTGAAGGTGCGTCAGTGCCACAAGCTTTTAAGCACGGAGTTTCAGTTGGTAGTATTTGAGCAGTGTGTACGTTAAGACAAGCTAGGACACTTTCTTTGGGTAGTACATTCTAAGCTTTCGTTCGAACAAAATTCGCCTCCAATCCCTATTAGTGAGCAAACGAATTTGTACTTAGTCGGCTGCCACACAATGTTGTTTTCTACCAACATTTGAAAATTTGTTTTCGATTGCTTGGGGTGCCGGTAGGACCGCACGCATCACCCCTGTAATCCCCGAAGGGTCCCATGTAATAGGGGGCGAGCCTATTGCCATCATCCGGGCACAAATCCAGACTCCGGGCTGCCACTGAGCAAATAATAACTATCACCGAACCTTCATAATATTCGTTAACATGTCTTCTACCTAGTGCCCTTCATAGTTTAGTATCCATAACAGAAACTTAGCCTGAATAAGGTCGGTATTTCTTAATATTCAGTTTTTTTTTCCTTTAATAAATATCGCGTCAGTGCATTAGTCTTAAATCGTGAATAACAGTTACCTACAAACAAACACAATAAAAGGATGCCTTTAGTTTAAACTCGTCGTAGAAATGGTAAAACTAAAAAAACCTACCTATTGATATTCGATATTAATATAAGTCTTAATGCCCTGATATATGAGTATTATTTAATCACAACCACGGTACGGTACGTGGTTACTTACTTGTTTTTCCTGCTCTAAAAGAAATAGGCGTTTCGTTTCTTCAGTCACGCTTTCAGGAATTGTATGCAGGTAAGTTCTATAGTGTAGTTTGGACGATACGATCTACTCGTTATTACAAAATTTATTGACCCTGTTACAGACTAAAGCTTGCAGAATATTTGCAACATTCAACTTGATCATCTACTATCATGCACCAATATAACATTTATTTTAAGCAAGTATAGAATTGTAACCTACTGGTATTGATCTGATAATATTGTATTATGAATACCTATTTATATTTATTAATATGTTATGGTTGGTAGGTACCAAAAATAGTGTGTTTTTTGTAATAATTAATTGTTGTGTTAATTAGTACGATACCAACAGAATAATGGGGATAAGTAACCTCGCGTGGTCCACTACTCATTTAAATATAAACTCAACGCAAGTTGCTGTTGCAAGTAGACGGCTAGGAATTTTAGCGAGAAGGTTTTACAAAACCTACAATTAAAATGGTTTTACAAATTAAATGTTGTTGTTTATTTATTTAATACTTTACGCACAAGAATGTTCAGATGCGGACTTAAAGCCATAGGCATTTTCTACCAGTGAACCTTTGGGTGATGCAGAGACAAGCAGTGGTAGGTGCAATTTAATTTAAAAACAAAACATTTGGGAATAAATATTTAAATACATATACTATGAATATAATACATGTTTATATATATATATACCTAATTATATATAAATATAAGCACAAATAAATATACATAAATATAAATTCACTGTTTCCATAATAGTAATTTCTTATTATATGCTGACCTAAGAATTTTTAAACATATTTTGACTTTTGACGATTGTGCCTTGCTCCAAGAGGATTTGAATAGATTGACTGTTTATTGTGATAATTATAAACTTGCATTAAATATATCTAAATGTTAATACTTAAACTTTACGAAAAAGAAAGAAGTGATACGATTTAATTAAAATCTATGTTCTGAAAATCTTACAAATGAAATTCAAATATGTGACTTAGGAATACTTTTGGATTGTAAACTGCATTTAGCCCTACACACTGATAAGATTATCTCAAAAGCATACCAAATGTACAGCCTTGTCATGAGAGCTTGTACTGATTTTAAACGCCCGGCCACGTACTTGCAACTATTAAAGTCCTTGGTTCGTTCGCAGCTAGAATACGGTTGTATAATATGGGACCCCTACTATGATAAATATGTTAAAGCGATTGAAAGCCTCCAACGTAAATATATACGAGTTAACATAACACATAACATAACATCACGCCTCGTTTCCCTGAAGGGTTGGGCAGAGGTGTACCTATAGTACACCCACATTTCGCCAGTTATGTTTAAGTCCCATGTAATAGGGGGCGAGCCTATTGCCATCTACCGGGCACAAATCCAGACTTCGGGCTGCTACTGAGAAATTCCAGATAGAAAAACCCAATAACACGTTGCCCGACCTGGGAATCGAACCCAGGACCTCATGCTCAGCAGTAGCGATTGCGACTAAAAATACAAATGCAGTATAAATGTCATCTCAAATGCCTGTCTTACGAGGAGTCACTAAAAAAGTTTAAATTGCTCACTTTGCAATCAAGACGTCTATTACATTACATGACATCTACGACCATGTTGCTTCAAGGATTGGTTCATAATAAGTTTAACTGTATCGAACTAATTAATGATATTTCTTATGTTGTGCCTAGAACTGTAATAAGACGAGAGGTGCGTGCTTACCCGCTTTTTGCAACGACTACTAGCCGAACAAATGGTGAACGAGTTCCACTCCGTCGACTGGTAAAAAATTATAATAACCACTTTTGTCATCTGGATATCTTCCTTCTGTCTGAAAGCAATTTCAAGAAAAAAATATTGATTTTTAATGCGACGGTCAAAAAAAAGTTTGTTAGCTAAATGTATAAAATACGAGTAGTATTTAAGTGTAATAGTACTTACCTACATAGTTAAAAATTTACACAAGTAATCTGTGGAAACGTTGTGGATTGTACATTTACCTTATGTCATAAAATATTTTATTGTAACACAAATTGCACAATTGTTTGTTTTCCCAACTATATTAAATAAAATATGAATTTAATAAAAACAAATAAGACAAACAATAAGAAAACTATACCGTTATGATGATACTGCCTGCTTCTTACAAATGCGCTCACGAACTTTAACTTAGGTTGCCGGTTGTTTAATACACTGTTGTTATTGTTGTTGTTAATACATATATAGTTCCCTAAATAGTTTATCTACGGAGGCTTTATTGGCAAGGATGCTTGTTTATTATGTAGGGACTAGGGTAAAAGTGGGTTCATTAAAACTATGGGATACTCCGGAATTCCACTTTCCTATGGCTGGAGTTTACGGCGATATCATATGGGACACACATTTTATTACATGGCGCTAAACTGCTGTGAACGGAAGTGCCATAGAGAATGTAAACTTATAATTATTATAAATCGCCGTTTTTTACACAGTGCGCTTCATGTTTGAGCAACGTTCTAGAACAGTTTCGGAGATTATCCAGGACCGAATTATAGCTACTTGGGTTTTCCACACGAAAGTATGTAGGTACCCGCAATCCTACAAGTTTGAACGTAACTCATACCTTGTAAAAACCGTTTCGTCTGCTGAGAGGACGAATTTTCTTTAACCTGGATTTATTTTAGGAGCCAGATGTTTCGATATATCCATGAGGGTCACTAAGTCAAGTAAGTAGTAGTGATTCTCCTAACGATTATGGAAACAAACCACTCTCTTGAGCTCCAATGTCTGTGGTGTAACCAAATTATAGTGGTTTGAAGTTTTATGCAACATTTGGTGTAGACTTTGCAGGGGATAAACATGGATTTCATCCTTGGGGATGACGTAGAGAGAGAAAAACAATAGTGAGAAAGTTCTTTGTTTCTTAAAAGTCCCGGGATGGTTTGTGAATACCTACCCAGGTAGTGATAGAGTTTCTATCACTACCTGGGTAGGTGCTAAGTTTATTTTAATTTTTTGTCAGCTATTTTGGACTTTTTGAAGGGTCGATGTAGTGATATTTAGCCTTTTAAAATAAAATGGGTTGTTTAACACATACCTCAACCCAAACGAAATTAACGCAAACCATTAAAAAATGAAAATATACAGAAAATATGGTTAAACATATTTCATTTTGTTGACATGAAATATTCCATTCACTCGAAGCGTTCGGCAAGGCCTTGATAAATCTTACGGACAAATAAACGAATTTGTCTAACGTCGGCGTTTCTTGAGGCGCGTTTACGTGTCTCATTAGAGATACAGATAACGTAGCAACTGGAATCAATAGACAATCTTGTGAAGCCATATTGATAATAAGTATTATGAAGTATGTTTAATAAAATTAGTTTAACTTGAGTGAAATTACATAAACACTGTCGTTATAAGAATTATCAGACTCCAGGAGGTAGGTACCTATTTAATCTACTTATATTTAGACTATATCTAGTGTCTTAACACTATTGACCACCGTCCATCACAATTCTTATCACAGAGATCCTTATATGCCTACATGGCTATTAATGCAACCGAACGTAAACATAAACGTAAATTAGAAACAGGTGGGTAGGTACCTATAGAGAGGTATACCACAAAGTTTGTTGGATTGTACATTCGCCTACACGCAGCACGTATCAGACCACTTTATTGATATCGTTCTGTCACGCAACGAAATAAATTTATATTTCTACGTTTGTTGGAACAAGTAATTTAAGCCATAAAAAGCAGTTTGTATATTACCAGACTAACATTTCATTCAAGGATGTTTCTGTTTAGAAATCAGTTACCTATCGATTTCAACAAGCTTCAGCTCGCTATCTGCGAACCACAGATCTTCAAGTTTAGTTTGATCAGACTTGCGTCTCGACTCGAGCTGTGACTTTCTGTAATTCAATAAACGATTTAATAGAAATTCTATTCCACAACCCTCGTTGCTGGGGTGCCCTCGCTATACCTACCTACTCTAGCTACAACACTTTTCTAGGTATACAAGTATCTACTCACACAGACAGAAACGCACCCCTTTTTCTTACGGGATGAGCATAATTTAAAGGAGCACTGGCATTACTTACAATTTTATTCCAGTCATTGGGTCCGAAAGTTCCAAAATGGTACTTCGTTTGTCCGTTCAGCAAACCGTTTTCGGTTAAGGGATCGCAGTAGAGCGTGAGTAGTAACACAATCCTTATCCCGGCCACCACAGCCATCCGTTTTCTTCTATTGACAGGTTAAACGTGCATTGGAGGTTAAATAGGTTTCCCCGACTAGGTAGTTATTTAAAGGACCTGTAAAATCAGCGTAAAAACTCGCATCAGGTTCGATTAAGTTCGGGTTAATAGGTTCATTGGGTGCAGATCAGACTTACTCATCGTTTAGATACAAGTAGGTTAGGTAGCTTAATTCCAATTCTAAATGTAGTCGATTCCAGATACCTATGTACTTACCTACTCTATTGTGCACTGGCATGTGTTTTCTTCAGACAACTTTTTTCAATTTCTTGCTTCAATTTGTTCGTATAAAAAATATTACGAAACTTAACTGGACCGTAAGATTCTTCCTTCGATATCTTCGAACGATAAGACCGTGTTGGTAGTAATACGGAAAGTTTTCTCATTTTCACACGTTACTTAGTTACGCGGGAAAAAGTAAGGCCACTACCAAGACTTACAATTTAAAAAGTTTAAATAACAAAAAAAAACTCCTAGTTAACTAACTATTTGCGCTAGGTACCTACTAAATTAAATAACGAAGTATACAATTGAATACAAAAAACAAAATGAACCTTGGGCGTCGTTGTACTCCTCCACATTGCAATCATCCGGAAACTTCTAGGTACATTATTAAAAACCCTACCTAGTTATTGAAAGTAATTTCAAAGTACTAACATGCTTCTATGTACCTTTGTAAAAATTCTGCCAAACTGCGGGTGGGTGTTACAAATTAATATGTATAAAGGTTGTTGATAGGTTCGGTTGGATGATGAATGGGCGACCGCCGCGCGCCGTACGCCATCGATCCACTTAGGGGGCAAGATTCCAAAAGACAGTTCATGTTAATGTGCCACGATGACGCACCTTAATGGCTGTTCGCCTATCTTTACGTGCGAAGGACAAGAGTATTACACAATAAAAATATTTGTCTAAGAAGGGGAGGCCGCGGACAATTTCTAGATATTTTTCGCAATGGCGTAGTTTAAATCTCCAATACGACTTGCCGTTTATTGGCCTTGGAGGACTATTTTCTAGTTGCTCGAATAAGCATTGATGAGCATTGGAATAAAATAATCTACAGTCTGAATCCGCAAAAGTTACAGAAAAATTAACATTCTTTTACCTATATATTCGCAACTACAAACCCTCGGTAAAGAAAATCTTAATTGCGGACAACATTAGATACCTACCTATTTACTCGTCATCATACCAGAAAGATTGCTAATTTAATTGAAATCAGGACACTTTGTAACACATATTTACAAAAAAATAAGTAGGTACTTGAACATATTCATGAGTTTAGATAAAAGTTCACACATTACTTCTGAATCAGTAAGCTAAAATTTTATAAAGTGTTTGCTGTCTTAACTTTTACGGAGATAAGATACTCTAAAGATACAGAACGTGCAAAAATTGGTGCTAAGTATTTTGAGAAGACCAACTTGAGATCAGTTTAGAACACCAAGATTTAAAAAAAATTGGATGACAGTGAACTGAATACTGATATTACGAAAATTATATTTACTGACAACTGGCGTTGTGCCAGCTCATGTAATCTAGTTTCCTGGGTTTTGGAATGCAATTCTGTCCTTTATCTTGTCGCCCTGAAGTTAACCGGAATGTGGCCCAGTTGGGTGCAGACGGACCCTTCGATAATTTTATTAATACACTAACTTCTGCCCGTGACTACGTTCGCATGGAAGTCGTAAGATACACTATACAATAAAATCACGACCTCGTTTAAATATTTATATCCTTATTTGCTGGTTAAAGATTTAGGTTCTAAGGTAATAACGAAATGTAATGTTAAAAAGACTATTTTCAAAGATAAAAAGTATTTAATAGGTACCTATGCTATTAATCCATAATAATTAAAATGCAGTATTTAACTTAAAAACCCCCCCATCCATGTTCTCTCAGACAATCAACTTTTACTACGTTTTTATCTGAGTTCAAAGTAAGGAGGAAATAAAATGAAATGGCTCAACATTTAACGTTAGCAGAGTATTAACAGGTAGACGGCTCTCTAAGAGGAAAGGAAATAATTGAGAAAATAAATTGACTGCTGAAGTTACGATATAAATCTTCGCAGGAAATATACGAGTAAAATGCTTTTCATGTCTGGCTTTTCAGCTCTAAAATTTAAACTTTTCCTCTGCAGTACCTACGCAGATGAATCAGGTAAAACAAATATCTGGAAACTTTGAGAGGAGTGGATATGGAGATCGTTTTGAGCGCCGTGCGGGGCTGTACCATTGACGAATTTCAATTTCAAAGGAGAATCTTGCGATTGTTTCTATTCCATTGAATAAAATATGTAGAATAGTTTTAAATAATTGTTGTTATTTTACCGATCGTTAGTGAATCAGAAAGCTGCTGAGTTAATTAGATTGGGTAATGGTAAGCTAAGGAAATAACACCCTATCTATACTATTTCTAATGGAAGGTAAAATGTTGTATGATGTCCGGCAGTTTTTTTTATTATCTAATACAAAACATCCACTAGTTGGTCATAACATAGGTAATATCCCTAATTAGGTACTTTGGGGAACTTTTCTGATGTTTATTTCAGTTTTTTGTTTTACTACTTACAAGAAAATTAACTTTTGATGCAGAAAGCGTTCAATGGTCATGTTCTTTGTTTCCAAAGTTGACGCGGCGAAGAGCAATCCACTCCCATTTGTATTGGCGACCGACGAGAAAAGCCCATTGTTTGTTATGAAAACGCCTCCAGTGTGATTGCCTTGTCAACGAGCTCTCCGCAACACGCTAAGGCATTGTCTACATACCGTACATATTTTTACGAACAGTCCGTCAAGACATGATGTACTAAAAAGGTTATGAAACTACGTTAGTATTAAAGGATATGAAGGTTTGGTTCGAAGGCAGCTTCGTTAGCGATATTTCAGAATCGAATTGCGGTTGTGATCCGCCAATCGTGTTCAATTGGTGATCATGCCAATTCCGAATTTGGGATCCTGTTTGGCTGTTCGAAGGAAGCGCAATATTCAATGATTATTTTTATTCAGTGGCATTTATTTCGTTTCTGATTGATGAATGATGTTTTTTTATTATACACAGTGAATATTGTGTTTCTACACTTTTTGTTTATAGTATTTTCTTAAATTGTCGCAAGTCAAAGGGCAGTGATGAATGTGTCGGTCCAATTAAATTTTAATGCAGAGTAAGTACTAAGTATATTTTATTTATTTTATTTTATTTGAAAGGTACACCAACGACCTATTCACTAGAAACATGAAAACAACAAAAATTACATAAGCATTGAGGTATGGTGAATTAGTCACTTACAGACGTACACAGCATTTACATAAAAAAATATTGGAATCAAACACAACAAACTAAGTCGAAATTAGAATAAAAAATATTAGTTTAAAAATTAAAACATTAATATTAGAAAAATTAAAATAATAAATAAAACGGTTAAATGAGATTCAAAATCCTTGGTAGAACGCGATAACGAGTGCACTATGAGAACATTCTCAAACTGTTAAAATGACAAGCTTAATTAAGTGGCAAAAGACCAAAACAGTAAAAATGGTAAAAAAGTAGGATAAGAGTTATGATTCGTCGCTAATAGTTAGAAGTTTTCTGCGAAATTGGGAAAATGAGTCTGTAAATATATCAATATTGTTGCAGATATCTATTTTATTACAATTGGCCTTGGTATAATGAGGAGCTCTTCCATTGAAATAATTGTTTTTGTTTACGATTGTTTCGAATTAACTAAGTATGTATGTAAATAACAATAACTCAGAAACAAACATCGAATAAGTCCCTAGACATATTTTATGTGTATATTGTTACCCGGGATAGGAACCTTGACCCAATTAGTGCGCGCGGGCGTCACTTCAGTGCCTGGTGACAACTGTGAATGCGCACTCTTGCTCGCAAGGCTCGTTGTGACTAACAATGGTGCCACAATCGGCAGTGTGACCAGATTAAATTTTAGAAAAATACCGAAGCACCTCAAAACAATACTGAAATATACCGATTTACAAAGGGCAAATATACCAATAAAAATACCGATTTTCTTAACACGTTTTATCCAATCATCATCATCACAATAAATGTTAGAATTTCTATACATATATATAATACATCTTGCTTTGTTTTTAAAATTGCTGGCACATTTTTGTTTCCGAATCTGTTTCTTTGATCTGTTTTTATTAAATTTATCTGTGAAAATATGCACTCGCATGCAGCACTACATACTGGTAAACATAAAAGAAATTTACAAACACTAGATACAAAACCATTTCTTGACAATTCAAAAGTGCCTGTAAATGGTTTTATTGAAATAAATTATTTGAGTTGAGTTTCACTTCAACAAACCAACTGTATTAGACGAGTCGTTATTATACTATTTGTGATTCATACACAGACAAGGAAGTATTTTATGGAAGTATACCCTATTACTTAACTATCCCTTAAACTGAAAAAGTAGACTTATTTTTTCTAAAATAATATTTGTTTTATAATTACCGTTTTTTTTTTTTAAACAACAATAGGAATAAAAAAGAAGTCCAACTTAACTTAAATCTTCGCATTTATTATATCAATGCGACGGCAGCCACTTGACATTTTCTATCTGAGACTTCCTCTTTGATCTTTGCTTATAAATAAAATGTACGCTAAACGGGGAAACTCCCTATCACAAACTAATAAGAGAAGAGATAGATCACTACGAAGTTATGGTAACACTACCATAACTTCTTATCCAAGTTATACCCAAAAAGACTGAAAAATACTGACTTCCCGCAATATACCCATAAAAATACTGACGTTCGGAAAAATCAGTAGAATATACTGAAAAAGTATTAAAATACTGAATCTGGTCACACTGACAATCGGTTAACCTACATATGAGGATGTAGTGACGTGCGGTTTCGTTCACTATTCACTCTGGGGAATAACTGCACCTGTTCCACATGCTCAGCACTAAGCATAAGAAACTTCTCTCGTTGTCTCGAACAAAAGCGGGATCGTAAAGATTCTACTTTGAGACTATCTCGAGTTTGTTTAACAGCTTTTTTATTTTGCCCGATTTGTTCACTTTATAGCATTTACATTTATTTGTTCAGTTATCAAAGTTGACGATTACTTATTGTAATTTGCTGTTAATATAATGGTAATAGGTGGGTAAACAAGGCTTTGTTTCCGATTACGTTCACTCTACTTATTATGTTAAAGTTATGGCTCGCCCAAGGCCTTCTTCGAGGGATAGTTTCGTTTCGCCTGAAGGCAGTTTGTGTAATACCTTCTTTCGAAGAAACGATCCCATACGTTTGCTGATTTTTCTGACGGCTAGATGGATCTTACGAAGTTTGGAAATGTCTGCCAACGTATAACGTTAATCAGAACTTTATCTTTCGATCATATATTCCAAAGGAGAGGGCGCTGCGATCGCAAAGTAAACAGTTCGACTTCTTGTCAGTGCTTGCTAATATACTGAAATTATATACAATATGTAACAAAAACCCTGTCCGATCCAAAAAAGGCGTATTCCTGGTTTAAAGGCGTATTCCTGGTTTAACATACGTACTAGAAATAATAGTAAAAAAAATGACTCATAAAAACCAAAAGTTATTGATTTTTTTATTTTTAGTTACCATGCGAAATGTAACACTAAATATGATAAATTTTCATAAGTTGTCAACACTCCACCGGCCGGCGAAATCTTTTATTTTTTGCCTATTTTTATTTCAAAGGACACCGCCGTGCTCTAGCCGCATTGTAGGTACTCATAACGAGTCCTCGATCCTTTGATGTAGCCGACTGGTCGCTACTTGTTTGGACACTTCGCCAGTCTCACGTGGAGATAGCTTGCGATCGGATGTCCGTACGTATCACGTGCCGCTATCGTATCGCGAACAATGTCGTATACCAATCAGGAATATTTGAATATGTTAATTTTTATTTGTGAGTGAATGTGTGATTCGGAAATCGAAGTAACAGTTCGGATTGTGGAAGGTTTCGAGTCACTCAAATCGTACACATGTGCGCTGCGTAGAGTACGTGCAAATTTAATAAAAAGGTGTCGAATGTGTACTAATGTTCTAGTACAAGTAAATGTTTTAATAAACTGATACCTACTGATACCAATAATAATTGTTTCTTGATAAACAGAAGGTCAGAAATCGGGGTCATTGTGCGTAAGCCTACAATAAAATATCAGCTGATACCTACGCGTAGGCAAAACGTAGATGTCTTTAGTCCTACGTTTCTTTGGCGGCATGCGACAAAAGACCACCGCGCTCAGGCGGCTTCTTTGACACGAAACTGTAGGTGAACTCTGGTGAACCCTGTCGAGCGATCAGTGTTGCCTTTGGTATGATTATTTTTAATTTTTTAAATTAATTGTTTTCATTGGGGAAAAATAATTATCTCGTATCCATTAAATGATTACGTATTTGTGTACGCATTACGATACCAAATAATACCCTTCAGGATCGGACGGGGTTTTCGTTACATGCTGTATACCTAAATGGAAAGTCATTCATACATAAAACTACATAGGTAATCAATATTATAAATGTCTGAAATTCCAGTGGTATCGTTTTCAAAGCTTTATGCTAACTCAGTGAATAATTTTTTTGTTAAGTGTTTGTATTAGTGAGTGATGTTATAGAAGACCTGCTATAAACAATAAGTGACTAAAATCAATTAAAACGACATTGCTTTAATTACGTAAGATTACTAAGAACTTAAAACTCAATAAACAGTGCAAACAATTGCAAAAACAGTGCTAAAACATAAAAAGTTATCCTTCAATTTTAAAATAATAACCACCCTCACACCGATAAAAGCGAGCGCGTTCCGTTTCCAAACACTGCGCTTAACGCTATCTTAAGCACATTTGTGCTCGTTCCGGCGGCATCCCCTTTAAAACATCTTAAGCACTATCATTATTTAGCTCGAAACAAATATTATTGTATCGAGCTAAATACTGATGAGCATAAATTCAAGTGAGTGAACCCTACATTCGAAGATACATACCCATAGCAAACTGGTTCAACAGAGCTGAGCAGTAAAAGAAGGCGTAGTACGCAAAACAAGAATATTGTCAAATGTTTGACAATATTCTTACAATTACTTATCTTACATTGGACGAAATAAAAAAAAACTTTTGGAAAATATGCAACAAGAAATAAGGCAGCAAAAAACGGACATGGTGGAAATGAAAGAAGATATTAAAAGCACAATAAACAACAATATCAACGAAAATTTATAAATTTAGAACTTAAAAACGAACTCTTAGAGAAAAAAAGTGGAGGAACAAAACATACCAATAAAAAACTTTGAACAGTACTTAAGTCGCATCAATCTGATGAGCTATCAACACGTATTTTGGCTTTCAATATGATATTAATTCCATCGAAGCTGTCAGAAGACTAGGGGATAAAAGCGAGAAAGTCAGAGCAATGGCAATAACGTTCAATACAATGGGGCTAAAATTAAAAATTCAGAAAAACGGAAAATTCCTCGAAGAATCGCTAAACTACTTAAAGCAAGACTATCCCTTAGAAGTTCTAAACAAACTCAAAGAGCTGCAACAACAACTAAAAATGTATAAAGAATAAAGAATGAAAGCATTGATTAAATACGATAAATTAATTGTATTGGAAAACAAAGAAAACAACACTTCTCAAAAATACACAAACAAGAGAAACCAAATCAACAGAAATGACAACAAATAGTAGTAATGAAATTCAGCAAAGAAAAAACAACCTACGAAAAAAAACAAGACATCTGCACCTACAACGTACGATCACTGAAAACACCACAATCAATGATACTACTTAAATATTCGCTTCAAAACATCAAATACGATATAATCGCACTCTCCGAAATAAGAAGAGTTGGAAAAAACATAATCGAACAAGAAGACCATATATTTTGCCAGACAGGGGAAACCAAAGTGCAATATGGAGTCGGTTTTCTAAAAAGATATATAAAACCAATATTGACAGTCTACATAGGAATGTCTGAAAGGGTTTGCGTATTAAACATTAAGTTCGAAACAGCAAAATTGGATATAATACAAGTATACGCGCCTACATCAGAAGCATCAGATGAAGAAATTTATTTTATTTTACGACCAACTACGGAAGGCACAAAACCTGGTGATAGGAAAACTTATTGTAATGGGTGACCTAAATGCCAAATTTGGCCAATAGAAAACAGGTGAAAACATAGTAATGGGTCAATATTGTCATGGAACCAGAAATCAGAGAGGCGAAATGCTCCTACAATATGCACTGGAAAACAAAGTCACAATAATTAACACAATTTTCAAGAAAAAACCTCTGGACTTAGACAACCCCTGATGGGAAAAAGAAAAACCAAATACATTTCATTCTATCCAGCAACCCAAGAAGCTTTACAAACATAGAAACTATAAATATCAAGACATTTTCAAGTAACCACAGACTAATACGAGGTTCATATAACTTGGGAAAAACGAAGGATAGCAGAGCTAACTATAACAACATGAGACCTCTACTAACAGATGAAAAAGTGAAAAGAAATTTCTGGACTCACTTAAAGAAATGGCAAAGTTATTAACCTGGGACGAATCCGACAACATAGAGTCTTACAACAAAAAAATTGAGACAGTTATATCACGAAGTATAAAAAATACGAATTCTAGCGAAAAAACAACAATCATACTCTCAGAGGAAACTATAACATAAGAGAAAAAAGACGAGCAAAGCTACAGCACAAACAACACAAAAGTAAAGAAGAGAAAAAAGAGCTTGCCTACCTCTACAAAATCGCAAACAAATTGTTGAAAAAAGACTACCAAGACCATAGGATCAAAATTATAGAAATAAATTAAAGAACAAAGGAGGCCAGAAAAGAGCCTATAAACAACTAAGCACTGAAACAGTAACAGAAACGGTAAAATCACGAACAAATATTGTAAAAGTTTCCACAGAATTTTATAAAGATCTCTACAGCAATAAAAACTGCTACTATTCAGTGCATAAAGCACCAGTAACAAACGCAGAGGAATACCAAATGAGGCTCTAAAAGTGGGTAGGTTTGTTCTCTGTAGCCCCATAACCCGACTATTTAACCAAATACTATAAGAACAAAGGACACCAAAAATCTGGGCAGAATGGAGAATTATACTTTTGTACAAGAAAGGTGATCCAGCGGTTGTAAAAAATTATCGACCCATAAGCTTGCTACCGACTGTGTGTCTAGAGTAGACACACATACGAGATCAATATTAAAATAAATATGACTTGGAAGAAATTTTGGAGTATAAAAGAAATATTAAAATCAAAACTCCCCATGAACTTAAAGAAAAATGTAATGGATTCCTGCTGACTACCCTGCCTATCCTACGGTGGTCAGACTTGGATATAGAACAAAGCAACGAAGGACAAAATACAAACCAGCCAACGTGCAATGGAAAGGAGCAGATTAAATGACAGACAATGAAATGAAGACATACGTAAGAGAACCAATGCTATAGACGCCCAACGTCTGAAGTGGAAATGGGCAGGACATGTAGCTCGGCTACCAGACACAAGATGGACCCATAAAACCACGACATGGTCGGGACCAACAGGCAGAAGACCAAAAGGACGGCCAACGGAACGCTGGGTAGATGAAATCAACAAAAACGTGGGCAAAGACTGGACGGTCAAAGTAAAAAATAGGGAAAACTGGAGAAAATTGGAGGAGGCCTGTATCCGAAAGGGGACAAAACCTAGTTGAAAAGATGTACACGTTGTTTTCTTGTATTGTTTTTTTGAAATCCTACTGTGTATGTTTGGTTATGGAATTAAAGGCTATATTATTATTATTATTTCTTCCAAAAGTCAAATGACGTAAGGGTTCTGATTAAACTGCTCACTGTTAGAGTTGCAAATTGAATTATAAATCGTAAATATGTAGCTAATAATTACGATTGAAAGGGTTACGTTGTCATGATTATGTGGGGTTGCAAAGTAGAATAGCTATTAAAAAGATATATCTTCATAAAGTTTGACACGACTTGGGATTCAATTTCACGCACGTAATGGATCAACATCAATAACGTTACATGTTTCCCCTTGAGTAATCTAGCGATGTATATACCTACTCGAATATTACTTTTGTTAACAACATAACGGATGTACCACTTTTTATTATGTACTTCTGTTACTAGGGATGAAACTTAATCATGACTAATGAAAAGACGTGATTTCTTTTCAATTATGCCATATTGTATTTTCTGTAAAATTACATTAGTTAAAGAACGAGTTTTGAACTCTGAGAGACACCTGTTTTATTGAAAACGGTAAATTTGGTAAAGTACCTACTCAGTTGATTCAACGAGTTGACAAACCCACATATCGTGTTACGTTTATAACATAAACCTATGAAAAAGTAAAACCATCACGTAGGACCAATACGTCTTTCTTCAATATGATCCCAGATCTTAGGTGCGATTGATACGCGGATATCGTGCTGAAGGTTGAAATGATCGGTGGCAAGTGAGGAATTATACGTGTTCCTGTTTGCTTTCTTTGTAATAAGACCTACTTACAGGACAACGACATGTCCTTACGACCAAGGCTTCATCGAGCTTACGTAATAGGGTTTCCAACAACATTAAATATAAAATGCATTTTCTATTTAGGTGACTAGCATAATAAAAGTTTGTGTAATGTTATTAATTATTAAATTACTCCGTAATGAGTATTACTAGATAAACTTTGATCACCTCAGGCTTCATAAATCTAGAGCTGTTCATATTCCAATTTACAGGCTTTGTAACCAAAACAAAAATGAAGTTTTGTATAAAAGACTAAGCTTTGAAATGACGTCATAGCCTACCTAACAAAAAATAAATGAACTTGTAAGTACCTATTTGTAGGTCGGTACAATTAAAAAATATCAAAATATTTCTAGCCTACTTACAGATGACAATACTTTTCCAATTATGTAATTAAAGTAATATGTCTTGTAGTTCTTGAATAGGTTCTGAAACTAATGTTTAATCTAGGTCGTAACTGTAGTGAACTACTGAGTAAAGTAATCAGCGCTGCCGCCACGAAGCGCCTACATAGATTGTGCCTATTACATTGGCTATGTATAAGTACATTGCCAGTAGATTGGCCTGCGGTCTTGCGGCTAAGTATTGGGGCTCGGAGCGCCGCATCGTCTGCCCTGACCGAGTCATTTCGTCTATGAGACTTTATCGATTCTGGATTCTGGCTTTGTAATCATGAAAGAAATTGGATACTATCTAACGACGTCACTTGCAGTATATAAAACAAACACCAATAAAAACAGGAAAAAATAACATTTTTCTTGAATAAATGGCTGCCCTACACGTTTTTTCAGCAATACCATATTTTAAGTGACGTGTAACAAAAAAGTCTTTACTAAAGTTTTAATGACACATTACGGTCATCTTCGTATAAAAAAATAACAGACTATGTAGACAGAGAGACAAACGGTGAAGGAAAACATCGTAAGGAAACCGGCATGTCTTAGAACCAATAATTTGAAGACATGTGACATCTACCAAACCCCAATGGGCCCGCGTGGCGGATTATGGCCCATTCCCCCTCACAGACAGGAGGCCTGTGTCCCAGCAGTGGGAACATAATAGGCTGATTATGTATGTAGACAGAGTAGAAAAAGGAAACTTTAACGGCATCCCATATTTTATATAGCATGAACGGCCAGTAATTTTGAGGGTAAGCAAAAATGTGAAAAGGGTCTGAAATGAGAACAGTTTAGTGCAACCTCTTTTTGGGGAAGGTCGGGCAAAGCTAATTGTAGATGGCGTGGAGCTAGGTCCCTACGGCCTACAACAAATTTGACATTTCGTTCATTTGTTCATTCACGAATTTGGTTTTATTTCATTATTTTGTTATTTTCGGTGATTTCAATATTTTAAATCAAATACTTGACATAAAAGTGTCAGAATTTTTAAAGTGTGTTATGTCGTCGTAATCACTTTCTTCAAAATGTTTCCAATAAAACCACGAACTCATTTTTTTTTCCGATGTTATTAATAGCTTTAAGCCACAATCATCTAATTTTAGAGGTTTTCGGGAAATGATCGATTACAATGTCGGAGTATTTAGGAACACAACAACGCATCATTTTCGTGAACAAAAAATAAAACCTACTAACACCTTATATTATTAACTTGTGTTGGGAACTAGCTATGACAGCGCCATTTTGACAGTTGCCTTCCCTATTAAAACTTTCAAGTATCGCAAAAAGTAGATGCTATAGGGATTATGGGCAGTGGCATAACTTCAGACCATATTGCTTGGCGTAAAGAGGAAATTGGGTCCAGAACACCCGTCTCCCCAGCGCATTTTTTTTCACACTCCTTTCGTTATTTAATTCTATAGGGTTGTTGTTTTCTTCAAACCCCATTTATTATAAATATTACACTTTTATATGAATAATAGCATAACATAGTGCCGCCGTTACGGCCGAAGCTGCGATAGCACGCCGGTTGCCATCAGCTTTGGCGGGCAATTACTAAGATGACGTAGGATGCTCAAACGAGCGAAGCAAGGTCGAAAATTATAGCACTCTGTCATTGATACGTAAGATTTTCTTTTGACTATTCATAAAATCAAGAGAAATAGTAGCTACAGCTACTTATGCAGAAAATATTCAGAATTAAGCGAGCTCGAAAATTATAGTATGTCTTTTTGGATTACGGTGCACTTATATTATTTTAAAAACCTCTGAGACACTTTTAGTTTGCCTTATCTTAAAAACCTACCGAAAACTAACCAACCAACCCGAAAACTGAGTGGGCCCCCAAACACCGCGAGCCCTAGCGCTGCGCCCTACTGTACACCTGAGCAGTTACGCCACAACTGAAATAAACTTTGTAGTGAAACGAACTAAAAAATAAGAAAGAGTAAATTCATTTCACAAAATTATTATAAATACCATTATTCCAAGATTTAAGACTTGTAAGTCAAAACATTGTTGTCCTTTCTGCAAACAGACAATGAGGTACAAGATTGTAGTACCTAATAACAAACAGTGGTACAAGTTCAAGGGGCTGCATAAGAATGTAAATGACAGCGCGATATGAACTCACGCTGGATAAATATCTCGTAATAGAGAAGAATGCTCGTAGTTAATTGCTTACTTGAGAGCTTTAACGAATGTAATAATTATATTGCTTTTATTCATTGCGGCCTACACAAAGGATTATGTTCTATAGTTGCGTTCTTCGTGGTGATTTCGTTTCTATTACGTATGCGTTAGGTGTCGTTAATATTAATGTACCTATCCCAAAAAGGTAACCATGCATTTCAATACAAAACAGATAAATAATTGTTTGAAAAGTTGATAACGCATTGCAGATGCGCTTTCATATGTTGTCGTCTAGCAATGTGTTTTCCGATAAGAAGCATACTTCAAAGAAAGATTTATTTCTTGTGATTAGAAAACAAAATCTTTAAGCAGTTTAGTAGAGGCTTCACCCAATCTGATTGTCTGGGCGCTGTTTTTGCCCTTCTTACTCGTTTCATTTGTCCGCAGTACTTGTCTGGCTTCAAGTGGCTGGCTGCCTTCAGGCACGTAATACAAAGGTATATGTATAAGATGTAACTATTTACCTCCATGATTTTTTGACTATTTTATAAAGCACTGTTCACAGCTTTGAAATTGTTGTGGTATATGCATTAATTCTGCTACTACCACGCAACGTATATAGCGTGAATTTAACACAAAAGTAACGGAATCCTTTTCAAAACACTCCCTCTAACCGGAATTGTAACAGTAACATTACAAGGAAAGCTAAACTCAATGCCTTCATTATCACTATCTTGCAAAATCAACTGCTACGCTTTTCGTAGACGTGCTACGAATTCATCAACAAGCTTTATTTTCGTAGCCCGCTCTCTTGGCACTTTGTTTTGGCAATGATATATTTATGGTATGTACAGTTAGCCTCAAAGAGATGTACCTATACATAGACAAGAAGTCATTCGATTGTCTACGATTTGTGTTCCTTATTACTGTATCAAAGTATAGGACAATAGGGAATATGCATGTTTGTTTTTTTCCCTGAATCTATATTATTGATATTCTCAAATAAAGTATTAAAAGTCAAATTTACCTAAAATTTTTACTACATTTTAAAAGCTGGCCATGATTTGACGTCATTATCCACGACACTGCTTTGTTAGAGATTTATTCAAGCAGTTATCGCACTTACTTACTTACCTTAGTGAGATTTCAAGCAGTTTGCTGAGAATGCAAAGATATACACATTGAATTTTACGTCACTTCCGGTGTTTTCGAAGACGACGTGTTTCGAGTTTTGCATAAGATAGTGAAATGTGCAATGAGTAATGTATACATAAAACGTACTGATGTGTTTCTTGACTCCTATACAATGCCTATAAAAAACGGCCAAATGCGTGTCGGACCACGCATAATGAAGGGTTCCGTAGTTGGATAAATTTATCCATAGAACAAACTTAATATTGTCGTTGAAAAACACGTTCTAGTCGACCAACGACCAACTTACATTTTTGCAGTTGGAATTAATTAATATAATAAAAAGTTTTAACTATTTGCTGCTGGAGCACTGGCCTCCTCTCGGTGAGAGAGAGTGGGCCGTAATCCACGACGCGGGCCCAGTGCGAGTTGGTAGATTACATATGTCTTCGAATTTTTGGTTCATGCCGATTTCCTCAAGATGTTTTCCTTCACCGTTCTGAGAGTAGTGGTAATGGGGATGATGACATTTTTTTTATTTTTATCTCAAAGAAATGTTTATTTCCAAATAGTGCAAATAGCATTACAAAAAGTGTAAAAGCTTAGAAAACTGCCAAGTTATAAACGTTTTAAAATAAGCGTTAGACTAGGACAGCACTATCGTAGAAGTGACGTCACGACTACGTAACTTCATACTAACGCCGTACATTGTCCGTACCGCGCGACAAGGACATGAATAATCCCCTCCAAAAACTTTTAAAGCGTGTATCTTCTTCATATTAACATCGATTTAGTCGCATTTTTACTGTGCCTTCTGTTGCAGATCGCATTTTTACTACGCCTTCTTTGAAATTATATTATTTTTACGAACATTTTTAATAGTAGTCATCATCCCAATTGACACAAAGTAAAGCGCCTGTGTGGGTTCGAACCTACGACCTATAACTTACGAGTTGTAGTTAGACGCGGCCGTTACAACTGGGCCACCACTGCCATCACCATTATTTGTATGTTCCCTATTAAATGAGTTCCTGACGATGTTTACATTTTTTTGAAGCTGACTGTACAATGGAAAGAGAAAGAGGTATAAGACAAGAGGAGGAGTTTAGGGGGGAGGGAAGGGGGTAAAATAAGTTTAGGGTTTTGTAACGTTGATGTTTTTCAAGCCAACAAAGGCGTAAAATACTGTGCATTTGTAGTAACTTTCAGAAACAATACACGCTGTTGTGTAGTCTTAGAAAAAGGTAAATGTGAAACAACACAAGTTCAGTCAACGAGGGAGGAGCACAAATTACAAAATCGATGCTACTAAAATACGAGTATCAGGTTTTCGGTATTCAATGTTACGTAAATAGTTCACATAAATACGTTTGACATTCAACTGTCAGTCCTAAAATGAAGGTATTAATAGATACAAGCATAATCCATATAAATAAAAAATTTATTACGTTGGTAAACGCATGACTTGAAATCGAAATTGAAGTCGTTACGAAAATGTTACAAAAAAAAACTAATTCGGACTTAATTAGGTTATTTATAACATTTTCAAATTCAGAAAACGCTCACACATAAAATTTAAATTTGGACAGTCGCAGGACAACGTTTGTCGGGTCAACTAGTTGTTCATAAAGGAGCAGTCCATGGCATGAAAAGCCTTTGGTTCCACGTTATTTCATAACCAACGTGTCAGGTGGCGGATCTTATCGTCGCGTTCAGTGCACGACGCAAGTAGAATATATTATGAAGAGGATGTTCCCGCACGATGTGTGTAGTTCAGCGTTAGTTTGATGCCCTATGAGATTTAATAACAAAAAAAAAACTCGAAACCTTCTGTCGCTGGAAATCGTACGTTTTAAATATTACCAAAAAATATATTTAACTCTGAATGCTTATATTTAACTCTTTCTTAGACGCTTTTCATTTTGAGAAAGTGTTAGATTGCATATTAAATCCAATATGGTATTACCTGGAGGATTTAAATCAGAATACTGCAGATAAACATGTGTCTGCCCACATTTCGTTTTAACGACAAAAACCGCTTTATATGTGAAGCTTTAAGATGACGTCACTTGGCGATCGAGTTAGCTACAGACTTGTAGAGTGCAGCTTCATCTCTAGAATACATGTTGCGACATTTGTGAGGCTATGCAGTCGGTCGTTAAGGTTTTTATGACTTTTCATTAGATATATGTAGTCGTCAGCCTTACAGTTAAAGTCCATCATAGAAAAATGTATGAAAACATTAATCATTTATCGAAAGAAAAAAACAACATGCTTGAAAAACATTCGTTCCGGCCCCATGTTAACGATAGTGATTCAGCCCTCTGATATTGTTGCCATTTCGGTAGCGACACAAATGGAATATTTTACTTCCTTCCCACTTTCCATTTGCTACCGTTTCCGGTATGAATGTACCTACTTTTGGACGTACCAGACTTTGTGTTTTTAAGGTTTTTCCATCGTGCCAGGTTAAACACAGCTTAAAAAGCGTCTGTTTTAATTTTAATACTTCTGAACGGTCCGATCCTCTTTCGGTGGGCGTCATTAACACTAAGGGATTATGGCAAGGGGATGGGAGTTAGCCCAGTGAGAAAATCCGTCAAAAATCCTGGATTAAGGTAATGTTTTCCAAGCCATATTATTTATAACTCGCAATATTAACTGCTACAGTTTGAAAGAGAAGAAGTGGAATGTGCAGTCGATGTCATCAATCTAATAGAATATGGTGAACTGAAGGTGAGCAATATATAATTCTAAAATTTATGAAAGCAGGTGAAATTGCAATCGGGAGGTTCCTGTTTCACATAAGGTGGGAGGAAACGGCCGGGTGTCACCATTGTGTGGATCGCCCAGAGGACACGGTGGAGCATACGGTGGAGGTCTGCCCAGCTTGGGCGGAGCACCGCAGTGTCCTCATGGAGGCGATCGGCGGCGGCGATCTCTTGCGTCCGGCCCTGGTCCAGGCCATGGTAAGGAGCGAGAGAGAATGGAAAGCCGTCACCTCCTTCTGCGATGCAGTAATGCTTGCGAAGGAGGAGGCGGAGCGCGTGAGGGAGAGGGCCTTGCGCCCTCACGCCCCCACTTGTCGCCGCAGGAGACGCCCTGGGCGTCGGGAGTCGCCTGCAGATTCCCGGACACCGTAGGCGCGGGCTTGCGGACTGCGAGCAATGGGTAGATCGCCGTCCGGAAAGGACCAGGCCCGGGTCGTCGGCGCGTCGTGTTCCACGCGTGCCTCAAAGACATGTCAGCACAAAATGACGGGGTTCGATAGGGCCGACGCCTCAGGGTCGCGGGTAATTCGAAAGAGTAACCGTGGCCCTGGCATAGGCAACTGAAGGAACACGGGTGGGTTTTAGTCACTAAAAGTCTGACACGCCCTCCCGCTCCACCCAGAGCGGGAGAAGTCATTTGATGACTTCCCACCCAAAAAAAAAGGTGAAATTGCAATATAAGTAGGTACGATAATGCTGCATCGGCAAATTCATTCCCTTGTAATCACATTCCATGGTTATCGTTGGCCAGATTCCTAACATCTCAGTTTAAAAAGTATAGGTATTAAATATCAACCTATCCTGGATAAAATAGCAAAAATCTACTCGTAGATCCAAAAGCAATTTTACAATGGGCATTCCGTAAGCCCAGACTGTCAACAGCGACGGTTTGGCCCATTTTAGACTGAACTATACTTTAGGCTCATGGTTATGAAGCACAGTAGGCCGTTAGGCACTACAGATAAAGCCTAAAGCTTAGTACGTACACCTAAACCTAACAACGACACGTTTTCATTACTGAATTGGGGCAGCGATACAAATTTTAACGAATTGTACACACCTTTCTTGTTTGTGAACTTAACTGAATATTTTATGTGAAATTGCACTTGATTTTGGAATTTTATTCATTTTGTTAAAATGGACCATAGCAGTGGTGAAGGGTGAAATTTTTCAGAAGAAAAGTTATCAAAGGATTGCCCTTACAAGTACAAAAGTTTCTCTGCCAAAATAATAATAGATACAAAGAATCTTTGATATTGTGATTATGATCAAAGATGGAACGGTTTTTGAGTATCGATTGATTATTGTACTTAAGCAGGATTAGCAGAACAGCAATGTGTATCAATGTGAATCGTGATAATTAACTTTATGAAACTAAGCTGCTAGTCAACCTGGTGACAACGGCTGGGGTCAACGGTGACAAGTGTAAATGATTATGATTGATGTGTTAATGATTGATTGTGGTCGTAGGGTCAAATCAGGCACGCTTTGTACCTCGTATGAACGCTCAAAAGTTCGTTCTGCGGCTGACATAAAACGGGTACATACTAACTTACTTTTGAAACTTCTGACAATTGAATAAAATCGATTCGAGATTGAATTAAGATAACAAACTACTCAATATAAAACTTTCCTTTTATACGAACGCAGCAAACTTGATAATACATTGTAATGGGGTATCCACAATTTAAGAACTGGTTTCATAGAAGTTAGTAAGTAAGGGTCTAAATCCCTCGTGTTACAAAGGAAGTCGACAACAGATACGAATTTTACAGAATGAAATTTATTAAGCATTGTATTTTAAAATAATGTTGCGTATACGACTCAGAGGTTTGCTCCCAAAGTAATTATAACAGGGGTTTTCCGTTTGCAACGAAAGTTAAGCCACATAAATTGTGTCGGCCGAGGCTCTGTGCTGCCGTTGATTTGCTACTTTAATCTAACGACAAAAACATTGTACAGATAAACCGAATGAAACTTTTTACCGTCTTGAAAAAGAATAGGACAAAGTAGGTGAACGGAGTAGAAGCTTATAGATTTTGTTTTTAATTTTTTTTGTACTGTATACGAGAACAACAAAAACAGACATTTTGAAAAAACTGAACAAATCGATAAAAAATATTCAAATTCAAGCGCATCTAAGCCCGCTCGCGTTCTGCGCTCCCTGAGCTCTCATCTCTCTAATTTCAGTTCTTGCAGATACCTGCGATTAGTCACAGCATGACGTCGCGTTGATTTTGTTGCTAGTACCTCAAATGTGTAGTAATTATTGAAATATGAATTTCTTTGTTTGTTATTGAAAAATAAAAACATGTGCTTCAACTACCCTATTTTTTTCAAGACGGTAAAGTTTTTATCCGGTATAAATGTTTTTTTTTTGTAAGTTCTAAGGTTGAGCATGTATTTATGTATACGTGATCCATCAACCTATTTGCATCCTTACATAATATTTCTAACCAAAGTATTGTCACGGACGTACCTAATTGTATTTCATTAGCATATAAATCGTTTGCACTTTAAACTCTTGAAGTGTTCCTCGCTGGAATAACTGCTGTTGTTATAACTTGTATCACATAAACCGTTAACCTTGGAGACGGTATTACGAATAAAGAAATTCCCGGGGCGAAGCCGTAATAAGGCCACTATATTCCCGCAAATAAAGTTGTGCGAGATCTTTGTTATTATGTAAACGTGATAGTGGGTAGCGGGCTGGTAATATAATGATGATCTTTGAGATTGCCGGATGGAAAATTACGCAACGTGTTTGAGGTATAATTTATGTTTTATCTTATAATCAAGTTTTAGGGTAGGTAAAGAATACTAATATTTATTACATACATTAAATGTATTTTAAAATAAGTATCAATAGGTACGAAGTAGGGTAGTGTTTAAAATTGCTTATACATCTAGAACACAATAAAAATGTTGATGACACTTCTTACAAAATAAAAGAAGTTGTTAGGTATTGGAGCAACAGAGCGACAAGCGCTGAATTTTTAAAGCAGCATTTGTGAAAGCTTTGGTTTTAGTATCTACTTACATATAACATCACTTTGTAGGTACCTACTTAAGGTCTTCTTTCTCATATATTGGCACGCATAACACAAGTGTAATGTTCCCACTCAGCCTATAATGTTCCCACAGTTGGGACACAATCCACCACGCGGGCACAGTGCGGGTTGGTAGATGTCACCACGTCTTTGATGTTTTGGTTCTAGGACATGGTACAAATATAAGCCGATGAGAAAATACATAAACCAGTGCGTAAGTTGTTTGGTGTTGTTTGCAATTTTATCTCCGAATTCGAATAATACCCTTAATTAATTAACTTCAAATCGAAAACACAGCTAGTTAATGAAGAAGTGTGCTTTGAATCGATTACAAACATTTTATTGACCCAAAAAGACTGAAAAGGACACGTAGTACGTGTACCAAGGACAACGAATAATTCATTAAGTTTATTTTCAGCCATAGTTCCGCTGGCTCTGAGATAAAGCAATAATGTTTGGTGTTGGATTTATGACCAATACAGTCTATTTTAGAGCTGTATTGTTTTATGTTAAAAATATTTGTTCTCTGTTTGGAATACAATTTTACGTGTAGGTACAGTCAACACATTTGTGGAAACGCTTGCAGTGAGAAAATAGCTCTACCTGCTACAAAGGCGCTGTTAATGTCAAATCGTTACCAAAAATGTGGGATTTAGGTATACATGCGTTGAAGATGCCTTCTTGTTGAGCGTTTTCATAAACTTAACCCTTTTTTTGCTACCCAATTCATACCAGACGCTAACTGAAGTAGGTACTAAGCTTTTAAACGAGTTATTTAGTTTTTATAACACTTATTTTATGTCTAAAGCAAATGCACAGACCGTGCTGTCTTTATTGATTATTGTCATTGAGCAAGCTTAAACAATGCATATTTATGAGGTCCAATTATGTACATTTTACTGTACACATACAGTAACTATCGTGAGTTTTAGCGCCATCTGTGGGAGGGTCATGTTAGTAAAGCAGTCGGAGCAACAGATGCCATCTAGCGGAGGGTAGAATAAAAAGTAAGCTTGCCTGCCAGTGTCTGAGGTCTGGTTACTCCGTATACCTTTGTGCAGGAAAAGTGAACGACTTCGGCAAAAGGTTGACTAAAGCGACATCTAGGTATTTTCCATTTTCACTCAACGTTGCCGGGAAAATTCTATTAACACATCCGGACAAAGAACAGGATATCCTTAGTTCCGATGTGAAAGCCAGAGGGCTTTTTCCAATGGCTTTCCCGGCCTCACCGTCTACTTAGGTATAGGAACAGAGTCCGCAAGTAACTACTTGCTATGAATGAATCCTTAAAGTCACATCAAATGAATTGACCGATATGAATTCCGTTCGTATTGTGAGTCGTATAAAATATATACAACTTCGCATAGAACCGTAGGACACACCGTCATCAAATCAATTTTACGACCGTTTTAAGGGTTGCTATGGTTATTTCCTATGAGTGAAAATCTATTTAAAAACCAACTCGACGATCAGCAAGGTCACCGCACTAAAATGAGGCTTGGTTCAATGTGTATTTGTGATGATTATAATACTAACAATACATAATAATAGAGAATAATACTGTTACAGTATTGTTTATATATGTATAACAATATTATAACACAGAATCGATTCGACTGAGTTTAATCGATTCTGTGCTACACAAGTAAAAATTAACATTAAAATAGTAGTGCGCCAGTGCTATTTATATGTAGGTAAAGCTGCAAATGAAAATCAAACAGCATGCTCCCGTATTCACAATCAACTGCAGTCCTACAAACTAGGAAGGTACTTCCACAAACATTCATAAAAATTCATTGGCGGCTTTAAACAGACCTGCGCGGTTGTGACCTAGGCCGCGAATGCAATGCATAACTTAAAATAAGCACAGTTTTACGCTGAATGATATGTTTATTTATCCAGGGTATTTCCAGAAAAAAAAAGTTACTGAACGTAGTATCGACGAATAAGGTTCTATTCAACTTCTATACAATTTATTTATATGAAATAACTAGTCCAATGTCCTTGTTATGCTAAAGGGGTCACGCAACACATGTTCATTATGTTAAGTATAAACAATAGAGGTTATTTTATCTGAAATCCTTGTATTTACTATGCAAAAGCCGCCCAAGCCTGCAGCAGGGGCGCGGGGTGCGTGCGACCGCCACGCCACGCGATCATTTTGCACCGAAAGGCGGGCGGAGTGCACGTCGACCAGAAACCGTCCGCCCGCGCACCCCACCTACCGACTCTATACTACAACCTCATTAGTCTAAGTGACGTAAAGCCTCCATATAGACGCGCACAGTGAATGAGTACGAACGTTATTGAGGACAACGTGGTATCGTTGCATTGGATTTGTAGTGTACGGACAAATAAAAGATAACCTTGCGAGGTGCATTTATAATTCAGTGACTGCGCTAAAGCCAACATATAGCCAGGATGGCGTCCTGCACAGGTGAGTTTTTCTGTGTTTGTTTTCCCATTGTCAAATGAAGCTGAATAAGGATGAAGCTGAATGAGGAATTTTTAATTAACAACTTGTAGATCCACACACGTATTCCGTGACAAGTTTTCAATAAATTTGTATTTACAAATTAAAATCGACTTTGTGCATAAGGTTCAAAATGCAATGTCAGACGGTACAATGAATTGCAATCACTAGCGGGCTGCATTTTCCGAGGTGCGCAACTCCTTGCTGCTTTTTAGCCGCCGGCATGCTACGTCTGCTTTTTGCAACCCTAGCGCAATAGAAGAAATTAAATTGGCACCTGATTGAGGGTGCTTACAAAAGTAACATTGGAATGAGAATTCGTATGTACTTGTACTGTATATTAGATGTACGTTGTTGAGTTCCGCACATAATTATATTAGTGTAGTAAACAATTTTGTGAAGTTAAATTGCTGGTGTTGTCGTACAAACCGCGTAAGTACAGCCCGCAGAGTAGTTCATGGTAGTTCCTCAGTAGTCAAGTACTAAAACGATTGGAGTAGCAGTGAGTAGTGAGGAAAGGGCCGGTGGCGGTCGTAAGCGCTATTTACGGCGCGAACGGTTCATTTACCGCCGGTCACTTTATTGCCAGCGTGAACTTTACTTAATGCATAGCTCGACCTGCCAGCCAACAACGCACGATACTAAATTGATTAAGCATTGGTTTAATGGAAGCGAAAGCTTCAGACCTAAAGTGCTGTTGAGTGCTAGGCATAATGGCAACATTGATAACATAACCTACTCTAATTAGGGAATTACCCGAAGTACCTATTCAGTTAAACAAAACCACGTTTCGTTTGACAGTTTTAAAACAAGTTGGGTGTGAATTTGTCCGCCTCTTTTAATTGGTTTTGGAATTGTTTATTAAACTTAGGGCAGATTTTTCAATTGTCAGAAATCAAAATCAAAATCAAAATATTTTATTTCACATAGACCTACATGGGCACTTATGAAACGTCAGATTCTAGGTGCACGGTTCCAATTGGTCGTTTCCCATGGAGAAGAGCCGGCAAGAAACTCCATGGTTACTCTTTTAAAAATATGTCTTTTACAATGTTTTCCAATTAGTGATTAACAGGTATGGGAGGACAGTGTAGGCCTGTCAACAGTTATATGTTAAACAAATAGACAATTGTCTATAATTTATAATCCACAGGGCCTACGACGTTCTCACATTTACAAAATATAAAATAATCTAATAAAGTAAAATAAAAAATAAAATAAAAAAAATTAGGTATATAATGTCAAATGAAAGAATTATGTCAGAGATATGTAAAAGTCCATATCTAATAATAAAAAATAAAAATTAAACACCATTATTTGGGAGCAGTTATTAGAAATTTACATAGTGATGCCGTTCATGAGGTACCAGGGAAGCCACATGTGCAGAAGGAATTATTGCCAAACTTTCTTGTCTTCGACGTAGTCTTTAATATTATAGTACGCTTTTTTGATAAGGACACGTTTAATGTGGGCTTTGAACTTTCCATCGCTAAGTTCTGTAACCGACTTAGGCAACTTATTATAAAAGCGAAGAGAAAAAATATCTGAGAAATAAATATTGTGGTTTGGTGAGCTTTTGTATAATATTTAGACTGTATGTCAATGATTTATGCTTCAGATAAAAGGTACTAGACTATTGAAAAGTCTGTCCATAGTGAAATACATATCTCCTTTATTTTGTATAGGTAATCAAATACTTAAGATGCGTGACCGAAAATACTGATCGGTTTGGTAGCCTAGTCTACAATTCAGATCAAATATAAGCCTCGCTGGCATTTTATACTTAATCGCTCGTAAGGCATTGGCTGGACCCGACGCGTCAGCGTCGAATTTTTTTAATGGAGTCCCACATTCACACCGCAGACGTTTTTAATGGACGCATAAAAGCGTAACCACTTATTTATATGTAAATGTTGTCTCGTCTTGCTTGACAATACGAAAACACACAAAACGATGTATGTTAGAACCCCAGCCTGTGTCAGCAGTTCGATAGTAGTTGTGGCAACTCGATTAATGGCATCGGAGCCGAATGTAATCGAGAAACGATATTTACATTACACTATTCGACATTTCTTTCGCCCGAATAAGAGTGTGTTGTAGCCTGACTGGACCAAATAAAGGTTTTACTGCCAGCGCTGTTTACATACTTCATATTAGCGTGATTACATGAAGTATTGACGTCACATAACATTATTTTATGATCGTGGTTTCGACGAACAACGAATAACGTATACTTACCACATTTAAAAATAAACCCAACTAAGTGCCAACGGAGTACGGCGATAAGGTTTCATAGGGTTGTGTTACGTCTTAAAACCGCTGTATTGTTCGGACGTTAGCAGCTTATTTACTAACTCGGCCGCGGAGCTATTTACTTATATCTGTTATGTTATTTTAGGTTGTACTGATCAAGTTTGAAGAACGTTCATACAATACTGCGAACATTGCCATTATTGCGAACTTACAAAGCTATAGGATATATCTAAAACTACAATGACGCTATTACTTTTCTTGGATTACTTTGAATTTCAAAATTATTCACGTACAATTTACCAGTCCCGACGATATGAACGTAGTTTCAGTATGACGGATGGTGTTATTCAGAATAAAAGATTTACAAAATAATGTCACAACATTTCGAGTAACTGCTGTCTGAACATTAAGGAAGAAGAATGTTACATATTTTATTCGTACAAAATGGGCAGAATGGCGTGTTTGCTGTTTCAGTGGAACTACGTAAGTAAGCATTTATAAGGTCGCGAAGTAAAACGTTGCCTCGGACAATGTCACACACTCTAGAATTATGTGGTTGGAGCGTCGCCGTCGGCTTATGACGGAAAATCGATACTAATTCAAAGCATGAATAGAATTCTGAATCACTGTTGTGTGAAAACAGAACGGTTTCAATATAATCTTTGGATAGGTTGATGATTCGTAAGTTATAGCGTCTTATTACAATAAGCGGCGGTCGATAGTCTTAGCATAACTACGTATACTTTCTCCTCGCGAGAGTACTAATCACGAGAATCATTAATCCTTAAAAAATATTTTCCCTGACTGTAAACCAGACAGGTAAATTATTTTTTAAGCAAATCACCCAACTTCAATTTGCCGTGTTATTGACATTTCATATTTCTTGCCAAATAATGACGTTGTGATTTGATCATACGGACAATTTCAGTTGCCAGTCAGTTTTCTTAACAACAGATTTCCCTGATTTTACTTACGGATGAAATGCGTTCCATATTTTTTTTTTTGCTAAGGTCAGTGATGGATACGCTACGCATACATAATGATATGCTAATGTCCAGTTTATCATAATGTCCAGCTTTATCAGTATGTCGAGCAAATTTGCCTAATAACTACCATTATGGACTAAACTAGTCCCCACGGACCTACCGCGTGGGGGCCAATACGTTGATTTGTACTGTACGAAGTAACACGCACACACACCATCACATACTGTTGAAAAACAGTCAGAAAAAACTATGAATAAAAAAATTGCTGCATTGAATTTTACGCTGGGAGTTGCTGTAAGATATTGATGCAAGAATAATATTTTTTTTTTACTAATTCTTACGTTTTTATTACATAAATCAAATCTCTGTTTTAGTTTTTATTGTAAATTTATATTTAATACATATTTACAAAAAACTTTTAAAGCTTAACATGATTGGATTCTCTTGATTTAATGTCATACATGCTTTGGTATGTACAAATGTACACACATGTTTATACAAATAATACAATAAATGAGTTATCTTATCAGTTAGTACCTACAGCTCCAAAAAACCTCAATTTAAAGGACAGAAATATTTCGTAGACCTGGCTACGCCGCTACGAATGGCCTACGACGGTCTACGATGGCCTACGCCACTTGGTCTCGTAGGCGTCGTTCGTACACTGAGCTTTAATGATGGTATGAGAAGGACATTTCGGCTGAAATTATGAGAAGGTCCGTGGGTTACGCTTTTGGAATTGTTAAAATGGACCACCATGACAAATATGATGTGATGATCACATAAATAAACAACTTATAACAACATACACAACTTCAACTGTGTAATTGCTATTTCTTATCACATGAATAATACGGTAACAGTTTTCACATATTTGTTTGAAGTCACAGAGTAGAAGAATATCATAGATGTTAATATAATTTGCTTCACGAATGGTTTATTGACGTATGTTAACTGCAAAGACCACGCTTCATAGAACTCTGGAATGATTTATGTAAAGTTAAGCAAAATATAATACAAATTAAGCTTTCAGACTGAGTTCGTAGTAACTACTTAGTTATTTCCAAGAATGGATATGTAGTACATATGCACAAATTCTGAGAATTTATTGATTATTTAGTCAATTGAACATTTATAACTAGTACATTTTTAACAAACCAAAAGCTAGTGCATTTTGATTGTTTTCACGTGTATTTTTACAATATTTTTAACAAAAATACCTGCAAAATCTCTACCAACGTCAGCATCCGTCTATCTGTTTAAAAAACGATGCCATTCTCAGACAAAAGCTTTAATATAACAACAACACCCTCCTTTTTTCGTCAGCACCTAAAAATGGTCTCGACCTATTCAAAAGGCAAACTTAATAGGTACCTACGGTGTCTATATGTGATTACGCAGAAGGGCAAAATAATAGCGTCCTTATTTTTTGTTCTATCTCCCCGCCTGTCTATTCTCGTCTGTGAACTTATCACTTAAATAATAATATAAATAAAGTGTTCGAGACTGCCGGCGTCTGCCAGACGGGGTCTGATCGTTTCGCCTCCAGCCGACGTCGCGACGTTGTCGGCCATAGCAGAAATCACCGGCATCTGCAATGTTTAGTGTTTATCTATATGAATTTATCAGTCTAGAAAGTTTCGTGAGGTACGATTAGTACCTATAATTAGAAAACCTCACAGTACCAGCGTCGTTTCAGCTAGAGATGTGACGTATATACTAGAACAAATCCAGGTACTAGGTGATTCACGAGACTAGGTTACACCTATTCCAACTTTTAAAATACTCGATCTACCTAGTCTCACTGCTACTATGGGAGCACGGCAACCCGCTCGAATCTAAGTATTGGCGCGGCGAAGCGAGAGAGCATTTTGTTGTTGTAGTTACTAGTCTGTTTTGCTGCTCACTCGTGTTTGCCTAAATCATACGTGTCAGTAATTTAAATTTTAAACATATTTCAATGAACATAAAAGTATCGCGACGCGCTCTCGTGTTTTGCAAGAATATATTCTGTCCTTACAAAGACAACAAAGACAAAGACAGCAATGATAAAGATATAGATAAAACAAACAAAGACAAAGAAAGACTGCCAATACTCGAGACTAGTCGGGACTTCAACTACTAGGCAGATTTTATACACTAGGTTCTTGTTAAAACTTGATGCGAATGAAGACAATAATTATGCAGTCGAGTATCAAGTGCGAACTCATGCGATTGTGACCTAGGAGGACAACTATTGATAACCCGATTTCGCAATCGGATACGCGTATATAACACTTATTTAGCCGTTAGTTTAAAAAAATTGGAAAAATCTGATTATTCTGAAAAATTATTTTATATACGCCAATTATCTACAATGGAGATACATCTTTACGTTGACAGTCTTAAGCCTGCGTACGTACTTACACGTTTCGGTGGTACGCAAAGACTAAGTAAGCATACTTTCAAGTGAAACCTTTTCCAACAATACCAGTATTTGGATCCAGTATTTGTACGGAATTTAACTAGGTGCACATAGTACAAAACTTACCTAGTACGACTCATCTCTAGTTTCAGCTAAGTTATCGAGCGCAGAATAGTTTATTTATTCTGCTGAATATCATTAGCCTGTTTTCTTGGCATGATGTACATAATCCAAACCATTGCCTTGGCATCGTTTTCACTACTTCCCAACTTCACGCAAGATTAAATAATACCGTCACAACCAAAGACAAAGTAATTACAAAAATAATAGAGGTAGTCATAGCAATATCATGAACAATCCAAACTAAAACCCATATTCTAAGTCGTAACCTCGAAAGCTACTCGACTCACAACTCTGTCGAGGAGACCTCAACGTGTGCCTCGGAAGACCCTTAAAATCGGTATTCATAGTCGTCAGATTAAGGAAATTATGGAGGTCCCTCGAATGAGTGTGAGTCGAACTGGTACGTCACGAATACGTCAATATTCAATAAATTCTTCAAAAGACATTATATAAATGGGATAAAGTACGCATGTTTTGGTTAAAATTTCCTTGTTGACTACTTCAAGAAAGCCTCAAGGTAGATGCCGACGTACCTTATATTTGACAGTTGGTTCCTCAACTTAAACTCACCTCGACTGAGGACTGTTTGAGATGGGAAGTAAAATTGCAACTATGAATATCAGACCACCTAACTGAGGTTGAGTCAAGTCGAGGAAATCATCAGGCTCTCACCCCCTACCGCCGGCCTCGTCACCATCGGGGTGTTCCGGCCAGTGCTTGACCTCTGGCTTGGGAGGAGGCATGGCTCCCTGTCGTTTCGGGTGACGCAGGTACTTTCGGGGCATGGGTGCTTCGGAAAGTATCTGTGTCGCATAAACAGGGAGCCGGACGCCGTGTCACCACTGCGTCGACTGCCGGGAGAACACGGCTTGGCATGCGCTGGCAGAGTGTGCCGCTTGGGAGGAGCCGCGCCGTGCCCTCGTATCAGAAGTAGGCAGCAACCTGTCGCTGCCGGCCGTAGTGAGTGCGATGGTCGGCAGCGTCGAGTCCTGGGACGCGGTGGTTTCCTTCTGCGAAACAGTGATCTCACAGAAGGAGGCTGCGGAAAGGGAGAGGGAGACCTCGTCCACTCTCCCGATCCGCAGCAGGCGCACCGGCCGTAGGCGGAGGGAGGACAACGCCCTCTTCCAGCCCCCCTAAAAGGGTCCAGGGACGGCGGACTCGGGGACGTGCACGCGCGCCCCTCTTAGACGTTGCGGGGGGAGTCAAACACCTCGCTCCCCAATGAGGAGGCCCGCAGAGGCGGGCCGGCACCAGTCGGGGTTGCGGAAGAACCATATGTTCCCGCGACCCCGACGTAGGTGTGAGATGGACACCGGGGTGGTTTTAGTCAGTAAGAGTCTGACAGACCCCTCCGCCAGCCCCAGGGCATTCTTGTACTTCTGTTAATATGAAAACTGAAATAACGTGCCTAGTGTAATGGGCACCTTGTTAGAGCCAATTTCACCAATGAAACGGAATGCGATCTAGATGTGCTGACCGTCTGCAGTTTCATTGGTGCAATTGGCACTTAGTCGTCATGCATAGCTAGGGTGGGTAGTTTTGTAATTCGTTTTGGTTTATACAACACCGTACAGCAAATGTACAAAGTGAGCAGTATCGTGCATTTCATATAGGCATATAATCAGTGCCTACCTCGAAAAATCCTCATAAACCTAAAACTTATTACTTATTACTTATTACGTGTGCCTCGCAATTTAAGAAACTCACTAAATTGTCAAACCTAACAGAAACAAAAACTTCATACAAACATAGGCGCGATGTGTCACGGGGTGGTCAGTAGGCCGTCGCGGTCGCCGGACGGCTTACTAGGTTCCCTTACTATTCCCACAAGGTCATTTGGTCTTTACGAGTTCAAGATGATACGACTAAATTAAAAACGCGTACGTCCCACGCGGAATAGCATGTCGTTCAAAGTTCGCAATTTATCACCCTTATGCAGGCATGCTTACTCAAATAACCAACCAAGTGTAAATGTAAAAATACTTCGTGTTTTACCCGTGGCAAGAAAGAAAGGGGTGGATACTTGATTGCGTCACGATGGTAGGAGAGTATTTCATTTCGTACTCATTCAATTGTTATTGTTTTTGTTGACATCGGCAAGCGCGCGCCATTTTTATAGTAGTTGTTGGTTTTAAATATTTTGTAGTAATTTTTGTTGAAATTTAAAAGGACTTGATGTATTTAAGTTTGAGGTACTATGTTTGTGTAAATTACAACCATGGATAAACTAAATTGCGTCGATTGTGGCGATCAATCGCTTTGTTTGGATAAGTTGCGGACAAATATGCAATTCTTTAACCAGTAAATTAATCAATAACTTTATTGCGAACGTAGGTATTAACGAAAAAGTGTAAAAGTGAGCAGACACAACAAAGAACAAATTAAACGGTTTTTTTCAGCCACTACAGATAGGTATCCATCAAATTGAATGTGCGACACATTACGCTCTATAACTACTATCATTTTTTGAGATACCTGTGGGGCTAAAATAGTTGCCTTTTTTCGACCGATGAACATGTTTTGCTGTTTTAGTTCATAGAAGACACATAGTGGGTAAGAAAACAATTTAAACATTAAAAATAGAAAATTTTGCAATGTTTCTGATGAGTGACCGCGTGTCTATCGCCTAGACTAGACCAGCATGTCGATTCTGTAAAAAACTCACCGTGAAGACTTGCGTGGAGAGAGCTGTCAGTGTCATCCCGGCTTAGTCAATCCCTAGCATCAGTGACACTGACAGCTGAGTGAGCTGTCAGTGTCACTGGTGCTAGGGATTGATTGACACGCTCACTTCACGTAAGATTTCACCTTAAGATGGTTACAGAGTAGCACTACAGGCGGCCTAGTGCCTGCCTACCTATTCTGAAAATTAATGCACGTCACTGAAAGTGAGTAATCAAACTGTACCTACATGCAAACTTGAACGTATATGGGAGAAAAGTGTACGGTTATCCTGAACTATGAAACTGGGACAAGAATGAAATGTTTTCTTTTGCAGTTTTAGCTGTTAGGCACAATCGTGTTTATCTGGGCATAAGTAAACAAAACCAGAATATATCGTTAACAACAGATTCTGACACAAGCAGGTTGAATAAAATACAGATATAAACTCCTCCTTCCTACCCATCCATAACTGAAAATATAATAATCAAAGAAAAAAAACTTGTCTGGCCGCTTTAGATGGCAAGCTACTGTTATAGCCATTAATTATCTTATAAACAAATAAATTAAAAATAGAACTTTGACGGCAATTATTCATAAGTTTATACAAATGTTAAATGATTTTATTTCTGTAAGTAGGTTTTTACAAACACTTTTAGAATAGAATATAATATCTTTATTTCGGACACAAATATCCATATCGCGTTAAAAGCATACTAGTTACATAGTTTGTACGGAGGTTGATTTTTACTAACACTAGACAATAAGTTATTTTTTGTATGCTTTTAACTTCCCCTCACTCTCCTCAGTAGCGACGCATTTTGTTTGGGGATAATTTTATAGAAGCTGTCAGAGCGGGCTTGCGCAAACATTTCCGACGCGGTACAGCTATATTATCTGTGGCTACAGTAACGGGGCAGCCTTAACAACATCCTGAAAGCATTGTTATATTGGACGCGCAAGGCATCTCTTAGTACAATTGACCCATAGATTGCGCGTGTGCAAACTTTGGCAATAAGCCTTGAAAAGTGTTACTTTTACTTGGTCTGTACACCGCGCAAATCTACGGGACAACATATTGCTCCTGACCGCTAGAGCCCTGCGCTCCCTCTCAATGCCCTAGGTATTTAAAAGTTGACACCCTATTAATTGGTGACCCGTTAATAAATACTCAAGTCCTTCTCCTCGTTGTTTGCCGTTGAATTCAAGTACCATGTACTCACATTGCTTAACATTATATTATAAACCATGTGCAGCAGCGTAGGTCTCACACGTTTTAAGCAAATTTCTGATTGCACGCGCCGACGGACCCAGCAGCATCATGAAATCTGCATAGCTGATGTTGTTAACTCTAACCCCATCAACACTGCATCTGACACGCATGCTGCTGAGTGCGACTATCGTACCTACGCGTGACTAATACACATTGTGAAAAACATAGACTCGCGGCAAAAACACCTGCGTGCCTTACGTGCTTAATGCTGAGCCCTGGAGATTTGCCTCGTTTCAAGTTGTTAATGGTTGCACATATATGCTATCAGAGGTTTTGCGCCAAGACGGATGGGCTCACAATCATTCACCAAGATTGAGGTACCATACGGTGGAGGTCTGCCCAGCTTGGGCGGAGCACCGCAGTGTGCTCGCGGAGGCGATCGGCGGCGGCGATCACTCGCGTCCGGCCCTGGTCCAGGCCATGGCACGGAGTGAGGTAGTGCATGTCCCCTTTTCCCGATTACTTCCAACTTTTGTAGCAATAAGTCATGCGACACCAGCAGGGCTAACATGGCAGGCGCGAGAACGCTCTCTATCTCGATTTGTCTACGAATCTGACGTTATTAGAATGCCTAACATGACCGTTAGGCTCGAGTAAACTCGAAAAAGGCACTTTGACATTTCTTTATCTCGCGACGAGATACCGATTTACCAAGTTATTAAAACAAATATTTTTTATCATTGCAACATCGGTCGATTTTACTCATGGAATTAGTATGTACTATATTGATTTTACGTCTACCTCTTTTAATTTGTGTTTCGTTTCTTGTACCTATGGCTTTTTTTACAAAAAAATAAAATACAAAATTAGTGGCTTTAGTTATTATGTTGCGAAAGTTTGATATTGCCATATATCCACAACCTCCTAGATTTCGATAATCAAAATAATTGGCAAAGATACTAGTTATTACTGCACGTGATGCTCATCCATGTAATAGTGCTACCCTCCGACACAGTTTTCCTCGCGGCCGCCGAAAGGAACTTCGTTCCAATGTAAATAGTAGATTATAATTAAGACTACTCTCTTAGAATAGAGACTACTATTTTATTAATACTATGTTTTATAATCAAATGATGAGTAAAATAAGTAGATATAATTATGAATTTGCCATGTTATTTTGGAGTTTTTATTTTATTTTTATTGTATCATAATTTTGTCTACTCTTCTCGTCGTCAAAAATGAGGACGAAATCAGAGAAAATCGGTGATTTTCTCATGTTGAATAGTCAAAATGGGAGATAAATTATGTGCCATTTTAGGGTTTAACGAGAAAACATCAAGTTTGAAAGAACGAGTCGAATATTTTGTATGGCAGTGCTGTCAGAAAACGAGTAAAGTGACGGTATAGACGCGACGAGAAAATACGAGAGTGAGTAATTGTCGCGTCTGGCATGTTAGCCCTGCTGATAAAAAACCTTTAGACAAATCAAAGAATAATCATGTAGTTAGGTCGTTTTTATTAATTAATTAGAATTATAAGAATTATAATTAGAAGTATTGTTATTATTAGATAGAATGTGGCTAATGTAGTAGATTTGCTTTTTTGAAAGCCATATTGATCATTATTAATAATGGTTTTGTTACAGAAATTAACTAGTATTTTAAACATGCATTTTCTACTATTTTTGACACAATCGATATTAAGGCCGATAATTATTATTTCGTTTATTTATTCTTATCCTTATTTAGATACATTTTTAATTTTTTTATAAAACAATTTAAAAAAAAACATTTAAAATATAAAAAATAGTGGTCCGCCGGTAGCGGGAGCAGGGTCCAAGCTACCGGTGGTTAGGGCTCCAGAGACTGGAACCTCCTCACAATGCGAGCCGTATCGAGGAGTACTGCCTTCTGAATCAGGCCCTTGATCCAACCGCCTAACGAAAGCCTCGAGAGATGTTGGTTGAGGCTTTTTTCCATCAGGCCATTGGCCGATACGACAATCGGCACAATGAAAGCCGAGCTCACATTCCACATGTCAACAACCTCGTGTGCTAAGTCGAGATATTTAATTTGTTTCTCTTTCTCAGCTTTCACGAGGTTCTCGTCATGTGGAATGGTAACATCGATAATCATTGTGCGGCGCGCTAATCGCTCTATCACTACTATGTCAGGCTTATTAGCGATAATAGTCCTGTCAGTAATGATAGACCGATCCCAGTACAACGTGACAAGGTCATTTTCGAGAACTGGGTCGGGCACATACTTGTAATACGGTACCTCAGAATCCACAAGTTTATACTTCAAAGCAAGTTGCTGGTGAACAATCCTGGCTACTTGGTTATGCCTGTGCAAGTACTCGCCGTTAGCCAGACGAGAACAACCAGAGATAATATGTCTGATGGACTCACCTGGACGGTGGCATGCCCGACACACGTCAACCGTCCCGTCCTTCATAATATGTCTCCGGTAGTTATTCGTCAAGATAACTTCGTCCATAATTGCACAGACGAAACCTTCAGTTTCCCCGAAAAGGTCACCAAAACGTAGCCAGGATACGGACGCTAGGAAATCTACACCAGGCTCATGAAGAGCCCGATAGAAGCGCCCGTGAAGCTCCTTGCTTTGCCATACCGCCTTGCGGTCATCGGTAGTAAGTACTACAGGTTTGTGCCAGTTCTCTTTAGCCATGGAGAGAGGGGTAAGCCCCTTGTCCACTGCGACCACATCACGGTGCATAACCATTTCGGCTTTAAAAAAATATTCCCTGAGACTGCACACCTCGCAGTTGTGGAGGGTCTTCGCATTTAAAAAGATAGATATTATTGTTTTTATTTTTTATTTTTTTATTGGGTTTTTCCATCTAGAATTTCTCAGTAGCAGCCCGGAGTCTGGATTTGTGCCCGGTTGATGGCAATAGGCTCGCCCCCTATTACATGGGACTTAAGCATAACTGGCGAAATGTGGGTGTACTATAGGTACACCTCTGCCTAACCCTTCTGGGATTACAGGCGTGATGTTATGTTATGTTTATTATTTATACAATCTTTTTCTCCCTTTTTAAAAATGGTTTAATAGTGGATAGATTTAATCTATCTGTCTGATAAATCGATTAAATGTGCGAAAATTCCAACTATTTTATTAATGCATAATTTAATAATTTTAGTATTCATTTCATCGTAACCTGCTGAATTTGTTTTATATTTTAATATTTATGTTGTTTATTACTTAGTTTTTAGGTCAAGTCTTTTTTTTTTCATCATCATCATCATTATTTCAGCCAAAAGACGTCCACTGCTGGATATAGGCCTCCCCTAACCACCGCCACATCGACCGGTGCTGTGCTTCCCGCAGCCAGCGGGTACCTGCGGCCTTCACAAGGTCATCGGTCCACCTTGTGGGAGGCCTTCAACGCTACGTCTTCCAGTACGCGGTCGCCACTCCAGAACCTTTCGGCCACATATGCCAACTGTTCTGCGAGAAATGAGCCCTGCCCACTACCACTTAAGTTTGGAAATTCTTCGGGTTACGTCGGCAACCTTGGTTCTCCTGCGGATCTCTTCATTTCTGATTCGATCACGTAGGGAAACTCCAAGCATAGCCCTCTCCATTACCCTTTGGGTGACTTTTAGCCTTCTATTAAGGCCCATTGTGAGCGACCATGTTTCAGTGCCATAAGTCATCACTGGCAACACGCACTGGTAAAAGACTTTCTTCTTGAGACACTGCTGTATGTGAGACGAGAAGATGTTGTGTAGCTTCCCGAACGCTGCCCAGCCGAGTCGGATTCAACGATTGACCTCTTTCTCGAAGTCGGACCTACCTAACTGGACAGTTTGTCCTAGGTAAACATACTCGTCCACACACACGTCTCCGATCTTCACGAGAACAGGTATTACATGGGATTTGACACGACCTTTGTCTTGTCCATGTTCTTTTTAAGACCTAGAGCCAAGACTGTTATTTTTATAAGTTTGTTTTTATTTTTTCGTTGTTGTTTGTATTTGTAGGTTTCGATTCATATCGTATATTATCATCCATAAACACAAAGTGGAATTAAATACGTATTACTGATGCTCACTCAAAAGCTACCAAAGCAAAGTTAGCTATATTCATACGGAACCATTCCGTGAGCTTCATCTACAAAATGAATCATGTAAATCGGCCCAGTACTCAGGGAGAAATTGATGAAAATGCATAAAAACATAGGTGCAGACGAACATAGAACCTCTCCCTTTTTTGAAGTCGGTTAATGAACACGTGTTTTAAATACTTAAAGTGTGGGTTCCTAGACCGCAAATGTCTATATAGCCATTCATTACTTTTTACTTGCTTATCTATTTGATCATTTTACTTACTGAATGTGTAGCAGACCTCCTGTTTACTCACGTAGGTATATAACCTGTTTCCAGGTAATAACGTAATAACCGGGACGTAAGTAAACAATAAGACATGTTGGGCAAAGTTTCTGAAGCTCTCGTCACTGAGAATCTATTTTTTCCGACCTTTAACGTTTGCTAGTCAATTCCTACGTATACGAATATATTACGAAGGATATAATTTTTTGTGAATAGAAATGGATTTCCTATAATATGTTGGATGGTGTGTATGTTGTAAACTTGTTTGTTACATATAAATTTAGATGTTCTTCGTCAGCTATGCTAGCTTAGTTTAGGAATCAGTAGGTACCTATTAGAGATTACTCAAACATAAACATAAACAAATCGTAACATAAGAACCTCTTACTTAAACCTACTGCACTGTAAAATTAGTAATTATTGTCAATTAAAAATTATCTGCCTAGCTAGAAAAAAAGAAAAATGTATACATTCATAAACGCTTTATAAACACTACCGATCCTTTCATGTTTCACGTCAATTTGAAGTGTTAGACCCTTTTAGATTTATATAGAAGGGTGTGACTCTTCCACTTGACGTCATAAATGACGTCTTTGAGAAAACGGTCTTATTCTCTATTCTGTAAAAAATTCCAAAAAGGATGCAAAAAGGTTTAATCGAATTTAATTTATTCTTCTATGCCTTGACTGTTTTAGCTTGAAAAATAGAAAGCGAAAGCTTTTAATTCAAACAACGAATGCAATTTAGAAGAAAATATAATGGCCTTTCAAAATTTTTTTACCGCGAATAGCCAGACGCTGACTCATTTGTATTAGCCACGGTATTAGCAGTACTACTATAGGTATATATGTATGTACTGTTTAAACCTAAGATATCCTACACAAAGTCTTTTACCAAATTAGCGATTTACTCTCGGTGCGAAAGATATACATATAATTAAAACTCTTCTTAAGAAACACAAAACTCTTCCTTATAACTCCAGTTTAACCTTGAAAAGAAGAAAAGTTATAATTGCGGAAGTTCCCCAAATTAAAAACCAATTTCGCCCGTATTAAATACTAAAAACGCTCAGCTCAGACAATAAACTTAACAAAGAGATTTACGCAGGTTTATAATAAGAAACAAAATGAACGTAAAAAAATATATGCATAAATCCACTTACCTATGATGACACGGAGGCGATACTGGAAAAATATATACCCTGTACCATTTCATTCTTGCTCTCGTTTACATTCTTAACCTCACATACACTTTGATTCATTCGTGCATTCGTTAACACATTGCCACATTCACATTCACATACCCTCAGTCTCATTCTCTCTTTTTCATATTATTATTTCCTTATTTGAGTTACGGAAGAGCGGGGTCTCTTCGTACAGGCTTATTTGCATAAAATGAGACTACTCACTAGTTGTTCCGGTTTACTTGTGAAGAGATATGAGGAACGGGGTGGAAAGTTCACTCATACTCTTTGGGATGGGAGGATCCTCCGACCAGATGGATGTCGTATCTGGTGGGAAACTGCCCGATGATTGTTGTCAGGAAGTTGTATATATGCTAGCTGCGCGGTAAACTTTGATTGCGCGATGCAGGATTTGTGTGACGTCAGTGTGATGAGTTGTTCGCATGTGGCGGTGTAGATCGGCCGAGACACTTGTTCAAATAATAAACCATTATTTATCAAATTCCGGATTGAACGGCAAACTTAACTTTTCAGTTGAAAAAAGAACTTTTTCACCACACTACCTATTATTTGCAATTTTTACCCATCGATTTCCGTGGGTAAAAGCCTTTTTTGTTATCTAGAGTGTAAAAGTGTTTTAAAATTCGAAGGCTTCCGATTCAACATTTACTCGAAGTTTTAAATAAAACCAAAGAGTTAGGAACAAAAAAGTTTTTAAGACAAAAGTTAGAAACGTTCAAAACCTGTCAACCGAAAATACCTGGTTATTCAGAACCGAAAATATCCGCTTTTTAATTTATTTTTATTGCTAACACTATAAAATTATGTAATTTTTAATGTTAATTTGAATAGTTCTAATCGTAATATACAGTAAAAGGTAATAAAAGTAATGGTTAACTATACTTAGTGTATCGAAATAAATAAATAAAGTGTATGAAGCATTTGTTTTGAACGTACCTTCTCACTAAGAAATGACAAAAAAGACAAGGCTGTATGGCTCACTTCCTTTGCCTGCATGAGCGAATTATAAAACAACAGGCACTTGAAAGAAGCCTTTGAAAGAATCCCGTTGTGGCCTGCCTGTGTCCCACGCTAACATTTAAAAACTTTTACAACGACAAGTTTTTACAAATTTCTCAAAATGCGATGAAAATTTGACTCCGTCAGAATTAGTTGAAAAGACGGTTTTCTTTTACTGGTTTTCTTTCTTTTTTGCAAGTTCCTCGTAGTGTGGTGAAAATTGTTGTGTTTCACTTTTGGGTAAAAGTTTATAGCGTTTCGTGATTTGAAACCTTCGCGACGCTCAGGGTTCTTCTTTTAAACCACTCGCTTCGCTCGTGTTTTAATTCTAGAACCCTTCGCTAGCTCAGGTTTCAATCCAAGCACTCACGGCAAAAAACACTTTTACCCACATGTAAAACAAATAATTATTTCACCACACTACCTATTATTTGCAATTTTTACCCATCGATTTCCGAGGGTAAAAGTGTTTTTTGCCGTGAGTGCTTGGATTGAAACCTGAGCTAGCGAAGGTTTCTAGAATTAAAGCACGAGCGAAGCGAGGGGTTTAAAAGAAGAACCCTGAGCTTCGCGAAGGTTTCAAATCACGAAACGCTATAAACTTTTACCCATATGTGAAACACAACAATTTTCACCACAGTACGAGGAACTTGCAAAAAAGAAAGAAAATCCAGTAAAAGAAAGCCGTCTTTTCAACTAATTCTGACGGAGTCAAATTTTCATCGCATTTTGAGAAATTTGTAAAAACTTGTCGTTGTAAAAGTTTTTGAATGTTAGCGTGGGACACAGGCAGGCCACAACGGGATTCTTTCCAAGGCTTCTTTCAAGTTCCTGTTGTTTTTTAATTCGCTCATGCAGGCAAAGGAAGTGAGCCATACAGCCTTGTCTTTTTTGTCATTTCTTAGTGAGAAGGTACGTTCAAAACAAATGCTTCATACACTTTATTTATTTGTTTCGATACACTAAGTATAGTTAACCATTGCTTTTATTACCTTTTACTGTATATTACGATTAGAACTATTCAAATTAACATTAAAAATTACATAATTTTATAGTGTTAGCAATAAAAATAAATTAAAAAGCGGATATTTTCGGTTCTGAATAACCAGGTATTTTCGGTTGACAGGTTTTGAACGTTTCTAACTTTTGTCTCAATAACTTTTTTGTTCCTAACTCTTTGGTTTTATTTAAACTTCGAGTAAATGTTGAATCGGAAGCCTTCGAATTTTAAAACACTTTTACACTCTAGATAACAAAAAAGGCTTTTACCCACGGAAATCGATGGGTAAAAATTGCAAATAATAGGTAGTGTGGTGAAAAAGTTCTTTTTTCAACTGAAAAGTTAAGTTTGCCGTTCAATCCGGAATTTGATAAATAATGGTTTATTATTTGAACAAGTGTCTCGGCCGATCTACACCGCCACATGCGAACAACTCATCACACTGACGTCACACAAATCCTGCATCGCGCAATCAAAGTTTACCGCGCAGTTAGCATATATACAACTTCCTGACAACAATCATCGGGCAGTTTCCCACCAGATACGACATCCATCTGGTCGGAGGATCCTCCCATCCCAAAGAGTATGAGTGAACTTTCCACCCCGTTCCTCATATCTCTTCACAAGTAAACCGGAACAACTAGTGAGTAGTCTCATTTTATGCAAATAAGCCTGTACGAAGAGACCCCGCTCTTCCGTAACTCAAATAAGGAAATAATAATATGAAAAAGAGAGAATGAGACTGAGGGTATGTGAATGTGAATGTGGCAATGTGTTAACGAATGCACGAATGAATCAAAGTGTATGTGAGGTTAAGAATGTAAACGAGAGCAAGAATGAAATGGTACAGGGTTATATATTTTTCCAGTATCGCCTCCGTGTCATCATAGGTAAGTGGATTTATGCATATATTTTTTTACGTTCATTTCGTTTCTTATTATAAACCTGCGTGAATCTCTTTGTTAAGTTTATTGTCTGAGCTGAGCGTTTTTAGTATTTAATACGGGCGAAATTGGTTTTTAATTTGGGGAACTTCCGCAATTTTTGTAAACATTTACTCGAAGTTTTAAATAAAACCAAATAGTTAGGAACATAAACGTTTTTAAGACAAAAGTTAGGAACGTTCAAAACCTGTCAACCGAAAATACCTGGTTATTCAGAACCAAAAATATAGGCTTTTGAATTTATTTTAATAAACAGATTCTATACGTATTTTACTGATTTTCTTTCTTTTTTGCAAGTTCCTCGTAGTGTGGTGAAAATTGTTGTGTTTCACTTATGGGTAAAAGTTTTTAGCGTTTCGTGATTTGAAACCTTCGCGACGCTCAGGGTTCTTCTTTTAAACCACTCGCTTCGCTCGTGTTTTAATTCTAGAACCCTTCGCTAGCTCAGGTTTCAATCCAAGCACTCACGGAAAAAAACACTTTTACCCACATGTAAAACAAATAACTATTTCACCACACTACCTATTATTTGCAATTTTTACCCATCGATTTCCGTCGGTAAAAGCCTTTTTTTTTATCTAGAGTGTAAAAGTGTTTTACAATTCGAAGGCTTCCGATTCAACATTTACTCGAAGTTTTAAATAAAACCAAAGAGTTAGGAACAAAAAAGTTTTTAAGACAAAAGTTAGAAACGTTCAAAACCTGTCAACCGAAAATACCTGGTTATTCAGAACCGAAAATATTTTAATTTATTTTTATTGCTAACACTATAAAATTATGTAATTTTTTATGTTAATTTGAATAGTTCTAATCGTAATATACAGTAAAAGGTAATAAAAGTAATGGTTAACTATACTTAGTGTATCGAAATAAATAAATAAAGTGTATGAAGCATTTGTTTTGAACGTACCTTCTCACTAAGAAATGACAAAAAAGACAAGGCTGTATGGCTCACTTCCTTTGCCTGCATGAGCGAATTATAAAACAACAGGCACTTGAAAGAATCCCGTTGTGGCCTGCCAGTGTCCCACGCTAACATTCAAAAACTTTTACAACGACAAGTTTTTACAAATTTCTCAAAATGCGATGAAAATTTGACTCCGTCAGAATTAGTTAAAAAGACGGTTTTCTTTTACTGGATTTTCTTTCTTTTTTGCAAGTTCCTCGTACTGTGGTGAAAATTGTTGTGTTTCACTTATGGGTAAAAGTTTATAGCGTTTCGTGATTTGAAATCTTCGCGATGCTCAGGGTTCTTCTTTTAAACCACTCGCTTCGCTCGTGCTTTAATTCTAGAACCCTTCGCTAGCTCAGGTTTCAATCCAAGCACTCACGGCAAAAAATACTTTTACCCACATGTAAAACAAATAACTATTTCACCACACTACCTATTATTTGCAATTTTTACCCATCGATTTCCGAGGGTAGAAGCCTTTTTTGTTATCTAGAGTGCAAAAGTGTTTAAAAATTCGAAGGCTTCCGATTCACCATGTACTCGAAGTTTTAAATAAAACCAAAGAGTTAGGAACAAAAACGTTTTTAAGACAAAAGTTAGGAACGTTCAAAACCTGTCAACCGAAAATACCTGGTTATTCAGAACCAAAAATATCGTTTTTTTTTATTTATTTTAATAAACAGATTCTATACGTATTTTACTGATTTTCTTTCTTTTTGCAAGTTCCCCGTAGTGTGGTGAAAATTGTTGTGTTTCACTTATGGGTAAAAGTTTTTAGCGTTTCGTGATTTGAAACCTTCGCTAGCTCAGGTTTCAATCCAAGCACTCACGGCAAAAAACACTTTTACCCATATGTAAAACAAATAACTATTAATACACTCTATTGTGTATTAATAGTCATTTGTTTTGAGTGGACCAATTTCAATGAAAAACTGACTAAATGTTACATCAAGACAGATTGGAGAACAAACTTAACTTTGCAGATGTATATAAATGACAAATTTTCGGATTTTTCTCTTTACTTGAACTGTAAGACCTTTCTTCTGCCAAACATCATGCTGGTCGCTTTGCTTTAGAGGCTTTAGTTTACTTTCGAGTGTTAACATATGCGGCATAATTTGCCATATTTTTTTAGTTTTGAATGAAGAAGTTTTGAATGAAGAAGTTTGATTTTCTTTACAGTCAAGGGACCGTAGATTTAAGTTTTTGATATCTATTTCAACTTGATACGAACCTCCACACGTTCCTATAATAAACAGGCAGACCTTATCCTAGACCTGACCGAAATCCTTTATGGGTTCAAATTTTTCATTTAAATAGGATTATTTGAATTTATTATCTGCCTGTCTGTCTGTCTGTTACCTTTTCATGCCGTAACCGCTGAACATATTTACACGAAAGGCACACGGATAGGCCATGACCTGTGTTAGGATATAGAATACTATGAATTCCGGAAGTAAATTCCTGTGGAATTATTTTCGAAAAGTACTAGTAAGTATATACATGTCTATACTGGTTATAAAGCTGAAGAGTATGTTTGTTTGTTTAACTTAACGCGCTGATATCTGGAACTACCAGTCGGATTTGAACAATAGTTATTTGTTTTACATATGGGTAAAAGTGTTTTTTGCCGTGTGTGATTGGATGGAAACCTGAACTAGCGAAGGGTTCTAGAATTAAACCACGAGCGAAGCGAGTGGTATAAAAGAGGAACCCTGAGCGTCGCGAAGGTTTCAAATCACGAAACGCTAAAAACTTTTACCCATAAGTGAAACACAACAATTTTCACCACACTACGAGGCACTTGCAAAAATGAAAGAAAATCAGTAAAATACGTATAGAATCTGTTTATTAAAATAAATTACAAAGCGGATATTTTCGGTTCTGAATAACCAGGTATTTTCGGTTGACAGGTTTTGAACGTTCCTAACTTTTGTCTTAAAAACGTTTTTGTTCCTAACTCTTTGGTTTTATTTAAAACTTCGAGTAAATGTTGAATCGGAAGCCTTCGAATTTTAAAACACTTTTACACTCTAGATAACAAAAAATGCTTTTACCCTCGGAAATCGACGGGTAAAAATTGCAAATAATAGGTAGTGTGGTGAAAATTATTTTTGCATTTGATAGCCTAATTGGGATGATGACTAATATAAAAAAAAATCATAAAAATAAAGTAATTTAAAAGAAGGCTTATTAAAAATGATATAATCGAAAAAATCTGTTAAATCGGTGTAAATTTGAAGAAGATACACGCTTTAAAAGTAAAACGGCAATAAATTGCCGTCCTTGTCGCGCGGTACTGACCACTTACGGCGCTAGTATGAAGTTGCATAGTCGTGACGTCACTTCTACGATCGTGCTGTCCTTGTCTTACAATTATCTCAAAACGTTTATAACTTGGCAATTTTTTAAGCTTTTACACTTTTTGTAATATAGTTTCCGCTATTTGGAAACAAACAGTCTAAAAAAAAACACCAACCCAGTTCTCGAGGGAGGCTATTTAATATCTCGCTAGACTCGTTGCGACCCGAGCAAAAAGAAAAAAAGTCAGGACGCACGATAAGCGAAAATGAAATAATACTCGTAGCGCGGGCAGGCGACGCGATACGACGGGGTGGGTCGAGGGAACAAGACATTTCACGCTGAGGAAAGCGCGGGCAGAAGCTATAAGTACATACACGAAGAGTGTTCAGCGAATACGTTACGTCACTCCGGGACCGATTGCTGTCAATGGCGGTTCTCTCGAGGTTGTTCAAGAACATGTTTACCACGGGCAAACTCTGTTGTTTTGTAAGAACAACTTTGAGATGTCTAACAGAAGAATTCTGCTGGGCTGGGCAGCGTCTGGGCAGCTTCGTCGAGTCTTCTCGTCGCTTATTCCACAGAGCCTAGAGGCTACTCTTAAACCAGTGCTTCCTACCTATTATGACTTACGGAGCCGAAACGTGAACACTCTCGGTACTGCTGGTCCATAAATTCAAGGTCGCTCACCGAGCTATGGGACGGGCTAGTAACCGGGACGAGGTGAAATTTTTGAACGCTACATCACTTATCTGCTTCTAGCTTGTTGGTAGTTAGCACGATGTTTTGAAAATGATAGGTATGAGCGATATCGGTCTACGAGTATAACTCACCATCAACTCTTTATTGTCTTTCTTAAACAGTGGCTTAACACATTTTATTTTATTAACTTTTATTTCAATATGAGGGAAGCAAATTATAATCAGCCTATTATGTTCCCACTGCTAGGACACAGGCCTCCTCTCTGTGAGAGGGAGTGGGCCGTAATCCACCACGCGGGCCCAGTGCAGGTTGGTTGGAAGCATAAGTCATAAAGCAATATAAACAAATCGAAAAAAGCTGCAAATACAATATTGAGGTCGTTAGCATAATACACCTCTGCAAATGTCAAGCTAATTAAATGATGTTTTAATCTAAGATAAGTCTTCTTCACTATAATCCCCTCTATTAATACGCCTCTTGTTTATTGCGCAAGTTTTGCTTCCGGGGAATTTAAGAAGTTGCGCTTGTTTGGTCAGACAAAGCGAATTCTAATATTATAGTACAAATCAAATCAAAATATGGTACAATTGATGTCATAGTCTTTTTATTTCAGCATATCTCCTGCCATTATAGGGCGTGAAAATACATTAGTTTCATGTCAGTGACAAAGTCATAGGGCCCTATTGAAATTAATGTTGTCTATGCATGTTTGGTTCTTCAATCTTGTAGGTTCGTTTAGTGCTAGTTTTAATTTAATAGCAGATATTTAAATTCAAGTATATTACTGTTTTTTTTTAAATTTCAATCTTAAAATCTCCCGCTCTGACAATATTTTGAGATTTCTTAGTCCAATTTTGTAACAGTGTTAATAACTTTGCGAAAAACTGAGATCCATTCTTGCCTTTAGGAACCCTATAAATGCATCCATAAACGGTGTTGTGGTTAATAAGCTATATGGCGCAGCATTCAAATATACCAATAGAAGATGTTTAAGCAATTGTTGGCAGTTCTCTCCATTGATGTCCGTTCTTTACGAGTATACATGATCCGCCCCTCTTACTTTCTTTTCTACTGAAACATGCTGGCAAACAATAATTATCGTATTGCATAACAATAAATTATAGCATATATAATAGTATAATTGTAGCATAACAATAAGTAACCCACACGTTCCTCAAGACTTGGGCTATCGAATGCAACGACCGAAATACCCAAGATTAGATACCATATCTAATCTCATTTAACATTAGATGCCAAAAAGGTTAAAGAGGTTGACCTAAAACTGAACCTTTTATGCATTGACATAATGTTATTTGTTATCGAGGCTTCTAAAAACATAGGTACACTACCTACAACTATTTTCTTTATTTCAAGACCGGATGCCTTCCAAGTCGGTTCGCGTCCGGTCTGCGCCAAGTGCAAAAGGTAACTGATAGAAATCCGACGACTGACGAATCACGAAGTTTGTCGAGGGACATTAAGAAAATATGTGGTTGCACTGTACCTAGGTTCTTTACAAGTATTAACAGACAAGTTGCACCTTAATTTTGCCCGAAAACTACTAACATACTAACTGACCCTGCAAACGTTGTATTACTTCTTTTTTTTATATTAGATGTTGGCCGATTCTCAGACCTACCCGTTATGCACACAAAATTTCATAGAAATCGGTCCAGCCGTTTCGGAGGAGTTTGGTAACAAACATTGCGATACGAAAATTTTCTATACTACCAGTATATTCGTATAAACAATTAGATAATGACACACGTCACATCACTCCCGATTTAGCCGAAGGTAAAATATGTTATTATTGTATCGAACCTATTTGCCACTACCTGTTACTGTAACACCTACATAGTTAATGGATAGGTCGTGCCAGCCCGCACTGCTGAACCGTAACGATTTGTATTCGCCCCATTAAATACTAAATCTGAAAACAAAACCAATCTGAACATTTCGTTCTATGTTCGTTTTATTGGATTATTGGAATTGGTTAGGGTAGCGCGGTATCTGCTTACCTTAAAGTACGATTACCTTAAGTGTATTAGGTGCACTACGTAAGTACGTAGTGAGCAAAAAAAACGAACTGAACAAAAAAAACTAATACTCAAATACGTGTCTGTTTTTGAGCATAAGCTTATTCAGCCTATAATGTCCCCACTGCAGGGACACAAGCCTCCTCTCTGTGAGAGGGATTGGGCCATAAACCACCACACAGGCCCAATTGGCGGATGTCACATGTCTTCTGATTTTTTGGTTCTAGAACATGTCGGTTTCCACACGATGTTTTCCTTCGCCGTTTTGTGAGCAGTGGTGATGAAATAATTAACACAAAGTAGTGCCTGCTTGGGTTCGAACCCACGACCTACAACTCGTAAGTTGTTTTTACTTTGCAAAAAAAATATAATAAATAAAGGTAAAACTAACAAAACATCTTTCAACTAAGTAAGTTGTACCTACTTAATAATATTTAATAATAATAATAAATCCCCGCATAGTATCGCGGCTGCATCCAATTAAAAAAGTAATTAATATTTATTTGGTCGGCTTTTTATAAATAAGTCCCCATGGGTTTCGGGCCGCGATTGTATCTTGCAGTACTTGAGCTGTCCATCATGCCGGAGCCATTAACGCGTAGGGCGAAGGCTGAGGGCGCGCCAGGTCACGCCAACCTAACCGACTCCTACGTATTTTAACCCGCCGAAAAAATGGTAAAGTAGGTGCTACATCAAAATATTATGTTAAATGTCCCAGAAAAAAAATTGGCATTAGAAAAATTGTAATACCATTTTTTTGTCACATATTTTTGCTTTCTTTACAAACCACAACACAAATCTGTTAATCCGGCCGAAGGTGTAGTAATTTTTAACCTGACTACAGCGAAATAAAAAGGAGGGTTATGATTTTGACCAGTATGTATGTTTATATGTTCCCTCATAAATTCTAAACATCTTATCATATTTGAAAAGTGATATAGTTGAAGCATTATGTTATAATATACAAATGTCTTGGAAAACGATATTGTTAAATAATAAGTTGCTGATTTGACTATTGTATTGTACTGAGGTAGTGGTTAACGCCGTGACATCAGTTATCATTTGTAATGGCGGCACTTGGACGTGGACACATTCGTGTTGGAGAGTGGGGACTGTGCCGAGCGCAATTTCAAAGTCAAAGTCAAAGCATTTATTTCAAAAAGGCACTTTTGAACGTCAAACTTTACATACAAAATAAAACTGATTCTAGGAGCCACTTCCAAAAGGTAGTTTCGTATGGAGAAGAAGGGGCAAGAAACTCCACAGTTACTCTTTTATTATGAGTATGATTTTGTCTAGACTGAATTGTCCTATGGCTTTGACTCGAAACACCAAACCAAGACACTCCTCAAGAAAGAAACTGTAGGTTTACCATTTAAATTAAGTATTGTTATCAAGATAAATAAAGTAAGTAAATAACTGCAGTGAATATTATAATTTTACGCAATCAACCCGATAACACCTAACCCAAATGATGACGGCACTATCGCTCAGCCGTCGCTGACGCCGTCATATACTTGGGACACACGGAAAGTTTTGTGAAAATAAAAATAAATGTTCCAATGCAATTTTTTAAATTTAAATCTTTTCAAAGTACTCTCCACTAGCCTCTATACAAAGTTTCATGTGTCTGAACGAGTTTTCGAAACACTTTTCCCAGTCCGCCGTAGACACCTCGTTTACAGCCGGCTCGAACGCTGACAGCGCATCTTCCGGCGACGAAAATTGTATACCTTTGAGCAGATTTTTTGGGGAAATTTGGTATTATATAACACCAAAATCACATCTTATAATCTATTTATCTATTTAACACCTGAGGAGCTAAAGTCTTAATGAAAATTGTATGACACTCATTTTACTTATATTTGTTTATCTGATAATTGTTGTACTGCTGAAAAGCAAACCTTTAGTTACCTCTGTCTATTTTCCACATCCAATTATCTCATTTGGGTCGGCTTTAGTATCGTTTGGCAGGACTTCGGGGGTAAAAAGGGTTAAAGATGGTAAGGGTGGGTTCCCTGATTATAACGCTGCCACTCTTATTACAAGGTAATGCATATTTTTCGAGAAATTAATAAAAAAAGTTTCTAACCTCCAATTAGATAAACAGCGTAACGAAACGTTAAAATCGGCGATTGACAACCAAATCTGTACTAGTGAATTGTCTGGGGTGTAATTTTAACCTCTCATTTCATGTGATCTCTTATTATTTTCCTTAGATTTAATGTTTTGACATTTTTTATCTTCTTCTGTCTCTAAGTTTTTCTTTTTCTATGTTATAGGGCTAAGAGGTCGTCTATTTATTGTAAAGGTATCGTAAAACTAGTGTAATGCCAGGTTCTCACTGTAAGCCATGTTTATTGTTCCTGGCCGATAACCAATTAAGAAGTATTTGGATTTAAACCTAAAAACGTCACTTCTAGAAGGTCGGCCAGGGGCTATAAATGGCAACCGTTAGTTTTCACCATGTTCTTTTGACTCCTTCTTTTGACTCGCCCTTTTGGCTCGCTTTGTTGGCTTCTTTCATTTCGTACTTTTTCCTACTCACCAATCTATGTTTTTCTATAAGCTCCTTAAATATAAACCTTTCAAAAAGTGAATCTCAGTGAATTTATTATTAACATCTTGTGTGCGTGATGGTGTTCGACTCACTCGATCACCTCCGACCTTCTCACTTGCGTCTTCGAGAGGAATTCGAGACGTATTGGAGAGATCTAAAAACGTGGCGTGAGACATTGCTGTCGAGGAAGTCCCTCGTTTTGAGCGCGGTGTGCGAAGGCGCGTTGACGTGGTGGAGCAGTAGCCCGCGAAGCCCTGTGTTTGGCCGCTTGTTGCTCCCAACAGAGAAAACTTCTGCCAATCATTTGGTAGTATACCATTCAGCGTTGATGCTTCTGTGGTTCCAGTCAGTAGCCAGTCAAATTGAAACAAAAACGGGGTCAAAACCTTACCCCCGCTTCTAGATCGCTTTACTTTGGGAGGCGTTGATTCGTTTTGAAACACCCAAACCGACGACTGGCGCTTCGTTTCTGGATCGTATTGATAAATCCAAGACTAATCACCTGTTATGATGTCGTAAACACGCCGAGACCAGCCTGCTTTAAATTTGTTTATCATATCACGGCACTATTCCTCCCTGGCCTGCTTCTGAGCATCAGGTTTTGCACTCAGCGTGAAACTATCCTCCTCACGCGAAGATGCAAGTGTAGAATTTCGTGAAGGCTTCCCGATCCAACCTGCAGTATGTGCTGAATCTCTTGATACGTATCTCGCCTATTGTCTTGGATTACATTTTTCACTGCTAGCACGTTTTCTTCCGTAACAGGCGACCAATTCTTTATTCATCCCTCAAAGTTAGTCGACCGTGCTTGAATTTGTTATACCAACGATACACGGTTGCATTAGAAGGGTCTTTCCATGAATGACATTTGAAGTCTATCGTACAATTCGGTCGGTTTCAGGCGACACTTGAAATCGTAATAAATCATAGCGCGAAAATGTTCCCGGCGCAGATACATTTTTTAGAGACACGGTAATTTAAATTAGCTCGCAAACAATGTGGAGGGAAATTATGAAATTGGAACGTACCTATTATTACTAACAAATAACCATATTTTCAATATAAGGAGACTATAACTGGCCAGTCTCTCATACATAAAACTTTTTTTTCGCAATACTTTCTGAGTGGCCTGGTATATGATATAATGGTATTGTTTGAAGCGTCTTGATCGTCCGCTGGTTACAGGCTATACAACTTCACATTAAATGTGAATATAGCGCCCTCTATAGGACGTAAAGTCATGAACTAAACAGTTTTGTATGATGCCGTGTTTGGTATCAAAGGAAAGGGTTTATTAGCAATTTAAAATAATTAAAATAAAAAGTAAGTTCAAAAACTAAAACCCGACTACCTACTGAAAAATCACGCTCTAAAAAGTACGAAATAAGAATGTTTCAGACATAAATACAATTAACATGGTCAGAATATAGACGTGTTCGCATGCTATTATAATTTTGTAATTCGGGTATTCGTTTTTAAAACAAACTTCGACGTTCTGAAGTCACGAATCCTTAGGAAGTTGACTAAGACTACTATCAGGTTGGTATTATTATTTTACATGCCTTCTAGTTTAAGTGCTTCTATCAATGTACGCTACGGTGCGAGGTTCGTCCTTGCCTCGCGTGCAAATTGTGTGCAAGTCATCTAAGTTAAGAGAAATGAGATTTGGTAGGTCCTCGTAAACCGTTCTAACGGCCTATTACAACAGTTTACAAAACTTTAATTCAAATTGTTATTGTACACCCAGATGACTCAAATTGCTACTGAGAGGCGACGCCGACGACGACGACGGAGAAACGTCAAGCATCACTTAAGAGTTCAGTAACCTCATAATTATTGTAGCAAAAGCTGTTACGCGACTTCAATAGGTTTTAACATTTATTCCAGAAAAAGTAACACAGAATCAAACTTTAGCTTGCGGTGCCGAGGTGCAGTCATGTGAACACGGTCATCCATGTAAAGAAGAAGGATAATTCGGAGTTTTGTGAAGACCCTCACAAAACACCGAATTATCCTGGGAAACGGGCGGCAAACCACACTTAACCAAACTGCCGGATAATTTAAAAACAGACGAAAATAATGCTTTAACGACTAAATCGCTATCATGTTTTATTATTGTTCTAGCGAAACTATTAACGGTACCAATCCGAGATTTCCACTGCTTGAAAAGTGAAACCTTTTTGGTTTATAAACGTTGGTTCAAACTTTGCGCTACGCAGTTGAAAATTTCTCAACGTAGAAGTTTATATTAAAGCCTTTCACTTATTATAAAATTTCACAAGTGTGGGCAAGAGCCGTTAAATATAGGTAGATAACTACAGCACCATGTTTCGTTTTCTGTCCTTCTCGAGTCCGTATCGACGTGGAATTTCATTATCTTCATTTTTTGAATAGCCCATTGCGAGGGTAATATAAGGTACCGAGCTCAAGGGAACGGTTCTAGTAGCAATTGCCTTTCTCAAATCGTTCAAATGGAGGCTTAATTCTATGAACATGTATAGCAACAATGAGTGTTATTAGATTAAACTTTCAGTTTAAATTGTCTTTAGGCGAACGACCTCCTTTGTGAAATAAAATCCATTGGTTCTGTAATACATGAAGGCCCAACTGGAAAATCGAAAATATGGCTAAGTAGTTTTATTTATTTTGGTCCTTGATGTCCGGAACAATTGATGACGGTCGGGAGCGGCGCGGCGGGCGCGGCGACCTGCGACCGCTCGACGCTCGCACGCTGTAACGCCGCCGTGCTATAAATATTAGATGCGGCGCTGCCTCCTCACGACTCACGCAGTCGGCCACCGCGCCAGTGCGAGCCGGAACCCTGAGAATCGATAGTCCACAACACGATGTGTCACTATCTTGTCCCATACATTCTAATAACACGAAATAAGGTTCTGTCTTTGAGGTATTCGAATCCCCGCGAGTGTATTAGGGTCTGAACGCACAGTTTACGCGTCAATAATAAACAAAATGAAATACCTTCATTTTCCCCGTGCTCTCCATACAATGTACGGTATTTCGTATTATTTAGTATTAAAGAGGCTTCGCAATGCATTGTTAGCTGTTTGATCGATAAAACTCTGTTCCTACCGGCCTCTGTACCTAGTTGTGGGGCTGTTAAGAAAAATTGTGGTCGTAGTTTTAGCCGTTATTAAATAAAAACTTTGTTTTTTGCAACCCATATTTAAGAGAGGTCTGTATTTATGATGAAAACAATGAAAATTATTTTAGAAACAAAAACAATTCTCAAATAAATGTGTGAGTTGAGTTGAGCAACTCAAAGCATTTATTTCAAATAAACCAATTACAGGTTGCCCATTCCAAAGCGTAGTACAGTTCGCGAGGCCTAAGCTGAGCGTTACATTTGTGTGAGTGCACATTGGTGCGATTGGTAATCACTCACACAAATGCAAAGCCCAGCTTAGGTCCCGCGGACTGTAGGTACCTATAAAGTAGAACGGGCAAGATACTCCACGGACAATCTTTAAAAAAAAAAATTGTGACCTGTGGGTAATTAATAGTAATTTTAGGTGTAAAATTGTGTGACGTAAAGGGTTATAAATGATACTACGAACCTTGTCAGCATAAAAAAGTATATTATCTATAAAAGTTGTGTAAAGGGGGTGGATAGGTAATAAGTTCCTTGATTTCCTTGGGAGTGGTAAAGTACTCTCCTGGCTCAGCCTGGTGTGACGATGACCGCAGCGGGTGTGCCACGCTGCAGACGCCAGCAAGGTGATGGTCGGCGGATGGTTTTGCCAGACCCGTGGAAGCGAGCTCGTCGCGGCCACGCGGCTAAAATAAGTAGGTACCCGGGGTGGAGCCCGTTGAAAACCGGATTTGCGGGAAGGTGGTGGCCGGGATCTTAGCGTCTGGAGGACGCTGATGTCACCGGATTAGATTCAGTGATGTTAATAAGCCGGAACTACGCAGTTAGGGATTGCAATCCCGCAAAACGGGATCCGGCATTCCCGCGGGATCCCGCTCCACTTATTAATCTGCTGGATCCCGCACCTTCAAAACGCGGATCCGCGGATCCCGCAAATTTAAGTTTACCGCTAAAACATTCGTGAAGTTTTGCGTGCATTAGTCATTATATGAATAAGACTATTAAGACTGAATTACAAACATCATAAAACTGTTGTTAGATGTAAGGCTAAAATTAAACAAAACTTTTGATGCTATACATTTAAAAATTAAGGTCTAATAAGGCTGATTACTCATTACTCGTACTTAATTATAATTTCATTGTTATTTTGTTAGAAAACAAATAATTTTTGTTGCATAATGTAAGACATGTTTAATTATAATACTTGATAAGCTTCAGACCTAAAGTGCTGTTGAGTGCAAGGCATAATGGCAACATTGATAACATAACCTACTCTAATTAGGGAATTACTCGAAGTACCTATTCAGTTAAACAAAACCGCGTTTCGTTTGACAGTTTTAAAACAAGTCGGGTGTGAATTTGTCCGCCTCTTTTAATTGGTTTTGGATTTGTTTATTAAACTTAGGGCAGATTTTTCAATTGTCAGAGAAAAAATATCTGAGAAATAAATATTGTGGTAACGGGGCAAAAAATTGAACTACTGTGAATAATTTCAAATATGTTTAAATTTAAAATATTTCAATTTCAAATACAATCCCGCGGGATTGAGTGAGCTGCGTGATTGCAATCCCTATATGCAGTGTTGATCCGGTGCTTTGGAGTGTTGAGCCGGTACTTTGGACCCTGGAAATAGACGTCCAGAGTGTCATAAGATGGCCATAATGGTCATCTCCGCTGATTGTGACACCAAAGTATAAGCAAAGCGAGATGTCCTAGTGCGCTATGATGGTTGTGTGTGGTTATCACAATCAGTACGGAGTTTACAAATATGTGTGAGAAACACGACATGACTTGAACATTTTGAGATATTGGAAAATACAATAATTAACAAAATGCAAAGCGCAAAAAAGCAATTAGGTTGCATATAATACATCTAAGCAGAAAGCATACTAATTTAAATCAATAAGGAACAATAAGTTAATAGGCACATGCCCTAAGATGGCCTAGATAGGAAATATAAAACGCAATTAGAAGCGACATTGTTCAACACTTACCCAATATGGGGGTTACACTGAGTTTAGTTAAAACAGAATAAAATAATATTGAAAAATATCGTTACAATGGCGACAACAGTGGCTGAGGGCCAGACACACGCATAAAGTCGCGCCGCTGCTGAGTAGCAGTGACGCGAACATGCGCCCGTCATTCCAGCATGGGACGGGACGGTGTGCCTTCCTGCCTTGTCACCAGTCACCGGCGTGAGCGCAGGGCTCTAACCTGACGGTCCGCGGGAGACGACAGGGGCGAGGGAAGAAGAGGTCGCTACACCAACGAGTTCGGCTGTAGCGACCCAAGGTCACACGCATTGCGTTAAATAATGTCGTCGGCAATTTGGTTTTATATGTAGACAAAGATAATATTGCATATATGCCTAATTTAGTGTAAAAAATATTATTGTAAGTAATTATTTACGGAAATAAAAAGACGGAATGTTACAACGTTACAATTGGTAACATCAGTCATGTTGAAATGACAAATAATATGTATAAGTATGTAAATATGAGAACGACGTTGAAAGATGTGCACGTTAAAAGCGTACCTAATAAAAAATTAAAATAAACTTCAGAAATTAAAATAAGCCGTGGCAGCTAAGAAATGACCAGTCCCTACTGACGGCGCCTGTTCACGAACATGACGTATGAATCAGCACCATTCAATTCAACCGTTTTGAAGGAAGCTAAATGATCCAACACACGCGCCAACATCAGCGAAACATTAGAGTGAGTATGACATACTCTCAGCCGCCAGGGCACATTCAAGTCAATGAAAGACGTACCCAGTAATTAGTAGCTTTATATTATGTAAATATTGCTCACACATGTGCTTTGCAATTTTACCTAAGAGATTGAATTTATACAGTGCCATGATCATTTTAACAAAATTTTAGAATGATTGTCAATAAGTTTATGCGCCCTTGTCGAGCCTGCTCCACCAGCTGCTGGTCCTGACCAGCGTTGAGCCAACATTTTCATCAACGATGTAGTCACCCAACTTATAATAATAAGCTTAACTTTATAGTGTGCGTTTTATACAAGAATTAAACTTAGGTTTAGGTTTCAAGAAATTTATTCTCAATAAAAACATAACAAACATGTCGCTTACTTGAGAACAATAACTATTACTTAATTAAATACTAATATTAGGTTCGACAACATCCGTCACAAACTAATTAGAAACTAACCGAAACTCGACCCACCCAAAGCATTCATTTTTCAAGTCATGTCCGGTTTTCAATTAGAAACAGGCTAAGCTGAGTTTTGAATGCAATGAATGAGTGAAGGTTTCGTAGGCGTGAGGTTTTCTTATTGTATAACTCTAAAAATGTGCTCCTACAAACTCTATAAATGTGTCCTGGTTTTTGGTGCAACTAGTAAACTTGCTCGTCGTGTGCTTCGTTGACCAATTGGTCTAGGTTGGGTAAGTGTGATATTTGTGTGAATACTTTTGTTAAGTACTTTTCTGATAAAGATACATGTGTTATAAATATAAAGTTGCTTTATGTTCATTATTTTTGTGTCTCTGTATACTTTTGTCGTTGATGTTAAGTAATAGTTTAAATAGCATATTTATAAGTTTATTCTGGGACTGCTATTTAAATACAAGGTAAGGTGATCGTGTAACCTTATTTCATTCATATTATTTATGCATATTAAAAAAAACAAGGGACCTAAAATTGATCCCTGTGAAACGCCATCTGTTATAGGTCTTGCGCCACTTTGATGATTACCAAGTTTAACCACTTGCGAGTGGATGGTTAGGTATGATTCGAACATTTTTAGAGCATTAATAATAATTATAATAAAAATAATGGCAACACCGAGTCAACAAAACGTCTGAATTTCCAATTTTGCAAAATATTATCAGTGAAACTAATTTTGACCAAATCCTACAATAGCTTTTCAATAGAAACCAAACCTGAAACTTGAAACAAACTTTAAAACCAAAAAAAGTGACCCTAACACGAAATAACAAAATGTAACAAATTTTATTAAAAACGACAGAATCGGAGGTGACATGACAGATGTCACCTCCGATAAAAATAACATGAACAAGAACTGACGAAATTTAAAAATGAGGAAACTATGTTGTCGAGATCAGCCGCACGTCAAGCACGCCCACCACCTCCGGACTCATCGCTCAGCTCCGCCTCGCCGCCGCCGGTACCCAGCACTACTGTGAGCGCTGTGACGACACCAGCCGCGGTAGTTGCGTCGAGCTATTCTCCCCGCCCACGACGCCACCACCTGCTCGTCGACGAGGAGGACGCCGGCCGCCGGACGGCTTAGGACCTCGAGGCCCACCGGCGTCTGATAGGGTCCCAGCTCCCGGCGGAAGTGTGCAGCGCATGAGATGGACACGATCCATCAATAAAAACGTCATGCGCTCATACTATGGGGCTACAGAGGGGGGAAACAATCTGACCGCGTACCGTGTTCGGATGCTCTCTCTTTTTCAGGTACTTGAGCCAGCTGTCAACGTTTCGACATAACGACTGTCGGACCAGGTGCGGGTCATCCAAATCAAATGTTGGATGACACTGTGCTTGATCACCTGCGAAGTAAAATGCAGAGTAGCCATGTCATCGCCCCCCCGTCGCAGACTGTTGTGGTACTACCACAGTCCAACACAAATCAAGCTGACGAGGGATGTGATGAAAGAGCTACAAACGTAAGTACCCAGTGCAATGAGAAATTGAGGAGTGCTTTGGAGTGTGCGATTCGGGAATATCGGTTCATGTCGCCCGAACTTAGACCACGCTTACCTCGTTTGCCCATGCAGAACAAAAATAGGGCGCTGGTGGCGGTCCTGGATTCGCAGTTATGAAACTATTTTGATGACTGCGAAGACCTCACCGATACTCATTCGATTCTGTACTGTGCGGCTGTAGCGGCATGTCGTGTAGATCACGTCAAATTTGCCTATGACTCTAGAGCCACGCGACCGAAACCAACCGTACCAGCTTGGCAGTGCAGAATTGAGCACCGTATTGGTGGAGCCAGAGCGCTCATCGGCAAACCAATCTGCTTCAGGGACGGCAATATTCGTCCAAGAGTGATGCGCTTTATGAGGCGGGCGTTCTCAGGGACTGATATTAGATCTCAGAACTATCTGTCCTGCGTCACAGAGTGCATCGACTTCCTGAAGCAGAAAGTGTATGCATGGGCTAACCGTATTCGTAGGTATAAGCGGCGAGTAGAGCGATACACTCAGAATCGCACCTTCCAGAGCGATGAAAGGTGGGTTTATAGGGGTTGGAAGCGACCGAACCAAGGTGTGGCTGACACGTGCCTGCCAGATGATGATGCCATGTTTTCTTTCTGGCGCAGTATCTAGTCGGTGCCTGTCAGTCACACCGAAGGTGATTGGGCTCGGGAAGTCGAGCGAGCCTGCAATCCAATACCAGAAATGGGGGCTATTATCATCTGCCCCCAAGATGTAGCTCTTACAGTCCGTCCGTTGCCTAACTGGAAGTCCCCAGGCCGGACGAGCTGCAGAACTTTTGGATTAAATGGTTTACAAGATCGCACGCTCGCTTGGCGGCCCAGTACCAGACGGCGTTGGAGTTTGGTTCGCTACCCCAGTTCCTAACAACAGGAGTTACCCACCTACTTCATAAATCTGGTAGCACCGCGGAACCAAAAAAATATAGGCCGATCACGTGTTTACCGACGGTCTATAAAGTGCTTACATCCATTTTGAGAGCTAAAATTAACAAACATATAGACATCAACTCCATCATGTCTGCCTCTCAAAATGGATGTAGGAACGGGTCCCGCGGTACTAAGGAGCTACTCCTCATTGATATGGCCATTAGCCAACAGGTTCGTGGTTCCCGAAAGGATCTGTCGACATGTTGGATAGATTACAAGAAGGCCTATGACTCGGTGCCACATACGTGGCTCATGAGGGTGCTGGAGTTGTATAAAGTAGATGCAACTCTGCGCACCTTCTTGATGTCATGTATGGGGCGATGGAAGACGGTCCTTCGTTATCCAGGATGTCGGAATATCCTGAGGAATAGCGAGCCGATAAGGAACGAGCGAGGCATATTTCAGGGCGATAGTTTGAGCCCGCTTTGGTTCTGCTTAGCCTTGAATCCTCTAAGCACACTGCTGGAGGTTTCAGGTCTAGGCTATCGGCTGAGGAGAGGTGGTCAGGTTATATCTCACCTTCTGTACAGGGATGATCTAAAACTCTTTGCCCCCAACAATTTGCAACTAATGGAGCTACTGAAAGTAACTGAAACTTTCAGTAGCGCCATCAGGATGGAATTTGGTGTGGACAAATGTGCGGTCATGCATGTAAAGCGAGGGGAGATTGTGGAATCCGTGGGAACCCAACTCTCGGATTCCATAAACGTCAGAGCCCTCTCCGCATCCGAAACCTATAAGTATTTGGGTATGTCGGAAGCGTTGGGCATCAATGGTACTGACATGAAGCAATCGTTGAAGGAGCGCTTCTTTGGCCGCCTGAAGAAAGTGTTAAATAGTCTTCTGTCAGGCGGAAACAAGGTGCGCGCCTTTAACGGTTGGGTCATGCCAGTTTTAATGTACTCTTTCGGCATACTCAAATGGACTCAGACCGAACTCGACACCCTGGATAGGAGAATCCGTACACTGCTGACTGCAAACCGAATGCATCACCCACGGTCATCGGTAATGAGACTGTATATCCCGCGAAAGTGTGGTGGTCGAGGCTTTTTAAACGCTAAGACCCTACACAATCGCGAGATATGCAGTCTCAGGGAATATTTCCTAGAAGCCGACGTGGGGATGCATCGTGATGTGGTCGCGGTGGACAAGGGCCTCACCCCGCTCTCATTGGCTAAAAAGAACTGGCGCAAACCTGTAGTGCTTGACACTAATGATCGCATGGAAGTATGGCAGAGTAAGGAGCTTCACGGACGCTTTTTCCTGGCCCTACATGGACCCGATGTAGATCTTCAAGCGTCCGTAGCCTGGCTGCGTTTCGGTGACCTCTTTGGAGAAACCGAAGGTTTTGTCTGTGCAATTATGGACGAAGTTATGATGACGAACAATTACCGGAGATTTATTGTGAAAGACGGCACGGTTGACATCTGTCGGGCATGTCACAGTCCCGGGGGAATCAATAAGACACATTATCTCCGGTTGTTCTCGTCTAGCTAACGAAGAGAACTTGCACAGACACAACCTTGTAGCCAGGATTATCCATCAGCAACTTGCTCTGAAATACAGCCTTGTGGAATCGGAAGTGCCGTACTTCCGATTCCACAAGGCTGTATACAGGTACGTGCCCGACCCAGTTCTCGAAAATGGAAATATCACATTGTACTGGGATCGATCCATCATCACTGACAGGACTATTGTTGCCAATAAGCCTGATATAGTGGTGGTGGATCGAGTAGAGCGGCGCACAATGATTGTTGACATAACGGTCCCGCATAAAACCTCGTGAAAGCCGAGAAAGATAAAGAAATCAAGTATCTTGATTTGGCTCGCGAGGTTGTCGACATGTGGGACTCATTAATCATTGTGCCGATAGTCGTGACAGCCAATGGCTTAATAGCCAAGAGCCTCGACAAACACCTGAGGAGGCTATCGTTGGGCAGCTGGATCAAGGGCTTGATTCAGAAAGCGGTACTTCTGGACACGGCTCGCATTGTCAGGAGGTTCCTCTCTCTGGAGCCCTGACCGCCGGTAGCTTGAACCCTGTTCTTGATACCGATGGGATTCTATTTTTTATATTTTTAAATGATTTTTTTTAATGATATTTGAAAAATATTTAAAAATGTAATTTATAAGTTTTTAAATGTAATAAAGGAGATTATAATAATAACAATATTTTATTTGCTCAATAATAATTAAAAATTAAATTAAAATTAAAACCAGGCATTATAATGTCAACAAACACATACTGTCAAATTTGAAATCTAAAGTGTAGTGTCATTAAAAAATTCTTTAATTGAATAATAACACTTAGCAAGTAATAGGGCTGTCAGTTCTTTTTTAAATTTTTGTATTGGATATTTTTTTAAACAATCTGGTATGTGGTAGGACCCATTCCGAAAACACTTTTCTCAAGCAAAGCTGTATTATTATAGCTAAATTTTTTTATTAGGTTCCGATATTGGCTTCTGACAGGTCCTTCTCTAGTTCTGTTTTCTGACACTGTTAAAAAGAAATTTTTATTTTTCCTTAGAAAAATTGAAATTTCCAAAATGTACAATGCCGGAAATGTTAGCACTTTTAGGGATTTAAACATAGGTACACAACTGTCTGTCATTTTCAGGCCACATATTGCCCTTACACAGCTTTTTTGGGCCTTAAACACTTGTTCTCTCAAACTACAATTACCCCAGAATACAATTCCAAATCGCAGAATTGATGCTACCAAACCATGATAAGCTACCAATGTTGTAGTTGCACTCACTTTTTTACTCAAGTTGAATAGCACATATGCAGAAGTGCTTAGCTTTTTACACACCTCTTCGGCTTGGGGTTTCCATGTTAACTGACTGTCTATCAATATTCCTAAAAATTTTGCTTCTGTTACTTTGTCAATTTTCCGTCCGTCATATTCTATAGCCATTTGTTGTATTTGTTGTACAACGCTCACCGCGTTGATAGAAATGCATTATTGTCGTCTTCGAAAAAAATATTATTATTAAATTATTTATGTCAAGCCAATTTACTATGTCCCTAAGTGTATTATTTATGTCATATTCATACTTTTTTGCGTCAGTGCATTTTATTAATGCGGTGCTATCATCAGCAAATTGGCTGCTGAATGTTACGTGGCAAGTCATTTATATAGAGCAAGAATAGTGGTGGGCCTAATACACTGCCCTGTGGTACACCGTATCTGATGACTCTGTATTCAGATAAATATTTATTTTCACGTTTAGTCTTCACGCAATTTTTTGTTATTTCCGTGTACTGTTTCCGGTCACTAAGGTACGATTTTATCAGGTTTAGGATGTTACCTCTGATACCATAAGCATTGAGCTTATTGAGCAAGGTTTCATAATGGACACAATCAAAGGCTTTGGTCATATCAGTAAAAATTGCGCATGTATGTATTTTATTGTCTACGTTTTTCATCACATTATTTAGTAACTCGAATATCGCTGTGTTAATACCTTTGTTTTTCCTAAAACCCTTCTGTTCATCACATAAAACATTGTATTTATTTAGAAACTTATTAATCGATTCATAAATTATCTTTTCTATGACTTTGGAGAAAACAGGAATTAAGGCTATTGGCCTGTAGTTAGCGAAGTCTTCGCTATTGTTCTTTTTTTTAAAGTGGCTTGATGACAACTGTTTTTAAGGCATTTGGAAATACACCTGAGCAGATACATAAATTTATGATATGACTTACATGGACAACAATACAATCAGACACATATTTTACAACTTTAGTAGCTATACCATCATACCCGACACTATTTTTATGTTTTAATGAATGCTCTCATCACATCTTGGGGCAATACTGGAAGCATAAACATTGAGTGAGGATTGCTAACCAACTTAGTAGTCTCAGGTGAGTTTTTTGTGTTATGTTTTATTTGGTCAATGAAGTAGTTATTGAAAGCGTTAGCAATTTTTCTTGGGTCTCTAATAGTTTAATAATTTTTTATCTAATAATAATCTGCCAAGAAATGTGGGTGTACAGGTACACCTCTGCCCAACCCTTCGGGGAAACAAGGCGTGATGTTATGTTATGTTAATCTGCCAAGATGCCTTTGATTTGTTACTAGAGGTGTTAATGTAATAATTGTTTTGTGCTTTTTGGGTCAACTTAATAACTTTCCGAAATCTTTGCGAGTAATTTTTTAAGTTATTCTTATTGTCACTCGATGGACTATACCTATAATTCCATAATAAATGACGCTGTTTTCTACTGCATACACGTATACCTCGCGAAACCCATTTAATATTTTTTGACTGAATAGTTACTAGCTTGTAAGGAAAGCAGAGGTCGTATAATAAACGAATATTTTCAAGAAAATAGTCATACGTATCGTTGGCATCTTCGGTATTGTATATGTCGCAAAATTATAGACATTGAAGATAGTGTTGAATCTTACCAAGTTATCCACTGATATATCTCGAGTCATATTATTTCTTTTTAACGTGTCTATGTTGAAGTCCCCGCATACAATTATTTTCTTATTTGACTTACAACATAATATTTTTAAAATAATGTCAAAATTTTCATAAAATAAATTCAGATTTTTTGAATTTGGTGGCCTATAAATACATATAATAATGAGCTGCTGATTAACCAGTTCTATACCGCAACATTCGATTGCATTTGTTATTGAATAGCGTGAAATGTTCAATAGCTCTTTATGTTCAAGATCGTTTTTAATCAGAATGCACGCAACTCCACGTTCTCGCATAACAGGCGGCCAACTTGTAGTTTGATATATTCAAAAGTTTTTCATGACCAAGCATCATAAAGTGTTCCGTTATACAGACTACGTCAATGTCTCTGTGATTATTGGATAACTCTTGGAGATGAACAGTTAGTAGGTCTGACTTATTTAAAAGCCGAATTGCCGGTAATATTAATTGGATGGAGAACCGTGTCAATTGCCTTTTTCAGGTCTATAAAGATACCTAAGCATATATTTTTACAGTGTATATTGTTTACGAGATCAATTGTAGCAGTAGTGGTATTACTTTTTGGTCTGAAACCCTAATGACGATCGGTAATAAAGTTGATAGAGTTTAAGTATGCTTCTAGTCGGTTGTGGAGGGTTTTATCTAATATTTTTGACATTATAGGTAATACTGAAATCGGGCGATAATTACCAGGATCAGTGACATTTCCTGGTTTGTAGATTGGAGTTACTTTTGCTACTTTTAATGTTTCAGGAAAGTTTCCATCGGCCAGTAATTTATTAAAGCATTTGCATAGGGTATTTACAATTAGATTTTTGGTACATTTTATTACTTTGGTATTAATGCCATAAATGCCCGTGCTACAGTTTGGATCAAGGTTTTAATAATTTTAAGTATCTCTTTAGCAGAACAAGGATTTAAACTGGACAGCTCTTCGAGGTCTTTAGGAGGAGTCACAAAAAGTAAGTAACGTGGAAAAGTAATCATTATAGATTTGACAGATGTCATTAGGTTCGGTTACCTTTTTTGAATTTACTACTAGTTTTGAATTTACACAGCTGTGATTTGTTTTATTATTTGTTAAGAAGTTTATTAGACTCCACTTTTTTTTTGGTATTTTATACATTTAGTAAATGCTTCATAGTAATAGGAATTTTAGTATTTTAGTCTTCGTAACTCTACTTTTTTCTACGCATGACTTTATCACATTTTCTAATGAGCTCGTAATTTTCGAGGGGATTTTACTTTCTTGAGTTTTAAATACATTTGAAAGTGATACGACATAGAAGATTTAAATATTACCATGTCGAAGTTGTCGTTCTTTATGTTAGTGCTGATATGGTCAATAATATATATTTTTTGGTTTGCGAGTCTCTTGCACAGTATTTTTTTGTTATTTTGTTCAGTAGCACGTACCCAGCCTCTTTAGTTGCTGCTGTTGTTAAGTCTCTTTGTTGGTTTTAGCTAATATATCGATGTCGCCGAAAACGATTTGCTGTTGTAATTGGGACTCATATACTTCAAGGAACTCCTTATACTCGTAGTTAGTGTTACCAGGGTTGTATATATGACTCCAATTACAAAAATATGACTTTCTAAGTGTACGCATAAATAATTATTTCCACCTGAGTACTTAGATTCCGAAAAACTATGTTTGAGATCATTGTGGATGAATTCTGAAACTCCTCCTCTTTTTGAGTCTGTTATATAGTTATAATAATGGGTTTAATTCTCAATTTGCAGTATCAAGGCTTGGGTTTCCGATCTTATCCTACTAGAGTGTGGTTTTTGGTAATGATTTTACGATGCATTTTAGCTCGTTCAACTTTCGGCTTTTCCGTATACTTCTAGCATTTAGGTTCAAATATCTTAGACGTGAGTTGTCTGTATTAATAGTGCGATAGTCATTAAGTGTTTGATAGGTGTTACAGTACATATCGGCAATTATATTGCCGCTGATTAATTGGGGTTTTAGGAGATTTTTATAACTTCTGGGGAGCTATTTTATTGTAACATTTTAATCATATTTTGTTCAACATTTCACCTGACACTGACCTGAAAATTGCAAAAAAACTTAGGAAAACTTAAAAATTCGCAGGCTACCCTAGCGCTTCCCTCATAATGGTAATAAGGAGAAATTAAACCTATCATTATTGCTTTTGGGCAGTAGGTACTATTTAGGCGCACCGGTGTGGGTGCGTTCTTTGTAGCGCCGACCAGCCCGCCGGTTGAACGCGTCCCAAAGGGTAATGGCCATCCGGCTAGCCGGGGATACCGCACTGTCCCCTGCGAGGCGGCGAGGCCTCCTTGCCGGATTACCGCCATAGGATCTGGAGGAAAAACCCTCGTGCACGTATGGGGGTGGCACGAGGAGGCAAAACGCCGGGGCGTAACTCCGCTGCCGCGAGAAATCACGGTACAGCGGATAGAGTTTCGGCGGGATCTCGACATGAAGGGTGCGATTGTCGCAACTCAGTCCTGGGCACGCCACAGTAGCGGCGATAAGTCCCCCCTTTAAGGAGTGGTTGGAGAGACGCCACGGCGTACTCACATTCCGCCTGACACAGGTCCTCACCGGACACGGTTGTTTCGAGAGGTTCCTGTTTCGCATAAGGCAGAAGGAAACGCCAAGGTGTCACCATTGTGTGAATCGCCCGGAGGACTCGGTGGCGCATACGGTGGTGGTCTGCCCAGCTTGGGTGGAGCACCGCCGTGTCCTCGCGGAGGCGATCGGTCCAGGCCGTGGTGCGAAGCTAGAGGAAATGGAAAGCTATCAACTCCTTCTGCGAAGCAGTAATGCTCACGAATGAGGAGGCGGAGCGCGTGAGGCGAGCGTGCGGACGGCGAGCAATGGGTAGCTCGCCGTCCAGTTAGTCGTGTTCCACGAGCGCCTCAATGAGATGTCAGCACACAATGACGGGGTCCGTCAGGGACGACGCCGCAGGGTCGCGGGAAGTTCGAAAGAGCTACCGTGGCCCTGGTTCAGGCAACGGAAGGAACACGGGTAGGTTTTGGTCAGTAAAAGTCTGACACACCCTCCCGCTCCACCTAGAGCGGAAGAAGTCATTTGTTGATTTCCCACCCAAAAAAAAAGTACTTACACACTTAAATCAAATTGTTCTATTATATTAAAGATGATTCAAAATGATTCAAAAGGTACCAAAATCTTTATGAAAATTGTGAGACACTCATATTAACTTACATTTATTTAAATAGACGAAATGCTAAATAAACGTTTTTTCTTTCATCTATTTAACTGATAATTGTTGTACTGCTGAAAAGCAAATCTTTAGTTACCTCTGTCTATTATCCACATCCAATTATCTAATTTTCATGTAATCCCTTATTATTTTCCTTAGATTGAATGTTTTGACATTTTTTATCTAACATTGTCAACTGTCAGTTTTTCTTTTTCTATGGTATTAGGGTAAGAGGTCATCTATTCATTGTGAAGCTATTGTAAAACTAGAGTAAAGCCAAGTTACTCACTTTAAGCCAATTTATTATTATATATTGTTTCTGGCGGAAAAACAAATATGAAGTATTTGGATTTATATTTGATAAACTAAAAAGTCACTTCTAGAAGAACGGCCAGGGACTATAAAAGGCAGCTGTGAGTTTTCACCAGGTTCTTTTGACTCGCTCTTTTAGCTCGCTCTTTTGGCTTCTTTCCTTTCGTACTTCTTCTTCTCTGTCTGTCTTTTAGTTTCTAAAGCTGCTTAAATATACACCAATCTTTATTTCTGAGTTCTGAACATTATAGTTTTAATATATAATGAATTAAAAATACATCAGTGAAACTTCAGTGAATTCATTTCATCATAGACTTATCTTGTGTGTGAATGTGTTCTACTCTCTCATCTTTACCTCCCACCCTCACCCTCCCACTCACTGACCGGGCTGCGAGCCGGTGGAGCGGCTGACGCGAGGTGCTTCGCGACGGGCTGCGGGCTGGTGGAGCTGCCGACCCGAGCTGCTTCGCGACGAGCTGCGGGCTGGTGGAGTGCCCGACGCGAGCTGCTACGCGACAGCGAAATGCTTCGCGACCGTGAGCTCATATAGCGAAGGGCTACGGGCCGGTGGAGCGGCCGACGTGAGCTGCTTCGCGACCGACCGCGGACTGGAGGATTGGCCGACGCGAGCTGCTTCGCGTCATCTAATCGATTTTAATCTTAATTTCTATTTTTACTTACCATTTCTATTTATTATTCTAAATTTATATCAACTAGTGACCACGTTTGGCCAGCCAGCCAAACGTTACGTTGCAACTTTTTATGCCATTAGCTTTGCGGATTAGGTAAATCAATTATGTTCACTTTGAAGAGGGCTTGGGTGAAAGGTCGTTTGAATAATAGATTACTTTTGTAGGTAGCAAACGATTCGACCCGATACGCTTATAGCGCCGGCCTTGTGATTTGCTTTCAGTTTCCGTTTAAGGCGTATGTACTACATTACTTCTAACAAAACTTGTAGGACGAGGAGTCCCAAACTCCTAAGAAGGTAACTTACGCACAACGTTTGTATAGAAATGTAAATGATTTTTGACAAAGTTTCCTTCTCAGCTTTATCTTAACGGTAGTGCCTCGGTACCTTTTTGTATAAGTTTCTACTATTGGAGCGAACGCTGCGAAGTTTTCATCTTCCTTAATAAAGCTAACAGGCAGTTAAAGGTTGAAAGAACAAAGATTTGGCGCAAATTAATTCCGTTCCGGAAGTAGGCAAGTGAAGGGGTAATATTTTTATACATTAATGAAGTCAGTTAAAAACTAGGTCAGGCTTTCTAAAGACTGGAACAAAGGTATCGCGCCCTTATTCAAATGGAAAAAAAAACATTTTCTTCCATTCAGAATAAGGTCAAAATAACAATGACAAACCACCATGTTTGTTGTAGGCAGTGATAGTTGCGAGGTCATTGAAATTGAACAGCGTTTTATGTTATAAAAATAAAGCCCTATACTCGGGTGAGGTACCCAGAGGGATAAATAGACGAGTGGGTACATTTCCTACACCCACAGCTCGTCAATGACGGTATTTATATAATTTCGGTATTTTAACATTATCTGATAAAAACGTAAACATATGCATCAGGAAACCTACCTGTGGATGGCAGTACAAGGGAGAGTGGTACAAAACGATCCCTCGGGATAAAAGGATTATCAACTGTTTTACCGACTTTAGTAGCTCCATCTAGTTGTTTCAGTGTAAATAGTCTTCGCCACAACGGTTTTAATATACTGACAAAGTGGTGTGAGCATTACGGTAGATTTTAATGAAACAAAATAAAAATAGTTTTGTTTGATGTAAGGTAAGCAATAATTCAATCAGATGTTGTTTTAGTTTATGTCATTATACTGTAATAGGAGTTTTTTCGTTAGTTTCCAATATTATTAAACAATATAATCAGCAATTATCGATTGTTGTAAATGAACACCATTAGGTTGGGAATTGATGTTTTTTTATTTTATAATTAAGCATTTGGGGTATAACGATCCTCTAGTGTGAGGGCACATTGCTATGTCCATTATTTGTGTTTTAAAATGCACTATTTTGTAATTCATTTTATTGAACTGGTTAACAATAATTTAGTTAAGTAATTCTTATTTTAAAATAACCACTATTAATCATGGATGTTGTGTTTTTATATGAAATTAGAACAGTAAGTTATCTAATTATATTTTGTTTCAGGAACAATACCTCGAAATTACTTAAAAAACGCGCCAAAATTGGAGCAAAATTTCCATGGCAAATATGTAAAACGTGGCATGCCGTAACTGCCAGTAAGCAATTCTCCGTTTTCCATTCCACACAATTTCGAGGTGCCAGTCTTGGGGAGCTAACGCCAAGTATTTAGTCAAGAACCGGAGCTTGAACTCTGCGAATATAACATGGAAACTAGGATGTACGGGTCAACACAAAGAAAATACATATCAGAATCGTCTTCAGATGGATATGATGATGAATCAGAATGTTTTTTCGATACTGAATTTTTTTCTTAAGAGTAAGAGGCATGTGCTAGTGTTGATCCCGATGACCCTGACGACTTCACGTGCGACTTTTGTGTGGAAGACCGTTTTCACTATGTAATAAAAAAATAAGTCCATAAAACAGTTTATTATGAGCATATTATTTGCGTTATTTTTATAATTTTTTTTTTTTTAATGTTTGATTCTTATTTATTACAATGGTCAATTTAAGCAAAGTTTTATTCAAGTATAAGATGCATAACTTTTTGTTATGCATCTTATACTTGAATAAGATGCATAACATTATAATTAAATCTTTTTTTGTTTCTTTGTTTGTATTTTTTTTTGCTTAAATACACTACATTTACTTACAATTTTATTATAAATTTTACCTAACATTAACTGAGGGGTTAGTTGATCCCGGGATCATATTCCCCAACCTCAGGGATCATTTTAGACATCCGGGTGTACAAAATGATCACTTACTGTACCTTGACAAAACATTATATGTTTAAAGATCTTCTTAATAGAATCCTGATCTACTCTTACTAAATTATAGGCATTACAGAAAATTTATCAATTTAACAAAATTCACTGTCTAGGTACATTTTATATCTGTTTTCCATAAGAGGGATCATTTTGTACTACTTTCCCCAACTTGGAATCCACCAAATTGAGTGCTTTGATTTTATCATTTGTCTAGAATAGGTATAAGTACCTATTATATACAAATGATAGGTATAGATATTTAGTATAGATTTAAGAATCAGAAATTCTTATTATAAGTCAGCTTAAAGATGTGTTCAATTTTATATCCCCTATTATCGTCGTTGATTTTTCAATTACAATCTAATAAGGTTTTTCAAACAATAATTGTTGGATAAAGTGGTGACTAATAAACTTAAAACCTTAAATATCTACAGATGAATGTATTACACACACATCCTACAGACGTATCTAAGGCGATGTTATAAGTCACAATGTCTTAGGGCGAATTTCACCCAATGAAATCGAATGCGATCATAACATGAACTACGTAGAAGATCTGTGCCGATCGCACTCTTTTCCACTGGCGAAATCAGCCCTAAGTAGGTACCATACCTTTTGGAACAGGCTATACGTACAAGTAAGTAGTGAGAGTAATTTGTAGAAACCGTACTTTGGCACGTACTTACAACTTGACAAAACATCGAGATTTCCTTATTATTGAACCTTTCGAAATAAATGATGGTGAATACCGCGTAGAATTTCAGAAGCACAACGCGGTCACACAAACTGACACGAAAAGCTACTTTTATACCTACATAACATAATATCACGCCTGTAATTCCAGAAGTGTTAGCCAGAGGTGCACATTCAGTACACCCACATTTCGCCTGTTATGCATAAGCCCCATGTAATAGGGGGTGCGGCTATTGCCATCAACCGCGCACAAATCCAGACTCCGGGCTGCTACTGAGAAATTCTAGATAGAAAACCCAATAACACTTTGCCCGACCTGGTTATCAAACCCAGGACCTCATGCTCAGCCGTAGCTCTTGCGACCACTAGACCAACGAGGCAGTCACTAAGAGGTACTTCGAAGTAGTTTTATTTATAATTATTATGGATGTTGTTATTATTATGAAAGAAAATAAAATTAGATAAAAGTTTTATTGTGGCCCGATATTCAACAAAGCGAATGTTTTGTACCGCAACAAAACTTTTGGAGTCGGGCGGTACTTTATCTTACATACTGAATAGGTAGTTGATATAAAAGATTTAATTTTATTTAAAATAAAAACAGGCGCTCCAAACGTGACCATAAAGTGTACATTTTGTGAATGTCCCGTCCCTACTTACTTAATTGTAAATATCCATTTAAGTGGTGATGCGGCACGAGCGGAGCACGTTTCTGCCAAATTATCCTAAGCAAAGATTGTTACTGTTCAGAAATTAACAATTATAAAGCTGAATTGCTTTATTTAGGCATCTTAAAGAGATTGTTAGGGAACACAAAAGGCTCTCGCTTTCATTCGAGCGACAAAATGCGCTTCATTTCGTCTTTTCACAATGTAATTTGAAGTGTAAACAATTAGTTGGAAGGGCCCTGAAGTTTTCTCCTTAATGAGATTAGTTTCCGCTTGTAGGCAGGAAATCAATTTGCTGGCATCCAGCCATGCTGATACGTTCCCCAGCTCAGTGTTCGGTAACAGTCTACTAAGCTTAATATTGCTAGTCGGCTTTTCTGCAGTAATACAACAGACCTATAAATTCATACTCAGTACTTAGATAGTTGAAGTAAAAAAGCAATATGAGATTTGGTATTTTCTAAAGAAAGGATGCTTTTTCCATATACCTGTATTAAAAAGAATACTTAGTAAGTAATAATAACACGTTCGTATCTACCTATTCAATAATAGGTAGGTACTATATATTAGTTGGAAAAGACTAATTAACCATGTCATCGTAGCTTATTCTTCACTCTAATCTTTAAATCCAATTCAATTTAATTTAATGCGATGTTAAGGCAAAATGAGACCATTAAGAAAAATGAGATCGTGTTTATATTTGACTGAAATTCTTACCTAAGTGCCATTAGATAACGCGGCTTGGTGGCGGAGTCAAAATTAATTACTCACTTACCTATCTAAAGAGTTCGTTCTCCAAAAGACATAAAATTTAAAGTTTTCTGTTTGAAACAATGAGCATCGCGCTAGCGACTCGCAAGAAGCAACCCATCATTGTACAAAACATCATAACGAGTTACATTTAAAACTCTCTCGGTTAACATTAAGATAATCTTGCATACGTGACACGGGTGTGTATGAAGTTAACGACATGATTGGTTTGACTTTAGCTTTAGCTCCATCTCTCTAACAGTGCAGAGCTGAAAAAACTATTGTTGTAGCCACAATGCTGTAGTTGGTGTGTTTTTGCATGTCAATCAAGGGCGTTGTACTTTCTGAATCCGAACAATCTTATATATCCGAAAACTATGTACCTATATCGTTATTCATTGAAATGTTGATAACAACGATATGAAACCTATCGATTGAGGATGTTAACGGACATTATTTATGTTGTCGTACTAGAATCTTTAAATACCTAGTCTTGCCATTAATATTGTCACGAAGATTTTATTTTATTTTATGGCAAGTAATATTTATTACGTTAACAGTGTGTTAGTTTAATACATAAATATAAAACAATTTAAAATATAAAAAGCTTATACGAAGTGGTCTCCATTGGCTGCAATACAGTCCTTTAAACGTTGAGGCCAGTTATCAATAGAAGCACTAACTCTTTCCATGGGAAAATTCTTCACTGCCAATCGTATGGATTGTTTTAGGGACTCCAAATTAACATGGCGTTTAGAGCAAGCCATACTCTCTAAAACTGACCATAAATCATAATCCAGCGGATTAAGATCGGGACTAGACGTCGGCCAGTCTTCATCTCTGATGAAGTCCGAAACGTTCACTTCCAACCAAGACTGCGTGGACCGAGCTTTATGACCCGGCGCCGAGTCTTGTTGGAAGGACCATACTTGGTTATTGAACATGGTGTTGTTAAGGGGCTTAACTACCTTTTCAAGAATGGTATCTTGATACACTTGTGCCGATGTTTTGATACCTTTTTCACAAAAATATGGCTCAGTCACTCCTTCATAGCTAACACCCCACCAAACCATCACTGAAGTCGGCTAATGCCCACGTTGCACTCTGTCGACTAATTGGGAAGCTTCCTTAGAGCTTTAAGCATAAATACGGTCATTTTGTTTGTTAAAATGTTGCTCAATTGTAAAGATTTTCTCATCCGTAAACAAAAAAATTCTGTGACCTCCCTTTGCGTACCGCTTCAGTAATTGTTTCGATTTTACCACCCTATTCTTTTTTTTAATTATCAATTAAAAAATGACCAGTGCGTCTCTTATAGGCTGCAAGTACTAAGTCATCTTTTAAATACGCGACATGGTTCTGGGTGCTATCTTCATCTCCCGAGATAAAATCTTTTGCTTTCAGACAGGATTTCTTCGAATTCTTTCCCTTACTGCTTTGACCACCTTTTTCGTACGAACACTACGTGGACGGCCAGATCTTTATCTGTCAGAAACAGAGGTCTCATTGTACCTTTTAATAGCCCGGTGCACATGGAGAGTTTTAAAAATTTCAATTGGCTCCATACCAACTTTGTGTAATGCAATCACAGCGATTCGGTGCTCTTTATCACCCCACTCCATTTTAATATCGCAAAATATTGTATAATGTATTGGCGTCAAAATTAGAAAACTCAATGAACAATCGTATGAAAATTATAGATTCCAAATTCAAATGTAATATCTTTCTTATTTTTAACTGCAACAGTATTTATGGCCAGACTAAGTAAATGTAAGTACTTATTATTAGGTTAATGACCGCTAATGGCTCAAACCAACAATAGGTAATGGATAACAGCTCCACTTGTGGACGATATCGTTGCTGCCAACCGATTGGCCCATTGGGCTAACTAGGCATAAATATCTACTTACGATTTGCTTGCCAAGATAAAATACTTTCCTGGGTTTTCATGATAATCCAGTTTACCGTGAAAAACGAATACGAAAGGTCCAAAACTTTGTAATAAGTGCTTACATACCTAAGTACACATATTTAAAATTTCCCATGTAACTTACCCAATATATTCCTTTAATATTGGATCATTAGCATATCCATGAATTTTAAATGTAGTTTTTTCTTTGCGGGTCGAGGAATAGGATTCGACAGTTACCCTCTCATTTAAAATCGCGTGGGAGAAGGACGAAAATTCAGTGCTCTGTGGTTTTTTCGTAATGTTATCTTTAGTAAATATGGGTGAGGCCGGTCGGTTTATTAAGTGGGTGCGTGCGGGGTTGGGGTCGGACTTGAGACACGCCGCGGCGTGGTTGGCCCCCGCCCGCCCCACGCCGCCTGCCTCAGCCGCGCCGTGCTCGCAATATCCGGTACTGATCCGCAATATCACCCTGTATGGATTTAGGACATAAAATTTAATGATTATAATAAAACCATAACTGTTCTATCAATATATTACGCCGCTGGATCGAATTTTTCAAAAAATCTATTTTCATATCGCATCTCAATTATTTTTGACAACCCCATAGAGGTCATTTTCCTGAGGTGTTCAATGTGACTAGTTAGGTAATTGTTTTATAAGGGTAATGTCTTGGACGGGGAGCCCAGAGGATTTTTGATCAAACATAAGAAGTTGATAGCTGAGTAGTCACGGCATGATAAGAGAACACCGAAAATATATTACTCTATCGTGTGTTATTACTTCCCAGAATTTAGAGGATAGGTTCACGCTGGTTGCCGCACAACCTCACCGATGCTCGGAATCAGGCCCGGGTGGAATGGTGCCGTGATATGATAAACAAATTCGAAGCAGGCTCGTCTCAGCGTGCTTACGACATCATTACAGGTGATGAGTCTTGGATTTATCAATACGATCTAGAAACGGAGCGCCAGTTGACGTTTTGGGTGCTTCAAAACGAAGCAACGCCTACCAAAGTGAAGCGATCTAGAAGCGGGGGAAGATTTGATCGCGAGCTTTTTCAATTTGACTGGCTACTTGATGTCAATTCCTCTAAGGAATCAAAGAAGCATCAACGCTGAATGGTATACTTCCAAATGCTTGGCAGAAGTTTTCTCTGTTGTGAGCAACAAGCGACCAAACACAGGGTTCCGCGAGCTACTGCTCCACCACGACAACGCGCCTTCGCACACCGCGCTCAAAACGAGGGACTTCCTGGACTGCTGTCCAGGAAGGTCCACGAAGTCCCTCAAGCAGGAAAAACTCCTGGGTCACCCTCCTTACAGCCCTGACCTAGCACGGTGTGACTTCTTTTTATTTCCGAAAATTAAAAATCTGCTCAAAGGGACATAATTTTCGTCGCAAGAAGATGCGCCTGTCAGCGTTCGCGCAGGCTGTAAACGAGGTGTCTACGGCGGACTGGAAAAAGTGTTTGTGAAACTGGTTAAGACGTATGAAGCTTTGTATAGTGGCTAATGTAGAGTACTTTTAAAAGATTGAATAAAACGATGTTTACTTAAAGAACATTTATTTTTATTTTCGCAAAACTTTATGAGTGTCCCGCTTATATATTCACTATCAGGATATACATTATCGCACAGAAATTATTCTGTACATAGAAGCGCCCTTTTTTTTGGGTGGGTGATCTAAAAATCAAATAAACGTTATTCACCCTGAATATCCTTTTAAAAATTATCTAAATCTGAGTTTTCAATGTTGCCAGATTTATCGAAAGCCCACAATCTATTCATCAGCAGGGCTACGCCGCACACCATCATACCAAAATCAACGGCTCTGAAGATAACTTTATTTTTGGTCCATTTTCGATATATGATAGTGGTCTTCTAACCACAGGGCTCTTATCAGATTCATTCATCATGCCACACCTACTCAGGTACTAACTTTCTGGTACTAACTCGCCCTGCATATGCTTCCTCAAAAACCCTTTACAACTGTCTCTCTACTTTTTTATAAAATGTCATTTGGACGTTTATAACACGTGCGATATCCTTTCCTACTGTTGATATTTAAAATCCATTTGTCTAGACAGTGTGTTTCTGACTTGGTTTTTTATTTGTATTGGTATCTGCCCCACACTTACCCACAATAAATTTATTTGCGTATTCATGATTTTACGCCAGCTTTTAATAATGGAGCCTCCCGAAATAAAACATTAGACACAGTCAAATTCAGTTCTTATTAAAGGACGTATTATTCGAATTAAAATATTCAATGTACCTAATGTTTCCTTACAGGTAATCATGAGGATCAAAACGACAGACAATGGTAACATCACAGTGTACAATCGCCAGGACGTATCGTCACACGGAAATCCCGATAACAGAACTTGGTTATCTGTGAACATTGCAGAATCCAATTTACGTGAGAACACAACGGATTACTTGCAAGTTAGGAATTGTAACACAGTTTATAACTCTCAAAGGAATTTAGAGACCTTTGAGAATAACACGACTGCCAGGGGAACCGGTGCAGATAGTGAAGCCTCGACTCCGAGCGCGGAGTTAGTATGCAATCGACAGTACCGGATCAACAGCAGGCACGTGAATACCGTGCCGTCGTGCAATAACAGCAAGACGGCAAATCTGGAGAAAACCACAGCCACCCGTGCTCCTTGCGAAGGTTTCTTAAGTAGGTATTATTCATTAATCTTTCAAAAAAATAAAAATAAACTATCAGGAAAACTAAAATGTATCTACAAACTATTTCAGATAATACTAATGTATCTGCAGAACCTACGCCAATCGACGAGGAAAGAGCATTTGAGCATTCTGACACAGATGAGATGTCTGAGAACGGCATCCATCCCGTGCCAAGGGGAATAGTGAATCCAAATTATCCAGGCTTCCAACACTTAGCGCACACATTACAGGTAAAGTTTCACTTACAAAAAGAATCCTTGGAAGTGTTTAAACTTTGCTCGTTACAGCGACACAAAGGAAGCCCCAGTTGTTACTGAATGCTACTGGGTTGGGAACCGTGACTACTTATTTATATGTACATTTATGTGCGCTCCTACCAAGTTCTACCCTATTTATGTAACTCCTGCAGATTTACATTTTGTTAAGACACTTTCCTTCCAGAGTTTTATTAATATTATGCACAGATTATTGAAAACGTTTCGCTTGTTTTAGGATTATTCATCAAATATAGAAAATTTTTACCATTCAGAAAATGAAATGACTGATGATGATGTTGATGTAGAAATAACTGACCTGGCTTATGAACCCGAACCTAACCAAAATGGAACCACGGATTATAAAAATATCAACAACAATAATAACGTAAAATCAGATCTAGTGAAAACAACATTGTTGTCACCACAAAATAAATCTTACTTACAACAAAAATGTTTAGATAGTCAAATAAAAAATGATATACCAGACCTTTTAAAAACTATTTCTAAAAATAATAATAACAATGATGAAGCGTTCAATTATGATTTGAACTGCACGGATGCAGATATAGAAAATAACTTCCACGCCAAAGATATCATTGGTGATTTCAATAAAGAAATTGAAGACGAAATTAAACAATTACTTAACTACAATATCAACATTGAAGACGACTTAGAAGAATTACGCAAAGACATAAAAGACAATTTTGCAAAACCAATTGAAACTACTATTAATAATATAAGTGACGTTGTTAATCACGTTATTAAGAAATTAGTGGAAACGCAGTGTGATGAAAATGAGGATAGTTTGACTCAACAACAAACGATAAACAAAGAACTTAGTGAAATAAATAAGGAAAATGAAAAAAAATACCAAACAGAAATGAGTTTAAGTAGGCCTACGTTTTTACTAATAGATAATAACACCAATGGAAAGATTACGGACGCGTTTCTGTCAGATGGGAAGGACGAAATTAATGTTAACGATTATGACACGGAGAAGTTGAGCCTTAATGTAGAGAATACAATTAAGCAGCTCAGTACTGAGCTTAGAAAGATAATTCCAAAACTAGATGAAATGCGGGAACGTGATCGACTATGGGCCGAAAGTAAAAAAGAAACAGCTGTTATAGATGGAAATTCCAATGAGATAGCGCATAGTTCTAAAAGTTTATTGAATAATGTTCATACGCAAGACAAACCAGATGTTAGCAAAACTATGAGGCATACTGATAACCATGTTAGTATCAGAAGTAATAGCATACGGTCACCAAAGTAAGCATTTTTTATATTTTCAGTTTGGTTTCATGAATTGTCTCATTCCTATATTTTATATTTGTAAACTAGATATTACATAAGGACTATTAATAGTAACAAGTGCTAGTTTGATGCATTTGGGGTTACTTGAAAAGTTTGTAGTCTATCTAAGTATCATGGTTTTAAAACAGTGCAAACCTCCGAATGCAAATTCATTGCCTCATATAAGTTTAAAATAGATTTGACGCACCACGTATAACTCCTATAAATTAAGAAGGGAAGTACACACGACGTGCTCGGGAATTCCTTGTATCAATTTAATTTAGCCACATTGAATTGGTGGAATTCTTGCAAATGAGGCGTGGTACAACAATTTGTTTGAAATTGTGTAATAGTGTAATCGTGATCTAAAATGCATTCATACTTCAGTGAACCCAAGGCGGCCAGAGAGAAACAAAAAGAGAATACTTCAAGTCAAAACTCTTACCGCACTGCTCAAAGTAAAGCATCCGTCCGTAAAAATGATAACTCAAAAGATGTTGATTTGGGTAAGTTGGACATTTTACATAGTTTTTGTAAATACTTGCACCTTCATGTTATTTAATTTATTACACATAGTGCGTTAGACCTTTAGGAAAATGGGTATGTTCACGACTGTGTTTCCGGGATCCCGCACAGTGGTAGCAGCTTGCTAACGAACCAAGTTACAACAGAGATATTACTTCTTTTTGTTGGTACGCGCGGCTACATATCCAGTTATAATTTCCAGTATAAGCTGACCTCTCATAGTACGGACATCCTATACAATGCGAGATCAGCTTATCCAGGAAATATATAGCTTGATATCTAGCCATGTGCACCTAACTAATAAGGATGATTAGTATAGTATCCATTCTAGTATCGGTTTATTTCAGTTTAGTGTGTACAGGTATACATTCCTACCTATTATATATTAGTTATGTGATAAGGTAAGTTTCATTAGCATATATTTTACGTGAACTTGCCATGTCTTTGACTTTTACACTTTTAATATACTTACATCGTAAATGGTAAAAGTTGGTAGGTACCTAACTTTATCACTAGGCAATCTACCAAACCAACCTAAGAAGACAAGAATTATAGGTAGGTATCTACCTACTTTCTTGTCTGTCATTATGTAAATATGTACTGTACAATTAGCTATTCTAATGTCTTGTTGTATTGTGAGAGCAGACTGCCGGTTATGTTTGCTTGATAGGTAAAAAGCTGTTTACTAACTACCTGTTTTATTGTGTCTTATATTTTCCAGGGAGTTTTGACGTATACAATATTGAAACGGCGTTACCCAAATTAGATTTGGATGCTATTGAGAACCATTTGAAAGCTGCGAAAGAAGCTGAGAGACGGGTGAGTTCAATCAATTTAAGAAGTTTCTTATCTGCCTCTCACAATAAAACCCCAACCTGCCTAGGCCAATCCAACAAGTCACGGCGAGGTAAGTAGGTAGGTACATAATATACCTACTTACCTACAATCCACAAGTAAAAGTTAAATGATTAATTTCAAATAGGCGCACACATATCTTCAATAATGGCGGCACTTTTGAAAGACTAAATTTACAAATAAATAAAATTGATTCTAGTTGCCAATTGATATTTAGTGTAGCAATGTAGTTGCCCCTTCCAAAAGGTAGTTTCGTATGGAGAAGAATGGGCAAGAAACTCTAATATTTTGTGTACATACATTAATTATTTAAATATGTTTATTTAGGAATGTCAGGACGATGCATCACCATTGTTAAAAAATAATTTTACCTACATACAAAATTAAGCACCTAACATTTTAAATCTACACTGCTGATTTTTCTACACTTAATAGATAAAATAAAACTTAAACAATAGTTTAAATTCCGCGCTGTAAAGTTAACGGTAACCGCACATTCGCGTTTGATCCACGTCTGCCGCAGCCATGTGTAACAGTTAATTATCAATAGGTAGTACGTACAGCTTTCTAAGGTGATTCAGCGGCGTAGCAGGCTGCCAGTCTCTTAGTAAATACCGATTCATTCTGCAAGGTGTGCGATTGGTGCTTAGACTGCATTTTAAGTTTCAGTTGTTTTATAATATTGTAAATTAAGTTAAGTGATGGCGTCAATGCCTTATTTTGTTAACTCTGAACAAAGACATTATAAAAAAGATACCAGATTTTTATTGGATTTATACACTATTACATATGATAACCACGAATCTGTTGACAACATCTGTTGCTTGGTAAGTTTATTTTCAATTTTTTTATTTTTTCAAGTAATCTTCAAGTTCCTGCTCAAGCTCAACATAATGGATCTATTTTAAATGGAACACGTTTTGACCTTGTCCTAAATGTCAAAATGACAGGAATGAATGACAGGACTGCCATTTTTTTGTTTACTAAAGTTGATTTAACAGTTATCGTACATACATCCGTGCCATATAATTGCCAAATTAAAGAAGACTGACTAGTTTTTAATATGTTCGAAAATTTAGTTACTAACATTCGAAGGAAATTTAGCAAAACATCGGAAGAAATCCGTGAAAACGTGAACACAGATACGATAGAAAAATCTGGATTTAAACGAAGTTTACATCTCTTCAAGACGAAGTTGTTCAATAAAAGTGACAGTGAAAATGTTCACGTAGTAAATTGTGACGATACTGTTTTGAGCCCAAGAGCTGTTGGCTCAGCAGAGTGCAATGCCCTGACAGAGATTGAGTGGCCTCATCTTGCCGACAATAATCCTAACATCTTAGAAAAATTTACAAGAATTGTGACTGTAACTGACCATGTTCCTTATGACAAAAATGTAAGGGTTGAAAGCACAATGAATTGAATGATTTCCTGCTTCATTTTCAATATTTTTATCCAAGCTATTTTATGTTATAGAGTCTTGTGTGGGTTCACATGCACAAGTGAGTGCAGATACATGCTAGCCCTTAGTAAAAAGTAGAAATAATACTCAAAAAAATATTCGGATTTTACACAGAATAACAAACTTAATAACAAAGTATTATAAAATAAACAGAAATATACTTTTTAATACCTAATAATAATTTTAACCATTCCAACTTTGAATATACCACATGGGTAAATTTTATAGACTTATGAGAAATGGATTCTCATGTTGCTTTTTATTTCAGAAACGCAATGACAGAGAAGAGATCAGGAGGCGACTGGCGATGGGAGCAGATGCCGAGGAGTACTACAGTATGGGGCACACGGACCGGCCTGGAAAGAAACCTAGTCTGCAATCACGACTTCAAAGTGGTAATTATTACATATTGTTATACAAATCAATGTTTGGTGTGGCATCGTAAATAGAGAGCTGATATAAACTATAACAAGATATTACTATGTATATAATAATACATTAAAGCAAATGGTGCTGTTTGTTGAGCACTAATTAATTAATTTATATTAGTTAATTGTATAATTACATATCCTTGTTTTGACAGCCAACCAGTATAAAGTTATATCATTACAGATTAAATTAGCACAAAAGGATTTGATATTTTGTTTTGATATTTTGTGTTTCTATGTAACTAATTGATGTTTCCATTTATACCACCTAAACAACTCTTTTTCAAAAGTTTCAAAGTAGCAATAAAATATATAAATGAGACTTTTGGAAATCAGTTTTATATTTACAATCTGCATTGAATACCAAAACAGGCCAATTTCCTTTAATTTGTTTATTTATATTACAGTAATTTATGCTGAAAGAACTTAGAAACTTAGCCTATTCCAACAATATGCAGATTGTATCTACATTCTATATTTCACAATCATTTTGTGATGTTCTCATACTAAATGTGTTGTGGTGTCTGGTACAGGGATGAACCTACAAATATGTTTCATGAATGAGACAGCATCTGACAATGAATCTCAAGCATCAGACTTAGAAAAAAATTGCAATAACACAAAAAGTTTGACACGGTCAAGTATTTTTAGCAAGTCGGGCTACAACCATCCATATCAAACAAGACCACTATCAGTTAACATCACAAAACATGACAAAATAAACACCGTGCAGAGTGGTGAGTACATCCTGCCTATTGTTTCATGTTGGGGTCGCTCTGTGTGCAGATAATTGATTTTAAATTAACACCATTACAGAAAGCTTGCCATTAAGCATTTAACTTTCACTGTCTTGGCTTTTGAATAATATTGCAATTGTAAAAAAGAAAGTTATTGCTAAAATAGTAAATTACAGGAGTGCATTATGTTTCTAACAAACAGAAATTGAGTTTTGTTATTACTGTTATTAGTCATGGACCATCAATAGATTTCTTCATAATTTCTCTTTTAAAATATCTTGCATGAAATCAACATTATTTTTTTTGTCTAACATGATTATTTATGTTCCTTACTTGTTTGCAGGTGCAAAACTACGCCCTACGTCCCTTTCATTAAAGACAAAGTCGAGGTCGTCGCATTCTCTAGGGCATATTGAAATAAAAGAATCTGAATTCTATGTCCTACAAGCAACTCTACAGACTGAGGCCAGGGTTGCACTGGCGCAAGCGAAAGAAATGGCTCGTATACAAATGGAGGTATGAAACTACAATGCATTTTACATTATCTAAGAATGTATTGAACTAGACTAGTATCTTGAATGCCTGGTTGAGTTTTGTATCATAATTATATATAATTAAGTTGTCACTTATTTAAACTGGTAAAGTCTTTAATGAACTCGGTCAGTAAATCACCGACAATCGCTTTTAAATTGTGTCTGTAGCATGATATCCTATCCTATACCTTATAAAAAACAAAAAACAAATTATATTTACATTAAGTCCTACCTAAAAACTCTATTGACAAGTAGTAGTAGTAAAGAAAGACACATTTAAAAAATAATTAAATCAGGCGATACAGTCATGGTGTGGTGGTGGCAGCAAGTGTAATCGTAGTGTGGTGCACCATTGCAGCGCTCGCGCCGCAGCCGCGCGGTGTCGCCGGTGACGGAGATGCTCCGGCGCAGCATGCAGAAGGCCAACGTGCCGCTCGCGCCCGACCGCCGCCGCGTGTCGCGACAACTACTCACCGACATGAACATCGCGCAGTTGCAGGTTTGTTTCATATCAAAATTATAAGTCATTTGTAAAATTATAAGTCATTTGTTAAATTCCGCTGAGAATCAGCGCTTTTTGTACGTCAAAATTACACAAGACAGTTCTTCAAAACGCCTGCCCTACACCAATTCCTGGTCAAAGCATGACTAGAAAAAGACGCTCTTAGCAGCACAACTGTCTGCCAAGTTAGAAAACCATGATTCTATACAATTGTAATTTGTGTGCAAAGTAATTAACAAAACAAACACAAACCATCTAATTAAATTATTTGCCATATATGCTAGCACACGCCATCACGGGGACTTATTAACATGGGACAATTCCCGAATGCTGCCAGTATTCGGGAATTGTCACGCACAGGGTGGTTTTGGTGAAATATATTAAGCCAATATAATAAGTACCCTATATCTTTTGTAATAAAGATTATTATTTAAATCAGCAAAATGATGCGAATATGTTCCTCATGGGCGATATTGTAGTGGCAAATATAGATGAAATGGGGCCCTCAAATCAATACTCGTAAAAAAGTTATTGATATTTAATTCTATTAATACTTACACTGTTGTGCAGATAATATCAATTTTCAATAAAGACATCCAATTGGTAGGTATGATTTACGAAACTCGTTGGGGTATTCAGTCTGACCGGAACATTAGGATTATGTTGTCTATTTTAGTAGTTACGACCTCCACAAATAAATACTTGAAGCAAAGGCGTTGAAGTACTTAATTCACTGCATTTCAAATGTCTAGATGTTAATACAAAGACTAGAGTATTATGAGCAAGCATGGTTTTGTTTGAAAGTTATTCAGGACGAATGCATAATACATAAGTTATCCCACGCTCTATGATCATCATCTAAGTTAAGAAACTGAATTTATTTATGAATATCAATAGCTTCCCACCTGAACTATTTATGGTATGTTTCAATAATGTGCTCATATGATTGACGCATAATTCTGCCGTCACACGACATTTTTGTTTGCCGTGCTAAAGATTCGTGTTGAGCAGATCTAGAATACCGAACATTGTACAAGTAAACGTGCAATATGATTGCTGGTTTTTATTACGTTTCGCCGCGGCCTTGAGGATCAAGATCGACTCCGGCGCGAACTGACTCATGCACAAAGACCATTTTTATACAATGGATTTATTCAAGTACAATGACTATTGTGTTAAGATTTTGTTGGTGTTTTTCGTCATATTAGATTGAATACCAACTCTTTATTGCACACAAAATAGAGGGAAAAAGTAAAATGATAAAAAAATAAGGGTGTGTTTCTTGACTGTTGATGATTCATACTTTGGGATGAAAACTTATTCAAGTAGGTATTGTGATAGCCTCACGGGCTCTCGGTACCGGGAGGGTAAATTAAACACGGGTTGTCTTGTAAGTTCAATAACTATTCCCAGAAGATGGTTATACGTTTTAACATTTAAAAACTTTTTCTCTCGTCCCTTGGCGTGTCAGGCAAGATCTGATACCTTCTTCTATTCTCTATCTAAATTAATGTTTGAATTCTTATTTGGCCATCTACTGATCATTGTATTCATAAAAGTTGCATTTAAGCACCAAATCTATCTCTACAGTACATAGCACTTCCGCCACCATTCTGCTTTTCGCAGTTCTGGTTCGAAGGGTATGGGACCTGTTGAAATTACAGGAACTTGAGACCTTTTTGGTACTACGGACTCTTCAATCAACAATAGTCCTAACAACACAGGCCCCTCCCATGCTGCGCCACAACACCTTTTATAGCAGTAGGTATTATTTTAATCTTACTTCAGTGTGAGAAAGAGATGGATCCATTTCCCACCATGAAGTAATATTATGATAATACTGCTCTATGAGATGGTGGTACAGTCACTGAGGTCGGGAACGTAGTCACAATGCTTTGAGTATTGCAAGTCTCCATGGCGGCTTTAAAAACTTTCAGTTAGGCGTCAGTTCAGGGGCATCGACCTGTTGCCGACAGAAATACCTGCAAACTTGTGGCCAAACTGTGAAACAGACGGATTCACTTTCGCATTTATAATATTACCATACCGTGTATGCGTGGGGTATTGTGTAATTACTTTTAGTAATTGACACGAAATCATTGAACTCCATAACATTTACAATTTTAATATGTACCTCATAAGGTTTAAAATTATTCTTAAAGCATAGTTGTACAGTGTCTTAATTACTTTAGACACCGTTAGCAGACTTTATGGCTGCAAAGATTAATGTTTAAACTTTCCAACGGTACATTATAATAATGCGTGTCTGTACTAATAACGTGAACATTATTATATCTTGCATCTTGAGGATAAAAACCTAAACATAAACTCGTTACAAACACCTACACGATAAATTCAACAAGGAATATTATTAATAAGTGCCTACTTTAATATTCAGCAACCTGTAGTGGTATTATCTCACATGGTTATCTCTTCCAGACGACCGAGCGACCGTTAGAAGGACATAATTATACCTAGGTACCCATATTAAATATTATTTAAAATTCGATATCGGTTTCATTTGAACACTGGGAAGGCGTATACAAAGTAGGACTGTTAATGACAGTAAAATTTTACCTTGTTTCGTAATGCGTGATCGACTCAAGGATCGGGTTAACCTATGTGTAACAGGTATATCTAATAGTTCCAAATATAAAGTTTATTATTTGAGCATTTTGACTTGACACCTCGTACGTTTTTCTTGTCTCTGGATATGTTCTGAAATTACTACAGGACGTTTTTCTGCTAGTTAAGTAATTTGCTCCTAATTCTTCTCCCAATTGCAATAAACAGTATATGTGTTTAATTTTGCTGTTGTTTATCACTTTATAAAGAGCTCGTGTCATTTACGCGATGTTCATCCAACTAGTTGCTCAAACGAAACGAAATTAGGTAGGTATTGAAATAACTACAAATACATCGCATTATAGCGCTACAGGGAAGTAAGTAATAAAGTAACCTGGTGGTATTTCTGTTTGAGTAGTATTTTCTTGAGATTCGTCACACGAAGAACTGGAACAAGTTTCCAATACATAATCATCGTCAGAGTATTCTAAAGGTTCACCATCCGATTCTTTGTCCAAAATATCATTCAAACGTGACATAATTTCGCGCGGTTTCACTATATTTCGTTGACTAGACATCTAAAACACATAAGCTGCGCCTTTGAAAAACACTAACGTACCGCTAGAAATGATCTTCAATGAATCGTTTTTTTGTCTCACACATCAACCCTGCACCCCCGCAACTCCCTGGAATCCAGGCCGTATTTCGAATTATTCTTTAAAACAACGACGGGACAAAAATTACCCAGCGACGGTTCTAAGTACTTAATCTTTTTTTTTTACTGTTCTTGTTATAAAATTGAAAATATTTTAAATTAGTTCACTACATAAAATAGGTAGGTAGAACTCAAAAAGTTTCGTCGACCTAAATAAAACAGTTAGAGACGATCAAAATTGCGCGTGAGACAAAAATGAGACGGCGGCGCTGGCCTGAAATTGAATGAAATTTAAATTTCATAATTTTCATGGTAAATCCAAACTAATATTTAAATAGCATTCACAATCAGACTAAATTGAGAAACTGAAAGGTCGTGAATTAAGTTGATAACTGACTGATCAATGATGTATTATTTTAATATCTTCATTGAATCATGCCAAAATTCTAAATAGTGCTTACTGAAATGGGTCACATGTCCCAAAAAGTATACTTATAAACGTATTTCCGGAGTTCATTTTGCTCTAAACGGGTATTATTCGTATTTGCAGGTGATAGTGAACGAGCTTCACTCTCAGATCGAGTCGCTGAACGACTCTCTCGTCAAGATGCTGATGGCGCGCGACGAGCTGCACATGGGACAGGACTCCATGCTCGTCGACATTGAGGACCTCACTCGCTATCTGTAAGTCACTTACTAGACACAGTCTAGTGAACAGAACACTGACCCTGGCTGATTTTGAACTAATTCCTTCCAGGGAGAATTAATATAAGTAAACAACTTTTATATAGTAAAAATTTAAATAACGTAGTAAAAACCCTGTAACGTTCATTGTTTTTTTTTTTGTAATATAAACCGGGAGTTTTTATTTTTCAAAACCTAAAAAAGGTTGGTCCCACAGTAAAAGTGGTTTACATACGTATATTTTCACCTCCCTGAAAGGATGACAATAAAGGAATAGTCAACCACTTTATATACAATACGTTTCTCGCACACACACTGGGCGAGCGAAAGTCATATATGTATGCATCTGCCACTTTCAAATCCAATACCATTTTTTAAATAGCGCGTAGGACATAAATGAAATAACGCCGATTAAAGAAGTTAAAAGAGTCACGTGTTCTAGTTTCAATACACAATGAAGAAATAGAACACGCAATCACAATAAAGCGAGCAGCCTTTAAGAGCTTTTATGATTGCAGACAATGACATCACGCTATGCATAGTTAGTATTCAGAAATAAGGCAAAATGCCAAGGTCCAATGAAAAGCAAATTATTAGGAGAATATAATAATTTAAACACAATTGTGATCATTATTTTTTGTTTTTACTGTATCTTGAATATAGATATGCGACTTTCAATTTGTGCGATCCGAGTCTCCGAGACAATGAAATCCCGGAAAATATGGTTGAAGAGGAAGACCTCGATGTAACGATCAATTATATTCACATTTATGTAGAAAATAAAATAGATAACATTTGTTAGAGTATTATTTATTAGATTTAACTTGTATGTCACATTATATATATGTACATAATAATAATTAATTATGGAACTGCCGAAAGTAGTCTAAATACTTATAATATTATTATTATTCATCGTTTCAACACCTCATTCAGAGTTTGACTAACTTTTTGTTCACTTTTCAGGGGCGTCAAAGAGCAGACTAAGAAAACCAAAGGCACTACTAAATCGGGTATCAGGAGGCTCACATCTTTAGTGCACAAATAAGTACCTACACAATATTTTAACATTAGGCTTATTATAACTGCGATCTATCTATTTAGTACTTACAATGGTGGTCACTGTAAGGCATGTATGTAACAGTGCGAAAGATAGATATTACGACAGAGTGATGACATTGTATCGCTCGTTTTAAGGTTAAATACACACGTGAGCAAATTATAGTGAGATAATAGAGTGTTTGACTACTATCAAAAATATACATTAGTTACCTAATACTTCTTTTAAAGATGTTACAAAAAAAAGAGGATATGCAAAAAAAAAAATACAATATCGTCGGTGGAAAATGAAGAAATTACCCACATTTGAAATTATTCTTCTATCATTGTCGCGCAAAACGATTATTGTACTGAATGGCGCGAAGTTTCTGTGGCGTTCCTGTGTTGTGACGTCAGATGCTAATAATGCTGTCTCTGTCTAGCATCGACTTTAAAACGCATAGAACTTCGCCATTTTTTTTTTAATTTAAAAGTTAAAAACATGGGTGGCTTAAGATTTTTCTAGGTTTAGAAAAAATAAAACAGTTTAATACTCCATTATGAGCATTAATGAGCAACACCGATTCGATATGCACGTGTCATTGTAAATACACTACAACAAATTCGTTCCACACAGACATTAAAGATAGTAAAAGTGAAAACCCTTTGTGTATCGAATCGCTCTGTATGATGTGCGTCAACGTAACAGTTGATGTAAATGTGTTGTACTGACTCACTGAACTACATAATTTAACATACGTTAGTCTGCTAGAAGAGCAGTGTTCTTAAACACATTTTTAAACATGTTTGTTCCTGACAAGACTAGAACCCAGGGTACTAAGAGTATTCAAATAATTACAACTTGAAATCTCACTCATTTTTATTGGTTGTACATCTATCTTCGCACTGTAAATGATATTCCTAAATCCTCTAATCGGTAATGTCGTATAATTTTTGTGGCAGCTGAGTTAGTTAAAATGTTCAGGGTCGCGGTTGTTCGAGTCGAGGCAAATAACGTGTGCCAACTATTACGCGAACGTTTCAAATCAAATTGATAGACGTTGCTCGTTTACGGATACACTCGAATGCATTTAATAGTAGCAATAATAAAAGAATGAGGTTTGGCATTAACTTTGCAGCTAAATATATTATATTTCTAAGTTTACTTGCATGACGAAATTTTTGGGAAATATTCTAGTTGGTGTGCTAACTGTTCATTTTCCTTGGCTGTCGACCAACTTATAATTCATTCATAGAAAGTGAAGGCTACAGTTAAACAGAATATTCATCAGAAAGAGTCAAGATGAGGTGGTCGTTAACATACCTACAATTAACCACACGCCGGCGCCGACGCCGCGACCCAACTGTTTAAACTGCATTGTGTTCTGTAACAGATATTATTGCAATATATGTGTATATACTGGTTCTCTCGTTAGTAAAGTAACTCCGTCACAGTTCCCTATAATTATAAATGTGTATGTCGGATTTATATTCAAATGATACATGTCCGCTTTAAATAGATACATATTATAGCCCACCTAAATGTTATATTTTACAATATTATTCGCAGATTAGAAAAATATTTTTTCATAATAGTGCTCATTGTTATATATATAGATAATGTGTCTATGCCTTCGGGGTGAGGTGGAGGCTACCATTGCGGAATTTATTTATTCTTACAATATTGCATAACCAAAATATTATTCAACCACTTGGTGTGAATTTATGTGTATACGATTACTAAAAGTATAAAAAGCAATGCAAAATACTTTTATGGTTAAGGTTTTAGATTACAACCTCTTCCTATTTTAATTTAACATCAGCGAAGGAAAACATCGTGAGGAAACCTGGACTTATAGTTAATATAAGTCTGACATCGCCAACTCGTCTCGAGCAAGCGTGGTGATCAATGCTCGTGCCTTCTCTGTATGAGAAGAAGCCTATGCCCTGCAGTGGTACCATAATAATGCAATTTTTATGCTACTTTAATAATAACCGCATGATCTCTCAACGAAGGCATAGGTGATTACTTTTTATAAACTAGTATACTCACAATATATACAGGTAGGCATGTAGAGATGCACATGCCGTCGATCATGTCCAGTGATCTTATCGGAGGCTTGTAATGAATGTAGTTTACATAATAAATAACTAACGGAATGCAAATCGAGCGCTACCCGTGATTACCTCGTCATAATTTACTACCTAACAAACTGGATTTTTTATGAATATTCAATATCTTTCACTCTTATCTACATTAATATATCTAGGACTAATTGTTGGTTACGATGTCTCATTTTTGTAACTATGTACTTACAGAACTTTTCAATTAGTTGAAAATAAGTCTTAGAAAGTATATATAAATTATGCATTTTTACGCCTTTCACATTCTAAATAAAACTATTTACTAAATCATGAGATAACTCCCTCTGTACTCATCATCACAAACATTTATATAAATATAAATGTTCGAAATATTGATATAATCCTAAATAAGTATAAATGTTAGGTAGTACTTTATACACGTTTGCATTCCAAAGAAATATTTCGCTGACTGGTTATTTCTTGTGTAACAATAACTATCAATTATATTGTTCAATCAATCGGCAAATAGTTAACTATGGATCTTTCTTGCCTTATCCAAATAATCTAATCTCGCTAAGCTCTAAGCAATTCGTCGGTGATACATAAACATATTATTATTCTTACTTTGTCGTTATAAGCTTGAGTATTTTACGAACAGTTTGTATGGCCGCACTATTTGATCACACACACCTAATTTGTGGTACTAAACTCATCGTGCAACTTATTGGTCCAAGTAAAATACTCGGTCTTGTATGGGCCATACTATAATTGGTACTGACTGGAAAGACACCAATGTTATCAGTTCTTATAAGTATGTATAGTCCTCTAAATTAAAACAAAGTGTATCATTAAAATAAGTTCATTCTTCGTGTTTAATAGCTCATTGTTTAGAATGTTTTATTCTTGTAAACTATTGTTTATTACTTGGGACCTCAAGTGTTATTCCTATTATTGTGTACCTAATGATGTTTAGTATCTTTCTTACATTATGATGTAGTCGAATATTATATAATATTATGTGTTATCGGGCATAGTCGTCTTTAGACTCTTTAAAAATCTGGACCTGAACAGATTTTAAGGTCTAGAAATAATGATTATGCCTGATGAATAGTTTTGCTGTGCTAGATTTAGTTACCATTATTGTTAGTTCAATATAATTTCGTGCATATATCTAAGATATGTTTGTATGTACAAGGGCTAGAGACCCGTGCTATCATTTACATGACGGTCTTGCGTTGCCTTCTAATAAGTCTGTGCGTTTTGGCCCTACGTGGCCTCTACCACAATGACGTGCTTATATGTAACATTGCTATAAAAAACCTATTTGATTCTAATTCTACAATTTAAAACTTGTAAAATTGGCAGACCTACTACAAGAGGGTGCTAACAATGGAGGGTAAACTTCCCAAAGGTCTAAGCTCCTTAACATTATGTGGAAAATATGAAAACATTATACTAAGTCTGTCCGTTAATTTTCTGCCTTCTACTCGACACATGACCGACTTTCTATATACAGGGTCAAATTAAATTAGCTAGAGAAACTCCGCAGACGCGATGGGTATCGATACCTAAACATGATAAAATAAAAAGAAATGGAGGTTTTTCTTGTGGTGTCATCGACCGCAGTAGTGTACTACTAGTCACTAAAAATAACAGTCTAAAAATCTGTTAATTGTTGTGTAAACTTCACAGACGCGATGGGAAGAACATATTATCTCATCTCAAACTTCAAGACCTACAACTCGGGCGAATTAACATGACACCCGGCTCGGAACTATTTCAAATATTTTTGTTTTAGTTTTTAAATATTAATAGCCAATGGTGCCGATTCTCTTGTCACAAACGCCTCTAAACTAGACTAAAAATCACTAAAATTTGGTTTAATTCTGTCAAATGACGATTTTCCATTCTGAAATTGACTATAGTGACACAACTTAACTATATTTTAGTTTGACAGCACTAAGATTGCACTGAGTTATTAGTTTAGTGAAAATGGCTATTTTGCTATTCTGAATTTTACGTTTTTCACCAAAAAATTTGATGGTCAAACTAAATCTGAACATGAATCTGACTATTTTTAATCGCGATTAAAAAGGTGTGGAATAAAATTAGGTGGCGTGAACTAAAATTCACACCAACACCTCGACTTCAGACGTGCAAAAACGGGTCTTTAACTTTCTTTTTCTTTTTTGCTCATATCTCGAAAACGGTGTGTCCTATCACAAAAATAATGAAAATTTCGACCCCCTTTGTAACCCTGAAACCACCGAATCTCTACATGTAGATATTTTTATTTTATATTTTTCACACAAAAAGTCAAAACTTCCATAGAAAACACGTCGAGGCTGCCCCCAGGCTGCCTCCGGCTCTAACAAAGACGTTGCGAAATCAAAAAAAAAAAAAAAACACGTGGACTCGCGACTGTCAAATTCGATTAGTTGTGTCAAAGTTATTTTTAAATTTAGAGATTTTTTTTCGCAGAATAGCGTCAAGATTTTCATAGTAAAAAGTAAGGAATTTTAGTAATAGTTTAGTTAGTTTAGTTCGGTGTACAAGAGAATCGGCACCAATGTTTAGGAACTTGTTAAGTCCCTAAATATTGGCACACACACGCACAGCGCCTCAGGCCGACTGTCCGATTGGCCGATTGCCAAGCAAGAACACGTCGCTATGTGCACTCACACAAATGCAAAGCTCAGCTTGGGCCTCGCAGACTGTACTTTGCACCATTCGTACCGTGATGTAGGTGATAGTACGAATGTTTCAAGTAAGTTCTATGATATTATGTTAACTATGCACCTTTCTCTATAAATTGTTTACTACAAGCATACTAGGCGCATTTATTTAACTAAATGTTATTCGCTAGGTTAATCAAAGTTTAAATTTACACAAGAAGTTAATATTATATGCATTAATAATGAAATGTTGGAAATAAGTATAGCATTACAAATTATAATAATACAAATGTGCACCTTAGCCGCTCTCCAGTATAGATATAAACGTTCTGTAAGTTACGCTATTGAACAATACAATTATACTTACATTACATACTATAATTTATGTATGTATTGTAATATATTTTTATAACGATATCGGACGTAACACCAACAAGCTGAATTTTACTGCTGTTCTTTTAAACATTACGAAAAGTTCTTTTTTTAATTACGTACTATATTTTTACGAGCATTCAACACAGGTACACTTGAACTCATTCAAAACGTTAATACAATGTATTCATCCCGTTTGCAAATGTTATTCTGATAATCTTCTGCTAAAACCTGATTATTATGACAATTTTATGACTCATTACAAGTGTGTTAAAAAGCTCCATTGACGTTAAAGAACTGTAAAATATAATTACATATTCGTCGTTTCAAGAATACCACTTCTCTTATCTTTGGATCCATTAATGATTTCCAGTTTTAAAAAAACATTACCAAGAAGGGCAGACTATATTTTATAGATAAATTGTTTTTTTTTTTAAATATAATCTGGGTACGGGTAATATTAGGAGCTGAGTATTTATCACCACACACAATGTACGATAGTTTCCAACATTTTTATATGGCAACTTACAGAATTGTACTCTTTTTGTTAGTGATTAAAGTTACAGGGAATTTATATAACAGCTGAATTAATCAGAGCTTTCAACTGCTAAATATTTTATTAAACTTATGAAAGGTTTTACTTATGATTAATTATTCGACAAGTTATTATGATAACTGTACTTCTTTTGTTTTTCTTTGTTCTTCAATATGTTTTCCACTGGTGTTGGTCTGGCAGAGTAGATCGTCTACCGCCGTTCGTGGCAAGATACAAGAATGCTTGGCGTGCTTATTGTCAACTCTTACCGACATGTGATAAAATATTATTGAATATTCTAAATAAACTGAAAGTGTTAATATGTACTTTTATTTAAACTTCCCTCCGACCTAGTAGTTTTGCTTATATTCATGTAAACACAATACATAACTGATCATATTGTTGTTTGGATTGGACACTGAACAAAGTTTTATGGTAATGTTTGATTGAGTTTTAACGACAGCGTACCACGGATGAGACTCCATTGGTTAAGCGTGCTAAATTATTGATATACAGGTGAGACAGTGTTCAGGGTCATAACTTGAATTTTATAACAAAAGGCCGCTGGAAGCAATGCTGAGACGGATCTTGAAGATCCGTCTCAGCATTGCTTCCAGCGTTATTATTCTAAGCTTCCATCAATCAGCCTAAAGAGGATACAGCTACGTGATCATAGGTATCACACCTAGTTTCCTAGCGAAAAATAATGCGTAGTTTTAGGAAACAGTGGCCCAACACAGCTGCCTGCCTCGTGGTTTATGTCGACCTATAATATGTGCCCTACACACCATAGATAAGGGATACTGCTCCAAAGTGACTAACCGCAGAAGGCGGACCTATCGCTAACGAGCGCGACAGCGATATCGCTTACATCTGAATAGGCCTTTTCCTTTCTCACACAGCATTTCTTCTTGGTGGTAGAAACGCGTAGAATTGAATGTAGATGGCAGTACATCATGAATTATCATAAACCAAAGCTTACTGTAAGACAACAGCTGACAATAGTTGATTTTACATCAGCACATGAAAAACCTAAAACTGTGTTCGGGGTCGCGTCGAGAAGGAAGGTACGTAGATTGATAGGTGTGCACACTGACCAGGAGATGAGAGCATATAGAACTAGGTATGAATAGTATTTTAATCTCACGATGCGTTGTCGCGCGTTTTACTTGTGTTAACCAAGTGTACGAAGACGAACACGCTGTGAATGTTTGCGTGAAGACGAGTAGCGTCTAATTCACACACACAAACTTCCGTCTTCGATATTGTCTCGGACGGTACCGAGAGCTCCTGCGCTTCCACACACATTCGAATGTACACTTGGTAATCACAAGTAAATCGCGCGTTGCTTCGTGAGGTAAAAATACTGTTCACACCTCATGATATTAACTTACGTAGGTACTCATAGAGTCTGGTAATTTTTCTCAACTATCTCTCGTCTTTCCTGATCCTCACAATTTTCAATAATATCCAAGACTAACTACTCTATGGGTAGTTAGGTACAGACCGCGACGCACAACGCCTCAGGCCGATTGTCTGATAGGCCGATTGCCAAGCAAAGGACGTGTCGCTATGTTTACTCACACAAATGCAAAGCTCAGCTTAGGCCTCGCAGCCTGACAAGGTCGCGGGTTGTTCGAAAGAGATACCGTGGCCCTGGGACAGGCAACTGAAGGAATACGGGTGGGTTTTAGTCAGTAAAAGTCCGACACGCCCTCCCGCTCCAAGTCATTTGAAGATCCCCCAGCCAAAAAAGATAACAAACTCGCGGCCTGTAAGTCGGATTGGTACCTACCTGCCTATGCCTACATGCGACTGGCATGCGTAGCTTGACCGGGTTTGGTCAACGGAAGAATAGACAAAATTACAGTGATCAAAATGACCAATGAATAAAAGAAATCTGTAATTTTGTCTATTCTACCTTCGACGAAACCCGCTTCTATAGTGTTCATACTACACGAGCTGCACGCGTAGCATGACCATGGCATAGTCATGTTGTCATCTGTCATTTTGTCAACGGAAGAATAGACAATATGACAGATAAATAAAAGAAATCTGTCAATTTGTCTATTCTTCCGTCTACGAAACCCTCTTCTATAGTGTTCATGCTTCACGAGCTGCACGCGTAGCATGACCATGGCATAGTAATTTTGTCATCTGTCATTTTGTCGACGGAAGAATAGACAATATGACAGATAAATAAAAGAAATCGTCAATTTTTTGGTTGCTAATATAGGTTATACCTACTTACCTAAATGGATGCGGTAGGTATTTGGGTAAGTAGGTACAATTACTACAAAGTTTTAAATAAGTAGGTAATTCCTAATGTGGATAGGTACCTACACAGGTTTAATTCCGAAAGTAGATTTAAAACATTTAAATCCATTACAAATGATAATATAAACAAAAAACACTTACAACAAACACTGTCTATACATAACTCTGTGCGATGTCAATTACCACAATTCTTTAAAATGTTGCATGGTGTCAAAACCATGGCTGACCCCAAATTGAAACAGTCACCTGCACGCCCAGGTGCGTACGCGCAATTAATATCATCATCTAATAATAGATACACCTCGCAACAATAATTTATTTGTTTTATTGTCTTTATCGCTAGCGAAGAATTCGACACGTTAATCGCGTACACCTAAAATATATTGTTTCCTCTGTTGCGAAATGCTATTCAAAATGGGCACATTTTGAATAGCATTAATTGGACCACTTCTTTATCTTAATTGAAAATATAGAAGGAGATATTGAAATGTTTTTATTTTGTGGGGTGTATTAATTGTGTGAATAAACACATTTGCAATCTTATCATTGTTTATTGGGCATCAGCAGTTTGGGGCAAATTAATTTCCTGTGGGAACTAATATCGCATCAACATCGCTTTCCTTAGCTAAGTGTTTCGTGAGTGGACTTTTATGAGTTTAACTATAACATTAACTTCAAAGGATAAATTTAACTTTAAATAATTCATTAGTTTCGTAAATTGGTTGTAAATAAAACTGCTTTTAATTTTACTTTTCTTTTGTTATACAGACCCCTAGCATAGACATCTTTCGTCGAATATAAAAAAAAATGCTGTTCAGTACATTTTGACCGCGTAGGTATTACATTTTTCTTTGAAACAGCTTGTTTACCGACGAAAAATGCCTGCTAGGGGGTCCAGAATCTGCCAGGGTCGCAGGTTGTTCGAAAGATGTATCGTGGCCTGGGCACAGGCAACTGAAGGAACACGGTTGGGTTTTAGTCAGTAAGAGTCTGACACGCCCTCAGTAATTTGATGATTTCCCACACAAAAAAAGTAAAAAAGAGCGGTCTAGAATCATGAATTCATGGCTACAGCTTACGCACTGCACACAAAAATGTATCATGTATTGCATTCAGTCGGTTTACACCTAAATAGGTATTAAGTCAAGTGCCTATTTCATAATTTTCTGTGTCCCCACTGTCCCCAAAGAGTAACCTTTGATTAGCTAAGTGCCCACGCATGTGTACGAGTTTGATTCATCGTCTGATTAGTTAGTGCGTCATGTGTTTTATTTATAACCGTCGAAGCTGTTAAAGTTATCGTGGAAGTGATCGGTTCACTTGAGGAGCATGCAAATCACCGCACTACGCCACGAGGCGGCATGCGGGCGTACTCCTCGCTACCACAATCGTGGGGAGGCATGGCTTACATTAACATTTATTTTTACATAAATTAGTTTGTAAACGTGTATTGTTATGCAGTTTTGGATACCATCAGAACCACTGATATCGTTACACATTGTAAGAGAGTACCAAATAATGGAAGGTGTACTCATATCATTGTATAATTAAGTCAATACCTACTCTGCATAAAATAATCCAGCATTCAGTAAATTCTGTTCTAATGAAATCTAATTTGTTTTACCAACATTTTCAACGTACTTGTAACCGACAACGCGAGTGCTACGCCGCCTACGCCGGGGGTTGCGCCAAAACTACAATAATTAAGTATTTACTTTTGATTGGTTGTGTTCAATTTCCTGCAATTGGGAGAGTTCTCACTTAGTATCTTATATTAGACCCAGGTAAGTTTCATTGTGTGTGAAACAATATTGCGTAAATAAGGAAAAAAGGACCGTATCAAGAAATCGTAGTCACTTACTCGCTATCAGCTTTCGCTACGTATATTATCTAAGAAGCCAGCAGGAGTGGCATTATCTTATATAGTTATTAGAAAGATACTCAATTATCATTTATTTACAAACTTTATTGCAAGCAGATAGCACTCCTATTTATATTACAAAAGGTGTTTATAATTGAAGACGTTGAAGGTAAAAGATATATTTTAGAGGGACTTACCTACTTTTCCCATAAGAGCTTTTTCAGGAAAGGTAGCGATATGCCAATCTAATCTAGGTCTAGGTGACACCTACATAAAGGTCTAGACTAGACTAATCATAGAGAATATTGCGAATGGTAGTGATGTGATGTGTGGTGAACAGTGTTGTCAAAAATGGAAATTAAGTAAAGATACGCCCTTATCTCAAAGATCGATGAGATAAAATTCGGATAAATTAAAATGTTGCAGTTTTTCCCATCACCACCCACATCAAGCTAGAGTAGAGTTCAATGTCAGCGGTAGGTTCACGCCGCGGTCGCGTCATACGGGCGACCGATGACATCCACACATTGTTATTGTTTGAAGACCTCGTTGACGCCACGCATCTGCATAAATATATAAAATAAAAAAGTAATTTGAAAAATTTTGCACGCTTAAAATTGGCTATGAGTTATAATCCGTGTAGGGGAAGCACAATGAACCCCATCAACCGAAAAATGATTAACTAGCGATTACACTGACGGATGGGCGGCGCGCGCGCACTGGCTTCTCTTGCCATAGAGCTTACAATCTACTACAACTAGGTAACTTTAAAGCTTTGAGATGATACCTTCGAGCTACCGATACGAACTTATAAAATTGTTCGGTTGTCTTCTGCAAGCAACGGATAAAAACACTTGACTTTTTTAAATCTTTGTGTAGAGCCTAATTCTGATAACTAACACCGTTTCACCAAGGCTAAAATGATTAGGTACATGAAAATAGCCATCACACAAACAGTCAAATCGGCAGAAGCAATCTGAGTGTAGGCAAAGTTAACAACTAGAAGAGGCTTGATCTTACCGGAGTAGTCCTGCGCTGAAAACTGACTACCTACATAAGTACTACATACTTTAGACCTACCATTTTACTAGGTACGTCTTTCATTGACTTGAATGTGCCCTGGCGGCTGAGAGTATGTCAAGCTCACTCACATAACTAGCTGACGGTGGCACGTGTATTTGATCATTATTTCCCCTAGTTCCGTTCAAAATTGTTGGGCTGAATGGTGCTGATCCATGCGTCATGTTCGTGAACGGGCGTTGTCATTTGGGATTGGTCATCTCTAGATGCTGGCGACCTATTTTAATTTGTTTGAATTTTGGATTTCTTTTTTTTGTACTTTTTATTACGGACGCTTTAAACGTGCACGTCTGTCTTCATCGTTCACGCATTAATAATTTCTACATGAACTATGTAAGCCATGTTTTGATTTAAAAGAGTGTCCGTGGGGTTTCTTACCCGTTTTTCTCCACAGGAACCACCTGACCGACCCCATGACAGTCCAAAAGTGACTGTTATTGGTTTACTTAAAACATAGGATTTGAGTTTGAGTTATATATGTAGGTGCATTTCGAGGTATAAAACTCAATGGATTAGAGGGCGAGCATATTCTTAATAAATAAAAGCGTCTCTTACAAGGCGCTATCTATCGATCCTACACACTGTGGTTCACAGTTTCACCGGTGAGTGAGCAGCGCTTTGGATGCGCGGGCGCACGTGCCGCGACATATGGCGGCGACATACTGTTTGTTTGCCAATCATAACGGACATATTTCATCAGATAACGGGCCACCGCCTCCGACATATTGCCTCCATCTAAAACAATGTGTAACAATTAAAATGTCGACACATCACCGAATTATTCTCGTGAACGATTCGTTATGGTTTTCGGCGGAGATGAGAGGGGTGTTAGGATGACTGGAATAGCCTAACACACTTGTGATTAATGATACTCGTAAGTAATAATATTTGTCATAGAATATTGGTTTCAATTCATTCAAAGAATCAGTTTTTACTTTAATGGCATTATAAAAGCAACAACCCTTTTATTTTCAAAGACATACTTAGCTATATTAATCACTAAGATTAGGTAAGCTTTAAAACAGGATATCATAGATTTAGCTACAACACCTACATGTCCCAAACACCATACATACTTCATCAACAGATTCATAAACTGTAACTGAACTCTAGTGTCAAACCTAAGAATATTAGCATCATAAAATATGCATAGATTTACCTTCTAGCTATGTCGTGTTTACCCCAAGCTTTGCCAAATGAAACGATTTAAAAATATCTGTGTTCGCGTGCCGACGCGTGTAAATTCGTAACGGTACATAAAATCGTAGTTTTAAGTGCAAACAATTATACTAACACCAGGCTCGTCCCAACGTTAGGTCCCCCTCGAACGAGACCAATTGATATAACCTGCAATTTGGAGAGGGCACGGGCGCAGGCGCAGGGCGGCCACCATATGGCGCGGAGGCATCGCCAGCGATTCGAGGGACGACCACCAAACCTTGCAGACGCATTATTATACGAACCAAGGAAACCTTGTTACTGGAACTGTCGAATTTTTAAAGTTTAAATAATTTTCATTGAAATTATAGTGAAATTGATATGGTAGAATCGCACCTGGCTATTCAAACTTATTTTATCTTAGGTTAAAAAATGCTAATATTAATATAATGCTATATTTAGTAAACATAGACATCGTTAACCAAAGATCATGTGATTTAGCTTCTGATTTACTTTCGCGATTGTTATTCTTCATCGCTGCGTGTGCGACGCGCGACGGTTCTTCTTATGATTAAACTTGCACTTAAGTAATATTGTTAACTTAATGATTAAGTGTGATCTCCTTTAAATATATAGTAATATAGTCTGACATACAAATAACAATAACTATACATCATTACAGCAAACGACAAAGCGAGTCATAAATTAAAAATAACAAATCAATACCTTACCTTAGTTGTCTGGCATTTTTTTTTTGCTGAACTGGGCCTTTTTGGCACAGCCGTGAGGCACACTACCCTGCTAGTTTCATACTTCGCACTGTACACCTTATTTTTATTTTTATCTTTATTTTGATTGTTTTTCTCATATTTTTTACCTGTTTTGTGTGCCTTTTAGTCTGTGCTAAATAAACGGTTTTTTTAAAGGTGTTTACGAGTAAATAAAAACGGACTGAATAAATCTTAAACTGGCAAGCATGTCTGATCCAGCAACAAAGTAACTTAGCCGTAAACGGAGTTTTACCCCACGACTTTTTTGAATAACGAAAAACTTCTTGAATTTTTTAGAACATCACAAGGCGTCTCATAAAAACTGTCGCTGTTTTGTTTTACAGATGACTCTACAAGAAGAAAGTTGGTATTTCTGGACTAATAAAAAGTTATTAAAAACTTTACGTTTATAATGGAAGTATTTTTTTGTAAGCAACCGAAATAATATATCACTTACTGGTTCCTAATAACCATTAACATTATAATTATTGACGTAGCGTAATATTCGTATATAGATAGTCCACAAGTAATCATCATAAACACCATTTCAATGTGTGAGTCATAAAAACTGCGTATGCACACACAACGATTAGATCGTTGATGTCTTTTGTACTGCGGGCATTTTAGTACAGTCTTGAACATTTATCTGTGTAAATGTTCAAGACTTACGGATACTATAAATGTAGGTAGCCTGTTGGAGATATCCAGGAAAGTTATAATAACACAGTTTTTTGTAAATAAATTAAAATTAACTTAACGTTGTCATACCATAAGTTTTGCCGACCTGTTATCATCTAATAATCGCCCCTTTAATTTTTGTCCAAGTAGTTTTCGTAAGCAATATTATAATAAAATTGACCCACACTTATAAGAAATGCAAAAATAAATCACATCATTATGTTATTAATACATTTACTATTTATTTACTTGAATTTCATGAGACAAGATGAAGAAGAAATCAAGTTTATTTCTGGTTTAACGAAGCTGTTAAACCTGAAATGACGTCACCACATTTTAAGCCGTGGGAAAATGTGCACTGCATACGAAATGAATAAATAAACAAAGCTAACGTTACGCCGACGGAGACGGTTAGCCCGGATCCTTGTAACGTCTAATGTTATATTGTCATTATGGGTACCATTATTCTATGTATGTACGTATGATACATAACCAGCAGTCTTAAGTGTATTCCCATGTAAGAAACACGTGTGTATTTTATCAAACCACTGAGTAAATTGGGTGTGAAGAGAACCTGTTTCCTTTTCGCTCAATATGAAAAGGAAAGTGAGCGGATGCCCATCACATCGGCACGTAAATGTTCACTGATAAATGTGGTAAACCTTATACCGCTACTGTAATCGAACCTGGGAGGATTACGTTTGCCTTTGATAGGCTGGTCATCGGTGGTTGGTGTGTGATAAATTTATAACACATTTTTGGCTCTCAAATGATGATACGACCAATTACTAATATATCATTTGTATTTCAGAGAGACAAAGAAAATCTTCAACTTAAAGTCATAGTTTGCCATGAAGTTTATCTCTTTTTGCTCTTTATATATAGAAACCTTACATTGTAGACATATAGACGTAGATAAAATAAAATCATTGCAACCTATGAAGCGGTTCTAAAACCGCAGAAAAGCATTTTAAAACCGCCTGAACCCACAAAAAAAGTAAAAATCTGAAACTTATTTACATAATGAACGCGCGCAAGTTGTCTTACGGAGATGATAGCTGACAGTCGATAGGTAATTACTACAGATGCGATCTCAATAAGTTAAGTAGACAGGCTTTATACTCGTATATAGAATACACTTTGATTTTCTCAGATCTGTCTTAGAAGCAAAAATTGCTAACAACATGAACATTTTTTTTTGTCTTCTGAACACAGTGGTTAGTGTTGGGTTTTCAAAACAGTTAAGACGCAGAAACAGTAAATTATTTAATAACCCACCACATACAAGTGAAACCATTTATTTAAAATAGGCACATAAATGGCATTTTTGAGCTTCCATTCTAATCACCCGTTTGTAAACGTGTCTAATTATAACATTTTATAACTGTTAAGTAAGTACTTAAAATAGACAAAATTTCATTTTAACTAAAACCATTTTAGCTACTTCAAAATCAACAAAAGACAATAAGCGCGTGGGCTTGTTGTCCGTCGATTAACTCTGAAAGGTGGATGGGGACACGCGACGTGAGCCGGGCGACGCGCACCCGCGCCCGCGCTGCGCCGGCAGCGGCTAGATCCCACCACTTACCGGCTAACCCATTTAAACGCCGCGTTGAAAACAGGACAAAATGAATTAATGCAAATTTATACTATAAAAATTGTCGCAGGTGCGCCAGGACGAGTTCCAGCCATCGTCGGATTCGATTTAACGCGCTTGCGCCGCGCGAAAGTTTTATTTATAACCGCGTAGCTTGCTCAGCTATTATGCGCAACGAGCACAATTGCAATTTGGCAAAAAAATATTCAGTTTCTATATAGTCCAACATACCTACAATAACAGGGTCTAAATATTTATAAAAAATACATGAGGTCCTTTTTTCGGATAACTGAAATCAAATAAGCAACAAAACACCAATTGACTATACAGTAAAAAAACTTTTTTCGTGCTTATAATCCGCAATAAAGTTACTTTATTCACAAAGAAAAGATATTCAGATCTGGATATTAAATTGTGATTATTAAATACCCAATTGCTAGCTATGAGTGCTTCCAGATTATGACTTTATACGTACCTAATTGAAATCGTAAACTTTTTATCTTCATTGATATGAACTTGCCGTCAAAGTAACATTGAAATTAAATAACTCTTTGCATTTGTTAATTGCTGTAATAAGAATAGAAATCAGGCAATAACATATTCATATTTTTATGATTATGCTGAATCTCTGCAAGGGATTGCCTTTTACCTAGACACAGTTCTAATAACAGCCTGAAAGAATCGAAATACTTACCATCTTTGTTTTTGTTTTATATTTATAAATGTAGATATGTAGGGAAAATCAGGACTTCATTGTTTATCGATTTTATTTTGTGCATACGGCTGAAGTAAGACTTGTTTACTAGGCAGGTTAAGGTGACGTCCGTTAGGTCGTAAAGGCGGAGGCAGATGTTACGACTAGTAGACGCGGTGAGCCGCGACGCATCGCGTCTCTGTGCGACCGACGCGGCGACGGCGCAGCAACGCGCAAACCTGTCGCACAATCATCACATATGAAATTCATGGCCGTACCTACTTAATGGTGGCTTTGTTGTGCCACTACCACATGCTGGTCGCCACTGACACTTAATTGCAATTGGCTTTAATAATTAACCGAACAGAGTGACCGTGGCGAACCGGTCATTAATCGGAAAACATCTTTATTATATTGTTGACGGCTTCTGATAAACAAAGAATGTTCATTGTTTTATTATGAACTCATACCTCCTCCTAATATTTTTAATCGTATTAAAATTTAAATACTAACTCAGAAACGATTAAATACCAAAGTCTTCCCAGACGGTTCTCAAATACACACCATTTGCAGCTCGCAACTATTGAAATATTTATTCAACTGTTCAATCTGTAAAATCACGTGCCACAAAAGAGTTCTTTTAAACATTTCGTACATTTCCTGAAAAATAGTTACTGATTATAATACAAAGAATTATATGAATATGATGTGTAAATGAATTTAGCGCTATGACGAAAGAAAATTTATTATCACATTCATAGAGACTGAAATGAAAACACTGCCATTAATTATTGTCATTAGCAGCAGTGTAGGTTAGTAGGTACTATTTTACGAACTGTAGTGTTCACATACCTATTTATTCCAAACAATTTTTTTTATATATATAGGTAGTTTGACTTAACTCACTTACATTTTTTTTCCTTTGTCATGTTATGTAATTGGTTCATTTAACTACATTGATTTATTTAAAATAGTTTTGATAGAGTTTCTTGGTCACTTAATAATATCACAGAACATTATGCATAACTCTCTTATAAATTGACCTGAACGTCGTTCCTGCGCGTACATTTCGGTGGGTAATTTATAAGTCGATCGACAATAATTATTGCTATATTATGTTAATTTATTGGAGGACCCATAATACTAAATGCAACCATGGCGGGTACCGCGAAAACCGTGCTTTACCCATAAAATCTTGAAAATATCTTCATTTTCGAATAGCGTCATCCTATGTACAATTTACTATGGCAATATTAAAGCTTAACACTGGAACTCAGATTACGTGTTTGCATATCTTTACGTATGTTTAAATGGAATCGTTAAAAGCATTTACGATGTTGATATACTGTCGTCTACAAAATGATTTTTGACTACAAATGGGAGCCGGATGCCGATCTGATGAGGCTTTGACTCAGAGCATTCCTATTTTCCAGAAAACTCTAGATGTTAATAATCTATTTTTCTATCCCTACAGTAAGGTTTTGTTACACGCCCAATGTTGAGATGATTTTTTATTGTTTCAGTTTTAGCATATTTGAACTTTTTATAATAAAGGTATATTATATTTTTATTAAATAAACCCTTTCGACAAGCAAAATGTCATTGGGTTATCGAAAATAGTGGTTTTCTACTATTACATTTTACGGCAATAAATACTTTTGTTGTGAAGCGTACAGCATAGTTTCTGTCCAGAAGATTAAGCGGTCAATCGTGGCACAGAACAGACGTACGGAATGATGCAGCTTTGATACGGTTACTGAATTCTAAATACTTAGCTGGCATGGTTTGATACCTAATTAATAGGGGCTAATTGCCGACATAAGCTTGCATTTTTCAAATTGCTTGCTGGTATTGCGACTTGTACTTACGTAAGCCATAAAGCGATGAGTTTACATAAATATATCGAATGCATAGTGAGTGAATGGGGAATCCCTTTTTGTTGTAGTGAATTTTTTTTCATCGCAAAATTAAATACATTTATGGTATTTTTATAATTAATGGTATTTTCACGGTCATTGCATAATACAGATGATTAAACGTTACGATGATCGTGTACAAAAACACGGTCATCATGTTAAGTTATCCAGATTTAAGTATGCTCTTCATGAGTTTCATGGAAAAGTTACCTACGGTAAGTGACTTCTAATTACGAACTAGCAAGTAAAATAGGGAAATACATTAACACAGACAACCATAACCATATCAATTATTGAAGCTACTATATGCTTACTATTACTAGTTGAATTATAATTTACCAAAAATACTTACTTTGCAAAATGATTGGCAATGGCAGGCCAATTTGCAGACAATGGTCAACGTTTGGAAAAGGTGAATATCGTGAGTTCGCGACTAACCGTTATATAGTTCTCTTGGTAGAGCATCAAGTAGAAGGTAATAGCTAGTAGTTTGCAGTGTTATGTTAACATTTGTCATTTACCAGTAGGTAAGCAAATTCTATGAAACACAACCCAGAATTTCTACAACACAAAAAATTAACGAAATAATTATAAGTAATCATAAGTAAAAATAAAGACACAAATACAAATAAAGTTAGACGAAATTTATGTTATCGTAGAGAGGTTCCACATTCGCATTTACATTGAGCAAACCATTAGAAACGGTCAAGGCGGTGTATATAGGATCATGATACAGGATCTAATGCCATCGGTACATAGAGCGTTTAATGTTGCTTGAAAGTGAAGATGAGCCCGAGGCGACAGTGTAATGGTGGAATAGGGCATGCGCAGGCGGCGCAGGCGAGCGCAATGTGCGCGCGCGACCTTTTGCGCGTAATTACTAGGCGCGTGCGCTCTCCGCGCAAGTCGCACGCACCGTTCGCCGATACTCGCTACCCGCTGTCTGCTTACATATATGGAAACAGGTACTTTTCAAAACACTCGCCCTTTGATTACCATTTTTTGTATTTGATTTTAATCACACAAGTTAACAATGTGTTGTATTATACTCAGTAGCTTTTTATCAATAACGGCTAAAATGCTTTGTATGTATTGTTACCTGCCAACGACGACGATTGACGAGTTATTAATCATTGCTGCTGTTATTTTTCAATGAGTAAACAGCTTATTAATAATTTAAAACTGTCAAGCGCGTAAAGCTCGAAAATGTTTACAGGGTTGTGGCTCTGTCAACAGTCGTCGAACACACGAATCTTCCTTCTCAATAAACGGCAATGTTTAGCCAAATTAGATAGTTTTCATCACCTTTATAGTAAAGCTATTTGTATGAGGTTTGACGTCCAATCTTAGACACATTCCATGTATAAAAATGTATTATGAATGAATAAAATGTTCAGACTAATTCAGAAAAGCTCTAAAGCTTTTATGAAATAGTCTGAATTTTTAGACCAAAGCTTTTATAACTGCAGATGTAAGTAATTTTCTTTGTGTAAAGTAAAAAGTTAACCATAATCCGCATCTTAAAAAGTGGTTTTGAGAGATACCCCTACCTACTAGATTCTTTGTGTTTTAAAGGGGTCAATAAAAACAATTACAAATGGTCAATTACCTGTAATAAAAGTTATTAACATGTAAATCAATAGTTTTTAGGGTTCCGTCCTATAAGTGAAAATAAGTATAAGGAAATAACGGAACCCTTATAGGATCACTTTGTTGTCCGTTCGTCCGTCCGTCTGTCTGTCTGTCAAGACCCTTTTTCTCAGCTGGAAATTATATCAAATACTCAGGTCTACTGTCCCTTGATGCTGTAAAAAAATCAAACTTCTAAGCCAAAATCAAAAATATTCAGCCGTTTATGCCGCAAAGTTTTGACACTCGCAATGGAATCAAAACCTACAGGATACTTCCCGTGAACTCAGAATCTTGAAATTTGGTTCGAAGCAACGTCTTATAGCACGGATAAAGGACAAATTGCGAAGACTGTAAATTTTTATTTACATCATCATATAATAAAAATATTTTTAATAATTTTAAACTTACTACCCCTTTCTTCATGAACGCGTGTGAACTTTTACTTATATACCTACAGGAACCCTCGGTGCGTGAGTCCGACTCGCACTTGGCCGGTTTTTTTTATGTAAACATGTTACTCAGTTGTTTTCTTCAAAATATTGATCACGGTCGTTAAAACTTAACATTAAGTCATTTTCAATATCGATACCTATTATTACTTGAGTAAAATGGACAGAAAATGGCGACACGCACTCGAAACAGCCACCGTGCAAAGGAAACGGTCTTGTCCACGGATTAATGACGGCAATTAAATCGGTTCAGACCGGCGCACGACGGCGCGGGCGGCCGGCGGCGGCCGGTTCGATCCAAAAGCTCGTTTTTTTGCTATGCCACCGTCTTCTAGGCTGTACTTAATCAAAATCAATGGTTCTGTAATCTATAGGCAGGTATGCACACGCAACATGATCAGTTTATACGTACAGAATAAATAATACCTTGATCCATGACTTAGATAAGAACCTGAATTTCGATCTAATTGATCTTTGTGTTAAAACTCTACATTTATGTTCAATATATTGCCGTACTAAAGTTTTATTCAGTTTGTCACAAGTTTCTATGCCTTAATGTCTTTCATTACTTGGCAGTTACACTGATTTTCAGATGTAGTCTATAGAACCACTATTTTAATGCGTGTCGATAAAATTACCATAAAAAGTAAATACTTATGTACTTACTTATGGAAATTATCAAACAAGAAGAAAAAAATATCTTCTTACACTTGATAACGGGTAAATGAAAATGATATTGAAAATATCTTCTTACACTTGATAACGGGTAATTGAGATAAACGCAACCTGAACATAACAATCAATACAAAAACAATAGAAATAAGAAACGCCGTTACCTGTCCACCGTTTTATAATTACCAACGAGCGAGAGTGGATACACACTTACTTACGGATTGAATTATCGTGGGCCGCTACTCAGATTGGAATCAATTAACTGGAGGCGACGCGCTCCCGGTCCCGGAGTGGCCTTCGCGCCACCTGCCCGGCTGCTCCCCGCCGAGCGGCGCGGGCGCGGTCTGCCCCGGCCCCCGCGTCGCTTGCGCCGCCAGACCCCGGGACGCAACTCTTTCGCGGCCCACGGTTACCGCTACCTGGTCACCCTGCGCACTTATCAAAGGCGCGTGATTGCCCATTCATTATCCGCCAGCAAAATCGCGGCACCTTTGGCGGTTAATTGCGCTAACCCAATTTTTTTTTTCCGAATTTCGAGTTGTCGCTCGGGATACCACATTGCGGGATTGTCGTGTGTATGGATAAAAATATTATGTCGTTTTGTTCTGTGTTGATGACGGTTTTAGTTAAATATATGTTATATTTGGGACTTCTTAAAAGTTTTATTGATATTCGCGTACAACCTTTCCGTTGTCGATATTATTCGATTGCATACGATAATTGCGTTTAAGTTCTGAATCATGATGCGCAGCTGAGTCGCGGCGTCGTATATCTGAGCCCGAAGGACGTAAAAGCATGATTTACCAACAGTAGTTAAAACACTCATTAAGCGGACATGAGCGGCGACCGCAACCGCCGCCGCGGGGCACGCGTTAACTCGCCCAGACATCTTCACTGAGCGTTTGCGAGTATTGTGAGCCGCCCAAACCAGCACATAAATAAAACCTGAACTTGTTTATTTTTGTCATTTAACAACTGCACTGCAAAAGATTTCAATGACTTATTTCATAATTTGAAAAATTCTGAAATAAGACCTGTTTCAGAATTTCGTTTCGACATAAGAAAAACTGAATCAACACATGATGCAGGTGACTAGAAACTAGAAACAATCAAACTCGAAAACTCAACAAAGATCAACTTAAAGAAAATGTTTTTTCGACGGATGACGTGAAAGAACATAGGCAAACAAAACTTCGGCGTAGTAGATATAGGTACTGTGCTAGAAATTTCTATCGGTAACGAAAACTTGGCCTAAGCAGTGGTAGGTATAGTACTAATCAGCGGAAGGAGAGGTCCCAGTTTTAGTATACATTGATTGTAGACTGTGTGTGACATTTCGCCAATTATGTTTCAAATTTCAGTACATTTTGGTGAACCTGGCATGAACCTTTTTCCGTCATCAAAAATCTGTAGTCATAATAATCATAACCATTTATTGATTCCATATTGTAAAAAGATGTTACAAAGGCCTTAAGCTAATTATAAAAATATGGACCCTGCAAGGGCACAGCAAAAGGATAAAATTAAGTAAGTAGGAGAGAGGAAGAACGCTTTAATTTGATTAATTATTTGGTAGGTATTCAAAAGTAATATTATTAAACAACAAAAAACGATTTTGTGATAACATTTCATTTAGATATTCATTGATATTATAATAGCATTTAGATAATCGTCATTGTCATTTACTAAGGGCTGCTATTGAGAAGTTTCTGTAGAAAAATCTAACAGGTAACACTTTGCCCGCCTCGAGTATTCCACCCAGAACCTGAAGCTCAGGACGTGTCGCGTAGCCAGCACTACACCAACAAGGCAGCCGTTTAGTTTTCGTTCTGGGTGTGTATTGATAACAATGTTCTTGGAACATGGATTCGCCTCTGAGACATACCTACATTTAAAAAAATAAGGACGGCACAGTAATTAGCAGAGTACATTTTCCGACTGATCAAATTCTAATTCAAGTACTTAGCTGTATATAAACGGTGACATAAAAGGAAAGCCAATCAATGGCATAAAATTATAGTATAAATAGCAGAACATGTATGCCAGTGTACGTGAAATGTGAAAACAATACATATAATAGGTAAATAAGTATTTAGGTTAAGGGCTGATCTAAAGACCCAGCAAATCCTAGTATGGTCAAACGTTATAAAAAGCTGGAGCTTAATGCACCTTTCCAATCAATTACCAATAAATAGTATAAGAAAGGCTAGAGGACGACCGCGGCGACGAATTCCGCGCTTCACTGCCTGAAGCGTGTGCCTACTTTTTGCAATGGCAGGTGCAAGCGCATATGCTATTAAATTGTCAAAGAATACACGTACGCATGCCTGTGTAAGCCTCTGATAGCTTCCAATAATCAAAAGTCAATTGAATGCCTGTGTGCTTTTGAAAACACTATAGAAACGATTGTAAAGCTCCACTTATGCGCACACGCAAGCTCTCGAGCGCGCCCAGCAGTCGGTTACCGCAAATCTTAACTGCTGTATATTTAATAATGTATTAGTAAAAGCTATAAATATAATATATGAAACGTGAGTTTTTGCCGAGAACTCTCGCACTCATTACACAATTACACACGCAGTAATCAAAAACCGCAACATAGCAGCAGTGCGCGCCTGCGCGGTGTGGCCTCGGCTTCGGGAACATGTGCTCCTCTCTCAATATGGGAGCGCGTACGGCGTAAGAATGATCGCAATTAACGGAGAGGAGCGCAGTTTTTCGTCGTAATGAGCGGGTGTGTCGTCCGCGCCGCCGCACGACTCACAGCTCACACAATGCGCACACTCCACAAGCTTTTACGGTTTCAGCTGACGCCCGCCATATGACTCGCTGCAGTCGCCTTCTAACTGTAAGCCTCCAACTGCTAAGATATGCAAATTGATACCGTTCGTAACGGATGTTTAGGCGATAAAATGTTACACAGATTTTTGGGATTCCCTTCTGTTGCTTTAGTTTAAACACGCATAATGTGTGGTTGTGTATTTTTGCATGGTCGGTATTATATTTGAGAACCTCAAAAACATATAATGTATTTGTTTTAATCAAAATCTTTTTATTGTCTTAATCAAAAACAGCATTTAGGTTAACAACCAAGTATTTTTATCTCCATATGATGTAAGTCAACTGCACGTTAATTGTATCACTTGAACTACGATAGCCGTCCGCTACGACATAAAACTGTTTAATTCTTACAACAGACGTGCGGTTGACCGTGCTATCGTTTACGATGATTAAATATAGGTAAGTAATAATAATAAATCAAATATGTCATAGCTGTATCTTTTATTTATTCAATTATTGTTTACTTTACTGAAAAAACTGAAAATTGCCTGGGCGAGTTATGAAATATTTTTGATTGTGATTATTTTTCGTCTACCATCTTGTTTTCTACATACACTTATAAGCATACAACTAACTTGTTCTTTCTCAATCCTGAACTGCTTCAGCAAGAAAATGTGTCACTCTTGAAATTCTAACGAACGATACCGAAATTCGAACCTGAAATATTCCACAGATGTTGCATGGCAAACCATATGACGTGGTGCTACGACTTTTGCTTGCATTTTGGAAACCCGTAGATTACAGGTACAACTCAATACTACCGTTTCCTTAATAAGTTCCTCGATAAAGCGTAGAGAAAGTGTTCACCCACTCCCATGCATTGAACAAATAAAGGCGGTGCACACGAGTGGATGACGCACGGCACGCGCAGGCGCTCCAATAAATCCGTTAAGGGCACATGGCGCGGGCGCAGGCATCGCGCCGACTCGCGTGCTGAATCTTGTCTTAAGCACTGAGGGTGCTGCTTAGACGCGATATGTGTCGATCGCAGTTATCGACAGTTAGATTTTAACGTTAGAAACTATACCTGATTTTAGTATTTTTTACCAAATGCAACTTTGTTAGTGCTACGACCGTAGAACAATGCGTAGCACGTAGCAACTAGGAAGAGAGCTATCGAAAACTGTTTTTATTGCCGTGTTAAATTTAGGTTAAACAAAAATAACATTCTTAGGAAATCAAGAAATCATGTTTTGTTAGTTAGAAATTAATTAAATGTAAGCATTTGAATAGAATGATTTACTATTTTCCTAAGCAAGATATTAAATGCGTAGCTCATTCCGTTTCTATGATCGAGTTAATTAAAGTTACTTGATTTTTTAATTTTGTATATGATAATGTTAATTGTATGCTTAATAGATCTCTTATTTTGTACCTTGAGTTTTTTATGCGCCAAGGTCCAAAGAGGAATGTGAAAAATTCCAGGTGGAATGGAACCCAGTGACCAATACAAGCAGTCTAGCACGCTATTAATTAACCACATCTTCATTAGGATTCCGTCTCTATTGAAAGATGTTGGCATTTTACACGAATGCTTTTATATGCCCCGATTCGATGCTGTAATTCGTAATCCACATGTGAAAACACCAATTTTTTTTTTTTTTTTATTTATTTATTTTATTTTAGGAAGGCTTACAGACTAATAACATTATATTAACACTAGTATTTAACTAAATTGCTAATTACAAGCTATTTAATTATGTATATCTATCAATACAATTCAGAGATAGGTAGAGTAACAATTTCAAGATCTGGAAGTAAATTTTTCTACCTTTGTAGAAACAAATATTTACAAAACATGAAACGACAAAAAGACGTAGAAACTACAGTAAGACTTGAGGTATTTGTCTCCAAATCACATTGCGTGTCGATGTCGAAGTCGGAACAATAATGGGAGCATCCCTAAGCCGCAGCCACCTGCCACCCGCACCCCTACACTATATTTTATTCCACTTAATCTTCTTTCCGTTATATTACCTGTTTTTATAAATACTTAAAGCAAATATTCTCGTTTCCTTAAACGCTACAATGTCTGATCGTCCTATTAACTATAATAGACACTTTTAATTGAGAATCTATAAAAGGTTTTGCGAACTGCTGGCTGTATAAGGGATAAGCATTCATCATGGAAACCGTGGCTCTCATCTGCCCAATTAATAAAAGTTGACTGTAAGGAATGGCGCACGGCGACAGCGTCAGCCGCCTGCGCCGGCTCAGCACCGCACCGCAGCGGCCGCCGCGCGCCTGCGACCGGTTCTGTACGCCTGCAGCTGAAACATACATACGTATCTACCCTTCAACTGTTTTATTTTGATTTACTTATCTATCAACCATGTACTCGCATACTTTATGAACGTGTTTGAGGATTTGCATGGTTTTATCTACTGGCATCTTCCCGCACTACCTACCTACCTGTCCACTTTTGGCTTCAGGTTTTTGCAATTACTAATACAAATCTTGTGATAATGTAAATATCAAGAGTAAATAGATAACCTGCTAAATGCTTTACCCCCTAGCACCTAGACCACACTTTACATTGGTAACTTCTAGTGCCACAAGTCGTGTACCGTTAATCGATAAACTACCAAAATTGGGAACATCCAAAAATAAAAGTCCCAACGAACTATGAATGAATAATAAAATGTAATCAGACTTACGATCGTGATATCTTAAACCTGGCTTCATTAATTCACCCAGAAATCGAAATGGAGGCTTTAATTTGTATTTTGAACAAAGGGAGAAAACAAAAACAGCAACAGAAAAAAGAAGGATAAAAAGTGGCGCGGGCGCGTGCCGGGGCGACATGTGCACGCGCCGAGGATCCGCGCTAACGGGCCGTGACGCGCGCCCCGCGCCCTGGGCCCCTGCGTCTCGCGCCCCCCTCACCCCGACACTCGCTCGCCGTTATGTTTACAGCCCCCATGGCTCTCCCCCCCTGCCTTTCGCTGCACGCGCCCTTCCCCGCGCCTGCACTCGCTGAAGCACTTCCCCCACTGAAGCCCTACGCGTTCTCGCGTAACAAAACACGCAGCAACCAAAGCAGATTATCTGCCTAATTGAATTTCCCGAGATTGCTATTACAATCGCTTGATCAGGTGAAAATGTGATTAATGAAAGACAATATTCCAATAAGCTGAGAAATGTCAAACTACTACAGGGTGGGCAATTTGGAGGTATACAACTTTTTTGCCGCCACTTTATTTTGGCGGCAAATATGACAGTTGTTTCATGTTTTTTTTTTATATAGATACGGCAAATTTGTTCTGGAGCGTTTTACGACTGTACAATGTGTTTTAATTGTTAAAACACTAGCTGCTCCCCGCGGTTTCACCCGCATAAATCTCGATCCTGTGGGAGTATCGGGATAAAAATTGGGTACTCTATGTGTTAATCCAGGTTATAAACTATCTGTGTGCCAAATTTCATCCAAATCCGTTCAGTAGTTTTTGCGTGAAAGAGTAACAAACATCCATCCATACTCACAAACTTTCGCGTTTATAATATTAGTAGGATTCTACTCAACCCAATCGAGACACTGAAAAGAACGTTTCAGGGTCGACCAATTTCGAGAAACGGTGACATTGATAGGCCCCCAAGATCCTCGATTTTAACAGCTCCTGACATTTTTCTATGGGCCTTACATGTCTGTGCTAACAGGCCAATGAACCTTTAACAATTAAAACAAATTAACCGAGACTGAGATAACGCAGGAAAAGTGTGAAAATAACATGAAAAACGCAATGAAAAGGGTCACATCTGCCATGCTGCTAGAGGTGGACATTTGTCTGACAATATTTCCCATACTTAATTGCCGGCCCTAAATACTGTAATAAACAATTTTTTTTTTTAATATTTCATAGTTTTTTTTTTATAATGTGTGTACCTGTTATTTGCCCACCCAGTACTACTAATACTCAAACTCAAACTCAACTCAAACTCAAAGCATTTATTTCAAATAAACCCATTACAGGCACTTTTGAATTGTCTTTCCGAAAACCTAGTCTACTTGATTGTAGACTAGGTTTTCTACACTGACACTGACACAAAGAAACTGCACTAATTTGTAAACTACAAATTAAAACGCCACTTTACAATTAACATGAAAGTGTCAATTCACTACTAATCAATAACTCTACATTCTTAGTAAAGATTTATATCTCTCCCACAGCATAAAAATAATTTATATCCCTATAGCATGTTGCAGTTTATTTTTGGTGACATATTTTTTATCGAATATTTTAATTGGAACTGTAATACATAATAAGGCATTTAAAATGTCACGTAAAGTATCGATCGCCAATTTCTCATGCAAGTTCGTAGAGCACCTTTCCATCTGTCAAGCCATGGGCAATTCACAAGAAGTATTACCTTTTTATGCAAAGTTAATCAGTTTTTACTTCGGGCTTACAGCGTTTAGTCAGTAAAAATAAGTCCCCGCATGCAAGTAAATGTGTTTTTTTTAAGTCATGCTAATTAAATTCTTTAACATTCAAGTCGTTTTGTCCAGTCCCCTCAACAAAATGAAGGCGTCATCAGATTTTCCAAATCAACAAAACTGTTTAATTTAAATACGCGTCTCAAGTGACTTGGCAAAGTTTTTACCTAGGGCTCGATCACACGTAACTACCACAACGACTCGTGTCTTGGAAGGTGCGGGCTCTAATTTGCAAAAAAAAATGTCTATTTACACGGACAAATGTGGTCCGTGTGAACAGACTATTAATTTTCATATAAACTAGCGTCCGTCCACGACACCAGTCGTTGTGGGCCGTCAAAACAACCGTGTGGGCGATACCGACTACATCAAGGCGAATGTTGCAGCCACAACGCATCAACCACAGAGTACATTTAATATGCATGAACCACCACGTTGCGTCGACGTGACGATGCTGTCACAGACGGAATCGAATTGTCTGCAAACACTAGACACAACGCAACTTCTAGAAGTTACAGCGAAACTATTCACACGTAACCACTGCTTGCCCACATTTTGCCGTTGCGATGTGGAACGTGTGAACGGGCCCCATTTAGTTTTACATGGACCCACAAATAGCCCTCAAATTCCAGTAGGTACTTCCCCTGACCAGATTTTATGACCGACATGACAATTAATTCACACCCTAGTCTGTCAGTATTCAAGGTATTTTAATTTACATTAAAGCTCTAAAATAATTGAACGAATCGTTTTGTATATAAATAATATTAGATTGTTACGTTAAAAAGGCTTCTAAGTTAGTATCTAAGCAACGCTCCGCCCAGCTCTAGATGGCGACCAATAGCGCGCGGTGGGCGGGGCGCGACGCTACGAGAAATCTAAGACTCGTGCATTTAGTAAATCTCAGTTTGGGGTACAAATCAAATTAACTAGTATTTACCAGTACGTAGTTAATTCAGGAACATGACATGTATGGAGGTAACCAACCTGAGGCTTCGTCCAAGTAGCGGACCGGTCTATTCGCAACTTAGTTTTGCAATTCATAATACAAGGGTTTTAATGTCACATAGGGAGCAACCGCTTATTTGTGGGCATTAATACTTAAAAGCCATTTTTCAGTGCATCCTCTGCGCCGCCGTCAACGTAAGCGCAACCAACAATTAAGTGCTGCCTGCGAGGATGCGACGCGACCCACCTGTCAAGTGCCTGTTTCATCAAATCATTTCTTTATTGCTCTTCCTCCGTCCGACCTCTTTTTTGTTGGCAAAGTTTTGAAAAAAAAAAACGTTATTGTGGAAGAGCAGTCGGGTAGGTCGGGGCGCGCGAGCCTTATTTCAGTCAGGTGCCGGGCGCCAAACGCGACGCACCGTAGCAGTCAGTGACGGGTTCCAATCTTACGCAGCCTTACGATTTTCGCGACGTCATATCGTTCGCTGCATTTTTTATTACTTTTATTTTATTTGTCTACCTAAAATAAAATGACATTAGATTTATGGTGTATATTGGACTGATTAAGAAAAACATTTTTTCGTAGACCCTTGTGTTTCGTAGCAGTGAGTGTAATAGATTTTCGTAGCTTCCTAGAAGTTCCGTTTCAGGTAAGATCTTTTTGGATATTATTATTTAACTTGTAACGTAATTAATGTTAATTAGATGGTATAAACTGTTGCAAAATAATAATTCCTAACACTGTTTTCCACTAAAATAAATTTCTTCATATATTTTGTTTTGTTTTAGAAGATGTCATCGGAAACACTAATCACTGTTAAACTAATTAGATCCCTTTATTTTAAAGATAACTTACTAATCTTGAGTTTATTTTTAGTCCCAAAGTAGCAATAGCTTAAATAATGTATTTTGAACTCGCAACTTATTTTATAAATAACTGTACCAACCTTCTCACAATGCACATTATTGTAAATTACTTTACTCTACGTAATTGTTTTAGCAACTACATTAAATATAAAACGTCTATCTACTTATTCAAATAACTTACATTTTGACTTAATTTGTAGTACATTTTGACTTAATTTGTAGTAGCCGGCACGTAACTTGGCAAGGTTTCTGTGTAGTCGGAGTAAGTTCAAGCATGTGCACTTAGTGCAACAATTATATTTTTCACTTATATTGCTTGTTGTTATTTTATGGTTATCCCCATATTTTTTAAACATCTGTTGAGAAAAGAATTATAGAAATGTAAAAAACACTATACACTAGTAACGCCAATGACAGGTGTAATAATGTTCACGAAACACATTTTGAACTGCGATATTTTACAACATTTCCTACATCTTATGTTTCGTCGTTGTTACAAACCTAGGACCAACCTACTTCATGAATCTAACGTTAAAACTTTCGAGTCAACGGTCGAAAACCAACGTTGCTCAAGATCTTATAAGAGCGCGCTGAACATTTTGCTACTATCTTGACAATCGGCATGACAAGAAAATCTAAATCATGCGCAATTGACAGAAGCAAGAAATGCACTCTGAAAGTCCTTCTTTTCACATATTTGCTACTGTCTATGTTTATACAAGGGTTAATACGCAGTCGATAAGCCACACAGTCTGATAAATACAGTGCCGAGTAAATAATCTGCAAGTATATATTCTCCCAGCAATATGCAAACAAAGCGAAACCAAATTTGTTCATGTGTTCCGCCATGTTTAATACCTAGAAGTAATCAACACAAGAACAACCCGGCCAGATGAAACCACGGCCGGTGAAATATTGTCTGTGTCTGTGACCAAATAAAAAAAAAACCGATTGATTCGCATCGGTTTTTTTTTTTATTTGGTCAATTGGGCGTTTATTTTTGTACTTAATCACAATTTTCTTTTGGTCTTCTGATAAAAGATTTATACCACGTTTTGTAAAAACAAGAATTATAGAAATTATTATCATTAGTTAGACTAGTAGAAACCTTCATACATATTATTAAACCTACCAAACTATTATGTATTATTATTATATTATAAGTTAATAAGAAAAACTAGCTACATTTACTTACCTACAATTAATAACAAATATGAAAAACACTTTTATAATTTCGCAATATTTTTTAAAATAATAAACCGCTCGTTTAAAATTACACGAAAGCTACGCAATTTACTTTGCAACCTGCGCCATGAAATCGAAACCACGATAATCGATGAAATAATCAATTTTCAATCGGGATTGGCAGGCTACGAGGCTCTGCGTGCTTATAGACTTATAGTATGCAGGACTCTGCTTCTACAGAGGTTTAAAGTGTAATAAGTCATTGTGTACCCCTTATTGAATTACTAAAACAGAATCACAAAATTGTTGATAATACTACTTATTTATTTATGATTGGCATTAGCAACAAGATTTGTTAAGAAATCTGTCAAGAAAGTTCTAAGAGACACCAGTTCGTATCATAAGACTACGTCGGACAGCATTTTCAAAGAGTCAATCGACATGAACAAATAGAATAAACATATAATTTAAGGACCTTTTTTGCGCTGATTGATTTTCTCAACATATGCTCGAGTTCCCACTGTACCGTTAGAAAAAAAAATAAGGTGGCAGTTGCAGCGCGGTAGGTAATTGCTACTCGTGATCTAATAAATAAATCCTTGCTTTATTGAAACAAAAAATTGCGACACACAACCCTCGCGTTAGCCAGCTTGTTAACCAATTAATGGTAATAGAACGAATCAATTGGTTTGCATTTGAAAGACAAGAAAATTGAACTGCCCCTTCGTGGATGCCATGAATGTGATCGATATCTACAACTAAACTATTCGTTAATGAGTCTGTTTGGGCATTATTGTAATTAGGTAATTTTGCAAATCATTGTCCGACATCATTATTTATAATTTACGACGACAAATGTAATGTCTCCGCCTATACTGGTGGTGGTGAGCTCCTCGAGTTTAATTCCTAATGGAAGCGCGGTGAAATGGTATGAAACACGCGGACATCCATTCTGTAAATATGTAATGTGTGTTAGTCTAATGAAGATTGTTTTACTCGCCACGTGCATTATTAATGCGCGTACGCAGCGGGCGCCGGGCGCGCTCCGCCGCCGACCACTTCCATTATTCTGATTCTTCATTTGCTTGATTGAGCTTTTAATACGATTCGCTGTCAACAAACAAGCGGTCGGATTAATCAGCAAGGGCTGTCAACAAATACGTACGTATGTAGTCAGATGGGCACTAATGACGTCGGTCACGTAAAACAAAGATGATATCGCAACTTTTGAATTGATCCGCGCTGACCGTAAAATCTTGATAAACGCGGTACCAACTCAACGTCATATTGAGTTGTCTTCGTGAACAAGGTGACTGACAATGCCGCCGCCTTTATCATTTAGAAAATGTTATGAAGTTATGGGAATTAAGTAGTGTTTTATTACGTGAAGTGACACAATACCTAATTAATAGGTAATTGGTAATAGATAACTTACTTATGTATGTTGTTTTTAAAAGACAAACTTATTTTTGAAGTTCCGAGGTTTAGTGTGGCCTTGGTAAATATCTAGATGCCATTGACTTTAAAAAACAGCAACAGGCAGAAACGAGAAATCGTTGAGATATCCAGTTTTCGCTTAGCGGGCTTTAAACCTTTTTATGAATGAATAATTGTGTCACTTTAAAAATAAAATAAACATTCTTTAATGTAAATATGAAGCTTATTAAAAAAGCTGTATACCTAAAGCTCTTCAGAAAACTGAAGGTTCCCACGGGAAAGCAGAATGGTTGCAATACGATCGATCGATAAGGCTCTACGAGTCAATGACAATTCAAAAGCTCAGGTGGTTTGTTCTAATTGGACGCATAATGGAACTTAACATTGTGATGCAGGCGTTAATTGTTAAAGATTCGTTCTTATCTGTAATTTATTCACGTTCTGTTATTTTAGCTGCGTGAAAACAAAAGAAATTGCCAGTTAAGGTATTTTTAATTTCGTTGCCTTTTTCTCGGTGTTTTCTCGAAGGAACCTTCAGCGTGTTAGTTTTTAAATTAGCATTCTTGAGATAGCCTCCAGAACCTGCTTAAAAGTGCCAAGAATTTTGATATTTCAAACATATTTTTTTGTTCTTTGCGTAGGATGTCTCGGCACGTCCTGTTATCGCGGCTAGCGGAGCAGTTCCAGCCCTCCTCACCGCCGCCAACAGCTCACCGGTTCCCGTCACCAGAAGGCAGCGTATCCCCCCGCACCCCGCCATCGCCGCGCTCACCACCACGCTCGCCCGACTCGCTCTCACATCACCGACTGGATCTACTCCAGTTGGGAGGCATCGAGATAGCAGGGAGGGCGCTCAAGCAGTACGCGCAAGCTACTGGTATGTGTTCTCTGCGTAGTCAAGCACCGTTTATTACCTTTTTGACCTGTTAAAAACAAATATCGCATTCGTCTTTACATTTTTCCCTGATTGCAGTTCAATTCTTTTACATCCAGTTTTGAAAAGAACTTGTGTCACCAGCTAGTGTTTTGTGTTCAGAACTGGGAGCGTTGATGTACTGCAGTGGCCTGGGAGCACTGTACAGTGGCGCAGGAGTCTGGCCACTGCTGATGCCGCGCGCCTCCCCGCAGTTCGTCCGACCACACATCGACCACGCCAGACATACCCCACCCAGAGATGGTAACTTGATTTATTTCCAACAGCATCAAAGCTTTCTTCAACTGATAATAGATCACAAATGTATCGTTTTCACCCATTCAACTTCGGTTAGTTGTATTTGAAGAAGGGAATCTAAATCATCCTGTGTTCTTTAACTTCATCATGAAATGCTACCGTAAAAGTACTACTTAACTATACTTACTGTTATCATAATCTTTAAACGTACCTCGCATGTTACTTGCAGATGTCAATCTGTTAGAGTTTAAAAAAGTTTTTAAATCGTATGTGACTCACGGTACCCTAGTTTTATTGTAGAACACTGTGTCTAAGTATCTGGACATGTTGCAGCTGACAATAGATAACATGTAGTTAGTTACCAATATTTTATTTGTAATTCACTAGAATTACATTGTATCCACAGTCATTTTCAGTCAATACTTGACCTACTTACATATTTGCAATTACTATAAATCGATCGAGTGCTTATATCAAAGTCTGAGGAATTAATTTTGTGTGCGCTGTGCTTACTGTATGTCTTCACATTGGAATTCATATAAACAGAGTAAATCACCTAGTGCTGAAAGTGTTTACGTGTTTCAAGAATCCTAAAAATGGTAATTGGATACGTTCGCGGCATTACAAAACATCGTTCGCCTCGGCCTCCTTACGCGGCTCCTCCTGAATAACACTCATTAGAATAGCTATCAGTGTAAGGCACCGATTAATAACTCGAGGCGCTGATATGTCGTCGTTTACATGTCGTTTACCTCCGCCAATGGAGCCAGCGCACTTGTTTCCTACACTCCAAGGAAAAGCGACGAAGTACCACCGCCAGTCATTGTCGCCAAACGAAATTGTATTCTAATTGTCTCTTATCCTCATTGGTACCGGTTACGACGCAACCTCGTAGATAACTAACAAACAGGGCGTAAGAACCTCATTTTGTCGGAACTAGATTTTATTTATTTATTTAAGACTAAGGTTTTAACGAACTGACGTTTAATCGCTTTTTCCTTGACAATTCAAAAGTGCCTGTAAATGGTTTAATTGAAATAAATGCAGTTAGTTGAGTTGTTAGTTTAGTTTGAGTTCGATAAGAAAACATATTTTGAAGATTTAATTAAGAACAATGAAATGAAGTGGTTTGTATGTTATCAGTTTTAAGTAAGTAATGGCAAATTGATAGCGTACCTAACCTGTTTTTAAGAACCTCAAAACTTAGTAAGTAGGCACCTACTTAATAAATTCAATTGATGAAATTTAAAAAAGTAAAGCAGCTTCAGCTATTTAGTACTTTCTAGGTATGTATGTATTTATACCAAGATATTAATCTCTTACTCAATACCCAATATTGAGTTCGTCCGTTCCTCTTTTTAGTAAGTAGGTAAATACCCTGGTAATGCTTACCTCATTTGCTACTGAAAATCAACCACAAATGGTGTTCTTTGTTGATGACACATCACTGTTTTTTAAAATAAACAGACATGCACAGGAGCTTGACGATATAAATAGTGTCATGCTTAAAGACTCTTTAATTGGTTTACTGTAAAAATTTTGGAATTAAATGAGAAGAAAGTAGTGAATGTGAAATTGTATTGAATAAGGAGATACTAGAATTAGTGCCGACTTCACAAATAAAACAGAACGCGATCAGCACTTTTAAACCTAGTTCAATAGCTGTCAGTGTCAATATTCCATATTCCATAACAATTTTGACACTGACAGTTCCTGAATGCGTTTTAGAAACGAACGCATTCAGTTTCATTGGTGAAATTCGCCCTTAGTCGAAAATATTGTTTTCCTAGGGATCACGCTTGACTCAAAGCTATTGTGGGGTCAGCTAGCTCTTGCAGGGCGGCTAAGTTCAGCCGCTTACGCTGTTTGGAAACTCCGTCACGTGGATACCGCGAGGCTGGTCTATTTTAGTTATTTTCATAGCATCATGTTTTACGGTATTTCGCTGTGAGGACGAACTGGAGATATTGATTCTTAGCTTTATTCTACAAAAGAGGGCTGTCAGAGCCATCCACAACCTCCGCAGATGCGAATCTCTAAGGGAACTGTTAGAAAAAATACATCATTGCGGTACCTTGTCAGTATATCATAATAAATTGTTGTAAGATAAGTGACGGATAATTTTAACACTTGAAATAGGAACAAACTAGATCAACCACTTTTCAGAGTTTCTAAAGTACACACTTCTTTTATGGAGTAGGTACTGTGTAAAATGTTATAATAAAATATAACTCGTCATTGAAACTAAATGAGAAGAAATTTAAAACATGTATTTGACGCACACACACAAGTGGTGAGTTAGATGATTAGGTATACAAAAATTCTTGGCCTAATGCTGGTCCTGCTTCCTGCTGGTTGAGCTTCTCTTTTCTGACTTATCGTATGTTTTATGTTTATCTTTTATTTTCATTTAATCAAGTGTTAATGGTTGAATTCTTCAAAAGATTAATGATATTCTTTCTTTTTGGTAGTAGAATTTTATTCATCTGTCAAACACATTGCAAAATAAAGTTTTGTACAATTTAGAAGCATTTAAAAAAAAAATGCTTCTAAATTGTACAAAAACTTTTGCAAATGTAACCTACCTAACCATGGATCTGTTGATTATGATGTATGTTGACTTCAAAGAGCATGGCAGTTGAGACTATATCATGACCACTTAAATGTCTCAAATGGAGGCGCATGTGTTGGATCATTCGAATCACTACAAAATGGTTGAGCTTGATGGTGCTGCGTCACGCGTCATGTTTGTGAACGGCCGCCGTCGGTTCAGAGTGTTGAGACTGGCTAAATCTTAACAACGGTCAGGGCTTATTTTTAAACTTATATTTTGAATTTTCCTTTATTTTATTTTTAACATTGTTCTCACATATAAAAGCAACAAGAATAATGTACCCAGGATTTTGTAATATCTTGATTTAATAGAATGTCCTTGTAGTTTCTAGTCCGTTCTTCCGCCGATCTGTGACAATTCAAAAGTTCCTGTAAATGGATTAATTGTAATTGGTTTAAATGCTTTGAGTTTGAAAAAAAAACAAAATAGACTTATTCATATAACCAACTAATTACAAAGTTGGTAGGTAGGTACAGGTACTGTTGCTCTCTTGTTGTTAAAACTCAGTTCGGAAATCACAATTTCTGTTGCTTCGTCACCTACGTGTTTCGTCACAAAAATTATTTGACTCTTTTGATAATCGTCTTCCGTGAATGTAGACGAATGTGTATACAAGTTTTCAATATATTGTTTGAGCAAACAATGACGTTACCGTCGGCGTCGGCAAACACTGGCGCACCTGTACAGATTTCATAAGTCACTCCACAGAAGCCTGATTTGACTCGTCCGACTTTAAATTTAGTATAGAAGCGTGAAGAACATTCGAAGAGAAACTGTCAGCACTCACCTGGCTGTTGACACAGTATTGCATTGGTACAATAACGATATATTTCCTACCTAAGCATTTTGTAAAATGTTGTTCTATTGTTTGCAGATGACGAGGAAGAGCTTCCTCTTAACTTATCAACAAAAAACCGTCAGATTTGGTCTCCGGGAAGCGCATGTGAGCGTGAGAAAGTGGAAATAGGAGAAGAGTCACCGATCTCCCGATGGGAGGGCCACGATGACACGGACACGCCTCTGGAACTAGTCAAGAGATGCCGCAGTAACCCGGACGAGGCCGAGCGCCCTCCTAGCGCCGAGCCGCGCCGCTGCCCCTCCGCGCCCGCGCACCACACCTACCCTATCAAACTCTCGCCAGCCGGAGATCTCAACTTCTCTCTACTCCTCAAAAACGAAAACAGAAATGAAAAGTCATTCCAAGTAAGTAAACTATATCATTAACTCACAATAGGTACTCATAGCTCCGACATCGAGATAGCTATATCCTTTAATAAGTTCAGAATAACTGTACAGTTTCCGTTCAAAATGCTTTAAAATAGCAAACCAGTATCCGTTTTAGTCTCTTTAACAAATCAAATAGCAAAAACTGCCCCTGGCTTAATAAGTAGTCGCGTATCGGAACGGGTCGCGCTGCGCAGGCGCATCGTCCACTAGCGGCTCAAATGGAGCCTGCTGGCTCGTCTTCTCGCCATTTTTGTGCCTTTCGTTTTTTCTACGAGCCGCCGTTATAAAATCCGCATCGGTTTTAATCAAAATTCCAACTTTTAATATCACGGCGCGGCAGATTATAATTGGACGAATAATTACCTTGTGTCATTCGACGATAAATATGTTGTAGTGCCGCTCCGCGATGCCACACTTTATCATTAAAATTAAGTGTTGAGCGTTTGTTAGGTATCATCGATACCGAGCCGTGTATAATTGAAAGTGACACGACTACTACCTGTATCGAACAACAGAAAAAGTAACAGTTTTTGAATCGATATAATGATTAAAGATGGAAATAATAACATAACGGAATTAATTCACGGAATTAAAAAGACGGTCATCATAAATTATTTAGTCAATATAAAAATACCTACCATACCTATTGACTAATTAGTACATAATTTATGATGGGACAATAAATTGTAATTATGATCGCACGTAGTAGAACAATGGCGGGTGGCGAGACTGCCGACGCGTGCGCGCCACGCGCCACTCACGCGTCGCTCCCTCACCGCACTCTACTTCAAACTTTTACGACTGAATATTAATAAGTACTTCATTAAAATCCATTTTAAAAGCACATAAAATCACGCTTTTGCTTACTGAAAAGAAGAGCTGAATTATGCTTTACTACCAACTAACAGGAAATGACAGAAAACTACAAATAATACATAGCAATTTTCTTGGAGGCTTCTTTCTAAATTATGTTATTAAGTTAATTTGAAAAAACGTATTTTATTCAACATAATTCTCGCATATTTTCTGTCGGTACTCATATTTTAGCATACTGTTCTTGTTTTGAAAGTAGTAGAAGAAAAGTCGCGTGCCAGCGCAGCAGCCGCAGCGCCCTGCGCCATTTTAACTTATCCATAACTTTCACTATGTTCACAGCTCTATAATACAGGGTGTCAAGTCTGGGTTTGGGGTATTGGGTGGCAAGTCATAATTGTTAGTTAGAAAAATAAAAATATAAATTGCTTTGTGATTTAAAAATTACGGGCATTTATAAACAAATATACGACACACACACATTTTAAAGCGACTTTTATTTACTGACGATTTTTATTTTTGGTGTGAAAATTTGCCATTTTCAGTAGTGCGCAATGTAACACACGCAAAACATTGTGCGTTTATGGGTGCGTGCATGTCGTGGGGGTATTTAAAGTTGTGTTAAAACATTAAAAAATTGTTTTTGTACAAAAACGTCAGTAAAAGATGTTTCTTCATCAATATCTCCGTAACAAGGAGGTTCCCACATATGGTCCATTACAAAAAAATATATTACAATGACGGTATGAGTGACTTGGGGAAGCCAATGTCCAGCAGTGGACGTCTTTAGGCTGAAACGATGATGATGATGATGATGATGATGATGATGATAGGTGACTCTCAGCTTTGTTAAGTGTCGTTTTAAACCCGTTATATTATGTAAGTATATAACGAAACAAAAAACTGTTAGTAGGATATCGGAATCACTCTAACACGTCATATAAAAACAAATAAGCTAGATGGAGTCGATGTTACATGTTGATGTTTGATAACATACTTTATTACATTAGTCGTTTTCGAAAATGAAGAAATGTGTTCTTTATAAAATTAAATATCGCGTTAAACCAAAGTTGGGGCAGTTAAAAAGTTTTCTTGTAAGTAATCATTGTAATTTTACCCCTCGCGAGGGACCGTAACAGGTTTCACAAAGCCGTTAATAAAAAGCCAGTCTCGTAAAAAAAGACACTAGATTTTTTTAAATTCAAACGGCTATCATAAAAAATCACCTCTCTACGTGGTACAAGCCGATAACCATATGTGGACGGTCATACCCTAGCACCTGTGTTGTTTATAAGAGAGTGCATCGATTGTATAAAAAGGCGACCAAAAAAGTAGCGGTTTTTGTGAGGCGCGAGGCGCTGCAGCTGCCCGGCCAACTGTCACAGGCCCGCTACGCGGATTTGTGCCGTGGATTATCATGCGCCGCATACTTAACTATAACTACCCGACCAATAGCCGTACAACGTGTTTTCCCGTTCTTATGCTTTATAGCAGCCTGTAAATAGTTACGACTATGAGGATGGCCGGGTCTCTCCTCACATGGAAAGTGAAAATTAAAATCTCCATTGGCATAACGTCTCAAAACTTTGAAAAATCTGTAAAAAGCGGCACATCAACTTGCGAATTTACCAATGAACACTCTATAATTTTCACAACCAAAGACTGTAGATAACTCCACTACATCACTTTACGAAATTCTAGAATTGGACCACCTACAGTGGATCGTGATACCTAAAGGAGTTGTTGAACTTTTCATTAATTATTAATCAATTTAGTTAATAAAAAAAACCGGCCAAGTGCGAGTCGGACTCGCGCACCGAGGGTTCCGTACAAACCTGTCGGTTTATAAGTAAAATCTCACACGCGTTCATGAGAAAATGTGTAGTAATTAAAAATTTACGGTTTTTGCAATATTTCCTCTATCTGGGCTATAAGACGTTGCTTCGTACCAAATTTCAAGATTCTGAGTTCACGGGAAGTGCCTTGTAGGTTTTGATTCCCTTGCGAGTGTCGAAAATTTGCAGAAATTTTCGGCATAAACGGCTGTTTCTTTTGATTGCGTTGGCTTATAAGTTAGATTTTTTCACAGCTCCAGGGGACATTAGACCTGAGTATTTAACTTAAATTCCAGCTTGATACGTCCACGCATTCCTGAGAAAAAGGGTCTTGACAGACAGACAAACGGACGGACGGACGGACAACAAAGTGATCCTATATGGGTTCCGTTTTTTCCTTTCGAGGTACGGAACCCTAAAAACACTAGTTCATCGAGTCCGAATGCCCACTTGGTTTTTCGAGACTTCGCCAAGCGGTTGGTCGACTCTTCAAGTTACCAGAGCCTGTTTTTTGACAAAAAAGTATTGCATACAACGTGACAAATGTTGCCAGCCATTTGGGCACTTTTCTTGTTTACAGCTATGTGTGATTCTTTCCCCTCCTTTTTATATACTTTAATTTTACCGTTAGCTTTTTAAATTATGTAAATATTAAAAATAAAAATAAATGTAGGTTTCTCCGCAAAATTTCAGCTTATTTACAATCCACGAACATGCCATAAAATGAGTGATTGTGAAATCCTACTTCAAAACAATCCATATCTAACATTCCTAATCCGTGTGACGACTAAATAATATAACTTAGTAACGATATTATTCTACTCGTATTGCATACCAAAAACATCTGATTCAATAAATCTAAAGCAAAGTACTGACTTAGTTAAAAATCTTTTGTCTTACAAACAAAGGTGAACAGAAGACATTCTGTTTGCTTTTGAAGACATGGGGAATTCAGAAACCGATTATTAAGTAGGTGTAATGTCCTATGTGACTGGTTTTATTTCAAGAAAGCTCGTAGCACTTCAAATTACGATTGGATCTGTGGGTACATGTTTTAATACGCTTTGGATCCGTTAACAAAATTCCCTAATACGGTTCTAAAACTCGTACGTAAACTACGATACTGCAATGCTCAGTACAATAAGAATAATTTAAATAACATTCCTACCACATAGACTCCACGTTGTGTTGACACACAAATCAATAAAATGTACCAATCACATTACGTTTCTACATTTGATTTCATTCAAAGTATCCTTATATTAGTCATTCTCGTGGAAAAGACTTACGGATAATAACCGGTTAATAGACGCTAATTACTAGGCAAAAGAAAAAAAACCGATACTAGATGGGAAATCAAAGAAAAGTGTAGAAAGGGTTAGAGCCCTGTTATTAGTTTATTACTGACTGTCACCGTCTAACTGAAGGTGATGGACGCTGTCCTCGCTACCTTTATAATTATATCTAGTGTCGTACCCACTTGGCTATATATTGCCCGATTTCTAAGCAATCGTCGTGGGGTCAAGTGACTGAATTGCAATATTCCTTTACACGTCAGTCAAAGGGAACAATTATGGGTTATTAGCATCAGCGACTTGCTGACGACAGGCATCTAATAAAAACATTAGAAAGACGTGTTGTACAATTAAGCGATGATATTACTTTATACGTATGTGTTTGTTGGTGTAGTGCAAGCAATGCGGCAAGTGCTTCAAGCGCTCGAGCACGCTGTCCACGCACCTGCTAATACACTCGGACACGCGGCCCTACCCCTGCCAGTACTGCGGCAAGCGATTCCACCAGAAGTCGGACATGAAGAAGCATACCTACATACACACAGGTTGGTGTTCACCTTTGCTTTACTCCGCATTAGTAAATACCTCAAGGTTGAGGTGCATGTTGGTAGTGCACATTTAGTTTTTCAGTAGCATTTGATTGAAAAGTCTTTTGTAACTCCTGAAAATTCTGACAGCTGGGTGGCAATCGTAAATCAACCGTCAAAGCCAGCCGTCGACGTAAGTACTATACATTAAGTAGTGTTTTTTAACCGACTTCAAAAAAAGGAGGACGTTCTCAAATCGTTTTTTTATGTTTGTTAACTCAGTACTCGGATAAACATAAACTGATTTGAAAATTTATTTTATTGTTTGAAAGGATATACTTATCGAATGGTCCCATATAAATTTTGTCAAGTTTTGATAAGTGGATTAGTTATTTTTGAGTTAGCTTCACGAATACGTATTTTTTTAAACTTCGTTGATGATGTTCTAATAAGTTCCTGTCACTGTTATTTACTAAGCAAGTGAAGGTGAACGAATTTGTGTGGGGTAACACAACAAACAGTGAAAAAAAAAACTTAAAAAAACAAAAACTACATAGTCCAAAATAACTTCAATTTCGGAAGTCGGTGGCAAACAACGAAAATACAATACCACAGACTACTGAAATTATTGTTGTGTTTTTTTCTTTAAAGGTTTTTGTAGAGCACACTTATACATAAAAAGGAATCGTTGTTTGAAAGATTTCAACAAGTTTTTAAACATAGTTTTAATTTTACAGGTATTTAGTAAATATAAAGATAAAGCAACGTATTCTTTTTAACGAAAATCTTTGAGCTCAAAGCAAAATGAAGTAGATAAGTGTCCATTTATTTGAATAAGTACAAACGTAGTAGATATAGCGAATTTTTTAACAGTCCTAATCTAGTAACATAACCTCAATAACATACCTACTAGAAGGTGCTAAGACTACTTCAGTGCTACGTACATGTATTTAGCAAAATTTACTGAAACCTAAAAAAAAAACGGATTCGTTTTGTTACCTAATAAAACAAACTAAGGACTAATTAGGTAGGAGTATACCTACGTATTGAACAAAAACCTAAAGGAAGTTGGTTCTAAAATCATACAAAGCAAAAGGTTTACTAAAATAATAACACTTTCTTGTCAAAGATGTGAAACGGGAACTAAATTACATGCTATTACAAGAAGTGTGAAACTGAAATTATTGTGACAACTGTGTCATGTTTCACGTAAGGAAGTGTCGGCGCGTCCCCTTATTACACAACTTTACGAAGCCCTATCATTTGAAACTTTTACTATTACCTTAATATGGATTATGTCTATCAATAAAGAGTTGAAAATGGGTTTGTATTAACAAGCTTTATTATCCAGTAACTTCCTACGCTTTTTATACAGATATAGTGGATAGAATAACGCTAATTTCAGATGTTGTCACTTACTTAATTTCTTTATCTTTGAAACCATCATCATTGTGTACCATGCTGGAAGCGTTGTTAACTTAGATTGTGTCTCCAACGAAGATTGACCAGCACCCACACTATTAATCACAATTGGAATAATTTTGAAGGATATTGCTAATCCTATGCCTTATGTGGTGGAAAAAATTGTCTGCTCATCAACGTAAATAACGCAATGAATGTTGTTGAACTGTCAAAGGGAAACCTTTGACAGTTCAACAACATTGAAACGCCGGAGCTATCAAATAAGACTTCACGAAAAGGCGTTCATTGCAGCTACAACATCTAAATATGTCAGCTTTGCGGCAAAAAACGTTAAAGTACGTTTTATTGCTATAAATAAATCCGATATCATTATTTTACTCTTCACCGTCATAATATCAATCGTGTCGTCCTTTTTAAGAATTTGTATCATTACCAAGTAGCTGTTTATTTATTTATTCACATAAAATTTTACTTTCTCAATGAGTTGCCTGCGATACCCACGTACGTTCGTGTCGAGCGTGTAATGATATGTAATCTCCAACGATTGCCCTTTTAATCGGAATGACAGTAAACAGCTGCTGAAGACGTTATCCGACTTTATCCTCGTCGATTTATTAAACTATATAAGTACATGATATAGTGTTATAACCGAGGCATAGCCTAGACTTCTCTACTGTGAAACAAGTTCATTAAATGGAATACAAATAGGCAGTCACCCAATAAAAGCAATCACGCGACACATCGCAGACGATGCCTTGGGAATTAAATATTTAAATGTTGTGCAATTACGTTTTCAACGGCAAATCGCAGCCCGTAGTCCGAGGCACTTAGTGAATTTCCAATAAGCAAAAAATATAAACTTGCAATGCTCGACAGTTTACTCAGAGCTTTCGTCGGTTTGTAGAGCTTTAGGTTTAAGAGCTTTAGGTTTATTAGTACCTAACGTCTTATTTCCAGAAACAGTTACATTCTTGAATTTTAATTCTGAAAATTAAATATTTTACTTTAAATGGTTGCAAAAGAACGTCTGAATGAGAAAAGACTTACATATCACACAATGGATATATGGTGCTAAAAAAAAACGGACGAAATGTAACAAAAATAAATGCCTCATACGTTTTTCAATGGTCCGAATACTTCCAGTAAGCTCAACGAGACGAATTATAGTAGCTAAAAAATGTGGCGGACATATTTGTCTTGGCCGGAGACATCTCGTCACGTCTCTGCCCTGTTCCGAATGATTTACAGCGGCCTTACATGGTGCTCGTCCTCCCGATAAATGCCTCATCATCAATATTCCAAAATGCGGCTCGGCCTGCAATTAGCCGTGCAGCCTTCACAGGCCTTCACGTGCACGCCGATCACGGCACAAACAAAAAGTAAACTTAAATCCTGTTCTATCTATAAAATGACATTTGCATTTTTTGCTATAATTTTATTCGTAAACTATCTTTGGAGGTTTTAAGTAACTGGTCAGGTAAACCTGCCGATGGCTTTGATGTTTTTAATTAAACGTGATTCATATACAAAATAAATAATGTCATGAAGTTCCATCAAGTGTCGGTGTTATATCGTTATATCGAGCTACAAACAATTACTGTTAAAGTTAATAAATACCGGTGTACAAGGCGATGTTGCATATTAAATCAGTTCGGAAAACTCACTGTCAATAATAAATAGCCAATGATTATGACAAGTATTGCTCCACTTGTACAAGCTTTAATTACTTGACGAAGTGATACGTAATGTTTCAAGTCGTTTAGGAATTAGAAAATCGTTTTGTAATGAAAGCTCTGATGTGATGTAATGCTATGTTATTTGACTTAACTTTATACCTATTTTAGGCAAAAACCATGACAGCTCTCGACGTGTTAAATAGGTATCCTGTTCATACATTCGGTTCCAAAAATAACGGGTCAGTCACATAAGTTCGAATATCTACAATAAAAATTATGTCATTATGGTTTCTTTCCATTTCTATTCTGTCACAAAAAAAATTGTGAACGACTTCCACGTGCATAATCAGTATTCTGTGAGGTGGAGCATTGCAGTCACGTTAGATGAATGTACCAGAATCCTGACTTTCTTGGAACTTGGGCGGCGCCAGCGTGAAACAGCAGAAACATTGGTGTATCTTTGTCGACTGTTCAGCGAGTAGTCCAGCGGTACCGAGAGACCGGATCGCACCTTCGGAGACCAGGAAATGGCAGGCCAAGATACACAACGGCTAGGGATGACATACCTGGTGGCTACAATGCTCCGAAATCGTTTTCAAACTGCAGTTGGTTTAAAAAACCACTTTATTTGCTTTGGTGGTAGCAATTTAAGCGCACAAACAGTCAGGAGACGTCTTGCTGAGGCAAACTTGAAACCAAGGCCCGCAAATGGCCCCAAACTGTAACGGCAACATCAAACTGCAAGACAGAAATACGTGTGCGAGCACCAACACTGGACACTGGACGATTGGTCTAGGGTAATGTTCACGGACGAATCGAAATTCATGCTTTACAAGCATCATGGTAGGCAGTTTGTGTACAGAAGACCAGCGGAACGCTTCCAAAAAGACTGTGTGGACGAAGAAGTGGCACACGGCGGAGGCTCAGTACTTGTTTGGGCTGGAATTTCTGCCGAGGCCCGCACCGAGCTCGTGCTAATTCAAAATAGCACTCTGAATGCAGAAAGGTACGTGGAGGAGATTCTGAACGAGCATGTGGGACCTTTCATGGCGAGGATGGACCGGGATGGCATATTAATTCATGATAATGCGCGTACCCATACCGCCGGAATTGTAAATGAATACCTTGGCCAGCGCGAACTGATTGCGTGAAACGTCGTAACTCCCCACCAATCACGCTACCCGAGCTCAGACCAGCACTGGTGGAGGAATGAGAAGCCATTCCTCAGAACCGGCTCCGAAATTTGGTCTTCAGCATGCCGAATCGCCTGGAAGCTGCAAGACGAGCTCGGGGAGGCAATACGAAGTATTAAAATTATGCATGTAATGAAAAAAAGCAAAAAAAAAACTGTTTCAGAAAAAAATGTCTCACTTTAGTTTGTTTTTATTTTGAGAATAAGAATGAAGGTACACATAAGTTTAAATTTATTCATTTTTTGTATCATTAAATGTTCAATCGAACAGGATTCGTTTCATTATGATAGCATACGTAGTTCGGGAGAAATTCGGACTTTTGTCTCTGACCCGTTATTTTTGGGACCGAGTGTAAAACTGTAGACCCACCAGCAAGATGCATCTGCTAACTCTTACATAGAAATTGTAAAGTAATTTAAATATCTTAAGTTTTTTAAAACTAACCGCTGCATTTAGTTAGAAAAGTCGTTATTGATCGCAGGTGGTTTTAATAAAAAGTAATTCTTTTGTTTTAGGGGAGAAGCCGCACAAATGCGTAGTCTGCTCCAAGGCATTCAGTCAGAGCTCGAACTTGATCACGCACATGCGTAAGCACACCGGGTACAAGCCCTTCTCGTGCGGCCTGTGCGACAAGGCCTTCCAGCGCAAGGTAGACCTGCGCCGCCACCGCGACTCGCAGCATGCGGACGCCGCCGAGCCTGCCGCGCTGCAGGTCCCCCATCGCTACAGTTACTACGGCGACGAACCCTCGGAACCACTCACCCCACTCATCACCAATTAAAATCAATCTGGATTCACAACTGCAACTGCCTATAGTTCCACTATTTGTACAAATATGTATGAGTCTATTTGTAGGTAGAATATTCCTGACGTGAATGAGCGAGTTAGTACATTACTAAATGACCGCGATGCTGAAATCTATTGATGCGAAAGCTCTTAAAACAACCTGAAAATGTATTAAGCAACTCTCTAAGTCATAACACTAGGTAAGACTTACAGAGTGACAGAATCAGAAGAATGTATTAATGAGGGGTTGTTTGTGTAAATAAAAATAATTGTTACCTTTTAGTGCCTTAAGAAATACCTATGAAATGTGTTGCTACTAATTACCCATGTTGTAAAGGGAACTACGAGTAGTTCGATTAATATGTGTATGTTAATTATGAAACACTGTCCGTCCCTTGATACAGTGATACCTATAATAATTAAATAAGTAATGGTACAGTTTGTGCACCATTGTTTGACAGCAGTAGGTAAGAAACATGTAGTCTAATAATACCAAAGTAAAGTGTCTTATTTAGTCGAGTGTGAAACGCTTTATTTATTTAGACTAGAACTAAATATGCGTCATATATTTTAGTTTATTTATTCCATTTAGTTGACCTACGACATGTGTATCGAAACGCCACATGGGCATTGAAATAATATACTTGCGTAGTTTTAAAGATTATTGTTTCCAAAATACCTTATGTCATTTGCGTTTAGAGCTTTTTCAGTTTCAGCTATTTCCAAGAGTTGAAAATAAAGTATTATTCAAGTGACCATACAAATCACTTTACCACTCAAATGAGAAATTCACGTGTTACCACTCATTGGTCTGTTACCAAACACCATTGCGTGGAGGCAAGTCCTCCCCCAACAGTCGTCTTATCGATTTATTTACGTTGCTGATACCACCTGTCTAAGTACTATTAACCGGGTGTTGTAATATATAGTTATTCACATAGACTTAGCGAAGCAGCAACGTAGGACTTATATGGCGGCTATATTACCTACCATTTATACCTATGTCGCCATTTTATTATATTAATGTATATTTTGTCATAATGCATTTACTTTAGGAATAAGTTGTGTTTTATAGATATTGAGAAATAGAGACGTAATTCATTAGAGGCTATATCTAATTTCTTTTATGAGACCGCACTAAAAATTAAACAGGAACACCATATTTTTGAATGTGTATTAAAAACCGTTTAAAAGTGTTTTATGTCAATTGAAGTGTGAAATTTTATGTTATTGTAATAATCAGATGTACCTTATTATGTTTAGATAGGTATAGCATAAAGTCGCGTGTTTTCATTTGTAAAAGTTACGTTGTTACGTGAAGACTTAACGGCTAGAACACCAAAGAGACTACAGCGGTCGGCGATGATTGGTTCGTCCACACCTTACGACTTGAATTGTGACTGAATGTGAGCTGCATTATAGAAGCGTTTAGAATTAGTACTTATTTTATTTAAAACTACCTTTGTATATTATTTAAAAAAACAAATTATCACGGTAAAGTACTGCGGTTAAACCGTTTTACTACCTTTCAATGTTTCGGACACACATATTTAAATATTGTCATCACCCATTTGCTTAAAGTAGTGGAATCGTCAGTCAGTTTTTTATAAGTTTGGTTTTAAGTTGTAATTTATTAAGGCCAGTTCAATATAAATATTTATGAAATATCGTGGATGTTTTATATTATTTAAAAATCCCAAAATTCTACGGCAAAAAACATTGCTGTGATTATATAAGTACATGCATAGGTAGGTACATATTTTTTAGTTAAAGTATGTACCAGCTGTCTCATTTGAACAAAGGAATTAAATAAGTTAAGGTTACTAGAAATAATGTTTTTTTAATCAAACTACATGATGTCCGATTTGATTTTGCGATCAGAGGTCGCGAAGGGTTAACGAAAAAGATGTAAGAAGATCGTTCGAAGTTAAGAGTTGTCTCTTAACTTTAAGAGGACAGATGTGGGAACTCACTAGAGTAAGAAGAAGAAATAACCAAAGCAGCTGTATATGTTCCAGTTGGTAGGTGAATCACTGAACCACCTCCTGTATCGTATCTACCTGTATTGTTCCTGCATCGTACCTTTTATTTCTCCTTCCAAAGAAGTGGTCGTGTCAGGACCCAGCCACTTCTGAAAATAGTACCTAGCCACTTTATCGACCGCAACAGGGAACGATCTCTCGGATATATGTTCTGTTAACCTGTGTTGTTTGTTTGTTACGTTACTTTTAAAATGACGTGTGTCGTGTAGTGTCGTCATGTTGGATACAAATTTCCATATCAAGAATTCGGGTTGAAGCATTAATTTGTAGGTAACTACTTGTGTTGCACTGTTCGCAACAAAATCGGGGGGCACGGCAGTGCCCCCGCCAAGTCGAGCGCAAAGCAAACACTGCCGTACCATCCTTCACTGGAACCATTTCGCCGCATTTTCAGGCCCCTATTTGAGAACCTCTGGATAAGACCAGAACGCAGAAATTTTCGTCATCCAGTAAGCTATAATCACATACTTAAAATCCAAAATTTCAAGTCTGTCTGGTCATTTAGGTCCGAAGTTAAGCGAAAGCAAAGTTTCGCATTTATGACACTCACTCAATCACTCATGATCATCAGAATAGAACTAGTACTTTCCATAAACTCAGACAGCTGAAATTTGGTACAGAGTGAGGGTTTAATGGCCGCATAAAGGGAAAACTATAAAAACTAGGAAAATCGAAGATCAGGAGTACCTGGTGACCCTGATTAGAAAACACAAGAGCCCAACCAAACTATTTGAGATCGACATACCGCCTTTACAAAAAATATTCAACTTGGTGGGCCGCTTCATTTTATGTCAAAAATCAAAGGCCTGAAGTATCTGATGAAGAACCCTCAGCTGGTCTCAGCTGTATTAGAGATATGGTGATGCCCCCTTCTACTATTGGTACATAAAAAAATCGACTGTCATTGCAAAAACCCAGCGTAGTGGGACACATCTTCTAATTTAATCTAGCCTATAGCGTCCCACTGCTGGGCGAATGCCTCCCCTTCTGCTTTGCCCACGTTTCTACAAAAAGAAGTGAAATCCCACCAAAAACATTCTGTAAAAAACTAGCCAAGTCTCGATGGAGCTGCTTGTTTATCTCAAAAAAAGTAATGAAATCTAGCCAAAGTCGTGCCAACTCTAAGGTTCCTTACTGCGATTTCTTTATTATTATAGTTAATGTTGTGTGTCTTGGCCGTTGAAGGGTACACAAGGGTACAAAACCAGGTGTTCCATGACACCATTGCACCAATCTGCCGCCAGAACCGGTACCCATTGACGATGGAAAATTGCCACTTGGGAAACGTTGATTCAATAACCAGTCAATTGTAGGCTTGATAAAGCTGCGTATTTCAATAATACTTATGTAAAGGCGAGCCTGAAACAAACAGTATACAAAATATTTTCAGTACAGACGGACTTCTAATCATAGAATGTTCAACGGCCAAGTCACACAACATTAACTATAATAATAAAGAAATCGCAGTAAGAAACCTTAGACTTGGAACGACTTTTTCTAGATTTCATTACTTTTTAGAGATAAACAAGCAGCTCCATCGAGACTTGGCAACTTTTTACAGAATGATTTTGGTGGGATTTCTTTTACATAGGAAGGAACACCACCTACACCTGCTCAACCAATAAAACTTGACTACAGTTATTGTACATACCCAGTTATTAAAATGAAACAAAACTTACAGTTACTCAGCTTTTTTTTAGATTATTCATAATGAAAAAAAAATTCACTGATCCGTTAAGAGGTTTTTTGCAAACCAATTAGGAATATTTGGCGACAAATCTGAGGTCGATAATAAAATCAAGTCTGAAAATATTTCGTATTGTTGGCTAATTGGGAATCAAAATATTTTTAAGACCAGGTTAGAACAAATGCGTTTTCGGGCGAGGTTGCGCAGCCTCAAAAAAAAAGTAATTTAAAAAATTAAGAAACACTCTTCTATCACTGACTTAAAAAGCGTGTAGCGCTTTTTAGGATTCCGTACGTTCTAAGGAAAAAACGGAACCCCTAAAAGATCACTCGTGTGTCTGTCTGTTTGTCCGTCTGTCACATCCAATTTGCTCCGAATCTACAGAACTGATTAAGTTGAAATTCTTAAGAGTGCAACGTACATAAATGAATTTTGAATGTAGGAAGTCACTTTTGGGGGAAAACTTTTTGCAAACTGTATCGCGTGACATATCAAATAAAAGGGCTTGTTGTGATTTTATAATCAAGCAAATATAATAAAAAAATAAACAGTTTTGAAGTTATTTAAGAAACTGTATGAAAATTGACCATTCCCCCCTTCTCTCCGAAACTACTGAGCCTAAAATGAAAAAAAAATACAGAAATTGATTCTTTGCTTACAGATTACAGGAAACCTATATGAAGTCTATGATTTTAAAATAACATAATATATCTTTCAATGTTGTGCGTACATATGTCAGTTTGTTCTTGGGACCTGGGGACACGACGAGCGACCAAGACGAGTCCTAAACAAAAATCATTGGCACGGCCTACCGTTTTTGTAATGTTTCGTCTTATTTTCATACCCTCATAGCTTTCTTCGGCCAGGATAATGCTAGAGAACTCAAATTCTCATGATAAAAATGTAGTTAGACGATTTTTAAAACATACTAAGTTTCGTGTGTCTAGCTTTTATACTTTGGATTTTATTAATACCTAAAATATATAGTTTTCATCACTGACTGACTTACTCACTCGCTCGTCAAAACCGCTAGGACACTTTCCGAAGTCCTACAAAGCTGAATTTTTTACGCATTCTAAGATTTACACGCAATCACAAATAATAAAAAAAGTAAATTCCACCCTTCTGGCTCCATCCTAAGGTCCTCTTTGCTTAAGCCCAAAGTATTGCTCTCGTTAAAGCAAATCATATAAGCGCAAACTCGAGGAGTTTACTAATGGGTTTTTCAATAAAGACGGGTCGATGTTAATATGAAATAAAAGGTGTGTTCGAGCTAAAATCTTTTTTTTTATTATTGAAAGGCTCATGTATGACATTATGTATGGAATACCACACCATTTAAATGCCCGCCGCGGTTTCTCACGGTTGCCCGGATCCGAGTGGTCCAATTTTCAACAACTCTGCCGCATAGATCTGATCTTAAGGTCGTTTGCAGCCTATTGGCATAGATCTGCGACTTCAGAAAACCCCACAATATTGTATACCGAACCGGTGGTTTCAAAATTGTGTAACTGGTAATGGTGATTTGGAATGAGTTAATAAATAGGTTAGAATAAAATTGCCAAAACAACATGACTGCCACATGCTGCCAACTTCGACCCGTCCCAATTGTAAAACCCTTTAGTAGCCAATTTCCAGGCTCCATCATCAGATTAACTCCAAGATGCCAAATTATACTTATGTATCCGAACCACATACTGTCTGTACTGACAGAGTAGCTGTAGTGCCAGAAAGTAACGGGAAAAGATCAATAATAAACAAAATGTTAGTTAATCATCATTTATTTTATCGCCTTCAAAGTATGCTCCTTCAGAAACGATACACCTGCGCGTGCGGCGGCATCTACACCGCTACATGCAAACAACGCATCACACTGACAGTCACGCAAAATCTTGCATCGGAAAAACACCCATCTGGTCGGAGGATCCACCCTTTTCCAAAGAGTATGAGTAAGCTTGACACCCTGTTCCTCATATCTCTATATATATACGCCAACGAATAATCCAATCACCAAATCATTTTAAAACGCTTTTTCCGTAGTTGAGTTCAGTTTTCGCAGCGAATTCTCCTTTATGTATTATACCGAATGAAAATGGGTGCCACGAAGTGGTAATTTGAGTTTAGGATAAAGGAAGAAGTCGGCTTGAGATATATCTGGTGAATAAGGTACTTGCTCGATGGTCGAAGGACCATGGTGGCGAAGTACCAGGCCACTCATCCACCTAGGCAACCATTGCGAAAAAAAAATATGTATGAGATGAGAGACTGGCCAGATATAGTCTATTTGGAAAATATGATTATTTGTAAGTAAAAATAGGTACCTTCCAATTTCAAAATTTCCCTCCACATTGTTGCTAATTTAAATTATCGTGTCTCCTAAAAAAATGGATCTCCGCCGGGAACATTTTCGCGCTATGATTTTTTACGACTTCTAGTGTCGCCTGAAACCGGACGAATCGTACGATATACTTACTTCAAATGGCATTCATGGATGAAGGCCCGTCTAAGGCAACCGTGTATCTTTGGTACAACGAATTCAAGCGCTGTCGAATAACTTTGGGGGATGAAGAAAGAAGTGGTCGGCCCTTTGACGGCTGTTACGGAAGAAAACATGGTAGTAGTGAAAAATGTAATCCAAGATAACACGCAAGTTACGCATCAAGAGATTCAGCACATACTGCAGGTTGGATCCAGAAGCCTTCACGAAATTCTACAAGTGCATCTTTGCGTGAGGAGGATAGTTTCACGTTGGGTACCGGTTAAAAAACCGTAAGACTGATTGTGCTTAACTATGCTATATAATTTATATAGAAGATTCATTAATTTCAACCATTAGATAGGTACGATAGGTACACCTTTATGCTATCATGGTATACTTACTAAATGTATTCTGTCCCAATCTTTGATAGTCAAATATTTAGCATAGTTATGCATAATCAGCCTTACGGTTTTTTTTATTACGAGGTATTATGGTGTTACATTCTGCGCACGTCTGACGGAAGATGCATTGCGTATCGTCAGTCGCGTAACGACAGAATGGGCAAGTAGATAATACAGAACATTCTACCCAACACACTCAACCCATGATGCGTCAGTGCGTCGAGCGTAAATACACTTGGGAGCAAATAAATCGAGCCACTACCTTTTTTCACGTAAAATGGTAAATATTTTTGGGAATATGGAACGTATCAATTCGAACTATATATCGCCTAAAAGTTAAGTTAATAACCTTAACAATGAGGGTAAATTATTGAATAATAACCTTATTGAATGATAAATTATTGGCTCTGCAAGAAAAATGGTAATTTTGATAGAAAATTTAGTAGGGCTAAAACAGTCCATAAAAACAATAAAAAACAAAATTATTGCAAAAAATATATTCTTAATAACTGGTATTACCCCCCCGTGCCCTGATGCATTCTTGTAGCCTATTAGTCATCGATCTGATCAGTTACGATGACATATTGTGGTATGTTCTCCCACTCTTCAAGCACAGCGACTTTAAGCTCGGGAATGGATGAAACAGCGGGAACCCTGGCTCGGACTCTCCGTTTTAGCTCGTCCCATAGGTGTTCGATCGGGTTCAAATCGGGACTTCGTGCTGGCCATACCATTTGTTGAATCCCGATCGCAGACAAGTATTCCGTAACGATCTGCGCGGTATGAGGTCTCGCATTGTCATGCATAAACAAGAAATTTTCTCCGACAAAACCAGCATACGGCATTACGTGGTCTTCAAGAATGTCAGTTATGTATCGGTCAGCTGTTAATCCACGTCTACCACTGCCATCGTTGGCGGGGTCGACGAAGACAAGTTCCGTTTTTCCGTCTAGAGAAATTCCTCCCCACACCATACAAGAACCACCACCAAAACTCACAGTTTCTCGAATGCAACATTAGGCAAATCTTTCACCAGGACGTCTATACACTCGGTTTCTCCCGTCATTGCTAAAAAGACAGATTCTTGACTCATCAGAAAACAAAACTGACCTCCAGTCTTCTAACGTCCAATTAATGTGTTCTCGAGCAAACTCCAAGCGAGATCGGCGATGAGCTACAGTCAATTTTGGGCCAGTTGCTGGTTTGTGTGATGTTAAATTTCGTTCCTTTAGTCTTCGTCTCACTGTCCACCTACTGATTGCGACACCTCGAACGTCACGTAACGCTTGCTGTAGCTGAACAGCATTAAGTCCACGGTCGCGCAACGAATTGGTTGCAATAAAGCGGTCGTCACGTTCTGTTGTTGCCCGTGGTCGGCCAGTTCCAGGTCGCCGAACAAAAGCACCAGTCTCCAGATACCTGCGGTATACCCGCTGTACCTTTGAAAGACTCAAATGAAGTCTGCGTGCCACTTCACGTTGTCCGTGTCCAACCTCAAGTAAAGCTACAACTTGGGCAGCTTCCGTCGGTGTAGTATCCATTTTATCAGGTTATTTTGATTACACAGACACAGATAAAGACAACAATAACAAGTAATATGGGTATGATTAACAAAAACCTCAAATTTAATCTTTTCTTAACAGAGTACAATAAAAATGTCATAAGCAAATTAAATGCGATAATTTTATTCTACCGTTTAAACTTTAATTAAAATGAAATTTTGACAACTAACTACCCTCATTGTAAAGGTTATTAAATACCCTTTTAGGCGATATATGTTTCGAATCGATGCGTTCCATAATACCAAAAATAATAACCATAATGCGTGAAAAAGGAAGTGGCTCGATTTATTTGCTCCCAAGTGTACTTATAAACTGAAAGATAACGAAGTTACGCCCGACGCATCTTCCGTCAGATGTGCGACCACCCTACGGCCAAACCCAATAACCTAATACAGATCGCCACTGATGATAGACAGTACAATTCTATCGGTCCCTGTCAAACAAAAAGATTTCAACACGTTATAGGGTCACATACTTTGGCTTTATTGAGACGTTAAAACCAGAGATTGATAGATTTTTATATCTGCAGTACGCCAAAACTGGATATAGATACTTTATTGGGTTTGGCCGTTAGTGTTATCGTTTTTTTTTTTTTCAGGGCGTTTTCATAGCACGTGCTTTTGATTGTTTCCGATTTTTCTTGTTTTTTGAGATTATTCAACTCAGATTCAGAACGAGATAGACGTTTTGACTCCTGACTTCACTAAAATAATTGAATAATTGAAACACATATCTCCCATTTAACAATACCGAGCAGGTTACCTTAGATGACCTACATACATGGATAGCTTCAAATCCAGGGGTGGCTTTGAGACCAGCATGTCCATTCTTTAAAATCTCACCGTGAAGACTTGCGTGGAGTGAGCTGTCAGTGTCATCCCGTCTTGATTAATCCCTAGCATCAGAGGCACTGACAGCTCACTCCACGCTCACTTCACCTAAGTTTTCACGGTGAGATGGTTACAGAATAGCACTACAGGATGCATTATAATGAGAAAGAAAATAAATAAATAAATAAATATGGCAGTGCGCACATGTTTTTTTAGAATTCGTCTCAAGTGTTTTCTAGCCGAACGCCCCTTTTCTAGATATGCAAAACTAGTTTCTAGAAGTCAAAACAATAACAATTAAAGAAACCATCAAAGTTTGTACATATTGATGAAAATAAAATAAGTCATGTAGAAACGGCTATTAATGAACTCAAAATATGAAATTTGGGTTGGATAATAAATGCAAGACATTACATATCATAAAAGGTAAAAGCAAACCTGGTAGCCATACAGTTAACGACACCGACACAATTGCAGCAATGGAACCAACAGATCTATACAAATATTAAGAATACAAACTACTTAAGCGACTCGACCACACAGCAATTAAACAGAAACTAAATACAGAATATCGAAGGAGAATTAACGCAGTTTGCAAAACACAGCTATCAGGAAAACATCTTATTAAAGCCTATAGAGGCTTTAGGTTACTATACTTTCGCCTTACTAATATTGGCCTACTCATTCGGAGTAATAATGTGGTAAAAACTGACATCGAAAACTTAGAAAGAACCACGCGCATAATACTCTCAAAACACCCTAAATCGGCAATCGAATGACTCACAATCAAAAGGAAGAACGGAGCGAGAGGCCTTAGGCAGAAACAAATCACTACGCTAAAAAAAATATTCTATTCAAAATCTCGCACTACAGGCACATATCTATTACTATAAATGATTTTAACTACACCCCACTTAACTTAAATGAACAATATGTACATGACACAAATCATTCTGACTCACAGAACCAAAAAACAAAAAATGGTAGAAGAAAGTCCTTCATGATTTATAACAATCTCATATTAACACAGTGCAGTGGGGTCAAAAAGTGATTTTAAATAGGAAACCTGTTCCCTGAAATCGAAGGCTTCATCACAGCGATACAGGATCAAATCATCAACATTAAAGACCGTAGCGGTACGCTCTTTAATGATAAATCATTGACGCCGAACTTCAAACCCAGATCGAGACGGAAAAACAAAAGTGGCGTAACGTATTAAACAGAATCTTTCACTGTATCAAATTTCTTGCTTCTCAAAATCTTGCATTACGAGGTCACAGGGAGTCACTGACTACATGCGATGGGACCGGATCTGGCAATATTGGTAATTTCCTTGGATTAATAAAACTCTTGGCCACATTCGACCCCGTCATTAATAACCATCTCACTTACATTAAAAACAATCCCGGAACCACATCTTACTTTTCACCACAAGTTCAAAATGAGTTCATTCATCTGATAGCAACCACAGTTCACCAAAATTTATTGTGAAGCATTCGCAGATCAAAATTTTACCGTCTCATGTTTGACTCGACTCTTGATCAGGCACATACTGAACAGAAGTCACAAGTAGAAGTTGATTTCGAGAGAAAATCAGTCTGCGTTAGAGAGTCCTTTCTTGGTTTCATACAGATAAGTCAAAAGGACGCTGGAAGTTTAGTTGACGAAATGCGAAACAGCTGGAAAAAGACGATATGGATCTACAGGATTGTTGTTCACAATGTTATGAAAACGCTGCTGTGATGGCTGCAAAGAATAAGCGAAAAAATAATCTGGCAATATTTGTGAATTGCGATAATCATTCACTCAATTTAGTCGGTGTACATGCAGTCAAGCAGGACACTAATGGTCACGATTTTCGGAACTATTCAAGCTCTTTACGTGTTCTTTGCCCCTGGGAAAAAACTCAAAAATGCGTGCCTGTGGTTATAAAATCAGAGTCCGAAACAAGATGGAGTGCACGGGTTGAAGCAGTAGGTAAAGCCAATTCACAAATATCTTGAAGATATACTGAACCTTCTTCAAAATATGATAGACGATAGCGATCAAACCACTGAAACCAGAAGTGAGGCCAGACTTCTTCTAATCGCATGTTGTACTATGACTTTCTAACGTTGCTAGGGTTTTGGAACGATGTACTCGCTTCCATTGACCGTGTCTAAAAGTGACTCCAGGACCCAAATATGAATTTTCATAATGCTGCCTTGGACATAAAAGCCCTCCGGGACTATTATTCAAATGAAAGAGAGAGGTTAGTTTATGAGGTATTAAAAAGAGGATTCAATCTTTGCCAGAAATGGGATGTAGTCAAGGAAAGGCGTCGAAGTCAAAAAAATTTTTAGCTGGAGGGAGTGCGACGCAAGATTGACCGCTAAAGAAGAAATGGAACGAGTAATGAAGGGATCGCTGGATCGTATTGAGTGAGAAATGAGTGAAAGGTTTACTCGTTAGCATTAAACTGACGCCAGATTTGGATTTCTTCTAGTTGTTAGAACACTGTGTTGTGTCACTGACGACTGCGACGATTTAAAAAACAAATGTAAATAATTTGGAGATTTTTATAGTTGCGATGCTAACGGAGAACAGTTATACGAAGAAATATTGGGTGTTCGAATGTTAATATCAACGAGACCAAACGTCAACCTAACGAAATCTGAAGAGCTACTCGTACTTGAATTTATTGTGTAGTACGGGGATGAAAGCGTATTTCGACGAGCGATCTTTTAGTAAGTTGAAATGAATACTTTCGTATTTGAGGGCTACAATGGCTCAAGAAAGGTTTTGCGACCTAGCTTTGCTCAGTGTAGAGCTAGAAGAGACGGAGAAAACCAATTTCGAAAACATCATCGATAAGTCCACGAAGGTGCAGCTGTAAATGTAAATGTTGGGACTTACTTTCGCTATAAAAGAGAAAATTAATATTGTAAGTTAGATTTATAACTGTTTTATGTCGTGCCAGTATCTGTTTTTTATTAAGATAATTTACGAATGGGCGCAACTATGATACGTGCCCTAGCCGCAATTTTCTATTGGTATGCCCCTGGGTCCGACACAGAATTACATGCACTTGAAATTAAAACTAGAACAATTCTTACACAACATAGATATCACCACCCTAAATCAGCAATAGAATAGGTAATTATAAGAATAAGGCAGAGGGATAATTGAAATATCATTCCTACACAAAAGACAAATAATAAATTTAAATCATTTTTTCAATAGGAAAAACTACTAGCCAATTGCACAAAGCAATAGTAGATATAGATAAAAAATATACACCACTGAACCTTAGTGAAGACAACATTGTAACAATAGACAAAGCGAGACACATAGAAGAGATACCTACATAAAAAAATTGAGGCAGAAAGAACTACACGGAAGACATCCAAATGATTTATACCAAACATACATTGATTTTGTTTCTTAACTTCAAACAAATGGCCTATTTCCAGAAACGGATACATGCTGGCCATTCAAGACCAAATAATAAATATTAAAAATTACAGTAAGTACATAATTAAAGATAACGCATAGTTGAACATTCTATGATTAGAAGTCCGTCTGTACTGGAAATATTTTTTATACTGTTTGTTTCAGGCTCGCCTATACATAAGTATTATTGAAATATGCAGCTTTATCAAGGCTACAATTGACTTGTTATTGAATCAACGTTTCCCAAGTGGCAATTTTCTATCGTCAATGGGTAGCGGTTCTGGCGGTAGATTTGTGCAATGGTGTCATGGAGCACCTGGTTTTGTATCCTTGTGTACCCTTCAACTGCCAAGTCACACAACATTAACTATAATAATAAAGAAATCGCAGTAAGGAACCTTAGACTTGGCACGACTTTGTCTAGATTTAATTACTTTTTAGAGAGAAGCAGCTCCATCGAGACTTGGCTAGTTTTTACAGAATATTTTTGGTGGGATTTCACTTCTTTTTGTAGAAACGTGGGCAAAGCAGAAGGGGAGGCATTCGCCCAGCAGTGGGACGCTATAGGCTAGATTAAATTAGAAGATGTGTCTCACTACGCTTGTTTTTTGCAATGACAGTCGCATTTTTTATGTACAAATAGTAGAAGGGGGCATTACCATATCTCTAATACAGCTGAGACCAGCTGAGGGTTCTTCATCAGATACTTCAGACCTTCGATTTTTGACATAAAATGAAGCGGCCCACCAAGTTGAATATTATTTGTAAAGGCGGTATGTCGATCTCAAATAGTTTGGTTGGGCTCTTGTGTTTTCTAATCAGGGTCACCAGGTACTCCAGATCTTCGATTATCCTAGTTTTTATAGTTTTCCCTTTATGTGGCCATTAAACCCTAACTCTGTACCAAATTTCAGCTGTCTGAGTTTATGGGAAGTACTACTTCTATTGTGATGATCATGAGTAAGTGAGTGAGTGAGCGTCATAAATGCGAATTTTTGTATTTTTTTTAACTTCGGACCTAAATGACCTGCAGACTTGAAATTTTGGATTTTAAGTATGTGATTATAGCTTACAGGATGACGAAAATTTCTGCGTTCTGGTCTTATCCAGAGGTTCTCAAATAGGGGCCTGAAAATGCGGCGAAATGGTTCCAGTAAAGGATGGTACGGCAGTGTTTGCTTCGCGCTCGACTTGGCGGGGGCACTGCCGTGCCCACCGAAGATAAGCTCGCGGAGAGACAGAAACATCGAGTATGAATGTTACAAATAAGAGCAGAAGATGGATGTTTACGAAGCGAAGAATGTAACATCTTTGAACGCTGGAAGGGATACTTTGAAAGTTTATTTAGTTGTCAAGGAATGGGTAACTAGGCAGTTTTGAAAACTAAAGCTCAGATGTAGATGGAGAGAATGATATAGATTAGATCGTAAGAGCGCTGAAAGGGATGAAAGTTGGGAAAGCTGCAGGGTACGACAGTGTCTACTGAAATGCTGAAAGGAGGTGACTGGGTGGTAGCATCCCTGTTGTGCCAGACCTTTAATATGTGTTGGAGATATGGCCGTGTACCAGATCATAAGTGTTAAGCTGTAATCGTACCACTATACAAGGGAAAAGGCTCTCAGAAGGAGTGTAAAAACGACCGCGGCATTAGTCTTTTGGTGTTGTCGGCAAACTGTATGCGAAGGTTTTAATAAACAGAGTGATAAGAATGACAGTTGAGAAAAGATGGGATGTACAGGCAGGATTTAGAGAGGGAATGGGAATGAGCATCACCGTGGCTATTCAACTTGTACATGGATAGTTGACTGACAGACTTGAAAGAGGGTGAGTGTGGATTGACGATGAATGAGTTGCCTGTCAAATGTCTTCTCTACGCATATGACTAAGTTCTACTTGCGTCGCGCCTATAAGATGAAAATGAATGAAAGGAGTGAATATAAATGTAAATAAGACGAAGGTCATGGTGTTTGAAAGTGAATAGGATGTATCGGTGTGTAATGTGAAAATAAATGATTAGACTGTGGAGCAAGTAAGTGAGTTCGTATGTTTGGGGAGTCTGTTTACAAGGGATGACAAGATTGATGGAGCTATGGAAAGGAGAGTGAATGCGTGAAATAAAGTGAATGGTGCGGCACAGGCAATTGCGATCAACCTGTTGATGTCCAATAAGGCACAACGGGCTGTTCACGGTTCGCTGGTGCCTACGCTTTTGTATGGAAGTGAATGTTGAGTGTGGCAAAAGAAGCATGAAAGCAGAATAAATGCTGTGGAAATGCGTTTTTGCGAAGTATGTGTGTACAAAATTTATTTAATGCGAAAGTACTTCCTGCTTATCACTGCCTGCCGTACCTAATAGGTGGGGTAAGTCCGATTGCCTGGTGGCGCAGTTGGTAAGGCTTTCTGTCCCTGTTTTGCCCAAACAACAACTCGGGCCCCGAAGTCACCTGCTAATAGCCGTATAGCACGTACAGTATCACTAGCGCACTCGCCCCTCGTTCGGGCCCTCACAATTTTAAATGCTCTTCTGACATCAACACCGGAGTGTGACTTGTTTGCCAGGAGATGGATAGATGTGTTTCGTGAAAGTTTGAGATTTTGTGAGAAGATAGATGGAAGTAATTAGAAAATTATAAATTATTTATTTAATAAAACTTTATGCAAAAGTAAAAAAATACTGTTCAAAAGCTGACTTAATGCCTGAGGCATTTAATACCAGTCAACCTTAGGGTGAAGCAAAGGCAAAACATGGCAGATGCAACATAAGTTTTAAAATAAAATACAAGAATAAATACTAATACACAGATACATACATCTATACATAAAACCAAATAAACTTTGGCTAGAGAAATAACGATCGGTAGAGGAGAAAACGAATCCAGGAAACTAGCGCTGGGATGTTTCGGCCACCTTCTGACGTATATGTTCACGTGCCTTCACTTTTAAAGATAACCGGCTGCTTGCCGTCCTGATGTTCAGAGGGAGCGCATTCCAAAGAAAGACTGCCTGCACAATGAAAGAAAAACGAACGAAGCCAGAACGGTGAGAAAGACATCGTAGAAGACGATTGTTGGTGGAACGAAGATTTTTACTATGGGCAGAGCATAAATATTGAATTTGGAAAGTCAGGTAGGAGAAGAAGTGGGTTTTTCCAGAAATTGAGAAAAACTTAGAAAAGGCCCTCAACTCTCTGCGCTGAAGAATGGGTAACCATTTTAAAAGTAGTCGGTGCGCGGATGGTCATACTTACGAAGATTGCACACGAAACGAATGCAGTTATTGAGAAGTAGGTCAAGTCTATTGAGGAGATTGTTATTAGATTATTATTCAGGTCATAGTAACACACCTCACCATAGTCAATTATTGGAAATATTAGGGACTGTACATGTACAAGCATTGCTTTTATGTGTGATGGGAGTAGGTTTTGACTTACAGGGGTGGCCTGCTTTCACCAGTCTAAACAAGTATCGACATGCAGATCAAGATTCTTAGCATTGGAGATAAATAGGCTGACTGAGTTGTCGAAGATTAAAGATGGCACAGTTAAGCCATTCAGCTTCCCCATACTGTAGGGGGCCCCTAGTATGATAGCCTGTCACTTGGTGGGATTAACCGCCACCCCAAATCAATCAGACCAGTTTTTAACGATATCTAAATCCCAGTTTAGCTCCTCAATCGCATCGGATATGTTGTCAATCCTTTCCCGGCAGTAAAGCTGCAAATCGTCAGCATAAAGATGAAACGCAGTCCGAAGCTCGGTGGTAATGAGTTTAATAAAAATGGAGAATAAAAGAGGAGATAAAATCACACAATTTGACGAAGAGTCTCCAGCATAAACAGACTGCTGACGTCCCCGATGATAAGAGAGAAACCATTCCAGTACCTCCGGAGAGACCATAAGATAGGAAAGGTTGGATAAAAAGATTTCGTGTCTGTCGGTATTAAAGCATTGGAAAAGTCAATTAAAACTAAGACTGTAACTTTACTGTCTTCCATTCCCCGCCTTATATCGACGGTCACTTTAAGGAGCTCTGAAACGGTACGGAGCATATAAATGAACTGATGAGCGAGTTGTGGTGAATAATGTGGGAGAATTATTTGTTAACACTGGGGTCGAGCACTATAGATAGAAAGGGAAGGATGGAATATGGGCAAAAGTGAGTAAGAAGAGAGGGATTGCGTATCTTAGGCAGGGGCCGAAGTAGGGCTTTACGTCACAGGGAAGGGAAAATACCAGTGTAAAGGGAAAATTTTATGCTGTGGGTGATTGCAGGGAGGAGTTGATCAAAAGCCTTCATGATCATATGGCGGCTGATATTATCGCAGCCTACAGTTTTGGATTTAATGGATAGGTTGGTTGGTTGGTTGTACACTGTTTCTGTAATGGGTAAAAAAAAAAAACTCGCGTCGGGACACGTGACCTGATCGAAAATTCGTAAGACGGATGATTGTTGTTTTTTTTTTTTTATTGGTTGATATTTCTGAGAGATAAACTTTTTAATGTAAGTAATATAAGTTGTCTTGTTTGTGTACGATAGCGCAATAAATAAATATTGTATTCTACCACATAAATGATAGTACTTTTATACTGATAATTAAAGAAATTCGTCCAAAAATTTTGCCTAACCATTCCAAAATATCAAAAGTGCACACCGTTAATATTCAAGTTTTCACTTCTGCCGGCACTCCCGGAGTGCAACCCGTCGTTTTTTTTCACTTGCTAGTATATCGTTTATGTTACAAGTGTATTAATTGTATTGTGTTTTGTTTGTCAATTTTGTTTCTTTCTCGTGTTAACATTTTTTTATCGTATTTTAACTAACCTAGGTATGTGTGTCACTGTATAGTTTGTAAATATCTCTGTGCAACGCCTTGGGATTCCATTCTGTAATGTTGTGCATGTTAACTTAAATAAATAAATATGATTAAATTATAGTTTGTTTTGGGATAAGGTAACTCAAATCTGGATGGTCCTCTAAAATCTAAATGATATCTTTCTTTAACATAACATCACGAGAGGAGTACCTAAGTACACCCACATTTCGCCAGTTATGGTTAAGTACCATGTAATAAAGGGCGAGCCTATTGCCATCAATCGGGCTCAAATCCAAACTCCGGGCTGCTACTGAGAAATTCCTAATGGGAAAGCCCAACCTGCGAATGGAACCCAGAGCCTTATGCGCAGCAAGCGACCATTAGACTAACGAGGCAGTATGTAGGTACATGATTAATTAATTATTTATATAATACTTAAAATAATTATTTAATTTAAATTAATTTAAATTCTTATTCTTCTTCTTCATACTTTGTGTTTGTTTTTGGGATAACGTTATTTAAAACTAGATGTCGGCCTCCAATGTTTTAAATCTAAATAATATCTTTAATAACGTAATATTTCAGAATCACCAAAAAATATTCTATTGAACTACTTCGATCAAATAAAGTACCAAAATTAAATCAACAATCAGCTGAAAGATATCGACGCCGGCACTAGACGCCTCCATGTAAACAAACAATTACGGGATATGAAATGAACATTACGTACATGAGAACTAACACAAAAGTCATTCGGAATTAATCGTGTTTATCAAAGCATTTTCATTTCGTTTCCAAGAGGTAATGTAGGTTCTAAGGAAATCAAAATAACGAGTGTCGCGTGATAGTTATCAATTCTGTTGTAGATATTGTAGGTGACACTAAAAGAATTTTGTAATTTGGTCCGACTCAATTATTTTAACAGCTTTATTAATCGAATGACACTGTCGAGACAAGATACTTACCTATTCGTAAAAAAAAACCTTACAACCAGTTTACCTACATATTTTCAACTTGCTTTTATTACGTTTTCATAAAATTAAACTTATGGGCAATATCAGGAAATTAATTATGAATAAGCGTTAGGCTCGGTACCCAAGAAAGTGGCACAAGAAACTAAAGTTCTATTGCAGTAGAGAAGAGATTCTTGTTCCAGATGATGATGTTAATCACAGAACAGATTAAAAAGGACCTCTTTTATTTGTTCTGTGATGTTAATGAATCCAACAAGCTTTATCTTGCCTTCCTGAAACTTTACAAACATTTAGAAGTTTAACCTTTTTTTCTGTTATGGTTGAGAAAAATGTGATAAGTACCTAACTACTTAAAAAAATAACAACCGACTTCCAAAACACGTACAAAGTGAATAATGTCTTTTATTTCTGAAGTCAGTGACTTTGTTTTTTTTTATTTTGAAGCCGGTTTTTGTAAAAAACACATAACACAACATAACATCACGCCTTGTTTCCCCGAAGGGTTGGGCAGAGGTGTACCTATAGTACACCCACATTTCGCCAGTTAAGTTTTAAACATCACCTTTTTTATTGTGGTAGCTATCTATCCCACACAAATTCGTATACCACTAAGTAGTGGTATACGAAAATTGTAAAAAAAACAGTGACAGACAGTTATTTATAACATCATCAAATTACAGTAAGTGGAAATATACTATTATTGAAGCTTACGTAAAACAACCCAAGCAAAGTTAATACAATTTAAATGCTTGGGTTGGCTTAAGATAGTTGACGTTTCGCCAGTTTCTCTAAATGTAACACCTACCTACTTAGTATGTAGGTACACATGTCGATTTATTTACCTATACCTATTTGTCTTCTACTTGTTTATCCGTTTCAACCCTTTGAAACTTAGCAACAAATCTCATTACGGTAGTACCAATGCACAAGCAGCGCCTTGTATGGATTCTAATGTCGATGTCGATCCCTGCCTTACTCCCTAATTGCATTATAAAATCGTAATAGTGGACGGTAAAGGGGTAGTGTACTACTGGACGACTAACACCTATATCTGAGGAGTATACGGCTTCTGTGGGCGGTTTCTATACACTATTATGATATCCATAAACAATCGTTATAAGGAACGTCAGTTTGGTTGGGTTAATTTGTAGAATGCCGCTGATATTACGAGATAGGTACAGTCGAGTTCTTTAATATCTGAACATGTTCATGAATCAAAAATATATTGGCAATGGTAAGTTTCATAAAACTCTAAACAGCTTTGCCTTACAATAAATTGTAAACAATCTGGTACATCATAAATATGTGACTACATTATATCAATAATATTGCTACAGATAAAGAGTCTAAAAATTGTGCGCAATACCTTGTTCATACTATTTAGCACAAACTTAGGTTCACAAATATCAATGCAATGTTTCTATGAAAATTATCTTGAAATTTGAAATGTTTCGAAGTTTTAAACAAATAAGTAGGTAAAGTTTTCGGGAACTGTTTTTACTGACTAAAACCTACCCGTGCTCCTTCAGTTGCCTGTGCCAGGGCCACAGTATCTCTTTCGAACAAGCCGCGACCCTGACAGACATCGGCCCTATCGGACCCCGTCACTTCTGACGTGCTGACATCTCTTTGAGGCACGCGTGGAACTCGATGCGCAACGCGCCGTCGACCCTGGCCTGGTTCTTACCGGACGGCGAGCTACCCAATGCTCGCCGTCAGCCACCCCGCCCCTACGGTGGCCGGGAATCTGCTGGCGATTCCCTACGCCCAGGGCATCTCCTGCGCCTTCTCGGTTCACGGTTCTCTCCCTCACGCGCTCCGCCTCATCCTACGCAAGCATTACTACTACGCAGAAGGAGGTGACAGCTTCCTATTCACTCTCGCTCCGAACCATGACCTGGATCAGGGCCGGACTCGAAAGATCGCAGCCACCGATCGCCTCTGCGGAGCACGGCGGTTCTCCGCCCAAGCTGGGCAGACCACCCGAACCGGACAAGTGGCATTTCCTCCCTCCTTATACGGGAACCTCCCGAAACAACCGTGTGCGGTAAGGACCTGTGTCAGGCGAAAGGTTAGGACGCCGTGGCGCCTCTCCAACCTCTCCTCAAAGAGGGGACTTATCGCCGCTATTGTGGCGTACCCAGCACTGTTGTCAAAATCGCACCCTCCATGTCGCCATAAGACCCCGCCGAAATTCTGTCCGCTGTGCCGCGATTTCTCGCGGAAGCGAGGTGACGCCCCGGCGTTTTGCTAACGCGCGCCACTCCATACGTGCGCGAGGGCTTTTGCCTCCAGACCCCAAGGCGGCAATCCAGCAAGGAGGCTCCTCACAGGAGACCGTGCGGTATTTCCGGGCCAGCCGAATTGCCATGACGCAACGGTTGGTCGGCACCTCGTCTTCGGTGACCCTAAGATTTCCTAATACTTAATTAAACATATAATACAGCTCTCTATTACAAATTAGATTATTTGTGCGCCGTTGACGGCAAGACATGGCGTTCATTCATCATTTTTATTTACTTTTTGTTTACCTGTGTTCTACAAATAAAATATTTTAATTTGAACGTTTGTAGATTGATACAGTCTTATTTCGAACGGTAACCGGCAAGCGAACATAAATTTATGATGATCAGAAGCAGGCCCGGGTGGAATGGTGTTGTGATATGATATACAAATTTGAAGCAGGCTCGTCTCAGCGCGTTTACGACATCATTACAGGTGATGAGTCTTGGATTTATCAAAACGATCCAGAAACGAAGCGCTAGTCTACGGTTTTGGTGTTTAAAAACGAAACAACGCCTATCTAAGTGAAGTGATCTAGAAGCGGGGCGAAGATTTTAATCGCGAGCTTTTTCAATTTGACTGGCTACTTGGTGTCAATTCCTTTACGGAACCAAAGAAGCATCAACGCTGAATGGTATACTACTTGGTAGTACGCTTGGCAGAAGCTTATATGTTATGAGCAACAAGCGACCAAACAGATGCCTTCACCACGACAACGCACCGTTGCACACCGCGCTCAAAACGAGGGACTTCTTGGACAGCACACCGGTCAAACTCCTGGGTCATCCTCCTTACAGCCCTGACCTAGCACCGTGTGACTTCTTTATATTCCCGCAAATAAAAAATCTGCTCAAAGGGATACAATGTCCGGAGCCGGAAGATGCGCTGTCAGAGTTCGAGCAGGCTGTAAACGTTTCGAAACACTTTTTCCAGTCCGCCGTAGACACCCACGGCGGCACCGACGGCACCACCTACGGCGGACTGGAAAAAGTGTTTCGAAAACTGGTTCAGACGCAGGAAATTTTTTATAGACTAGCGGAGAGTACTTTGAAAAGGTTGAATAGAAAGTGCTTACTTAAAGAACATTTATTTTTATTTTTGCAAAACTTTCTGAGTGGCCCACGTATGTAAGTACATACAGCCAAAAAAAAAAAAACATTTCGTTGCATTTTTGTTGTAGATGGTAGGTGCTGTACCTACTACTACTAAAATAATTATTATTATAAACACGGCGGTTATTTCTACAAACACAAACATATACGGTGGGGCCTTATACTGCTCTTTGTAAGGCCGACTTACAAAATTCGCAGTTATTGTTGTGAGGTCGCGATTTCGCTCTACACAAAGATCCATCCAAATGAAGGACACATTTACGGGGCGCCGAGTCAGTAGCGGCGCCATTTGTGCGGTGCGGTCCTTGTCTTTGACGAAGTCGGATGTGGTCGCTGAAATTCTAATTCCCGCGCGGAATAATGGCATTTTCGAGTAGATTTTTATTCTGCATTGATATTAGGACAATTGAAGAAAGTATTTATTACTTTGTTTCATTTCAATTTAGAAAACCAGCAATGTTCCTGGGAAAGCCAGTTTCTTGTGAGGCCAATCAATAAATTAACGGTTGGCATTGCTAGGGCACTGAAACATCGTCCCAGGGTTATAATTAGGAAAGAACAGAATACTGAATGTGTAGGTTGGTTCTACTTAAATACCACAATATACGTGTCGGGAAAGGTAAAACTATGCGTCAGAAATAATTAGCCTTTAAATCATTTTAGGAACATTTTGGCCTTGCAAGGAACGGACCCCGGCCTAGATGTGCAGGATAGCGTTCAGTTTCATCGGTGAAATTCATCATCATCTGAATAGCCTGTACCCAAATCTGTTGATTATTGGATTAGGCTCTTCGGTCTTACGGGCTGCAGCTAAATTCCTAACTGAAACAAGTAGGTAGGTACTAAATTACCTAGCTATTAGAATTATTTTGTTTCTTTCCAAATAATCAGTAATGAAATGCCTCGAACAAAGAATGGCGCGCGGCGTAGCGACCGTAGACGCTGTGTAGACATCTCGTAGCTTGTGGCGTTGATGCTGCGTAGTGTAGGCTACGCGCCAGCACCGATCAACGCTCGATCCCTAGATCCGTCCGCACGAGCGCTTTTTATCAGTGACGCTTTCTGGCGCAAACTGGATTTTTTACGTTACTTATGAAGCAATGTATTAGCAAAAAAACGATTCAGATTCAGATAGATTGTGTATTACGCAATTAGGGTTGCTGACTATGAATCTGACTATTTTTTATCGCGATTAAATAGGAATAAGAAGTAGGCACGTATTATTATAACCCATTTTTTGGCAAGGAGTGACCAGTAGTTCGTTTACCGGCTTGATAGTATTATTTTGTAGATTTGGGAGTAATACAAAATGATCCCTCTAAGGGAAAACATATAAAAAGTACCTAGACAGTGAATTTAGTGAAATTGATAAATTTTAAAGGCTAGTAAATGGGTCTATAATACAGGGTACTTCCCGTGAACTCAGAATCTTGAAATTTGGTACGAAGCAACGTCTTATAGCGCAGATAAAGGAAACATTTCGAAAACCGTTCATTTTTAGTTCACATCACAAAATAAAAATACTTTAAAAATAAAAAATATTTAACCCTCGGTGCGCGAGGCCGACTCGCACTTGGCCGGTTTTTTTAAATATTCATGTATATATTATTCAGCTTTTGCAGACTTAAATGTGCTAACATAGTGAAAACGGTCTTCAGGGTCTTCAGGGTTATCGGGATCAACTCCAGCACATGCATCTTCCTCTTTAGAAAAAAAAATTGTGCTGAACAAACATTCTGATTCATCATCATCTCCGCCTGAAGACGATTCTGATATGTATTTTCTTTTTGTTAACCCGTTCATCCTAGCTTCCATGTCTTAAATATGTTTGCAGAGTTCAAGCTCATGTTCTTGACTAAACATCTGGCGTTTGCTCCCAAAGACTAGACCTAGACTACCATTGGCGTGTATGTTCTTTCCTTAAACTCGTCGTTTGAAGGCTATAATCAGCACGGAGAATTGCTTACTGGCAGTTTTATATGGCATGCCAATCGTTTTACAGCATTAGATGCTGTAAAACGATTGGCATTTACCATGGCAGGGATGATGACTTATATAAAAATGTTTGTAAATTTGTGTTATTTCAAAGAAGGCATAGTAAAAATATAGTAAAATTTCAGAAGAACAAAATGGCCTCGGAGAATCTCCATACTAATAATAATAATTTTTATTTCACTTGCAATTACATTCAATATATCACAATATATAATGATCAATGCCAAGTCAAGTTTTACAAACATCTGTGTCTGAACTAGATAATTTAATATCTGTATCTCAGACAACAGCGCTATTCCATATAAATATGTCATTTGGAGGCCAACAAGTACTAATGCGGCTAAAACATTACAAAAAAATATTGCAAAAAAAAAAAAAAAAGCAAACAAATGAGATTTAAAAAGGGATGATATAAAGACCTCATTTTGTGTGTAGAGTGTGTGTGGGAGGGTGAGTGCGGAGTTTTAATCTAGTGTGGTACATTCAGAAGGTTTTCGGTTTCGTCATAGGTCAGTTTATGAATATTGAAACAATATTTTCTTACATTCTTTGTTATTTAATGCATGTATGTCGATAATGTTATTCAATTTGTTATGTTATGATATGGACCTAAGAAGCAGAAGTATTTATTTACGAACGGATGTTTAAACATGGGTCTGGCGGGGAGGGCTACAGGTTTTCTTCGCTTAGATGGAATCATTACTTTATCAAAGTTCAGTCTCGAATAGTGCTTCAGGGTAGTAAGCAGTATAAACAATTGGCCCACGAGTCACATTATTAGGTGCACGGCGTGTTCTTTGCTGTTTGACTTCAACCCAGTCCGAATCGTTGTTGTTACCATATAACTGCGCAAGATTCACCGGCGGCGCTGTTGTGTTTACGATCTCAAGTTGTGACGTTTTCGACGGCAGCGGTGGAGTTGGAGTATTGGGGGCTGAGGCCCACACTCACATTCGGCTCAATCGCTTCTAGTCGGTCCGTGAGTGAGTGACTACCCTGCCAATCCTACGGTTGTCAGACTTGGATATATAACAAAGCAACGAAGGACAAAATACAAACCAGCCAACGAGCCGTCCTTGTCGCGCGGTACGGACAATCTACGGCAGTACTATGAAGTTACATAGTCGTGACGTCACTTCTACGATGTCCTTATCTATCACTTATTTTAAAACGTTCATAAATTGTTTTTTTTTTTAAATATTACACAATTTTTGTAATATTGTTTGCACTATTTGGAGACAAGTATTTTTTTGAGATAAAAATAAAAAATTGTCATCATAGCCTATTTCGCTCCAATTTTGGCACGTTGTTTTTCGTAATTCCTCGACTTTGTTCCTGAAATAAAATATAATTAGGTATATAACTTACTGATCTAATTTCATATAAAACACAACATCCATGATCGATAATGGTTATTTGTAACTTAAAATAAATTCAATGAAAACGAATTTTAATAATAGTGAATTTGATACCACAACCAATGAACATAGCAAAGCAATGAGTAGAATGATCCCTGGGATCATTTTGCCCTCCCACGAGAGGATCGTTTTACTCCTAATGCTGAAGTATAGAAAACATCAAATCATAAACTCAACCTCATCAATCAATCAAACGATCTTTGCTGGTTATATTGTTAATAAAACATTGGAAACTAAAGCAAACACTCCTGTAACAGTATCATTACTTAAACTAAAACAAAATCATTTTGAATGATTGCTTACCTTACATCAAACAAAAATATTTTTATTTTGTTTCATTAAAATCTTCCATAACGCTCACACCACCATGACACATTGCCTCGACGTCACGACTACGTAACTTCATACTAGCGCCGTAAATTGTCCGTACCGCGCGACAAGGACATGAATAATCCCCTCCAAAAACTTTTAAAGCGTGTATCTTCTTCATATTTACATCGATTTAACAGATTTTTTCGATTATCTCATTTTTACGAACATTTTTAATTAGGTTATTGGGTTTGTCCAAAAAAAGACTGTCCGTGGAGTTTCTTGCCCGTTCCTGTCCATATGTATACTATAGTCGGGTTCACTAATATACTGGCAGTCACAATGTTTAAAAATATTGTGAGCGTTAAAATGATCATAAAGTTCCATACCAACTTAGACATCAATAAAATGTTATCATATTATGTATAAACTGTTCATAGGTATGTTACGATAGTGTAGTCAAAAATTCAAAGTCAAAAATTTGACTACTCTTCGGAGCAAAAATATCTAAATTCTCTAGATTTCAATATATTTCATGCAAGCTAGGATTCGTAGATATCCATACAGCTTTGAATATTCAACTAAGTACCTAAATGGTCTTTACCATTAAACTTATTTTTGCTTGCTGGTTGCCTTTCGTAATAGGACTGTACGAACCAATCTAAAAACGTTCAAATTCAAATGTTTTTTATTTAATTTTGTAGAAAACTGGTTAACAAAAAGTACGGATATACGTAAATATTAATAAAATGAACGCTATGACTTGCCGTCAACGGCGCACAAATATTCTAATTAAATTTCTAAGAGAGAGCTGTAATATTTGAATAATAAGTGCCTGTAATTGGTTTATTTGAAATAAATGCTTTGAGTTTGAGATTAACTATGTCAATGTATACAATACAAGCATGTCAATTAAATTAAATTCAATCAATTAATTAAAATAAGTCGATCGCGGCCGTCGTGTCATCGATAGAGTCAAAATGATCGGGGATAGGGTCCAAGTGGGGGGACGTGTTGGGTTTCAGGCGATCGCTTACTTTCCTCCAGTCCGTTATCACTTTGGTGGGAGTGGGTTGAGTGGAGAGGGGCAGACCTATGCGGGGAACCAGTTTCATGACTACTGGACGGTGGTCAGAAGAGAGCTCTTGTACCACTTCTATAGAGTCCAACCGTAGGTTGATATTTTGTAGAAGCGCCACGTCGAGGACATCGGCGGTGTGGTTGGGATCGGGGGGAAAGTGGTTGGGAGTCATCGGCGCGATGACATCAAAGTTCTGAGAGGAGGAGAGGTTGAAGAAATGTCTCCCTCTGGAAGAGGTCCTGGTGCTATTCCAGGAGGGATGTTTGGCGTTGAGATCACCCGCTACGATAACGAAGTCACTCAGGCCAAATAGGACAGAAAGATCTTCAAAAAGGTGTTGGAAATTCTCCGAAGTGTTTATTTATTTATTTATTCACTCTTAACATACAAATATCCTTACAGGCTAGACCCAATACGATATTGTAGCACACTAAAAATTTAAATAGTTCCACTGTTTTAACCATGGCTAATTCTAAAGGTAGCTGTTCTTGTAAATTCACTCAATGTGCAACAGAATATGTCCAAGTCATCAGCAATGAGGTTGAGAGTGCGGAGTGCAATCGTGAGCGGCGCCTCGCGCAGCAAGTAAGTTCTCGCGCGCGGTTCGGCCAGCAACCGCGGCTGACGACGACGACCCACATACCCATCCGGCACTACTAGCCACCCTTCGCAATATATCCGCATTGTGTATCTTCCCTCTAATTACTTTAAACTCAAACTCAAAGCATTTATTTCAAATAAACCAATTACAGGCACTTTTGAATTGTCAAGGTCGGTCGGTCAGAAAAATGAAGCTAGTTGAAAGTAGTAAAGATATAAGTCACTAGTGCGAGTTACCTCCTGACCCTCATTCATTATATCCGACCATACCCAAGACAAACAGAGTTGGATACATCAATGGATAAACCCTGTATTCCTTCATGTATTTGTACCTAATAAATTTATTTTGTACTCGCTCCAACATGAGACTATACTTAGTTTAATGTTTTGCCCAGATACCTACATTATATTCTAGCTGGCTTCTTACTAAAGCATTATATAATGCCATTAAAGCTTTAATATTTGTGAAGCTTTTAACCATTCTAAGCACAAATCCTAGGTTTCTCTATGCTTTTTTGCATACCTTAACTATATGATCACGAAACGTGAGTCCAGTGCCCCTCCCCAGACCCCTCACTTGAGTGACCCTATCCATCGGCACCCCGTCCACCGTATATGTGATGGGTATGTGTGCGCGCGAGAAACTTATGGTCAGACACTTAGATGTGTTAAACTGCAGGAGGTTACTCTTGCCCCAAGCTATCACTCTGACTATATCCCTCTGCAGTCTTTCGCAGTCATTCACGTTTGTGATCGGGAGATAAAGCTTGAGGTCATCGGCAAACAGTAAACACTTAGCATCTTGCTCAACGCTTGGTAGGTCGTTAATCATTAAAAGAAACTCCAGAGGCCCTATTTTAGTAAATAAGTAAATGCGGGGTGAAACCGACCCCTGCTAACTTTTTCAGTAACACGTCATTGTCGACTAAATCAAACGCTTTTTTAAAGTCGAAATATGCAGCATCGGTTTGTCCCCCACTGTCTACTACCGGCACTACATCTGCCATGTAGTCGAGTTAATTACTTGTTGTATTTCTAGTTGGCCGAAATCCATGCTGCACGTCTGTAAGTTGCTATCTAACTTACTCAAAAACGCTCCTATGAATAGCCGCTTCTAATACTTTAGCCATTGATGACAATACTGCAACCGGTCTGTATTCTTCAACTTTAGTTCGGCACCGGTATGACCCGGGTAATCTTCCACATCTCGGGAAACACAGTTGATTTAAGGCAAAGATTGTAGATGTGCAACAGCGGTCTCGCTAATTCCATTCGACAATCCCTAAAAATGTACGGCGGAATACCATCAGGCCCTGACGATTTCTTCGGCTTAAGTTTCTGCAGGGCGCGTACCACGTCATCCAACTCCAGTCTATCAAGATGAATGTATTAATGGGAGGGAGATAGGCCGATAATATGGTGATCGGTTGATGACCTGTCATGCTTAGCCGGCAGTAAGACACTTCGAATCTTGAAAGTGGGGGAGAGTCAATAGGAATGCAGTATAGCTCCTTTTTGTAGTAGATGAGGGTACCGCCCTTGTGGCAACGAGTCCTGTCATTACGAACTGTACGATAGTTGTTAATTGACGGATTTCGGTAACTGGGCTTAAGGAAGGTTTCCTGTATAAGGAGGATGTCGATATGGTGGTCACGGAGGAATACGCCGATTTCATCGCGTTTTCGCAGGATGCCATCGGCATTGAAATAACCTAGCTTTAGGGATCGGTGTTTAGTTTTCGCGAGGATTCCTTTATCCATGATTTGGATTAGGTTGGTTGGCGAAGGAGGTCAGGGCTTGCGTAATGTCCGGATACGCATTGTAGATGCTATGGATCATAAAAATGTTACCGGCATTTCTGGCGGCAACAATTTCACAAGCCATTTTCCTGGCGCGAGGGGTAAGGAAGGCCATTAACGTGCTCGAGATCACGTTAAAGGCGTCGACAGGGTTGAGGCCGACCACACGGGTGGCTGTGGTCGGGGGCGTAGCTGGAGCGGCTCTATATATGGGCACAGGTATGCCTGGGGGCGCGTTAATCGGATACGAGGGTCCATCAGTGGAGGGATGGGTGCAGGAACGGGTTTGGGAGCTAAGGCTGGAAAAGCCTGCTGATGATGCAAGTAATTCCAGGGCGAGGACTGAGTCTTTCTGGAAAATGTTTCGATGGCTGCGCATGGGCGTAGCGAGGGCTTTCCCTCTGCTGACGGGCGTCTGCACGCTTGGTCAGCTTGGGAGACGAGGATTTTGGTGCTTTTGTGCACCAACGATAATTGGCCGGATGGCCTGACTCGCCGCATAGCACACAGCTTGGCGGCTCTGTGCATAAGGTACGGTCTTTTGGGCGTCAGCACTCTGCAGTGCCGTTCTCGCCCGGGCACTTGACGCACCTGGGTTTTGCGTGGCAGTGCATTTGCGAGTGCCCATAAAGTTGACATGGGTGGCACTGACCCACTGCCAGTCTTAAATGGTTTTTCTATTTACAAGCCGGTGAGGTTGCAGATAGACTTGACGTTAAAAATGGGGTGTTGACCCTTAGGATGACATATAATGAGAACCATGTCGATTGGTTATCTGCCTCTGGCGCGGTGCATGCGGTGAACCTCGGCAACCGGGATATTTTGCGACTGAAGGTCGGCTTTTATTTCGTCTGTGGGGATTTCCTTAGGGATCCTACGGATCACTACCCTAACTTGTCTATCTTCGGGGAGGGCGTAGGTGTAGATGGACACACCTCGCACTCGAGTGTTTTAGTGAGTTCCCTATAGACGTTAGACGTAAGGACCGTCACTTTAATACCCTGCTGGGTAGAACGAGGATGACTGCTGTGGTAAGGGATGCCATGATATAGGCAGGCAGCTCTCACCAACTACCTACCTACTTATCTCGATTGTTTAAGTGTGGGTTGTATTATCCAGTCGGTACCCACAGTTAGGAGTTCAGTATCGACTATTACATTTGAATATTTCTAATTATAAAAATCCACAAAGTAGAAAATACATTTATTTCGTGAATTTGAAATCAGTACCTACAATAACATTCGCTGAAACTATGTGTGCAGCCGCTATGTACCTCCCTACATTGTAGATGCCTAGTCTACTGACAGAGGTCTTATATAACTTGGAAACAGGCTGCTGTGCTGTGCTTTTATTAGAATTTATAACACAAATTCGGAATTTTATTTTCTGGGTTGGTGCTACTAGTGATCGGTATTTGGCACATATGTACGTTATCTGCAGGTTCTGCGACCGACATACGGACAGTACAGACCGACATCACATGCGTTAAGAAACTGTGCCGACACGAATAAATTATCGAGGTTCATGTTTTACAGAATAGGTACTATAAGATAATTGCAATACAATAGCGCATTTATAACTTGTCATTTTTAACGACATAATATCTAATTCATAATAATGTTCTCTATAAATATTTAAAGTACAGAACTGATTCATCAACCCCACTGAATTACTTTATCAACTGTACAAGTTATCAAAAGGTTATCTGTTCATACAACTATTATATTGTTCATTGCCTTGTTTTATTTAAACATACTTACTAAACACATTTGTCATAATATTATGTTATGCACACAGTCTTTCATGTTTACATATTTGTCCTTTAATTTCTTTGGGTTGTACAAAATGGGGTTCCCTAGACTTTCTAAAACTAGGTTTGTCTTGGCAGAGAAATTACATTAAAGATTTCATCATTTTATAAAATTACAAGTAATTTCACAAAAATACACCAAGCTTTTTTTCCTTAATATTGAACTTCTTGTACCACATAATTTGTCACAAAATTTATTCTGCATTTGCTCTTTACATAAATTAAGAAATAATAATAATTTTCCCTAAGAGTTTGTCTTATTGTTCACCAAAAAATTGTTTTTCATAATGCAAATTGAAAGGAATAATAATATGAAAATATATCAAAATAATATAATGAGTGAACAATAAATGTAATGATAAAGAAAATAAATCATCATCATCATCATCAGCCTATTTTAGTCCACTGCTGGACATAGGCCTCCCATATTGAGCGAGTGAATATAATAATTTTATAATAATGATAATAAAATAATAAATAATTATAATCAAAGAGTGAGTGAACAGTAAATATAATAATAATGATAATAATATTAAAATATATGAGTGAGTGAACAAAACATACTTATGGAACTTAATGTATCAAAGAAACAGTTATTTTGATTTGAATACTTTTTACTAACAATTAGATTACTTTACATAATCTTCTACCATAGTGATGATGGCATTTTAAAAGTGAACAAGTATAAAGGCCAACAAAATATACATATGCTGTTAGGTGAATGATACACAACCTCCATACAGGAAAATATAAGTACATATCATACACAATAGCTCAGATTATAATATGTAACAAATAAAAACATGTTAACTAGAAGAAATCATGTATTTTCGTTTAAAGTGCATGTGACACTGATATCACAGGATTAACATGGTTGTAACACTAACAATTTAAAAAGCCATTACATCCTTAGTCATCCCAATTAACATGATGACAATCATGCCATATAAATGCTCCCTTTAGTGACTGGGGTGCTTCTAGTGCCAAGTACAGAGGAGCTCGTGCCCCTCGCTCTGGGGTGAAGTCACCCATGCCTTTGGTCAAATCAGTCATTACAAATCCAGGGTGGACACAGTTTATAGAAATGTTTTTACCTTGTTCAAGGAACAGCCGCTGCTGAACAAATGTTAGTGCTGACATAGCCACTTTAGACACTTTATAATCTCCAAAATGGCCCGCAATTGAAATAAAAGAACTTTTACCATTTTTAGCTGCCTGCAAAAACTCATTCACAAAGTCTAAGATTTCTTCAACTGTTAGGTCTTCTTTAACCAATGTGTCTAGCCATACTTGTTTACGTACATTAGATAGTAACCCCCAATCACTGCTAATGTTTATTATTCTGGCTGTGTTCGAGAGTAGAGGGTATAATATTTTTGATATTGACAACAAACTCATAAAGTTCGTATCAATGAGTCTCTTAGCGTCTTCGTGTGATGAGATAGCCTTATCGAAGTCTAGGATGCCGGCGTTGTTTACCAAAACATCAATGCCAGAGTGGTGTGTTGAAATATGTGTAGCTAAGTCCTGAACACTTTTCTCACTTGTGACGTCCAATATGTGAAATAGAGGTTTTAGGCCTAAGTCTTGTAATTTCTTTACGGCTTGTCGTCCTCTGTCTTCGTTTCTAGCCGTAAGATACACAGCACCATCAAACTTTTGGCACAGCCCTTTCACTATTTCGAATCCTATGCCTCTGTTGCCTCCAGTTACTATTGCTACTTTGGTTTCCATTTTGTACATAGAAATTTAGAAACTTAATATTAATTACGTAGAGAATACTACGTTTTTATGTAAAAATAAATATTTATTTTATCAATGCGCCAAATGACATTTCGGCTTTCCGGTCATTTTTGACACTAAGTTGACAGCACAGTTGACACTTGACACTGAGCCTGCATTCCGAATTGGGATGTAATCGATTTGAGCGGGCTTACGTCCGTACCGAATTAACGTGAGCGCGATAACGATGTCATGTGAATCGTCATAGATGATGTCATGTCATGCGCCATCTTGCGATAACGCCGACCATGCCCTAACTGTGAGCGAAATGTTGACAGCTCTAAGCTGTCATAATCGTGATATCTAAATCGGTACGCAAATTATCGATGTGAGCGCTGTCAGCGATTATGGTCTAAATCGGAATGCCCTTATTGCGTAATACACAATCAATCGAAATCTGAATCGTTTTGAAACAGATTGCTAATCCGTTGCTTCGTAAGTTCTATAAAAATTATGTTCAACAATGTGACTAACGCAATGAATGTTGTTGAACTGTCAAAATCAAACAGATTAGTAGTGATCGTTTACGAAAATGTGTTACGCAATTAGGCTGCTGTTCTCCCTACACGCGATAGGTAGGACAAACCAGTATGGCCTAGGCCAAACTCCCAAAGCCCAGGTCGAATCGATTTATCCTAGTTAGAATTTAAATGCTTTAGGCTAAACTGGTACGTCCTAGTCTGAACTAATTTTGCTATATTGGAATGCATGTATGAACGGGGAATCCCTGAATCATCTCTGACTCGCCACTCGCGCCCTTCAACCCCTCTTCGCTCGCCCTGTTCGTTGATTTGAACGGAAAATATCGCATCGACGAGTGCGCGTGTTAAGTTGCTGGTTGCGTTTAAAAGATTTTATTATAATACAATCCTAGTGTAATTGTTGTGAGGCGTTTTATCATGGATGAGCCTTCGTGTAGTAGCCAAGCCAATCAAAAACTGTAGAGAGAAAAGTTTTTGGAGGAAAGCAGAGTGAAAACAACTTCTTCTCATTATAATGTGTTATCAGTAGACGAATTTGCGGGTATGGTTAACAAGTAGGAGACGCGGAAAAAGTTGGAAAAAGGAACATCATTACAAACGAATTGGTGATGTGAAAAAACTCATTGCACGGTGTGAAGAGAAGATAAAATACTTTCTTCCAGCTGATGAACTTTATGATGTCATTAACGCAGCTCGTGTAGCTGTGGGTCATGGTGGTCATGTAGGATGATAGGCCTCTATTTATTTAGGTGTGATTTTTGTCAACAAAAGAAGACAAAAAAGAAAAGAGGGCTAGTTTCAAAGCAAATTTTTCATTCGGAGATGAATAGCAGATGCCAAGTCGATTTGATTGATTTCCAAACACAACCCGACGGGAGTTTTAAATTTATTCTGTTTTACCAAGACCATCTTACAAAATTTGTTCTCCTTATTAGTGTGTTAACAACATCAAAGAGGTCTGAAGAAGTAGCTTACGAGTATCATTTGAATGACATATTCCTAACTGTAATGGCAGAGGATTTGACAATAATGTTATAGGTGAACTCGCAATTCTTTGCTCTTTTGAACAAAAAATTGTGCATGGAAAACCAGAGCAGAGCCAAAGTCAGGGTTATGTTGAGTGTGCCAATTAAGACATTGAAAATATGATAAGTTCTTGGTTAAAGGACAACAATTCGTCGAAGTGGTCGGAAGGAGTCAGGTAGGTATGTCCAATTCATGAAAAATCGAGATTACCACTCAGGCATACAACAATAAAGGTGATTGTTTTATGCCTATGCTGTAAGCTAGCTACACACCATTATTCGATCCTAGATTAGGACTTTCCACTTCCTCGTTGCCTCAAGAAATCATAAATTAAATTCAGGATGAAGATGACCTAAAGAAGGCAATCGAAGATGACAGCAATATTGAACAGAACGAAGACAGTGATGATGATAACATTGTGAAAATTGACACAAACGACATTCAAAATGCTAGTAAAATTGCGACAGAAAATTTAGAAAAACAAGCTAAAATAATGAAAGCTTCCTCTGACAAGCCCCATCCACCAGCTAACATTGTAGACAACGAAACCATAACAAAAGTTGAGATGACCTTCGAAACATAATTGGAGTAACATTCCAAAAGACTGATGAGGGTATTTTCAAAGTTAGAACCAAACATAGCGTACTTCAAAAACATTATTGCAGGTATAATTTTTTATTTTAAAAAACCTAAGTGTGTAGTAATAAAATATAAATGATTGTTATAGCTTTATTTATGTTTTTACAACTGATTTGACGTCTGCAGTTGTATGAAAAACTGTACAACAAACAAATGCAATTGTGAGAAAAACAACGTGCTCTGCAATCAATTCTAAGTGGCAAAAGAGTAAACCTTGCAAAATATGTAAATATGCAAATTGCAGATATGGATGAATTCTGTGGATGAATAAGAGTTGATCGAAAAAAATAAAGTTTTTTTTTTTACAACTGGTTTGACGTCTGCACTCAAAAATAAGTAAATAAGCAAATTGCAGATACGGTGATTTCTGTGGATGAATAAGAGTTGATCTAATGATCGATGTGAAATTACTGATTAAGTAATTAATGGTGCCGATTCATTTATACACCGAACTAAACTATCACAAAAATTTCTTACTTTTTACTATGAGAATCTTAAAGCTATTCTGCTAAAAAAAACTCTAAATTTAAAAACAATTACTAGTTAATATTTTAGGAAAATCATATATTTTACTATGTTTATAAATATGTGAGCACAATGTACCTATCACGTGATTAATTTATCTGCCTTTGCTTAATTTTTTAATTCTTTTTACCAACTGTGGTATAATATTTTTTATTCTTGGTGCATCGTCTTCACTTAGAATTAATGTATTCAAAATATTGTAAAACATTTTAAAAGAGTAACGGTGGAGTTTCTTGCCACTTCTTCTCCTGAAACTACTTTTTGGAAGTGACGCCTAGAATCAGTTCTATTTTTAATGTAAATTTTGACGTTCAAAAGTGCCTTTTTAAGGGCCTATTTGAAATAAATGCTTTGACTTTGACAATTTTGACACAAATTAAATCGAATTTGACAATCGCGATTCCACGTATTTTTTTTTATTGTTTCGCAATGTCTTGTTAGAGCCGGAGGCACAGGCAGCCTGGGGCAGCCTCGACGTGTTTTTGGAAGCTTTTACTTTTTATATGGAAAACATAAAATAAAAAATGTCTACATGTAGAGTTTTGGAGGTTACGGGGTTTCAAAGGGGGTCGAAATTTTCATTATTTTTGTGATAGGACACACCGTTTTCGAGATAGGTTGGGGTAAAACTCTTTTCGCATTAGAGTATGTATGAACTTGTAATAAAATCTCTTTGGCTATACTATTTGTATCTGGCTGGTTTTGGTATCATTGTAAGAAAAAAGGTAAAAATGCAACGCAAGCCGCGAAAAAAATTGTGATGTTTATGGACCTAGTGCAGTGTTTGTGAGAGTAGCACAAATTTGGTTTAAGTGTTTTCAATCCGGAAACTTTGATATCAATGATGCACGTCGCTCTGGTCGCTATTACGGATAAAATGGATGCCATTTTTTAAAAAGTGGAGCAAGATCGGCATATCAGCTGAAGAACTGTGAATTGACCACAAAACAGTTTTGGCGCATTTGAAAAAAACTGGGTACACAAAAAAGCTCGATATTTGGGTACCTCACGAGGTCACTGGAAGAAACCTAATGAACCGTGTACTCATTTGTGATTCTTTATTACGACGTAATGAAACCGAACCATTTTTGAAGAAACTGATAACTGGTGACGAAAAGTGGATCACGTACGACAAGAACGTGCGAAAAAGGTCGTGGTCAAAGGCCAGTCAGGCTTCACAGACTGTGGCGAAACCCGGGTTAACTCGCAACAAGGTGATGCTGTGTGTGGTGGGATTGGAAGGGCATTATTCATTAAGGAGCTGTTACCACAAGGCAGGACCATCGATTCTGAAGTCTACTGCGAACAACTGATGAGATTAAAGCAAGAAGTTGAGAGAAAGCGGCCGGAATTAATCAACAGAAGGGGTGTGGTTTTTCATCATAATAACGCTAGACCTCACAAATCTTTAGCCACTCAGCAAATATTAAGAGAGTTTGGCTGGGAGGTGTTAGTGCATCCGCCGTATAGTCCTGACCTTGCATCTTCAGATTTCCACCTGCTTCGGTCTCTTCAGAATTCTTTAGGCCGTGTCAGGTTAACATCACGAGAGGACTGCCAAAACCACTTGTCTTGGTATTTTGATCAAAAGTCCCAAAATTTCTATAGCAATGGGATCATGTCCCTACCTACAAGATGGCAAAAAGTTATCGAACAAAATGGTACCTACATACTTTAGATGTAAATAAACTATGTTAAAAATGTTTTGAATTTTCTTAAAAAATTCGAAGAAACTTTTTCCCCAACCTAATTTAAGCCAAAAAATAAAAAGATAAAGAACCGTTTTTGCACGTCTGAAGTCGAGGTGTTGGTGTGAATTTTAGTTCACGCCAACACATTTTTAATCGCGATTAAAAATAGTCAGATTTATTTACACAATCAAATTTTTAGGTGAAAAACGTAAAATTCCGAATAGCAAAATTGCCATTTTCACTAAACTTTTAACTCAGTGCCATCTTAGTGCTGTCAAACTAAATATAGTTAAGTTGTGTCACTTTGGTCAATTTAAGAATGTAAAATCGTCATTTGACAGGATTAAACATTCGACCTAGGCTCTCTCATCCTGTTACCTCTTACCGATAGTATAAACTCATTCATCCTGTTACCGATAGTATAAACCAAAATGGTTTATGCTATCGGTAACTACTTTGGCCTCGGCTATACTGGTATGTCATATCGCGTCTAGAGAGAACTGCAGGCTAATTGCGTACCTAACTCATTTTCGTAAACGATTACGACTTATCCGTTTGATTTTGACAGTTCAACAACATTCATTGCGTTATTTACATTGTTGAACAGAATTTTTTATCGAACTTTTGAAGCAATGGATTAGCAATCTGTTTCAAAACGATTCAGATTCCGATTGGTTGTGTATTACGCAATTAGGGTACTGGTTTGGCATAGGCGAAACTAGTTCATCCTAAAATCAGGTTTGGCCGGTAAAATAAACACTACACTACACGAGGTACTACAGTTACACTCTGAACGCAACAAGTTGATAGTTGCGAGCAAATAGTAGTCACAGGGATCATAATCATACTATTATTATTGCTTATTATATTATTGGTAGTGTTTAGAAATTATTATTGCTTGATAAATAGGAGCCGTACCGATTATGAAACCCTGTTTTTTTACATTTCGTCACTTGCCATAATGAAAGTTAGTTCACGAGGATAATCTTAGGGGCGGAGAGCTAAGATTACTTTTCTTACATTACCTACTATGAATGAAACAACCTTTTTCTTTATTCTAATTTTCATGTTTTGGGTAGGTACTTATAAGTAACATTTTAAAGGAGATTTAATAGCCACTATACATGTTTAAAATTATAATGACAGTTACTTAAATAAAATAAGACAATTCAACGATTGACAAACATGATCCTACCTATCCTTGAGAGACTGACTGCATCAAACGGTTACAGATGCAGTATATTTTGACCAACTTGTCTGTGCAACTGCAGCCATACAGCGTACGATCGGTTTTTGTTTAACTTTTTGATTTTCGTTTACAACCCAGCGCCACCACTAATTATACAGTCGCACAGATAAGTTGGTCTTACTATAGGTATCTGTATCTACGGAAAGCTTATCTCTGAACATCAGGTGAGAGAGTGGTCAAACATTAGCTTATCAATAATAAAATCTAAAACAATACAAATGGAATAGATTCTTTAGTTCGTGAAGAAAGCAGGCAGTGTTTAAAATTTTTACGTTTTTATAAATATAAATCTTAAAATTCGAAATAATACAAAATTAATCTTAGGTACTACAATAGTTAATTAAAATTGTTTTTAAAATGCAATTTTTAACTACATACTTATTTACACAAATCATATGCACAATATGTATAAAACAGCAAAAGATCTTTGTTCAATTCATTCGTCATTCATACCAACTTAAGTAAAATAGTAATGGCTACAAATTGTACTTAGTCAATCTTTACCGCCGCATAAATTTTTCTTATAAATGTGTATGCTGCGAAGAATCCTATGGTGCCAGTGAGAAGCCAAAATGTTAAAACCATAAGACCTGTAACAAAATATAATTATAATAACATTAATATCGCAAGCGCTGACCCCTGGCAGTGCCGGTCGCTAGTCCGCGTCTTAGAGTTTCTTTTCGGAGGCGGAGATGTGCAGAAATCGATCAATCACAGACGTAAACGAGACCAGAAATGCGATCTGGGGTGGTTTGTGTGCGCAATGTGATTGGTCGATTCCTGAACGTCTCCTCTCCCTACGGTCTGGTCGTCTCTGCCACAGTGGAATCGCACCCTTAAATGATGGACTATTGCTGGATAGAGCTCACATCCCAATGTAAATAAAGTCAGCAACGATGGGAGCAGGACTGCCCAGAGAGAGACGCCGGCTGTACACTCGTAAAGCAACCCCTAATAATAATTATGTTCAGTATAATCGTTACTGTAGCGATGTTCTAATAAGCAGAAATAAATAGTTGATTGTGGACGATTCTAGCATATAATGCATAGCGATAATGCATTGCTGCTTACTTGGCTGTAAAACTAAGTGAGAATTCCGAGCTTATGAAAGTCTAGCAAGCATAGTAGTATATTGTTTGATTAAAAAAAAGCGCTATTCCATTGCTGCAAAGTAAATTTTGTATTGAATTACCTGTGTAGCCAATATAAAGCAGTGTGGGTATAAACTCTGTGATTTCCAATTTCGTGAAAAAGTAAAATATGGAGTATATTAAAATATACACGGCAGAACCTCCTGAGACGATAAAACTCTTCCACCACCAATGATAATCCTGTAAACCACAGAAAACAATGGAATCAGTTATTATATTTAAAAAAAAATCACAAAGCAAAATAAAAGATCATGTCATTACCTCTCCACAGAGTTGGAAATATACCATAACAATTGATATTTGTGATACAGACACCACTAATATACAAAACACGAGGAATAAAAATCCAAAGAGATAATAAAACTGGTTCTCCCACAGTGCATTAAAAATGAAAAACAGTTCAATGAATACAGCTCCAAAAGGTAAAATGCCAGCCATCAGAATGCTGAAACAATTTTGAAGTAGGTATATTATCACAGCTTAAACAGTAAAAGTAGGTATTCCCAATGTACACATTGATAAGGTGCTATGATAAACTATAGCGTAGTTAATGATGTTGATATTGTAATTAAAATCAATTAATTAGACCCCAAAATAATTCAATAGTTGTTTTAGTTATAATAGTTTATATTGATAAACCACTCTCAGTCTATTCCATCTACATCAACAAGGAATGTTGTAATGTGTAATTAGTATAAAATTATTAAATGTCTTACCAAATAAAGATGTTCATGTACCAAACTTGTTCAGGGACTTTTCTTGGAATAAAATTAGTTCTTACTGGATGTTGGAATGGTTGTTTCCGACACCCAAAATAATATCCCATGTATACTAATGGCAATGAAATGCAGAACCAAAGACATAATAAAGCCATCATGGTCGAAAACGGAACTGCACCACTGGAATGTTTACCCATAATAAAAAAGTTTAAAAAGAAACATGTGCCAAAAACAATAGCTGGATATAGCGTCGCCGTCAGAAATGCAGCCTGCTTCCATTGTTTTCCCTTCATCGTGTTGTATAAGCGCGCCGAGTAATAGCCCGCAATTAGACCCATGAATACATAAAGAAATATAGCAGCAGTCATTAATGCACCCCGGCTTGCTGGTGACAACATGCCGAGCATGGCAATAACTGAAAAGTATATAAAGTTATTAGTTGGACACCAATATTTTTTACAAGGTAAAGCTATTAAATAAAGTGCTTTTAATTTTAATAGTTAAAATCAATTTCCTAACAAAACACATTGTAAATGTTGGGTTATTAAAATTTTACCAACTTAAAATTTTAGTGGTTTATTCGACTGGCACTGAAAGCAAATTGACAGCGGTTTTTCATAAATATCAATTATGATAAGTTCCAAATGTTCGACATTATATTTGTAATGTATTCAAGTAGCTTGCTGTGCTAACTAACACCAATATTGAAATTATGCTGGTTTATATTGATTTTTATTATGAAAAAAGGATGCTAAATATTGCTGATTTCTTACAGATTGTAATGAGAGCCATCAGGAAGACTTGTATGCCACTACCAATAACAGCAGCAAACAACATTCTTTTGGGTGGTGGGCGGAAAACGTCTCCATGCACTAGTTTCCAGCCAGTTTCTTCCATCATATCATCAATACTCTCATCTGAATTATAACGAGCTATATCTCTTCTCAATGTGCGTACCATTATCATTGTCAAAATACCTGCAAATGCATTTTTTTTAAATGGGTGAATTATGTATCATAATATCTTATTATTGTATATATATCTCCAAGAAACCTTTAATGCTAACAAAATGCAAAAAAAAATACAATTAATTACCTGATAAGAAGAACAACACTACAATAGAATTAACAATAGAGAACCAATGGATTTGTACATCTTTCATGCCTAAATATATATCCCATCTGGATGCCCAGCTTATATCAGACTCTCCCCACTCAACAGAATATGTAAAATATAACTTTGTGCCTGTGTCTTCATTGACCAGTTGCGGATTAGGATCTGATGGAAACTGGCAAGAATCATCAACAAAGGTGAGATCATCTTTATACACAGAAATGGTCTCCACTTCAAATCCAACAACTCTGTAAGAGTCCCTGGGAACAAGTATGAATATGTAAAATTTTGCAAGATTAAGTGTTTCATTGTGTATTTCTAGTCAAATGCATCTACAGTCCATCCATCACTAACCCATACCAAGCCAAACAAGTAATTTTAACATTAACTCAACCACTAGTATTCTATGGCTCAATTGATATAGCTTAGTTTGAATCCCAGATATACTCACTTGTCTAAAATTATACAACTTTAAAACATACAACTTTAGATTATACACAAAAATGTAAAAAAATTGTAGGTAGGTTTTATTTTACACAACATTTTTTATATTTTTCACAGAACCTGTCCATAATTATTTATAAATAATAAAACAGAAACATACTTACTGGCTATGCTTGTGGTATTTGAGCAATAGCTTTAAATGATTATTTATGTATGCTTTGCCTTTGGACATAAAACCAAGACGATAACCTTGCTCTATACTTCTTTCTGAAGTGTCAGTGTTTATAATTCTGGTGGCCACTGGTAAATTATCAACAAGCCTGAAATGTTCAAGTGATAAGTTTTTAAATTAGCAATATTTGACACATAAATGATATTTATGTCCAAATAATCTAAATCAACTAAAAATTAATACTCACAAATGCACAAAATACTCATGTTCAATGCGGCTAGCCACTTTTTCAGATTCTTCCACACTCCAGTTTATAGGGTTATTTTTATGGTGACATAGAAGTCTACACTTAATATTTTCCGCCATATGGACTTCATACGGAGTGTTTACTATACGGTCTCCACGTAACACCTCGCCTAAATTTTCTGATTTATATACAAACGTACCATTCTTGGGTAAACACAAAGGTAAAGAATAATACTCATACGGAAGTTGCGTGTGTATACTTGTCATTTTGACGGCTTTCACTTCAATTCTCTGGCCTTTTTTGAATTCCACCGGAGCCACCCCGGGTACATAGAATCCATTGCCAAAGTGAATGAAGCTACTAAGTAAAAAGCAATGAAAAAGAACCTAAAAAAAACAATACATTATATTTTCGACTAGTAGAAACAAGTTTAGCATAGTTACATTACTCGAATACGCACCGACAACATATTTTAATAAATATTATTCAGTTAAAACTAAAGGAAAATATAATCATTCTACGATCGCTTCCTCCGTCTCCCATCTGTCAATAAAATCTGTCTGAAGTTTTGTTTCAGTCACAAGTTTGACGTTCGACAATGGGTGGGTTTTACATTCCGAATTAGACCAATAAATAATCGCTCACACCAATTAATTTACGTTTCGATATAAATACGATAATGACAACTGAGAGCTTGTCAACAATTCGGAATGCTCGTGCTCGCGCAATGTTAAAGCCCCCGATGACACCAAACCTGGCACAAGAAAGATCGACTGGATATTTTATGAAAAAAGACTTCAACTCATTTGACACTATTTCTCGCATTGCTCTGCTGGTTGGACAGCTATATTCATTTGAATGGTTGGATTACAAATTTATATTTATTCATACAGTATTTTTTTGTGTATACACCACGTATTTCTTCTTCTTTGGTGAGGTGGTGACTGTAGCCAAAACCACAATTTAGAAAATGCCATATTACAAAACAGCACAAGCACAACTTTAGTTTTTGACAGAGCTCACGATGATAATAATTTCTGGCATGGTGAGCGTTATCGCAAGATGATGCATGTCATGACGTCATCTATGACGATTTACGGGACATCGTTAACGCGCTCAACGCCAACTCGGTACGGACGTAAGACCGCTCAAATCAATTACAGCGCAATTCGGAATGCAGCCTATACCTTAATTTTTTTTTTTTTTTTGAATGTATATGGCATGGCTACGAGGCCTTTATGCCAAAATATACCAATATACCTTAATTCATGTTTTTCAGTGTTACCAATAAACAGTAACAAATACATTGTAACTACAAAGAGGGATGCGCTATGGTAAAAGTGATTAGCATACCCGACACTGACCCGCAAGTTGGAAAAAACTAATGAAAATTTGAATGTAATTTTTACGTCCCGTGTCAGTAGTAAAAGAGACATGTATTTATAGGTGATCGCTGACTGTTAACCCGGGAGCACTCGCGCCTTTAAAACTTACACGAGCACTCGCGTATGGAGCATTTTGCTCACATTTTACAAATAACCAAAAAGTACATAAATTATTGTAAATTTATTGATATTACTGCTAGTATATAATAAAACAATCGTGCAAAGTCACATCAAATATTGATTTATAACATATAACATTTGCTAAACTATAACATTTTAATAACAAATTCAGGAACTATATTGGCATTTCTTAAGTGCACTTTTGGTATAAACTAAAAAAAAAATAACTTTAGTCAAAAAAATTAAGGAGTGAACATTAAAACATTAATCTTCATTAAATAAATGAGCTTTACATATGTCACACAAAGTAAAAGCATATTCTGTGCATAATTTTTTTTTACACGTAAAACATGTCTTTTTTGGTTTGCGATTTTTACGCCTTGGACAGATTGCGCAGATTCCATCAGGTTTCACAGCCTCTGAAATGGCGGGTTCATTTGTAAATCGTTTGATAATTTGCTGAAGAGGATAGGATAGGTTCTGTATGGTAGATCTTCGTTGCAAGTGTGGTTGCGTTAAATCCAAGGCTAATTGTTTTAGATACTGTCTCCGAGAAATAATTGTATTTGTATTTTGTTTATAAATTATTTGTCTATTAATCCAGGCAATATTGAGGATAGAAAACAGTCTAAAATCTCTTTGGCTTCTTTGGCAACTGACTTTACTCCTGGTATCTCAGTAACAATACTATGTGATCTAGTCCTCACATTGGTACGATACGGCTTGTAGAACCATTTAGTTTGTTGATCTCTAGCCATATAATAAAGTCTATTTCCAGGTTGAATAGGGGAGCTCTCACCTTCATGATCTTCCGTTGATGACTGCTCAGTATCAGTGTGATGATCGCTGTGCTCACTCTCTCCATCATTTTCAACAATATCAGCTCTAAAAACCTCTTCTGCGATGTCTTCGGAATCATCTTCTTGTAGCCACCCCAAAGTTTGTTGTTTTCGTCTATATGCACACTGCACAATAAACTCATTGTGGACCAGTATTTAACAATAAAATAACAATAAAGACTTTAAATTAGGTATACTACTATTTGAAAATAAAAGAACAACTAAAAAATAATACTTACGTTGTAACTCGCGCGATGAGCAAAATGCCGCGAGACATGACCCGGCTAAACAAACCACCTCCACTGAGCGATTGATGCACACTAAGACGAAAAAACCATAATGCGCGGGACGGGGGAAGTATAAAACTCAGCTATCGGGCAAACGACGACCATAGATAAATAAATCAATAAATGGCGGGAATTTGAAATTCACCGTGAGGGAAATGCTCATAGTGCGAGTGCTCGCGGGTTAAACCATCAGCGAGAACTCTGTTACACAAATCACTCGTTTTTAGTTCCTAGTTCTTCTCGCTTCTCGCCGTCAGGGTAAATATGTTCTGTGCTGTTCTCGCTAATCGGTGTTACAGTCCGGTTAAGTAGTCACGACCTCTCAAGGTCAACTACGAGATGCCATTCACAAAAAAAAATGCTAATCGGTGGTGGGACAGGTGCCTAATATTCGAAGAATACCAGTATTAATAAATGGTCTAAGAATACCACGCACCGTGCTTTTCGGAAAAATATGTTTTGCAATAAGTTCAGTGTATGTCCTCAGACCATTTAGGTTAAATAGTAGTAGGGTTTGACTGCTTAGACGTTCTGAACTACATAATTAATTTTTATGCCGTTTTCACCATTATTTTTAATTTATGTACACATATAGAAAACACCAATATTCTAGTAGGCCTGTTGGGTGACGGGTCGTTAGAAAGAGAAACCGTGGCCCTGGCACAGGCAACTGAAGGAACACGGTTGGGTTTTAATCAGTAAAAGTCTGACACGCCCTCCCGCTCCACCCAGACCGGGAGAAGCATTTGAAAATTTCCCAGGCACCCACCCAAGGGAAGTAGGTACCGTTATGGTTTGGGTCAAACCATTTTGATCGTTGTATTCCTGAATGGTTTGATAGGTTTGTCAATGGGTTGTAAGATATTCTCGTTTTTGTACCCCGTTAGATGTTTTTTTTTTTCGAGTCGTTTGATAATCGGGCTTAATCTTGCCGCAAAAATTAAATTACATGTTTTACGAATTGCAGCCCTGTTTGATGTTAATCCTATGAATGTTGATCAAAATTCAGTAAGCTTCAAAATTGATGTTAATAACCGTATTCGTAGGTATCAGTGGCTAATAGAGCGATAAACTCAGAATCGCACCTTCCAGAATGATTAAGGTGGGTTTAAACGGGTGGGAGCGACTGGACCAGACCAATGTGTGGCTACCAAGTTATGATGACGGCACGGTTGACATTTGTCGGGCATGCCACCGTCCGGGGGAATCAATCCGAAACATTCACTATTTCTGGGTGCCATCGTCTGGCTAATGAAGACTACTGGCAAAGGCACAACCTTGTAGCCAGGATAATCTACCAGCATCTTGCTATGAAATACAGTCTTGTGGAATCGGGAGTAAAGTGCCTTAGGTATGTGCCCGATCCAGTTCTTGAAAATGGCATCACGTTTCACTGGGATAGATCTATCAACACTGACAGGACTATTAAAGCCAATAAGCCGACTATAGTAGTGAACATGGTGATAGATCGATAACAGAGTCGCACAATGTTTATTGATATAGCGGTACCGTATGACGAGAACCTCGTGTAAGCTGAGAAAGATAAGCAAGATAAAGTATCTAAACTTCGCTGGCTCGCGAGGTTCATGGTATCAAGGGTTTGATCCAGAAAACAGTACTTCTGGACACGGCGAGTACAGTTAGGAGATGTCTCTCTCAAGAGCACTGACCACCTTTTTTTCTTATTATTCCGGGGTGGAAAATCCTCATGGATGTCCTCTGCCCTGGGCGGGCTGAGGGGTCTCTCAGACTGTTACTGACTAAAATACCCCGGTGTTCCATCTCACACCTACGTCTGGGTTGCGAGAACATAATTATGATTCTTCCGGGAGGGGGAGTGAGGTGTTTGACTCACCTCGCAACGTCTAAGAGGAGCGCGCGTGGAACACTACGCGCCACCACCTCGTGCTCTGATGTATGGGGGGCGGCGGCTACAATTTTTTTATACTTATAAACGTCATATAATGGTTTTATATAAAAAAATAACTTATATTTGAATTATAGGAAATAATAATAAAACCAGAGGTTCAAACCAACATTGAACGGTTGGGGACTCTGTATACGATTTATTGTTGTTGAGTGTTGTGGTACTTTGTGTTGTGGTTCATAAATACCATTTTAATACATGCGTTCACACCAGCGCAGATTCGGTTTTCTACCGAATCCCGCTAAAATCCAGGTACGGCAAGTCGGGTAATGGGAGCGCACGCGGTGGGGCCGCGCGTGGAGAAGGAGAACCAAAATTGCACCTCGATTCTTGTATGTCCGTGCATCATCGACTCATTCGGTTGTCATAACATCGCGACGAGCGGTGCTTTTTTATCTCGCTGTGGCGTCGCGCCTGTTTGTGGAAGCCTTTACACACACGTGTTCTTTCCACACATCGCGTTCTTGTAGTGTTTTTTAACTTGGATTATTACGTAAATACATTATATGATATTGAATGACATTGACAGTGGGCGTTGTTGGTAAATAGCGGTGTTAGTTCCGATTTTGGTACCATTAAAAAAAACCCTGTCATAAAACGAGACAAGGTTTTTAAGCTGTCTGTGGTCCTGGTCTATAAGCTGTCTGCATAGAGTTACTCTGTGTTTTCTAAAAAGTGCGTCTCGAAGTCACCCTCCGACGGCTCCGACTAGTTTTTAATTATCTGTGCCAATATTCTCAGAGAATACCTAGTTGTTTTATTTTTATTTTATGTGTTTTTTTGGTTTTTTCGATCCTGCAACAGACTCAGAACTGCTGTCCAAGTTATTATAAAAGTGATCTTGTGAGCCAAAGTTACGGAAGAGGTTAACTACACAGCATCATGGTGCAGGTGATTGTTTTGAAGTTTAGTTAGGCCATGTGATTAATCATGTAATTTAAAATAACATTTTGGATATTGTATGGTATCGGCAAAGAATAGTAACTATAGCTACGGTATCGGTAAAGTGATTAGAGACATTGGAGTGTATTAATGTAATTATTATTTTATTTACAGGCTTCAGAGGAAATGGAGCAGCCTGACCTGCCTCAAGCTGTTAAACTGCTCAAAGAAATGAACACTAATGTACAGCAGGTGTCACAGCTTGTGGACAACATGCTGGTGCGGGTCAAAAGTGGAGAACTGTCTACAGATAAAGGTCTTAGTTTTCTGGAAATGAAATATCAAATGCTCCTTAGTTATTTAATAAATTTAACTTATATTGTATTAAGAAAGTGCTCTGGTGAAAGAATAGAATCAGATCCATCAATTGAGAGGCTTATTGAAATAAGAACTGTTCTCGAAAAAATTCGTCCCATTGATTCAAAATTAAAATACCAAATTGACAAACTCGTTAAAACTGCTGTTATTGGTGGTACATCTGAAGATGATCCTCAAGCATACCATGCTAATCCTGCAAATTTAGTGAGTAAGATAAATGAGTCTGCTGAGGAATCTAGTGAATCTTCAGATGAGGGAGAGAACAAGAAAGATAAGAGCAGCAAACCAAATATTTATGTGCCTCCTAAATTAGCTGCAGTACACTTTGATGAAAACACTTCAAGAGTTGATAGTGAAAAGAAGAACAAGGAGAAGTCAAAGAAGCAATTCCTAAACTCAAGTATAATGCGTGAACTGCGTGATGAATATTCTGAAGCACCACTGGAAGTGAGCACAGGAAATCATGTTAAACAGTCAATATCTAAATATGAACTGGAAAAGACTGAATATGAAGAAAATTATTTAACACGTCTGCCAGTAACTAAAGCAGAGAAAAACCGCAGGAAAAAGTTATCAACAGTAGGAATGATTGCTGATGAAATCACAGGTACAAGCAGTAGTCGCCAGCCTCGAAAACACAAGTTAAAGTCTAAGAAAGGTAAAGGTTTTAAAAGAAGGCGTACTCAATGAGAACAGACCCTTGATTTTATATAATTTATATGGACTTGTTGGATAAACCCCAACAATACTAGCAAAACAACTCACTGCATTAAATTGGCAACTAGAGTTCCATAATATTATTTTGGCAATCTTGCTGTGATTGTGTTATTTAAGCTTTAGTGAAAACAATTTGTTAATTAGTTTCTTGTAATGCATTATTTTGGTTTCGAAAAATAGTATTTCATCTAACTGAAATCCTTATAATATACCATAGTAATAACTGTTACAAAAGTCAAGTATTGTAAATACTCACACATTGAAATTCCAATAGGTATAAAGGGTACATAGATAGCCAAAATAGGGCACAGGGTAATTCTCATTTAAACAATAAGATACCCATTATTACCCACCCTACTTAAATAAAAATACTATTCAAGTTACATCATGCATAGATTAAAAGACATTGATTATCAGAGAAAACTATCTGTTATGTTTGATAGTTCATCAACTAAACTCTAATTTTATAACTACCTCTTAGGGCCGTTTTTATTATGTTGATTCGTGGCCGTGTGCGTGTCTGGACCTAATCTTAAGTCTATTTCGAAACTATCGAGTGAATCGCATCACCTGATTAATAATTTTCGGAAGGGCAAAAACAACGTGATTATGGATAACTGTAATTCATTCTTAGATCGGGTTCAACAAATCTTTATGTCCGTAGGTGATACGGAGTAAGAGTGCCCTGTAACTTCCACCGAAACTACCAATTTCGAGCTTAGGGATTAAACCTCCAGAGGGCCTAGACAAATGGCATTTGCTTCGGAGCGATTCAATTTCTACAATGGCTATCGCTTCACACTGATACTACCTACGCTATGACCTATGATCACGTGACATTTCGATAGCTTATGTCAACCCCCATACATGGTTTGGCTTTTCTTACTAGCGTCATCGCTATTCGAATGTTACGAATGTTTTTGTCTAGGAACTCTGTCCCGCACCGCCCGCATTCTATCGTTTCGTATATAATAATATACTTTAACTGTCATGCATCACATGCATGCCACACGGTGCTATTCTTTGTCTATGTGTGGCACGCAGAGCACTAACTTTACGCATGCAGGTGAGGTACGCATTCTTTCCGTCCGTACACGATGCATGAAAGTGCATCCAGACTGGGATAGTTCGATGACATCGACCGTTGGTGCCGATGCAGTGTGGTGTCTGACAGCTAGATTACCGTCGATCGCAGTCGACTGTTTTTAACGGTTTAGCCAGCTTCAAAAAGGATGTTCTTAATCATCCTGTAAACAATACCTGCCCCTGCTCGCGACTTTTTCGCGTGAAATTTCGGACCCCAAGCCACCCTCGTCCCTGCGCATCGACCGGCCGCGCTGTTACTTCGTTGTTGTTTTCGACTTTTTTTTTCTTTTTGCTCGGCTCGCAAATGTCGTGACCGTGATGTGAAATAGCCTACAACCTCCCTTTAAGAACGGGGCAGTCCAATGGCAGTTCCAGAGATTTGCGCGTTCAAACAAACTCTTCAGCTTTACTGTATTACAGACAAAGTCCTTCGCTTAGGCAACAAATAAAGTTTACGGTGGAGCAACTTGAAGGTTTACCTTCAAGCGTATTAGCTGGATATTATGGCTACCTTTGGTCTGTTCTAGGTAGGTACCTCGAAAGATCGTTGTTAAATATGCTACGCTTTCTCTAACGATGCATTTTTTAAATGTAATGACAATTTACAAGTTATGTAAGATTATGTCCAATGTACTAAGATTATACCATAAGACATTAGGTATTTTCTGGCATTGGCAACCATGAAGCAATCGCTCATACATAAATAAGGGAGCAAGAGTAAAAATCAAAAACAAAAAAAAGTTTAAAATCCCATTATGTATATTGTAAATCCTGTTGTTTAAAAATTAAGATGCACGACAAAATTAATTAATGAAGTCGATGATCAAGTTGTCCAAACACTTAACAATAAATTTGTTTAGTGTGCTGCAAATTCCGTTTCACAAAATAACGTGATAATTGACATGAGAGTGTAAATTTGTTCACGAAGGAATGTAGGTATTATTACCATGTACGACAAATTTTCTTTGGTAACAATAAATTAATTTTTAAGTTCTGTTTGAGTATGTTTATCGTATTTTTGTTGTCGTTTGTGTTTAATTTCAGTTTTGTTTATTTTTTGTATGGAATAATTGTAATAAAAGGTTGCATAAATAAATTTTTGGTTTTCATCATTTATCAACGACTTGGTTGAAGTGGGGAAAGTCTTGGAGACATGTTGATGGATCGAAAGACTGATAGCGGAATAATCTCATGTGACGAACGTGTCCAATTGGTGTGTGTGTGTCAAGGCACTGGTAATCGCCACGCGGCGGTGCAGTGCCGTGGTTGTGTGTGAGGTCCGAGCGGATCACGCGGTTCAACAGCCAGGGTGGAGATGACACCGTCAACTGAAATTAATGATCAACATTTAGTTATTAGTACAGCAGATGGTACCTCTTTGGAGGTAGTAGTGAATATCAATGTTTGTCTTAATGCATTCGATATGTAAGCCAAGTTCGGCAATTTTGGATTAAATATATATGTTGATCATCATAATAATCACCATACTTACCTACTACTGATAGTTTGCGGCTGAACATAGACTGTTAAAAATGAGCCACGACAGGCCCATAGATTGGTGCAAACAACCTAATGCTTTAAAGGCACTAACCAACCAAGGCGCTAAAGGTTAGATAAGCCATCGTTGGAGTCTTTCTAAAAAAAATCGTCTCTTACGACACTTGAGGAATCAGGAATCAATGAACTCAGCCTATCGGAGATCACAGCTGGACATAGGCCTCGACCACGCAGCGCCACAACACGTCCTCCACCTTCCGTACAAAGCCACCTATAAAAGGGCCATCAGGAATAACACTTTGATATAACAAAAATTATGTTAGATCAATGAGGAGTTTACAATAAAGTAGATTTAGCAGTACTTAATTGAATAACATACCGGTTTTGTCACTGCTGGGAAAGGGTTCCTGTAATCGTCCTGTTGAGTGGAAAGGTAATCCATCACTCCGAAATCTGCAGGAAGTTGAGCCAAGTCAGCGTTCTTCATTAATTTATTTCTTCTTGGAGTGCTACAGTCCGTAAAATAAATTAAGTAAACAACGTTATTATAAACTGATACATAGGGTCATAAATTTGTGGGTCATATATCTACTACATCGAACAACGACAGTTGAAATGGAGGGCAGGTACCCCAGCAAAAGGCACACCAACACCCTAATTGCGTACCTAACACACTATTTATCAAAATCTGAATAAGTTTTGAAGGATGTTGCTTAGCCGTCGAAAAATTTGTCTGCTCAACAACGTAAACAACGCAATGAATGTCGTTGAACTGTCAAAATGAAAGCGATTGCTACTGCTAGTGTGTTACGCAATTACCCCGCAGTTCAAGTCTGCTAGACTGCCTAACAGCTTTTTGTATTCTTACAAAAACATTTATATCGTCAAGTAACTATGTAGATCGGAGCACAGTATAATAAACTGTGTGTAGAGGAAGATTGGAGGTTTAATTCAAAGAAACGAAGTTTTGTTTTTGTCATAACAAACTAAATGTTTCTAAATGTAGGTTTGGCTTGTTTTTCTACTCTATTTTGCTGTTTGTTATTTAAAAAAAATCACATCAATTCGTAAAATAAAACCGTTTACTTATAAGTATTTTGTTCTTAGAATTAGTAACAACTTTAGTAAAATAACTGAAACTTGACGAATAACTGGCGAAATGCAGTACACCTCTGCTTCACCCTTTGGGGAATAAGAGAATAGGGATGAAGATTTTTTTTTTTAATTTTTAATTAAATACATATTTGCTTCCAAATAGTGCAAACAATATTACAAAAAGTGAAAAGCTTAAAAAATGCCAAGTTATAAACGTTTGTTTGGCAATTAGATCACATTGGTGCGAATCCATCCGAAAGTAGTTCGATACTTTGAAATTAACCCTTCTCCCGATTATTTAACTTCGGGAGTAACGACAACTGTGAAATTGTGATGTCATTCATCCTTTGTTAGGCCCGAACTAATCCTATGTCCTTAAGGAAACGCCCGTTACTTCGGCCGCATCTTCGGATTTCGTGCTTAGGGAGTAGATTCCTAGGTCTCTGCTATGACCTGCTGTCATAGTTTTCGAGAGGCGACACAAAGTTAAGCGCACCGCGGTTGTCTTGTTTGTTTATTGGCGTTCTATTTATCGGTGCCGTGTTTCTCTAGTGGAGAATGGGCATAATTGGATTCTATTCCCATTGCCGGACAGTGTTATTAGGTTTTTTATTAAGAATTTCTTACAGAAGCTCGTAGTCTGGTTTGTGCCCGGCTGATGGCAATAGGTTTGCCTTGTGCCTACTACACGAGAATTAGGTAAAATAAAATTAAATAAACATAAAATGGCGACCTTAGATAAATGATTGGTCTCGCTGCGCTCGACTAGATACCGCACTCTATACAAACAATAGATTCGTGAATGCGGCACTTAGTAGTGTGTGTAAGATATCGCCACTTCACATTACACATCACAGGAACCAGGTAACACAGACTCCTATCTAAGTCCGGACAATCGAAATGATTGCGTCACACATTGAACAGAGTCATAACTTCCAGAAGTTTTCGTCTTGATTGTAAGGTCAAAAGATCATACTTTTTAAGAAGTAAGTGGTATGATATTGGTGCCGATTCTCTTGTCACAAAAGCCTATATATTAGACTAAAAATCACAAAAATTTGGTTTAATCCTGTCAAATGACGATTTTCCATTCTGAATTTGACTAAAGTGACACAACTTAACTATATATTAGTTTGACAGCACTAAGATGGTACTGAGTTATTAGTTCAGTGAAAATGGCAATTTCGCTATTCTGAATTTTACGTTTTTCACCTAAAAATTTGATTGTCTAACTAAATCTGATCATGAATCTGACTATTTTTAATCGCGATTAAAAAGGTGTGGAATAAAATAAGTTGGCGAGAACTAAAATTCACACTAACACCTCGACTTCAGACGTGCGAAACGGTACTTTAACTTTTTTTTCTTTTTTTGCTCATATCTCGAAAACGGTGTGTCCTGTCACAAAAATAATGAAAATTTCGACCCCCTTTGAAAGCCTGAAACCTTCAAAACTCTACATGTAGATATTTTTATTTTATATTCTCCATACAAAAACTAAAAACTTCCTTACAAAACACGTCGAGGCTGCCCCAGGCTGCCTCCGGCTCTAACAAAGACGTTGCGAAACCAAAAGAAAAAAAATACGCGTGGACTCGCGATTGTCAAATTCGATTACAGTTGTGTCAAAATTATTTTTAAATTTAGCGATTTTCTTTCGCAGAATAGCGTCAAGATTCTCATAGTAAAAAGTAAGGAATTTTAGTGATACTTTAATAAGTTTAGTTCGGCGTACAAGAGAATCGGCACCATTTTATTCCGATAACATCTAAAATTCATTGCACGAAGCTATTTACGTTGTACCAGTTCTAATTGTTCACAGTATTTTACGTAAAAAGGGTTCCAAATAGGTACTGAAAACTCCAATTGTGGCCTAATTATTGATTTGTATAATTACAAAAACGTAAAAGGTCGACGAAAATCCCTCGAAGATCTCATGACAAAACCAAACATTTGGTAGGCTTTGTTAACATTTTTTTCTATATGAGCATCCAGATGGAGCTTCGAATCTAGCAGAACACCAAGATCACGGAGAAAACCTATTCTACTAATTGGTGTATAGGCAAGACTATAGTCGAAATCAGTAATATTTTTCTTTTTGGTAAATGTTATTACATGACACTTTGGAAGACTGAGGTGAAGCTTATTGGAAGAGCTAGTTAGCTAGAGTAGTTAGAGAAACGGTCTAAATCCTGCTGGAAGCTAAAACAATCGACTTTATCAGAAATAATCTTATAGACCTTTAAATTGTCCGCGTAGAGAAGAAATGTTGAATTTTGAAAACAGTCTTTAATGTTATTCATGACTAAAATAAATAATAAAAGGCCTAAAATGGAACCTTGAGGTATACCAGAGGTGACCCGAAAAGAGCCAGATTCAAAGCCATTAACAACCACCTTTTGTGTTCTGTTAGTTATGTAAGATATAAACCACCGTAAAAGGTCCCCTCTGATACCATTATATGCAATTTTATTAAAAGTAGTAGTGTATGATCAGTTTATAGAAAGTCTTCTGAAAATCTGTGTACACCGCATCAATCTGTTGTCTATTATCGAGACTATCAAACAGTTGGGACGTGAAAAAATTAGGAGATTGCTAATGCAAGATCTGTCTTTCACAAAGCCATGCTGTTCTTTTATTAAAACACTGTGAATAGCAGGATATAATTTATTATGTACCAGTCTCTCAAATAGCTCGGACAAAGCAGATAGTATAGAGATAGGTCGATAGGTCGCTACGTTATGCTTGGAACCACTCTTATGAACTGGTACAATATTTGCATGTTTCCAGACGTCAGGGAAAATACCACATGATAAACATTTATTATATAACTTAAGTAAAGGATAGCAATATGTATCGCACGTGTTTTTCAGAAAAACTTGAGGTATCCCATCAGGACCAGGACCCTTGGTTGAATCAATTGATTTTAATTCTTTACGTATGTCGTCAAGAGACACTTGCAGTTTGCATAGGAAGACATCGTGGTCAGCATTTCTAGGTGGTCCCAAGAGTTATAGTCAAATGCTGAGGGCTCATTTGCAGACTGGAAAAATGTAGCAAACAAGTTGCAAGTAGTAATAGGATCATTGGATGAAATTTGATTGTAATGAACGGTGGATGGAATTATATTTGCAGATTTACGGGAAGCAACATACGTTCAAAATGTCTTAGTATTGGTAGCAACACTGTCTTCATTAATTTATATATTTACTGTAGCAAATGTCAGCAATTTTTTTTTTAATTTTTCCTGTTACTTTAAAATACCTCATAGTCACATAAATTCCCATACTTCTTCCACCTAACCCAGGCTTGAGTTTTATTTTTGTAGGTATGTATGAGAGATTTGGAAAACCAATTGGGAAAATTAAAAATTTTTGGTCGACATGTGGGTGTGTGATTTAAAAAAAAACATTTTTTTTTCTAAAAATATAGAAACAGATTCATTAGGTGTTAAGTCATCCAGTAAGACAACCCCATCTACGTCACTTAGATCAGTATTTATTTTATAATAGTTAGCTTTGTGATAATTTAGTTTGTTATCGCCAGTACATTTGGGCGTTTGTTCCCACTAGTTCGACTCGTTTGTTCGATCGTCGAACTAGTGAGAATATTTTTTCTCCATTGTTCGACCGTCACGTGATCAAATATATTAACAAGATGAAATAAAATGAGAGTGTTAAATTTAGCACTCAAGCATCTCACAATGGTGCAGATTTATTAGCCAACTCCATTGAGAGAGTTGACTGCAGCATATAATAGGAAGGTGCTAGCGCAGCCTTCTCATACAACTTGGCACCAACACTGATCCAGCGCTTGATGTCCTCACTTGGCTGGAAGAGGCCAAGGTGTTTTAAGAGATTGGTCCTCTGAGTGTCATCATTGAGAGGTCCATTTATTGCTGCATTGACAAACTTTTCTGCAGACTCAAGTGTCTTTGTCATTGGCTCATTGACCACGTTCTTCTTGGCACTAGGCATCTGCAGTGTTACAGACTGCTCAATGTTGAAGAAGTATGAGAACCTCTTCAAATCCATTAACTCCGGCTTGTCAGTCTTTGGGATCAATGATGGTATCAACCCATGCGTCAATATAGCAGGTACTTCAGCTGTCTCACCATGATCTAACCTATATTGCAGGGTCATGCATGTCAAATCCACCTTTCCTACAACCCCAGTGAACTTGACAACTGATAGTGCAATTTGGGGGAAAGATGCTGCAACCCTGCTCAGAGTTATATCCTTAGAGTTCATGTCAATCTTCTCACTCCTCTTCCTCTTAGCCACCTCTTCATCGGAATCACTCTTCTTAATCCCATATGTTTGTATTATGACCAGTAATGGAGTTTTTACAACCTTGTCAATACTAGAGATTATCTTCCTAAGATTATTTCCTCTAGTCAGGAAGAGAGTTGTCAAAAACAGCACATCATTGGCCATCTCTGCTTGCTCACTGACAGTGAATGTCAAGGAATCTAGAGACACAGACCAGGAAGTGTGACTGTACATTTCCTTTTATGCATCTATACCTACCCATAGCACCTACGTATCCACATCATACATTAAACATTATGAACATTTAACTGAACGCCCCACCACAATGAGTGTACATGTTTTTATTATCTGACTGAAGGACTATATATAATTCCTTTTTTTACTCAGAAAACATCCCTATTATGTATTTGATCAAGGATGTGGTACAGACCTCCGATGTGCAATATTAATTACGTGTAGATAAATATAAACCTTTTATGAACGAAACAAGCGTTTTTTTACAAACTTTATTCTAATTTTTTGTGTCTCAATTTAAAAAAAAATATTTTGTCGATGGTCGAACAAATGAAAAAAAAGTCTCAGTAGTTCGACGGTCGAACAAATGAGAAAAAAAATCTCACTAGTTCGACGATCGAACAAACGAATCGAACTAGTGGGAACAAACGCATTTGGGAATATGTGTGGAGTGTGAGAAGGAAATATGTACATAGAAGGCTGGATGATAAGTGTCAATAGGTAAAAGGGGGGCATCATGAGAGAATGTGACTGCATGAGCATTACAAAAAAAAAAAAAACTAAAATGCGTCCGCTAGAATTGAAAAAGTGGTTATACTCGTATTGTTTCATATCATGTTGTGAACAGAAATTTGACAAGAAACGAGTTATGTTTGTCAGTTTGTTGTTCGCAGCATATTCCATGTATGATAACTTCTTTACCCAAGCAAGTGAGGGTAAATTAAAGTCACCTGTTAAAATAACATTTTCCACGGAAGCGTCATCACACAATAGTGACAGAAGATTAAGAAAAGTCAAGTATATATCATCCACAGCGTTTGGGGTATGTAAGTAGCACAAATTATATGAAATTAATTGCTTTTCGAGGGAACCTTAACTATCACATGCTCAGGCGTGGTTAATGGGGTAAAAATGAAATACAGGAGGGATTTAGATCTTTGGATACGGCTATAAGGACACCACCGCATCCTTTTTGTTTGAGAGTAAACGGTTACGATCGCATCTAAACACCAACAGTCTTATTCATAAACGTGTCTTAAATTTTAATCAATTGCTAAGCAAATGTTAAGCCAAATTCTTATTCTTAAACGTTGTTAAGCGCTAAGAGTTCGCTAACCAATTGATTAGTAGCTGTCAAATTTAAACACCATCGGTAGCTTGTTATGAGGATGCTAAGAGGCAATATGGCGGTTTTTACTTGAGTCAGCTGATCGATTCAGTAGGATTATTGTTTGCCTTGAGGTTATTTTGTTCCTAATATCGAGCTGTGCCTTAGTAAATATGGAAATCGACAATCTTTTACGACCTTTCAGAACGACGCAGAAAAAAAATCAATCATTTTTAAACGCCAGCGGGAAGTAGACCAAGGAAGACCTACGAAGCTCGTTAAAATCCGTTACGAGAATGATTTTCTACATAACATTTTATTCATTCGAAGTACACATGATGAAAGGATTTATAGGGAAAACTCAAACAGGAGTAGGCTCAGTAGGTACCTATTCATGAGGTTTTAAGGGTATGAGTTTGTGAGGAAGCTCATAGGAGATAGTTATTATCCAATGTGATATTCCATGTGCCCTTAATCTTATGACGCCAGTTCTAAGGCCATAGACTATAATAGCCACGTAGCACACAAATAACAAGAGACATTTTGTATAAACTATTTATTTTGATATTTAATAAAGTAACATTTTTGTTATAAATTCCCTATTTTTGATTTCCAATATTCTTCTTACAAAGACATGGACTGTGCCATTCTTTTCTCATGCCACTCTCATTTCTCATCAATTCCACGTAGCCTTAGCCCTAATGGTCTCCTCCCTCCCCGTCTTTGTGGTTGAATAGTATTGGTGCTAGGTGCTAATAGTGGCTTTCATAGCAGCAGTCAAACTTGTACCTGTAAACAAGTATAATAATTGTTATTAAAAGACACTGAAACCCTGTTGCAACAGCGATAGGAATTAGGAAGTAATATATGATAGACACAAGTACCTACATACATTTCCAAAAGAGTATATTCAAGCTAGGACATGAAAAAAACATAGCTATAATCGGCTACTGATGTTACATCAGTTTTACATTAATTTGGTTAGTTTATATTAGTAAGTGTATATAAATTCAGGGATAAATACCTTTTCCAGTTTACTTCAATTATTTTAGCTAATTATTATCAATGAAATACAATGAAGTAACGTAATAAATAATTATATTTAAAATTAAAATTTTCCGATGTAATTTTTGACATACGTCTGTTAAAGTCACGACAGATACAAAAATCGTGGGTTTGACAACTTTATTCTTGAAATTCTGTTTTGTAGTCGACTATGTTGATTATAATCTGTGCTGAAAACATAATTTCACCTCTATACCGTTTCTCTACTAATCACCCGCTAACTAGCGTTTATAAATAAGTTAAGCATTGATTTAGAGCTAACTAATTGGTTAGCTAAGCAGTGGCTAACAAATGGTTAGCGAGATTTTTATAAATAAGGCTGCAAATAGCGTTGATCAATAAATTCATTGTCAGATATGTCTAGCATCAACCAGCAGCCTAATTGCGTAACACATTTTCGTAAACGATTATGACTACTCTGTTGTATTTTGATAGTTCTACAACATTCATTGCGTTATTTACATTATTGAGCATTTTTTTTAATCAAACTTATCAAGCAATGTATTAGCAATCTGTTTCAAAACGATTCAAATTCCGATTGATTATATATTACGCAATTAGGGTACAGGTCTCGGTCAAGATGATGACGTCATATGCATGAGATATACAGTCTTATTCATAAACGTGTCTTAAATTTTAATCAATTGCTAAGCAAATTCTTATTCATAAACGTTGTTTAGCGCTAAGAGTTCGCTAACCAATTGATTAGTAGCTGTCAAATTTAAACACCATCGAAAGCTTGTTAAGAGGATGCTAAGAGGCAATATGGCGGTTTTTACTTGAGTCAGCTGATCGATTCAGTAGGATTATTGTTTGCCTCGAGGTTATTTTGTTCCTAATATCGAGCTGTGCCTTAGTAAATATGGAAATCGACAATCTTTTACGACCTTTCAGAACGACGCAGAAAAAAATATAATCATTTTTAAACGCCAGCGGGAAGTAGACCAAGGAAGACCTACGAAGCTCGTTAAAATCCGTAACGAGAATGATTTTCTACATTACATTTTCTTCATTCGAAGTACACATGATGAAAGGATTTATAGGGAAAACTCAAACAGGAGAAGGCTCAGTAGGTACCTATTCATGAGGTTTTAAGGGTATGAGTTTGTGAGGAAGCTCATAGGAGATAGTTATTATCCAATGTGATATTCCATGTGCCCTTAATCTTATGACGCCAGTTCTAAGGCCATAAACTATAAGAATAGCCACGTAGCACAGAAATAACAAGAGACATTTTGTATAAACTATTTATTTTGATATTTAATAAAGTAACATTTTTGTTATAATTTCCCTATTTTTGATTTCCAATATTCTTCTTACAAAGACATGGACTGTGCCATTCTTTTCGCACGCCACTCTCATTTCTCATCAATTCCACGTAGCCTCAGCCCTAATGGTCTCCTCCCTCCCCGTCTTTGCGGTTGAATAGTATTGGTGCTAGGTGCTAATATAGTGGCTTTCATAGCAGCAGTCAAACTTGTACCTGTAACCAAGTATAATAATTGTTATTAAAAGACACTGAAACCCTGTTGCAACAGCGATAGGAATTAGGAAGTAATATATAATAGACACAAGTACCTACATACATTTCCAAAAGAGTATATTCAAGCTAGGACATGAAAAAAACATAGCTATAATCGGCTACTGATGTTACATCAGTTTTACATTAATTTGGTTAGTTTATATTAGTAAGTATATATAAATTCAGAGATAAATACCTTTTCCAGTTTACTCCAATTATTGTAGCTAATTATTATCAATGAAATACAATGAAGTAACGTAATAAATAATTATATTAAAATTAAAAATTTCCGATGTAATTTTTGACATACGCCTGTTAAAGTCACGACAGATACAAAAATCGTGGGTTTGACAACTTTATTCTTGAAATTCTGTTTTGTAGTCGACTATTTTGATTATAATCTGTGCTGAAAACATAATTTCACCTCTATACCGTTTCTCTACTAATCACCCGCTAACTAGCGTTTATAAATAAGTTAAGCATTGATTTAGAGCTAACTAATTGGTTAGCTAAGCAGTGGCTAACAAATGGTTAGCGAGATTTTTATAAATAAGGCTGTTAATATTTAAAGGGTATTTAGTTTAGTACTGATTCCTCGACAGTTTGGATAATAAATGGATATTTTACTATCAATAGACATTTTTAAAATCTGAGGGTACAAGAAAATAAACCAACGGCGAAAAAAATCACTACGAAACTCTTAAGCATACTTAAAAATCATATACGACTTTGATGTCATACTCAAATGTGTGGGTTTAACAAAATAAGCTAAAAACAAAAAACATACACTTATAAACCCATAATTATACTTAAAACAAAACAGCGTTGTTAGCTCACACGGTTGATACGTTCTAAAAATCTCAAGCAACAATATAAGGATTGTTTTCAGAAATTTATTGCAAGGCGCATTTATTTTAACATTGTACATTAATTCTAAAGAGGTAAGGAGATGTTGTGAATTGTAAAAAGCAAATTAAGCACACAACTGCTTGCAAAAAAAAAGGAAAAAAAAAACATTTACCCAGATATTATTATTATACGGGAATGTTGAAATTTCGAAATTTTACGATACTTACTGATGATAGGTGATCCCAGTGTCCTTCTTATTTCTTGTAGTACTATTGTTACATAGTTTTACTACGCAAAATGGCATTTTACTTCGGATTATGCCCAAAATTTAATAAAACATTCGGCACATGCACGTGACAGGCAGCTTGCAGATTAACTAATTCGGGTACGCCGACTGCGGCGTGGTATTTGTTGCCGCATTTGACAAGTACGCCAGCGGTATCTAGTCGAGCGCAGCGAGACAATCATTTATCTAAGATGGCGATCAGGTTTATTGTAGGTACCTCCCTACCTACCTAATCTCTCGGGAACTGCAGGCCAGGTAGGCGCTAATTGAGTGACTCATTATTAGTATATATACCTATCAAGTTTCAGCCTAATCGGGTCATTAGCTTTTGAGTTATCAACGAGTAAACAAGTCAATCGGGAAGAAACTAGCCACTATGGAGAAAATTGAATTTCGCGCCGTCATTAAGTTTCTCACCAAACAAGGAAAGACACCTCAAATCATTTTTCAAGAGATGTTAGCTGTTTATGGGGACTCCGCTCCTGGGAAAACCCTGATTTATAAATGGCACGCCCTTTTCACACAAGGGAGGCCGTCCAGGTCGGGGGTCGTCTTCAATGGAGTCCCCATTGAAGACGACCCCCGACCTGGACGGCCGATTGAGGCTACCACGCCAGAAATAATCGAACTTGTTGAAAATCTTGTATTGGAAGATGCCCGGCAAACATCCTACATCAACATCTTGGCATGACTAAAGTCTGTGCAAGATGGGTTCCGATAATGCTTTCTGCGCATCAAAAACGTTGCGAGTTACGAAAGTTGTTGCGAGTTTTTGGACCGCTGCCGCTGTGGAGAGCAAAGGGAGAAAGTTTTGGGCCGAATTGTAACTGGCGATGATACTTGGGTTCACCATTATCAACCTGAGTCAAAGCAAGAGTCGATGCAGTGGCATAAAAAAGGCACACCCCCTCCTATGTCGGCAATTTCGGCCTATTTTGACGCCCAAGACAAAACTTTTTTTTTTCGACGGTATTAATAAGTTATTTGACAGACCTAATAAATGTATTAGGGTTAAGGGAGAATACATTAAAAAGAAAAAATAGTTTAATGTTTCATTTCATTATCCTTCATTCCGCGAACTTTTTGACCTCCCCTCGTATATTCCTAAAACAATAGAGTTCGCTGGGTCAAACCTAATTCTACTTACTCTGTGCACGGATACGATGTGAAATTTACAAGTGGCTTGAAAGAATATATCGGGTCAGTCTTGGTGAATATTTGAGCTAGCATGTGGCGGGTTTCGGTCATACTAGTTCCCTGGTCCACCGTCCCCCAGCGATTGTAAGTGCTGATGTGATTACTCAACTTATCGCGATATGCATAATTATCTTTTTTTTCGGCATGAATTGCGAAATCCCAATTTTCTACTTTTGTTTTCGGTCCATATGTATTCCTGGAAAACAATATCTGTTGTGGCTTTTTCGACTTAGGATTCTTGAACCACATTTTGACGAACCCTTTTATTTTGTACGAAAGTAATAAAAACTTGCAAAAATATTTTCGTTAAACGTTCTATGAAAGCCCTTATGTAATGTCATTTATGCACGTCACTTTTTTTAAATTAGGTATGAGTATAAAACCTTCAAAGTTTATATATTTTTGTGTTTTCTGCGGAAATTAAATGTTGAAAAAGTTTTTAACACGGCAAAAAATAATATTGAATGTCGTCTCTATCCAGTAGGCAGGTATTTGTTAAAATAGCTGCTGTGCAATCTTGTAGGTATAAAGTGCAGCGAGTAGCACTCGCTGCCCCAACAAGCAAAAACGTCGTATAATTCCAGTCTTGGGTGTTAAAAGGCCCATCACATAGCCATCAAATACGGACTCTGAACATCAAATTAGGTAAAATTGCTCAAAATATATTTACTTTTATTTTTTGTGTGAAGACAGTTCGGTTATCAAATGGGTGTTGGCACTTCCGACGCCATCTATTAAACTTTACTTGATGACGTAATATGCAAAATAAATAATATTCTCGAGAACATATCTTCTTCTTCACCTGCTGATATCTGGAAGTTTCTTGGTACTCTTGGTATCGGCAGACCACGTCATGTGGATTTTCCTAATACAATTGGCCTTGATGATATCAACCGTCATTTTACAACCACTTGTCATTTGGATTCCCAAATGTTGTCCAAGACGGTCGATTTCATCTCTGGCCTAGCTAGTCCCATCATAGAACCATTTCACTTCTCTCCGGTCACCATGGACGAAATTAAAAAGTTCATCCTGTCCATTAAATCCAAGGCTGTGGGCTGTGACGGCATCAGTCGTAATAAGGTTGTTTGGATCCTGGATAGCCTTCTCTCTCCGATTACCCATATTATCAACTTTTCTCTTGATTCCGGACAATTCCCTTCCCTGTGGCGCATGGCCTATGTCCGCCCTCTCCCAAAATTTTCAAATACCTCCCTTCCCAGTCATTTTCGACCCATTTCAATACTTCCATGCATGTCTAAAGTGCTTGAGGCCTGCGTACACAAGCAGTTTACGGGGTTTATTCACCGGAATAATCTTGTTAGCTCTTTTCAGTCTGGATTCAGGCCAGGGCACAGTACAGCCTCTGCTCTCCTTAAAGTGACTGGTGACATTAGAGAAGCTATGGAGGATACCAAGGCTACCGTTTTGATTTTAATTGATTTCTCCAATGCCTTTAATGCCGTCAGCCACGATATCCTCCATTCTATCCTCTCTCATCTTATAGTTTCGTCTGAGGCTTTGGAATGGTTCTCTTCTTATCTTCGGGGACGTCAGCAGTCGGTTCGCGTTGATGAGAGCTCGTCGAGTTGGCGTGACCTGAATGCTGGTGTTCAACAAGGCGGTATTATTTCTCTTTTGCTATTTTCCATGTTCATTAATTTTATAACTCACTGTCTTCGGTGTTCATATCATCTCTATGTTGATGACCTTCAATTGTATACAGCTGAGCGGGTGGAAAGATTGTCGGACGCTATAGTAGATGTAAATCGAGATTTAGATGCTATCAAGGAGTGGTCTGATCGTTTTGGGATGTTAGTAAACCCCTCAAACTGTCAGGACATTCTAATTGGAACCGCTCCGGCACTGCTCTGCCGGTTTTTTGTGGTAACACGGGCCAAAGCCAAATGCTATCCATAGGTTAGTTGATGATAATATATGGTGTGATGATACTATGTTTTGACTTTGCGTTGTAGTGGTGAATGATGTTTGTGTGTGTGACATTTGTGCATCATTGTCGTTCAGCAGGAGTTTCCGGACAATTTGCAAGTGTTTAGGATAGCAGCTTTAGGTGCTGGCTTTTTCTGTAGGTGAAAGGAGCTACGTCCAGCGTTTTTAACGATTGATGCAGTTTTAAGGGAATGACACCCGTGGTCGAAAGTACTACACGGATATTGGTAATCCTACTTATTCGCCACATTCGACTTGTCTCTATTTTTAAGTCTGTATATTTTGACAGCTTTTCTGCCATAGTGTTTTGTAGGCTGTGTGTGTTTGGTACTGCTATGTCAATAATTTGCGCAGTTTTATTAATTTTACTAGTAAAGTTATGTTTTATTGCTTTGATATTTTTTCTCGAGTGCAACTGAGAGTTTTATAATCTTAATTAACATATTAGTTTGTGCCAGTCATTAAATGTTATAACATACATCGAAGGCACTGGTTTGCACCCAGTAGTTTAGCTTACAGAGTGTGCTGATTAACTGATGAGCCAGATTAATTACGACAAAGGCAGAAGAATGAGATTTTGCACCATATTAATTAGAAGCATGCAGATTAATGATAATTACATTTTATTTTCGATTGAATTTAATATTAAATAATTTAAAAAAAAAATGCACTCCCACACCAACAATGTGCTCAAACAAAAAATCCTAAGTAGGTATATTACATTCCGATATTACTAAACCACTTATTTAAAACGTTGGCACAAGTTGGCAAATCACACTTTAATAATATTTGCGCAATGGCATTAAAATCTACGTTTTAAACCTCTTAATAACAAAAAACAAAAAAAAAACGTTTTATACCTCTTAGTAACAAAAACAATTTGGATGAGAATCAAATACAGACTTAATTTTGCAATTAAGTCTTTATTTTAGGAAACTAATTAATGTCTTACAGACGTACTAAAAAATTTTGAAATCCTCTTCATCATCAGAGTGTATTAAAGAATGGATTAATATTTTCTAAATCGATACTAAATACCTTCTCTTGAAAAAGTTATCTGAGATATCATCGAAGTCCGCATATTGTATCATTTCCACGCTTTGTTCAGCATTATTCTTCTCTCGCCACTATTATTAACTATTTATTAGTCGTTTATGTGGTTTAATGAATACAAGTTCTTCATCCTCAATTTCTTAATTTAGGTTTATATTCTTTATTACTTTTCGTTTTTTCCTAACAAGTTCTTTTATTTACTTTTTCATCGTGCATCCGTTTCATTACTTATAATCCAAAAATATTCACCAATTTCTTTTAATTGTATTGTTGTATTAGCTAGCGATGTGACTGATAGGTTTTGCTGAACTCCATCTTCCAAATGATAAAAGCCAAGGTGTGTTTCATGTGGTTGCAATTGACAGCTTTACTCAGACAATTTTGCTCTTTACAGCTCAGTTTTCGAACGGCTTCCACAGGACAATCGAAATTTCAGACTATCTGGTACATTTACATGCATCCTGGAAAAGCTTTCACATTTTGTGGGAAAAGTAAGGCCTTTTCAATTACGTCATATCCAGAAACAGTTCTCAATTTTACCTTCTTTAAGTTTTGCTTAATAATATTTAAAAAAAATCATCCATATCTTTTATATCTTGTCCATGAGAAACAGCGCAATCCGCAGTTCTCTTCATAACAGCGCCTACTCCAGCTGGTCATTTGAAGGGTGCCCCTTTCAAATGACCAGCTTCACTATAGTTCCAATAATAATAATTATGTTCTAATGATTTTGATGGGGCTCAGATATAGGTATATGCAAACAAGAAATTTGGTCAAAATATTTTTCTTACGATACTGACTTGATGGGAAATCAGAAATAGTATTTAAAATGCCTGTCTGGTTTTCACGATATTCGACGATTGGTACGATGTGAGCTCATACGGCTGCAATGTCATGACGAAGGCATTCACTCACCGTACAAAAATATTGTACTTGCTGTATCTTCTCATCGTCCAGAAAATATATTAGTGAAGTGTGCAAAGTTAATTGTTTACGGCTACCACAGTTGTTTCTCTTCAAATATTTAAGATTACATATGTCTTTTTCTTTTTTGTGCCGGTGTCGTCTTACTTGGCAGAAGATACAGGTGAGAACAGGAAAGAGATTTTATATTTAGTGTATTTACTCCTAAATCAGAGGAGAATTCATTGCTCTGTTTAAAAATTCTGCGCAAATATAATACTGTTTTGGAAAGGTATCGGTTCAGTATCTGACAAAATGCTGGGACTTTGTGGTGGGGTGTTTGTGCAAGAAAGGCAATTATTTTTCTTGCTTCTTTTTTTGGTAATATGACTATTATTCTTGTTTCATGTTCAATTCATTTCATTAATTTGGTATTGTTTGTTTTCCTCTTTTCTACATATGTAGTTTTTTCGATTTGTTTTTCTTTCCATATGTCATCATTCTTATGTTTTCTTTCATTTCCTATTCTCCGCGAGTCTTGCTTTCGTTTTGCCATTTCAAAAATATAGATCTGAAAAAACATAATGGGATTCAAGTGACTAGCTAGAGTAGATCTTGCTTAGTAATCTACCTTTTGTAGAATACGTCTCTAATAAATAACATAAAAGCAAAACTAAGAATTATTGATTTAGAGATATAAAAAAATTGTTTTAGTTAGATAAGTGTGTATTTTTGTAGAAATTGTTCCCGAGGTATGCTTTAATTTATTCTGTAACCATCTCACCGTGATAAACTTAGGTGAAGTGAGCGTGGAGTGAGCTGTCAGTACTATTGATGCTGGGGATTGACCAAGACGCGATGACAATGACAGCTCACTCCACGCAAGTCTTCACGGTGAGATTTTTACAGAATCGACATGCAGATCGGCACTGACTCGGCGCGACCAATCGCGAGTCAATATATCGAACATTTTGTGTTTACGTTGAAATCGTGCTTGAACAAATTGTGCCAGGTGAATTATTACTTTAGTCGGGGACAAGTTTTAAATTAACACGAAAATATACCATTATTTTGGATTTAAATAGTAAAATATCAAGAAACATATATTTAAATATCAGTTAAAACATTTTAGTATATTGCTACAATTGAGCGCAGAAAATTAACTTATTCAGCAAAAAGCGTCACTGGGACACGGCAAATTAATTAGGTTTTACAATAGTAAGTCTGTAGACTTTATCATTATTTGTATTAACAAATCCCAATTAGCTATTAGAGGCCTCGATAGACATTTGTGGTTAAGGACAATAAAACCTGAAATCGATTTTTAAATTGGAAAATATTTTGATGTGTTCTTCAGTCAAAATCACATCAACACTGTGTTTCAAAGAATCACTCAGAACTCAATGAACAATTCTTTAAATTTTTCCTCCAGGCAGTCATATCTGTTTCCATTTTAGTAACGATGAAATAGGATTTTATTAGGGCTTCGTTCATTTCGTTCGACCACCTCATTCTTCTTTTTGGTTCCAATTGTAAATGTGTATTGCATTGATCTGTATTTAACTGTGACGTTGTCCGGGTGTGTATATATAAAAGTTACTGTTTGTAGCTCTTTGCTTACTTCTAATCTAATTTTTAATTTATTGCTCTTCGATGATCTACAACTCTTCGCTTCGAGACATTCATTTGTGGAAATCTGTTAATGAATTGTTGGTGCAATGATGTAAAGTATGAATGGTTTCAGTTTCTAAATAAGTGATATTAAATACGTACGCCAAATGAATTGGCTCATGTCTTCGCTCCATTTTTTACGTGTATTGGTTGTGACAGTGAAGTGGTGAAGGGTTATGGCTGTAGTAGCCTCCAAAACAACGTCTACTGACATTGCTGACGATGACGATAAATATGATGGAGGTGATGATACGATTGATGAAAATATGGATGAACAAATGGACCTCGGTGAGGATGATGATGAAACCGGTGATGTGACATCATCTGCTGAGAGCTATTTGCCTGAATTAGTTGTATTGTTTTAGAACTTGTTATCATGATTATTTCCACGAGAAGCTATTCTAATATAAAGAAGTTTTGTATACATGCTACATACTGTAACGAAGATTCTGATATAGAAGTTTACTAAAAATGTTAAATAAAATTAATGCTAATACTGTATTATAATTAATTTCGAAATGGAAAATGTTTATAATGTACTATAAACTGAATGAATGTCTGAATTCTAGAGATTGTTATTGGACATGCAAATGAATTAAAGTCCAAATGTAATATTTTGTAATTGTACATAAATATTAATTAACATATAATAAAGGAAGAGATGTGATATATACTATTAAATGTAGCACACTTAGTGGTAGCGCCTCAAGAGAGTCCCGCTCTATCCCTTGTGGCGACAAGACGTTCACTTTCAGTTGTTGTGTACATAATGATAATTCGGTGGTTTTACTCTAAACCCCAAACCCCTAATTAGTGATTCTAGTGAACACCACAATATCCACATTATTAGAAGTAGGTACGAATGTTTTGTTTTGCTTTACTGTTTTGCTGCCGTTGATGCGTTTCATTATTTTGCGGCCGCGTAGTTAAATGTGAAGTTTTTCGTAACGTAACGTAGTGTTAACGCGCATTTGTTGTTCCTTGATTCGATAACAAATGTTTTTGTTGTAACGATATTCGTTGCTTCGTGCTTTCGTTATAAGATTATTCGTTAGTGCAAACTTTCGGCTCTGCATTATTCAGCGTAACATATTTCGAAGACACGTAGCGGACTCTTTCCAACCGGATAATGCAGACACTGATGTCCGATCCTGGCTGGCAAATGCGGATATCTGTTTGTCGGATCAGGATATACAGGGAAGTAATTATGCTCACACGAGGTTCTGCCGCAATATGGTTATCCCAGATTGCTTTATATACTAGGAAGTATGAAGTGGGCGGAATTTAAAGGAATTTTCCTCTCTCGTTTCGACACTTCGGAAACATGCATAGCAACTGTTTTAATAATGTCGCTGCGAATGCGAGCCGCTTATTTACCTCACTCATATCGCGGTAGGGTAATATAGGCAAGGAAGAAATGGAAGTACCTGTAATACTTGCCCATATGGGGCAAATCGATCCACGGTTGCAAAGCTATATATTTCCTGAAGCAATATCTACGCGCAGCAAAATGCAAAGTGAACGCATGGAGTTTTCATATCGTAGAGGCTCTCAAGAGATTACAAAGACAGGTCTCAATACTATGCAAAATAGCAGCAAGCTTCCTAGGCTAAGTCTAGCTTCTACGCTTGTGGAAAACATGGTCATAGATCTTTTGAATGTTTCAGCCGTTCACGTGACAAGCAGCAAACAACATAAATTCCGATGGCCCAACATGGCCGTGGCTACGATGAAACCCGGCGAGGCGTTCTACAAGTGTGGTACTCAGTAACACTTGGCATTACGATGCTCGAAAACGCGTCACACGCCAGAGACGGTAAAAATCTCTGATTGAATTGAAAACAATAATTGTGCCTCTTGAGTTTCGCAAAATAAGTAAAAACAAGAAGGACTATGTGGCGTATACGCTACGGACGGCGTTGATGTTTTTGGTAGAAGTCAAAGAATCGTACATCAAAATTATAAAAAAGTAATGCAGTTTCATAAAACTGCAATACCCAAACCTACACGCTTAAAATATATGGACCAGTTCAGCAAGTTTTTTAAATTACGAGTATTATTAAAGGCTTCGTTCGGCCTTCCTGTTCTTTTACAAAACAGTTTACAAGCACTAGCTGGCATCCGTTTGAGCTGACATTTGGCACACCTAAACTATTTATATTCGGTGACATATACATCCATATGGTAGGTAATATGGAGCTGGTCTGATGTTGCAGCGCGGTACGAATAGTGGGTACCCATTAGTACTGCCTTCAAAGAATGTTGTTGAACTGTCAAAATTAAAGCTATTGCTACTGCTAATGTGTTACGCAATTACTGAATTACCGCGCAGTATTGGACCGTAAAGTCGGTAATTTACCGTCATTGACTGTTTTCTACGTAACTACTAAATGATAATATTGTTGTGAAATTTGGGCGTAATTCGCGTTTTATAAACGTTTATATTTACGTCTATCAATCTAAAAACAACTTAATGAAAATGTAAAACGTTAACTTTACTCTTATAAAAAACATCATCGGCAACGTGTTATTCGGTTTTTCTATCTTCAATTTCTCAGTAGCAGCCCGGAGTCTGGATTTGTGCCCGGTTGATGGCAATAGGCTCGCCCCCTATTTCATAGGACTTAAAAAAATAACTGGCGAAATGTGGGTGTACTATAGGTACATCTCTGCCCAACCCTTCGGGGAAAAAAGGCGTGATGTTATGTTATGTTATGTTAAAAAAACATATTTGTTAGTTGGGACCCACCTATTTCTATCTAGCCCCATGTCCCGCTGGAGAACTTGGTGGCACCAACATTTCATTATTCATAGAGAATTTATGCCTCCACTTTAATTCTTCGTCTCTCACACGAATACTTTCTATTGCGCACGTAACAAATGCTTCAAAAAATTCGAAAAATGATAGCTCGATGTCAAGATCCATAATTTTATCGCCTTCACATAGGTTTGGAAATATTCTTGAAAATATTTTTATAATGGTTTTGCTTGATAAATTGCCAAAGTTGAAAAGTTTCAAGTTTTCAACATCTTCATTTATTTCAAAAGGTTCAGGGAGTTCAGTATCTGCAATACAAAGTAACGGAATTTGGTTTTGTTTAGCGCTTATTGAATGGATATAAAATATTTTCAAAATATTACTTACCAACAACAAATGTTAATTCATCTCCAAAAATATAAACATTACGTCCTAGTGGCAGGCATATACCGGGGATTTCCACGAGGCCGGGTTGAGGACGTTCTACGCAGTGTGGCGGACGACGGACGGCGCAAAGAAAAGTGCGCACTGTGTGTGGCTCTCCCAGGCTACGATACAACGCATAGGTTGCGCGCAAAGGTAAACATTTACCATAACCATTTACCAAATGCCCTTAAAACGAAATAATATTCCAATAAATATACTTTTCCAATTTAGCTTTAAGGTGGTTTTTAAACTTTAAAAATACTTCTCGTAACTACTTCCATCTTACCTCTTTGGCGACTAGATCCCCGTAATACATCCCATTCCATAAAATTTCTGAAAGCACTTGCTAGAATTGTATCAGGTTTCGTATCGGGCAATTCTCTCTTTGCATATAGTTTACTGGCAACTGATATCAGACTATGTAAAAACTGCCAAAAGTATACTTTCTCGAACGGGTTATGCGGGCTCTTTGCGAGCCATTCCGGATTCTGGTGATATATCTTGTCAATCTCGACAAGTGTCAAACCTCTCTCGTGAACATTACAGTCGTAATACAATTGCCATAAAAACAAGCGAATCAGCACAGGCGTAAATGCTATTTGTTCGGTGTTGCATATGGTCGCATACTTGTAATAAATGTCCAACAAATCGTTCTTGTAACATTTCAACGTCCGGCGTAACGAACCCTCCTCAAACATGAACAAATCTTCGATGTTCTCTAGTCTATTCGCTTCTTCTAACAAATGCTCCTCTTTTCCAGTTGTTTGTGTAAAATCTTTTTCTGTTATGTTATTGTTTTTCAAGTAGTCATTTATCATATTCGTTCTAATTTCAGCTTGTTTATCTATATTTTTGAGCGCTTGATCTATATGATAAATAAGGCCCACAGTACTGTCGCAAATTTCAAATTGGTAGGGTTCATTTTCAGTTACAGTTCTCTTATAGTCCTGATGGTATCTGGTTTCGGTACCAGTAGAATTCAAGGGTCCTAAATTGTCATCAGTAAAAAGGTTTCTATCTTGGATGATTAATCCATTATTTGTTACAAACTTCCCTATGCCATGCTTTTTATTTTTTTTAAACTCTCCTTTATAATGCGATCCTAAGCCGAGTCCTAGATTAAGTATACCGTATCCATTACGCTGACCTTTTTCCCACATACCACGAAATGCATTTATAGATGGCAGTGCCATGGTGTTGTTATAACAAGCTTCCCATATGTAAATACCGTAACCGGACATGACTTCATTCTGCCACCCTCCACGGTAAAACTAAAATAATAGAAACATTCATTTAGATATTGTTTTACAGCAAACTTCATTATTAGGTGAATTCTCTGTGTGTGCAAAACGATCTATTTATACACTTGATAAATACAGGGTAGCAGGCAGGGACATCGACGCGCTAGCTGAATAAGAATAACTTTATTGGTTCATTATTAAAAATAAATTTAAAAAGATTACTATTTTATGCTATGCTTACTGTAACTAGAATATTTAACATAGCTATTTGAACAGTGGTCCCCAAACAAGGCAGCGCCTGTATCTTTGGGGCCTGAGTTGCGTTTTCTTAAATTTTGATTCAAGACATGTTTCTGTTAACTTAAATTTAATTTCAGGATGTTTGTAGATGGACAGACTGTTTAATTAAATAAAAGTAGCTAAAAATCGAGTAATAATAATAAAAATAAAAATATCAATAAACTGAGCAAATTACAATAATTCAAAATAATTTTACAGCGTGTGTGAGTGTGCGTATGAGTGCCTGTTTGTACTGGGTATGGTGGGGTACAACGAACTCAGAGTGCGCCGGGAGTTTACATTTGCGGCTTATGCGCTTAAGCTCCTGCGTGGAGTAGCTCATAACCCGGGTGTGCTTCGTCACCTGAAGCTGTGCGTACCAGACCGGTACGTGTGGAGGCGGCGGCGACCGCCACTGCTGGCAGTGCCTACTGCCAAAACTAACTTGCTGTCAAAAACACCCCTCACCCGCACAATATGTGTACTAAACGAAGTGCATGAAAGAATTGACATATTTTCGTGCAATCTGAGTGAATTCGCAAGTGTTGTTGAATTTTGTAAGTTATATTTAAATATTAATATTCTGGGTTAAGTCTGGTTTTATATATATATTTTTTCGATAATTATTGCATAGGTAGGTTTACATAATTGTAAAATTCTTTAGTCTTACTTCAGTTGTAAATAGAGTTTTGTGTTTGTATTGTTAAAGTTTAGATGTTTAAGTATTAGCTGTAAGTTGATTTTTCAATTTATTTGGCGATATTTACAAACCACTATTGTATTGGGGTCATCCTGTAAAGATAGATATAAATATACACGGAGAGAAGCCAACATTTTGTCATTCTTTTAAATAGGTGGTAATTTTTTTGAAGATATGTGTGTGAGTAAGGGGGCCGTCTGCCCCGAACACTGTTACGTACTCGAAGAACCGGAAATTTGTCTTATAGTAGATCAGTCGGAAATCTAAAGGAATTTCTAATTCTAAGCATTATGTTGATTACTATTTGAATAAATTTGCTTTTCCCGGCTCCGCCCCGTAGATTCCATACTGGAGTACTGATTGACAGAGACCTATGTATATTTTTCGGGGAGTTTTAATAGGTGTGCAGTCTCGTAGTATTTTCAAAACGTGGATAAAGCGGCCCGCTGACAAGTGTATGTGAGGTTTAACCTTTAAATAATAAGTTTTCGTCTATCGCAATACTTAGATATCTATGGAAGGAAATGCGGTCTATAAGAGTACAGATACCATTGAGTGTTGACTGTTGGATTGTGATCGTTGCGGCATGTGTGGAATTTGAGCGTCAATTGGCGAGGAGGACTGGAAGCTATAATTTTGAAGCGAAATTATTAATGAGCTTAGTTTTTTTGAAGTTAAGTGTAAGTAAATTTGTTTAAAGCAAATTGGAGATTGTAAGCAAACCGTTTTCGACAACATGATACACCTGCTCCCAAGTTTTGGCATGGAATATGACTGCCGTATCGTCTGCATAAAAAACAATTTCAGCGTTTTGCTGCGGTGCATTGAAGATGTCGTTCATATAGAAGGGGAAAAGAGAGAGAGTACAATCTTGAGGAATTCCAAAGTTGATTAGCAGTAATCCACTAGAGTAGTCACCTACTTTTACTAGTTGCCGCCGCTAAACTCAAAGCATTTATTTCAAATAAACCATTTACAGGCACTTTTGAATTGTCAAGGGGTCGGTCAGTCAGAAATATGAAGCTAGTTGCCCATTCCAAAGCGAAGTAGGTATCTATGGAGAAGAACGGGCAAGAAACTCCATGGACACTCTTTTAAATACTTAATATTGTTACAGAAAATTTGTTACATCAGTCTTGTTGAAATTATACATGTGAGTACGGTGTAGAAAGACGAGCACGTTAATGAAAAATATAAAAACAAAAGAATACAAAAAACAAAAAAATAATTAATTGTAATGATCCTAGCAACAAATTATGAAGATAACGGTAAAACGGGGTGAATAGGGATGCAGGGGTGAATCGAAACAATATAGTTTGTTGCCAATAGGGACACTTAATCGTTAATTATAATACAGTCAATAGATACGAGACATTTTTGGCAACAACCATTATCATTATAATATTAAAATCCCTTTTAAAGTTTAGTTTAGATTCACCCCTGCATCCATATTCAACCCGTTTTACGGTACCTAGAGTTACTAGTTACTAAGTACTGATTTCACCAATAAAACTGAACGCGTTCAACACAACTAAACCGCGTTCAAGAGCTGTCAGTGTCAATATTTCACAGAAAATAATGACACTGACAGCTCTTATTTCCGATTTCACCAATGAAACTGAACACGTTCAACACAAGTAAAACGCGTTCAAGAGCTGTCAGTGTCAATATTCCACAGAAAATAATGACACCCCTTGAGAAAATATAGACACCAATGATGCCCTTTAACCTAGTTTATGTGCTGATCGCGTTCAGTTTCATTGGATAAATCCACCCTTAGGTCTGATTTCACCAATGAAATTGAACGCGATCAGTGCAAAAACTCCGTTTAAGAGCTGTCAGTGTCATTATTTTATATGGAATATTGACACTGACAGCTCTTGAACGCGTTTTAGATGTGCTGAACGCGTTCAGTAATATTGGTGAAATCGGCACATAGACGTAGTTTATGTGCTGATCGCGGTCAATATCATTGAAAGGACATGGCCAAAAATTGTATGGCCTTGTGCCCCAGAATGTACAGATATCAAATCTTTGTCATTTATTTACTGATCTTCTATAAACAAAATTAAAAATAATCAAATTTAACAGCAATTGTGGACAAAAGTTTGGAAAAGTTGAACTTTGCACCACGGCTAAAGTATTTAATATAGATTAATGTGTATTTATCAGTTTCAGATGTTTAATATAAATATTATTTTAGTTTTTAAAATTAGGTGAGCAGTTTTTTTTATAAGAGACAATCAATAGTTTGTAACTATGTTATAGCACAAAAAGAGAAATATCTACGTTATCAAATTCTGTTTATGGCAAATATAAAAACAAAGAACTTTTTTAAATCATTTAACGTTATCAATCATTGAAATATCAATGTTGTGAATGGCTAGTGCAACCTTGAGATAGCTATTTTAACTATTTCATCTGCACTTTCGAGATTTTGAATTACTTTATGGAATTATTTATGAGCGCAGCAGCAGTCCTAAAATCTGCCATCATATGGGTATGAAGAGGCAAAGTTGAAATCACATGTGTAGACGATTTATATTCACGCTTAAACCTGCCATTCACTAATTCCACAAACCATCGGCATAGTGTCACACATCTGCTTAAAATAGCTTATTTAAAATATAAACATAGTAGCCGCTTTGAAGTGATGCGCCGACAAACATTGATGGCAATTGATGTAATAAAGACTAAGTGATCGTGCCCGGCGTCGCCCGGGGTGAATTTCATACAAAAATAGCATCCAAATTTCAGACTTACCCGGTGCATTTTCCAAAAAACCTTGTCCTGACAATTACAAACGCAACAAAAAAGAATTAGCAAAATAAGTGCAGCCGCTTTGAAGTGATACGCGGACAAACATTTTTGGCAATGGATTTCATATTAATATATTTCAAAATACTTACGTCATGATTCGGCCATATCATTAGTCCTTTACCTTCCCTCCTGTTTTTATCCCAGTCTCCTTTATATCCACTTAGTTCGCAGTATTCTCTAGAGCCATACCCGTGTCGTTCATTCTAAATTAATTATTTAATTAAGTATTATACATATTAACAAAAGAATTTGACAAAATCAACCAGCTCAATTTATTACGGTGCTCAGTTGAGCATAGACCTCCGGTGGGTCTGTACCTTAATTGCGTAACACGCTCACAATCCGAGGGTTTGGAAGAAATTCCTAATCCATTGTTTTATTGTTTTGAAAAATGCGGCTGCTCAACAACGTAAATAACACACTGAACGCGACTGAACTGTCAAAATGGATAAGGTATAGAGACGAAACTAGCTTTAACTTTCGTTTCGATCTGTCAAAATCACGCCGTAATGCACTGATTTTGTGATCGATCGGAGCGCAAGTTAGGTTGTTACGCTAAGTTTCTTCTCTGTGTCAATCTTAAAAATATTCCCTAACCCCCTTAAAATTTATTGTTAACAAATTCGGAGTAAATACACCTACCTACACGGCAAACACAAGTAGGTATTTTTCAGGTTTAACTTTGGAATGACTTTGCCTCATCATCATCCACAGCCCGACTTCACCCACTGCTGAGCATAGGCCTCTCTTTTCTTGTGCCAATCTCCACGCTCCTGTGCCAGCCTCATCCAGGTTCTACCCACGATGGCAACAATATCGTCCGTCCATCTCTCCGCCGGACGACCGACATTTCATCTTCCAGTACTTAGACGCTACTTGGTCAATGCCTTACTCCACCTGCCATCACTGCCTTTACCTACTTACTCCAGGTTTATTACCAGTTAGAGTTAATTGTATACATACGTAGATCCATTGTCCGTCATACGAATTCTTGAAGTCCTTAGAATAGTAGATTACTCCTTCTCCATGCTTAGTTCCACAATGCCAGCCGCCAGCGTAGGAGCGTTGACTGCGAGAGTCCACGTACAGACCTTTACCGTGTCGTAGGTTCCCGACAAACTCGCCTTCGTACCACGTGTCATTTTTCCACTGAATTGTACCTTTTCCGTTCATTTCATTATTTTGAAATTGTCCCTAAAATTAGAATCGAACGACCTCAGTCAGTGAAGACAGTCTACATAATGAAAGAATGGAACTTTTTAATTTTAACTTACTAAGTAGACGGTTCCATCGGCCCATTGAAAACGACCTTTGCCATGCATACATTTTGAAGAAATATTTCCTTCATACATATTGCCATTTCGGAATCGTATAATAGCCTTTTCATCGGGACTTGACCACCAAATAGTTTGAGATAAGTCGTTCTGTGAATAAGGAAACGTGCTCAGTAGATGATCTTCTCGAACTTGAGCAAATTGGCAGTTCATATTTCACAATAGGTTTATTATGGTTTTATAGCTGGCACTTTAAGAACGATTTCGCCCGACTTAGGAATATTCCCTACCCCCTGGGAAGAATCATAAAAGAAACCCCTCTAAAGAAAAAAGAAGCTTTATAAGTCCCAGGATATGGGCTGTACCTAGGTACCTAGTTTTCTACATAATCACATAATATGGTCGATGCACGCTTCGTCACAGTTGCTTTAGAAGTGATCAAGTGGCATTCAATCCATATTATAACTCAGTTATTAGGAGTATAAATTACGACTTAATTATTGACCATCACATTTACATTAAGATACAAATCTTTCAGGACTAAAATATTTAAGAAAACACGTATTTACCTCACCCTGTTCATCAATTCTTGAACGGCTTCGTTTCGTCGATTTTGAAGGGCGTCGCGCAGTAGCTAAGAATATAAAGTCTTAATTTTACAGAAAACTAAAACGAAATATTTGACTTATTGAAAGAGCAGCTTGTAAGCCTTGTTATGCAGCCATCCCGATCGTTTTACTCGACTGCCCTTGAATGAGGGCAATGTTTATGAAAATTTGAATAACACATTACAACCTTAGTTTTTGTTTTCCGAAACCTCTTATCAGTTATGGGGTAGCATTGTACTCTTCATGAACAACTTTTAATATGGGATCAACCCAGTAATTGCCACTTACAAGCAGATTTTTTCTTTTTGCCCAAAATTGTAATGTCGCTAGGTGTCTTCGCCAAATCTAAAGAAAGATGACGAGAGGTATCGTCTGACTTATGGGGCTGAATAGTTTCCCATGATTCTACGATGCAGTCTAGCATCGAATCAAACATCATTGTTATCAATTCCTTTCTCACGGAACCTATGGGACGCACTGCCATGGAGACCATAGAATCATTTAACGCTGCATTAGATAGACGGCCTTGCGTTGTAGACCACGTTTCATAGTCCACATCTTGTCCATGACTTTTGTGCAAAATTAGAGAACTGTCACGACGTGTAACTGTTCGCTGTGAATCCACATAAAACATGCTGTCTAGATAATTCAAAAACGTAATACAAGCAAATAGAAAACCAATAAAACTGAAAGTTATATAAATTCAACCACTATCCTTAACGCAGACGCAAACCAAACAGTGGACAAAAAATTGTCATTATGACAATCTCCCATAACAAATAACAATGATGACAATGTTATAAAAATTGCCTTCTCTCTGGAAGTATTATTTATTATTTTTGTAATGTTTTATTACGAAATAGATTTTAAGTTTGTCTATGCATTATGAATCACTTAATTTTTCGATTTGGTAGGAAACCATTTGTCTTTTTGTTCTAAGAGCAAAAGTAGGTTAGCAACGAGGCCGTAAATTCCGTTATGGTCTACGGAGGCCTACTGTTAACTAGGCCACCCCAATCCAGGGGTAAGGATAGGTTTGGAAAGATACTCCATACATGTAAATATTATCTAAATCTTTACGTTTTGTTTGTTCAGCAGAGCACACTAGACAGCAAGGGTCAACGAGTTAGCGAAGAAGATACTTTCGTAGATTGGTGTTTTCTTGTATTAATTAATTTATTGTTAATTTGTCATGCCAACATAATCAGCCTATAATGTTCCCACTGCTTGGACACATTGGCCTGATGTACCTGTGTGAAAAAGTGGATCCGACCCTTATTAATCCATCACGCTGGCCCCGGTTCAGTTAGTTTTTTTTGCAGTATCTAGGTTCCTTTTACAACGTAGGACTTACGATTTTTTGAAATTCTATCCCTAACGGTGAAAAGCAGGATTACGTCTGTATGAAGAGTCTTGGGTTGACATAATATAGCTGATTTCTTGGGTTTATAAACTTGGTACAAATACGTAGTTAAATAAATAATAAGGCTTGACATAATTAGACTTGACAACTTGATTAGATTAGATTAGATTGAACTGCGAGAAGCCATTTATAAAAAACAAAACATACGGCTTATCTCAGTTCAGACCAACTTGTTAAAAGTGCTAAGTATTATGTCTAAGGTGTGATAAAGTGATGTGAATAAATACAATAAAAATTATAGAGGATTTCTATAAAACCTCCTACAGGGTCCTTGAAGTTTGTAGGTACCATACGCGTGGTCTAATTAATTTACTTATTATGACAAAAAAATATGACTTGTTTTTGTATGTCTCTAAAATTAACCCGCTTAGCTAAGTAATATGGGGTAATCAAGTTTTTACCTAAATTATGGAAACGAATCGATTTTGCAAAAATCAACCCCCATTTGGGTGAAAAGGAGAAATTTTTATGTTTAACATATCCTAAAAAGGAGTGGAAGAAGTGTTAAAGTTCGACGGGGAAAGTACGAAATCGATGCGGACAAAGTCTCGAACAAACAGCTAGTGAAATTATTTCATTATATATTTTTTTATAAAAATTACAGCAGGACAATCAAAGGCAATTAAAGATTGTAAAAGATTTTTCACATAATTCCTTCTAGGATTGTTTGAGGAATTATATGAAAGATAGAAGAAGTTAGTGAATGATAGCGAAAAACAAAACGTGTTGCGCCAACGCCGACCTCAAGTAACATGGAAAAAGGGAAAGAAATATGATGATGAAATGACAACTAAAGTTCATACTTCGAAGGTTTATACCTAGCTAATTTGTTTATCAATCAGGATACTGACCAACTTTGAAAAAACAATGTTTACATTTCAATCTGTTTTATTTTGAAAAGTAATTTTATTTTGTTTTTAAGCTTGCGTTTAGGTCTGCCACGATGATAATGTAGTCCACCATGTTCGCTCTCCTTCATCGCAGGGGAACGAGTAAACGTTTTATGAAACACTGAATGACCTGAAATAACCAAGCAATATGTAAGTTACAACACACCGCAGCTCTGCTGATGTTACTCACTAAAATAGTACCTATATGTAGTAGCGAACCTACCCGATTTTCTCATGTTTTGCTATCCACATACATACTATTATTTCATCTAATAAATACCAGGCCACTCAAAAAGTATTGCGTGTAAAGGTTTTTATGTGTGAGAGACTGGCCAGTAACATTCTATTTTGAAAATTATTTCTTGTTAGTAAAAATAGGTCCGTTCCAATCTCAAAATTTCCCTCCACATTGTTTGCTAGCTAATTTAAATTATCGTGTCTCAATAAAAAATGAATCTGCGCCGGAGACACTTTCGCGCTTTGATTTTTTACGATTTCAAGTGTCGCCTGAAACCGTTCGAATCGTACGATACTAAGCGGGAGGAAGGTTTGATTTGATTTCGCGAGCTTTTTCAGTTTGACTGGGTACTTGACTTCAATTCCTTTACGGAACCAAATAAGCATCAACGCTTAATGGTATACTACCAAATGCTTGGTAGAATATTGCTCTTTTGTGACCAAAACAGGGCTTTGCGGGCTACTGCTCCACCACGACAACGCGCTCAAAACGAGGGACTTCCTGGACAGCACGCCGGTTAAACTCCTGGGTCACCCTCCTTACAGCCCTAACCTAGCATCGTGTGACTTCTTTTAATTCACGAAAATAAAAAAAATCTGCTCAAAGCGATACAATTTTCGTCGCCGGAAGCGCTGTCAGCCTACAAGCAGGCTGTAAACGAAGTGTCTACGGCGGACTGGAAAAAGTGTGTGAAAACTGGTTCAGACGCATGAAACTTTGTATAGAAGCTAGTACTTGGAAAAGATAAAAAAAAAATACATATTAGAACATTTATTTCTGTTTTCGCAAATCTTTCTGAGTGTCCCTCTTAATAGTAGGTAGGTACCTAATATCAGCCTGTTACCAATGTCCCACTGCAGGACAAGGCCTCTTCTCATACAGAGAAGGCATTAATCACCATGCTTGCTTAATGCCAGTAGGTACATGTTCTAGATCCAGAATCTAAAAAACATTGGCGAAGATACGAGTGTTAGTTTAAATTACAAGCTAACGTAAACCGTAGCAATTTAAATGTTGGTAGACGTACTAAAATTTACTGACCCCAGTCCCTGAACGGCCTCCATAATTGCCATATGCTTGCTTCTTGAACAAGGTCATTGTCATCTGATATCCACTCGTTGGAATCCGAATCGAGTGTTTCGTTTGATGTACCTTCTTTCACCAGCTCTTGGGTCGAGTTCTCGTGTGCGCAGCACAAACTAAGGATGCACAATACTGCACAGGAAACCGATACCTTAAATGGAAGAAGATCAGGTTTAATATTATCAACAAAACATTAAAAACTGCCAAACTTCCGATAAAAGTACTGATCATCCTCCTAATATTGGCAATAAATATTGGTCTTACAGAGAGTAGGCGCCCTAAGTATTAGCTATTTGGCGGCAACTGAATCCGATTTCCAGATCCATATTCTCCTGACCTCGGCGGGATGGCGATCGGATTCGGTCGCCATCTCCTGCAAGTGGAAGTCCAAGAAGATGGCAGCGTGATAAGAGACAGAATCGTGGAAACCTTATTCACTTTGCAACTCGAAGGCCAGAGAGTGACGCAGACACAGTTGCACTCTCTTTTCTCACACTCTACTAGTCAGATGGGACAGAACACAATCCGACGCGACCGGAGAGAGATCAGGCGCAGGACGTGCTTGGCACGGGGGTATCACACCCCCAACTTCCAAGCTCCGGGCTGTTACTAAGGAATTCCTAATGGAAAAACCCAATAACACTTTACCGGACCTGGGAATCGAACCCAGGACCCCACGCTCAGCAACTCGCGCTTGCAACCACGGGAACAACGGGCCACGGGGCATCAGGCAGAGGAATTGGTCCCGAAATGGCATCCCCCAGCAGTGCACTCCCAACCCATGGTGACGATTAATAAGAAGCACGGAGGGAAAGTTCCTACCTCCTACTGTTATAAGACACTTGAAATTGAAGATAGGTACCTATTGACATAGGCAGAGCCATTACCTAGGCACCAAGCAAAAATAAGAGTTTTCTCTTTAGACTTTCTTTGCGGGTGTAAAAAGAAAATTCATATCAGAGGTATCGGCACACATGTTATTAAATATTCACTGCATTTTTTTTTTGCCGACTACACATTTTACGGTCACTTATTAACACAACAACATTTACCTTAGCACTCATGTTAACTCAAAATACAAGTGATCTACGTGATTGAGGTTCGAGTTCTATTTTATTTCTAAACGTGAATGAATAAAACATGTACTTATACGAGCATTGGTTACTTCCACTTTAACAATGTGGAGCGGGCAAGGTTTTATGTTAGGACATACGATAATGTAAAAGCAGTTTCAGTGATCCAAATAATCATTGTGTAAACCAGGTATCATTTTAATACAGGTATCGAAACGCACACTTAGCTGTTAATTGTTATTTAAAAGGATATTATTATTGTGATTGGCGAAGGTTCTTCGAATTGCAGACAGAAGTTGCATTTCCGTTATTGTGTCATATTTTTATGGATAAGGGAGGCCAGACAACACTTATGTGTTTTATATTTGTTAATAATATGGGACTTCTTCAAACAACTATCCTAATGGAAAGGGAATGGAACCTAAGATCGAAAGCGCAGAATTTCAGACACTACGTCAACTACGGAATAGAAATCTGTGGCATCTACTATGCCGTCCGTGTTCTGTAGCTAGGCGGACTAGCTTATTGCGAAGCGTAGCTACAGCATGCACTTCTTATTAAGAAGAAACCGAGTTGAGAATAGCTGTGACTAATTGTATATGTCATCACTTTGGAAAATGGAAACTGTGAAACTTTATGTTCCCAGTGTTATAAAGGAAAGCACTCACACATCAAAAGATAGCTTTTAGGGATAGGTGAGAATGTAGTAGGGTGTTTAGTTACTGTGATATGGGTGCTTGGAACAGCGTTTAAGGGGTGCACTCGAGCGTGTGGTTCAGTGACACACGGTATAGCACGCGTGGGGCGCTCACCACTAGGTTGCGGCATTCTATAGAACAGGTTTTACTGACGCATTCAATAAGTATAGGTTCCCACAAAAAATCGTATGCCTACCACTACTTGCTATGTAAACAACAGTTACAAAAAGTTGTGTAACATCATCAACATATAAGTACATCATAATCATTTATCATCATTTCAGCCGAAAGACGTCCACTGCTGGAGTTAGGCCTCCCCCAAGCATCGCCACTTTAAACGGTTCTGTGCTTCCCGCACCAGCGGATTCCTGCGGCCTTCACAAGGTCATCGGTCCACCTTGTGGCCTTGTGGGAGGCCTTCCAACGCTACGTCTTCCGGTACGCGGTTGCCACTCCAGAACCTTTCGGCCCCATCGGCCATCTGTTCTGCGAGCATTGTGCCCTGCTTAAGTTTGGCAATTCTTCGGGCCATGTCGGTTACTTTGGTTCTCTTGCGGATCTCTTCATTTCCGATTCGATCACGTATCACGTCCTCTCCATTGCCCTTTGGGTGACTTTCAGCTTTTTGATAAGGCCTATTGCGAGCGACCACGTTTCAGTGACATAGGTCATCACTGGCAACACGCACTGGTCAAAGACTTTCTTCTTGAGACACTGCGGTATGCACAACATCAACATATACACCAAGACCTAACAAACAATTTCAAGCAAAATCAATAAAATTTATAATATCCAGCCAGTCAACACCGGATGCAGCAGAATACCAGTATTTTACATGGCCGACTGCCTATTTGACCACCACAAACCAGTTGCACATGCAACACGACACCCCTTGGTATGAATGTCTGACTTTTTGACATAATCTTCTCATTGTATAGGTATCTAGCTTAGATAAATGATTAGTCTCGCTGCGCTAGACTAGATACCACCGGCGTACTTGTCAAATGCGGCAACAAATACCACGCCAAAGTCGGCGTACCCGAGCCAGTCACACTGCAAGCTGTCTCTGTCACGTGCACGTAACGAATGTTTTATTACATTTTGGGCTTAATCCGAAGTAAAATACCAGTTTACGGGTCCGGTTGACAATACCTACAATGCAAAAAACCTATGTAGTAAATAATCCACATCACATATTCTCTACTTCGCACTATGACGAAGTCGCATAATGACATTTTGCTAAATGACTACTTTTTGAAAATAGGTACAGATATATACGAAACTATTTACACAAAAAATTGGAACTTCAATTTGGTTACATAGCAACTGCATATCCTATTGATTGTCATTCGCACAGACTACTTAGAGATACTACGTATGTCATTCGTGTCAAAAAGGAAAAAATGTCGTGGTCGTATAGTAAGTACATTTTATTGTAAATATTGTTTTTGTGTTAATTGTGATTATACGTATTTATTATTGGATAAACTTCGACTTCTGTTCCACCTCAATCTTCAATTGGTTATGGGGCCAGAACCCAGAAGTGTAAAATGGAGCTTTCAAAAATACAGATCACAAAACTTGATGGCCACAATTGGGTCGCCCCTTACTTAAAGGCATAAACGGTATTTGGGAGATTGTGGAAGGCAAGACACAAAAACCGGCGAAGCCTGCGGAAGGCAGTGGGATGCCGAACAATGTAACGGATGAAACACTAGGGAAAGTAATAAGGTTGTCCACTCCCAAGGAAGTATGGAAAGAACTCCATAGGCTGTATGAGGGTCCTGATGAGGGCCGGCTCTACGACTTATGTTTGGACTTCTTCATACTTAAAAGGGATCCGGCAGACAACATGTCTCGAAACACATGTCTCGAAACACATGTCTCGAAACTGAAGAATTTGTGGCACAATCTGAAGGAAGAACTGCTCAGAGAGGAGAACGTTGAAATGCCTGAAGTTCTCTTGATTTGCAAAATCCTGTATACGTTGCCAGAAACTTTTTTGTCTTTCAAGTCCAGTTGGCTATTGATGTCTAAGAAGGAAAGAACAGTAGACAGCATTACGGCCCAACTGTGTGCACAGCGAATCGAGCGAAAGTGCCCTTTATGTGAAAACGAATAGAAAGGTTGCTAAAGGAAATGACCAAAGAGACAAGGAAAATTAAGAGCGGTACAAATGCTTTATTTGTAAAGAGTCTGGACATCTTAAGAAGGATTGCCCGAATAATAGCAAGAAAGACAAGGAAAATAAAGGCAACATGATGTTTCTGACGGCGAATTCAAAAGATTCTGGCACTAACCGTGATAGTGATAATTGGTAGATAGACAATGGAGCGACACATCACGTCACAAGTCGAGGAGATCTATTTCAAGATTTTAAACATTTAATTGAACCTCACACAGTAACTACGGCTGACGGAAACATGATAAAGGTGGTTGGAAAAGGCAAGGTCCGTGTAGAGGCCAATGTTTAAGGAAAAAGTGACTTTTTTTTGCTAAGAGATGTTTGGTATGTTCCCCAGATTAGCAAGAACCTTTTCTCTGTGCTTAGTACACAGGACAAGAACCCCTCAAGTATTTTTGAGTCACGAGTTACAACATTTTCCATGAAGATCAATGGTAAGGTTGTCTTAATAGGAAAAAGGCAAATGTATGGCAGTTTGTACAAGATAGACTGCAAATCCATAGGTGCTAGTTTTTCAATCAACTTAATTGAGCATGGAGATACGCTGCAATTATGGCATGAGCGTATGGGACATCAAGACAAGAGACATATCAAAAGTTTGATAGAGAAGGAGTTAGGGTTAAAGACATCCAACAGTGGAGATTTATGCGAAGGTTGTATCTTTGGTAAAGCGCACAGGAAACCATTTGGTGTTCGCGAAAAGGCAACAAAACCTGGTGAGCGCATACACTCAGACGTCTGTGGACCCTTTCCTTTGAGTGTCTCTGGATATCGCTACTTCGTACTGTTTAAGGATGAGTTCACACGATACAGATATGTATACTTCCTTAAAAATAAGTCTGAAGTTCCTGAGAAATTCAAAAACAGATGGTGTCTGAGGCTAGAAATGCTGGACATACTATTTTCAAGGTTTTGAGTGATAATGGAGGCGAATACGATAACAGGAAAGTCAGATTCACTCATTATGCCGTACACTCCAGAACAAAATGGGTGTAGTGAACGAGATAATCGCACTATAGTCGAATCTGCTAGAGCAATGATGAATGCGCATGAGGATATTCCTCAGAATTTCTGGGCTGAGATGGTTAACACTGCTGTTTACATACTAAACAGGACAGGACGTACTTCAGTGGAACACAAGTCGCCTTATGAACTGTGGCTTAACAAGAAGCCTCAGATAAAGCACCTGAGGATAGTCGGTTCACCTTGCTATGCGCATGTACCAAAGCAGAAGAGAAAGAAATTACAAAAGAAAGCTACACGGTGCATTTTAATTGGATACGACAATGATGATGGATACAGACTTTGGAACAGAGAAAGAAATTCATTAGTCCGATCTAGGGACGTTATTTTCGATGAAAAAGCGCTAGAGACTTCAGTGAATGAATACCCTGAAGCAGGTTGCAGTCCGGAAAATGAAATTGAAGTAGAACTTGATAGGGATGTTTTAAAAGATTATGGACGAAGAACTCCTGTTATGCCTACTATTGAAAGAACCGGTGAAAATGACATGGATATAGGTGAACAAAATCAAAGTGTCGGAGAAGAGTTTCATGGCGCAGAAAACGTAATTACGGAACAGTCTATTGAATCGGGGGGGAATGGAAACGTCAACGAAGATGATAATGTCGTTGATGAATATCAAGATGATGCTAATGATGAAATCATCGCAGATGAACGTGAAGATAGATTCAAAGACTTTGTTATGAACGCGATAATGGGATACAATGAACCAGAAACGTACAAATATGCGATCAGACCCCAGATAAAGAGCTATGGGAAAAGGCCATGGACAGTGAAATTAGTTCCTTGAAGGAAAATGACACATGGAAGCTTGTGAATCTACCCAAGGGTAGAAAAGCTTTACCTTGTAAGTGGGTTTTCAAAGTCAAGATGAATGCTGATGGCTCCATAGACAAGTACAAGGCTAGATTAGTCATATAAGGTTTTCATCAAAAGAAAGGTATAGACTACATGCAGACCTTTAGCCCTGTGACCCTGAATGGCAACTGTTCGCTCAGTGTTTAGTACAGCAGCGAGCGAAGGTATGTCGATGAGACAGTTCGATGTTTCGACTGCCTTCCTTTATGGCTCGTTAGATGAAGAGATCTTCATGAAACAACCAGAAGGTTATAATGAGTCTCTATGGGCTGAAGCAAGCACCACGGTGCTGGAACCGGTGCATTCTAGATTATTTCAAAGAAATCGGTTTCAAGGCAAGTGAGAGGCAGATCCTTGTCTTCTGATACGAAAGAGAGGATGTGGAAAGCTTATAGTAGCTCTGTATGTGGATGACGATCTAGTCGTCGGATCCAATGATGTACTGATAGACGAGTTGATGGAGGAGCTCAAACGTCGTTTCAAAATAACTATGAAAACTGCGTCTTATTTTCTTGGAGTAGAGATAGAAAGCAGAGGAGATGGTATTAAGATATTTCAAACGTCGTATGTGCGTAACATCTTGCGGAGTTTCGGAATGGACACCTGCAAACCGGTCTCGACACCGATTGCAAAAGACGGTACATGGAGCGAGAAGGAGGACATGAACTATATGAAAGAAAATTACAGGCAAATTGTTGGAGCCTTGGCTTACTTGATGGTATGCTCTAGACCTGACATTGCATATGCTGTAAGTGTAGTCTCACGAAGTCTGGAGAAGCCAGAATAAACAGATCGTGTTCGACTGAAGCGCATAATGCGTTTTTTGCATTACACGCCAGATTTTGGTATCAAGTACAAGAGAGATAACAAACAAGGCATTTTGGAATGCTTTAGTGATGCTGATCATGCAGGAGATATCAGCACTGGTAGATCCACTAATGGAGTACTCTGCATGTATGCAGGAGGAGCGGTGTCATGGCTAAGCCAAAGACAGGCAAGCGTTTCAATTTCCACCACCGAGGCAGAAGTTGTAGCTGCCAGTGAAGCAGCCAGAGAGACTGTTTGGCTATCTCGGCTTATGAGTGATCTTGTCACTCTTAAGGAGATTCCATGCATAAGAATTGATAACGAAGCTGCGATCAGGCTGGCTGAAAATCCCAAATTCCATCGACGGACTAAGCAAATCCGGGTTCGACATTTCTTTGTTAGAGAATTGGTGACTGGAGGTGAGCTAAAAGTCGATAAGGTATCTAGCGAAGCTCGCAGATATCCTAACCAAGCAAGACTGGGGATCAGAAAGATCTCTGACCTGATAGGTATTTGTTGAAAATCTGTCCGGCTGCCAATACCATGTTATTTTTTTTTGTGTATGGCATCTCGTAGTTGACCGTCGTGACTACTTAACCGGACTATCCCGTGGCTGCCTTAAGCGGACTCAAAGCCTCCAGCCAGGGGCGTAAAACTACTTACATTACTAAGCGAACGCTCGCTAAGGGCACCCCCTGTGGGGTACGGACCTCGGCTTAGGGCGTCGCTGACGGGAGGACAGCAAGATGGGACAGGCTGGATCAGATTTGGTTGATAATTATTATCATGGGAATTTAAAGCTACGGGCTCAGCTATGGCGCGGGCTGGTACTTCGTCGAGCAAGGGTCGGGGGGGACAGTTACGTCGGGATCTTCGCGAGGAACCTCGGCGGCGAGGTCGGAATATCGGTCTGTGTTTGTGCACTATACTGGTGGCCCTACTGCTCTCCTGAATGAGAGTTATGTGGTCATCGGGATCGGTTAGGACATGCTTGGGACGGCGTAGGGAATATAGCTAGCGGCCTTGACAACCAGAGGGTTGCGGTGATTCGCGGCGGTCTCGACGAAACGCTTTGAAATGCGTTTCATGAATTGGCGGATAGTGGGAATCTTGAGGTCAACGTGAATGATCTCGTTGCGAACGTACCAGGGGGAGCCTGTAATCCTACGGAGGAACTTGTTCTGTAGGGTCTGCATTCTATTGAAGCGATGGGGCTTGGCGTGTGCAAAGACTGCACTGGCATATGTCATGATCGGGCGGATGCACGCTGTGTAGATACGCATTTTGCACTTTAGTGACAATTTGCTACGTGCATTTAGGACAAAGTGAAGTCTACCTAGAGCCAAGACGGCGCGCGAATGAGCCGCCTTAATGTGCTCTGAAAAAGAGAGGTGTTCATCGAGCACTACACCCAGATATTTGGCTCGCTTCTCCCAAGGGATCGGCTTGCCGAACATGGTGATCGGTCGAGGGGGGCAGGGATTGCGACGCGGCTTTGAGAAAAGAACCGCTTGACTTTTGTCGGGATTGACTTCGATTCGCCATTTTCTAAACCAAGCGCCAAGCTTGTTCACTTGGGTTTGGAGAATGCGAGCTATCGAATTTTCATCACGGCCGGTGTAGTAGATGGCCGTGTCGTCTGCGAACAGGGCCAACTGCGCCTTACTGCACTTGGGCATATCGCTGGTGAATAGCGTGAATGCTAGAGGAGAGATCACAGAGCCCTGAGGGACTCCTGCGCGAATAGGGTGGGGGGAGGATAGCGCTCCTTCGATGCGATAACGGAAGGTGCGGTTCGACAAAAAGTCCCGTAAGATGAGCACGAGACAATCTGGCACACCCAATACCATGTCATGATGAAGTCTATTTAATGTCGGGTAAAGGCATAATTATAGTACTCTTTGGGTAAAGGTATTGTTCCATTGGTACCTATTACAGCGATGCAATGGATAATAATCTAAAATTTATAACAAATCAAAAGGGAAAACCGGCTCTCCTATAAGTTGGCCATCGATATAGTTTCGCGAAAAAATAATAAAAACGGAAGCATATGAAGATGTGTCAATAAGGATGAATGTTCAGCGAATGTGACTATGGATGAAAATAGAGAGAAGATTGGTAAACAAAGTTCTCACATTTGTGCATCACATCACGAAGATAATGAAATACACTTGAGAGCAATAAAATCGCACACCTTGATTTTTTTTGTTAAGGCAGTGTATTTTTTATTGAATCTGAATAAACATTTTAAAAAACACACACTAATTGAAAGTCTACCTCATTACCTTTCTAATGATATCAAATACAGTGTCAAAAAATACCCACTAGAGGTTTTACGGCACAAAACCCAACAAACGGGTAAAATTACCCAATTTCGCTTAAGAAATAATGAAAAACAAACTCAAAATTCTTGATCAAATTGTTTATTAACAAGGTGTATTCCCTCCCTCCTTAATTACAGCTCTTAATCGGTTTTTCATGGACCTATCCTATTTCATTTAGCTAACCTTGTTCTATAAATTATTTAATTTCAAAATCAAAATCATATATTTTAATCCATTTGGATCATAAATTGGAAATATAATTAAAATCTAAATTGTAATAAATATTTATCATAACAATATGTCATTAATGTTTATCCTTGTAATCTCAAGGGGTGATTCTAACCATGAAGCTCAAGAACTTTCGCCAAGGAAACTGATCGAAACATTTAAAAAAAATCGTCGCATGTCAATAATAATAAAAATGAGGCCAATCATTGATATAATAGGTAGGTTGGGGAAAAAGTTTCTTCGCATTTTTAAGAAAATTCAAAACATTTTTTGACATAGTTTATTTACATTTAACTAAAGTATGTAGGTATCATTTTGTTCGATAACTTTTTGCCATCTTGTAGGTAGGGACATGATCCCATTGCTATAGAAATTTTGAGACTTCTGATCAAAATACCGCGACAAGTGGTTTTGGCAGTCCTCTCGTGATGTTAACCTGACACTGCCTAAAGAATTCTGAAGAGACCGAAACAGGTGGAAATCTTAAGGTGCAAGGTCAGGACTATACGGTGGATGCATTAACACCTCCCAGCCAAACTCTCTTAATTTTTGGTGAGTGGCTAAAGATGTGTGAGGTCTAGCGTTATCATGTTGATTAATTCCGGCCGCTTTCTCTCAACTTCTTGCTTTAATCTCATCAGTTGTTCGCAGTAGAGTTCAGAATCGATGGTCCTGCCTGGTGGTAACAGCTCATAGTGAATAATGCCCTTCCAATCCCACCACACACACAGTTGCGAGTTAACCCGGGTTTCGCCACAGTCTGTGAAGCCTGACCGGATGTTGACCACGACCTTTTTCGCACGTTCTTGTCGTACGTGATCCACTTTTCGTCACCAGTTATCAGCTTCTTCAAAAATGGTTCGGTTTCATTACGTCGTAATAAAGAATCACAAATGAGTACACGGTCCGTTAGGTTTCTTTCAGTGAGCTCTTGAGGTACCCAAATATTGAGCTTTTTTGTGTACCCAGTTTATTTCAAATGCGCCAAAACTGTTTTGTGGTCAATTCCCAGTTCTTCTGCTACGTCGTAACTACTGATATGCCGATTTTGCTCCACTTTTTCAAAAATGGCATCCATTTTTATCCGTAATAGGGCGACCAGAGCGACGTGCATCTTTGACATCGAAATTTCCGGGTTGAAAACGCTTAACCGCTTTGTTTTCGACCGGTAACCTGTGCTACTCTCACAGACACTGCACTAGGTCCATAAACATCGCTAATTTTTTTCGCGGCTGGCGTTGCATTTTTACCTTTTTTGTAGTAAAATTTTAAAATGTATCGAATTTATTCATTAGATTCACTCATCTTGACAGTACGAAAAATAAATAAAAATCACACATTTTATTACTTTGAATTTGGAATTATGTTCTTTAAAATTTTAACTTTCAATGATACCAAAACCAGCCAGATACAAATACTATAGCCAAAGAGATTTTATTACAAGTTCGCACATACTATAATGCGAAAAGACTTTTCCCCCAACCTAATACATACATTCCATTTTACTAATGAAGAAACCTACGCGTAACCTATACACAAATATATTTACGCTTTTAATTAATAACTATTTTTATAACTTAACTAATACACCACATCATAAAATATTTTTCCATTAACTCGGGTAACAGTTGAGGAGCTGGTAACACAACTCTTCGCGCACACTGGTTGTTTGGCATAAAGGCCTCGTAGCCATGCCATAATCATTCAAAAAAAAAAACACACTGGTTGTCAAAGTCAACTGACAAATGTCAAGTGTCGATGTCTTACACCAAAAAGTACTAGTATAAAACACAGAGTACATTATATAGACGGTATAAAATTAGACGGGTATCTTACAGTCACACAACAGTAAATAAATAATGAGTTGCCGCCCATTCGCGGAGCTATTGTTTGTATAGAGCGCGATATATTAAAGTCGAGCGCCGCGAGACTGATCATTTATCTAAGGTTTCCTAGAATTTTACTTTCAACTCTATATTAGTGGCTTTCGTGAACAGCACCCTAATTGCGTAACACATTTTCGTAAACGATTACGACTAATCTGTTTGATTTTGACGGTTCAAGAACATTCATTGCGTTCTATATATTGTTGAGCAGAATTTTTATCGAACTTAAGAAGCAATGGATAAGCAATCTGTTTCAAAACGATTCAGATTCAGATTGATTGTGTATTCCGCAATTAGGGTGCAGGATATTAATTTAGATTTGTTACAGTTGAAATGGCAATCACGTCATTTGGTTTAAATAGGTTTTTATTTTTATTATTTTAATAGCTGTGCCCGCGACTTCGTTCGCGCGTGCATGTCACTTTGCTTTTTGAGAATAAATACAAATCAAGGCGCCACCTACAACTCCGTGAAAAACCAACATTTATTTTAGAAACTGCTATGAAACTTATTTTACAAAAGAGGGCAATCCGGCTTGGATCTAGTATCGTTTGGCAGGAGTTTTGGGGTAAAAAGGGTTGAAGATGGTAGGGGTGGGTTCCCTGATTATAACGCTACCACTCTTATTACAAGGTAATGCGTATTTTTCGAGAAATTAATAAAAAATGTTTCTAACCTCTAATTAGATAATCAGCGTTACGAAACGTTAAAATCGTCGATTGACAACCAAATCTGTACTAGTGTGTTGTCTGTGGTGTCAAATGTCGTGCAAAATCGATGAAACGGAACGTAAAAAAAAAAAAACAATAATATTTGTGTCATGTGTCAGTGTTATTTGTTTACGTTCATTCGGTTTTTCCCCGAGTTGCGTAAATGTGTTTGCTGTGCTTCGTGTTGTTTATGTTGTGGATTTCTTCGACGACTTTGGCTTACCTTCTGGAATATTTTGCTGTTTACTTAGAAGGAAATGAGTGTACCCACACTTCATGGTTAAAATAGGTCGACACTGTTCCAAAACCGAATTGGGGCACCCCGACTCCACGTAGTCTTTTGGCTCCTACCCCTAGAGTGTTTATAAAAATCCGGAGGCGCGGAGGGAGGGCAACCCCCGCCCGCTGTAACAAAGCATAGGGTGCCTATCCTTTGTTACGTAAGGGCGAAGGGGTTGCACTTCCCGCAGCGCCGGAGACGTTGCAGAAGCGACATTTAAGAGTTTTGAGGTTAGGTTAGAATAATTCGTTTTTCTCAAGAACGGTGCGTTACCTTTTCATGGGAGTGGTACTAGGGGGGATTGAGCACCCCATCCCCCCACCCCCTTTTCCTGCCGAACCATACTAAATTTTTACCGGCAATCCGCGCGATCTATGAAATGGGTCCTCGCGAATCTCTTAGAAACAAATTCAAAGAAATTGATATACTAACTCTGCCTTCTCTATATATCTTAGAAAGTATTTTGTATGTTCGCAAAAACTTAGGACTTTTTAAAATAAGAAGCGATTTCCATAATATAAATACACGTAGTAAAAATGAAATCGTTATACCCAAATTTAGATTAAGAGTCCGTGCACAAAATTCACTCTCTAAAGTTTAGGCAAATTCATTGCGATGCTATGTTTGTGTGCAACGTTTACGCACACACGCCAAAAAATCGAGCGTAGTGAACGCTTAAACAGTTTTGATCCTATAGATGAAATAATATTTTTAAGTAACGTAGGTACGGATAATAAAAATCTGGAATGTTGGTGTATATTCGTTTGGTATATTTATCACAATCAACATAAACATAGCACAATTTGGTATTAGATGGATAAAGGTACATTTAAACATTCAATTTGAGGTAAGCGTTTCCCATAAATACGTGTAGTATGCATAAACTTAGACAGTTCAAACAAATTGAAAAAATCTTATTGTCTATGAAATCTTTAAAATAATTAAAAAAAAACAATAAAATATGAGAGACTTGGATAAGAATAAAATATAAAGTTAAGGAAAATTCAAAAACAAAAAATGTTGTGTCTCTCAGTGGCATTGAGCGAGTTTTTCTTGGATCGACTATTTCGGGTAAAAGGCATGTATTGTAGAAATCTACAAGCCTTTTTTCCATCTTAGTCTTCCAAAAACTATCGTCCCTATACATTTGATTTACTTTTAGCGGCTGCCCAGGCCCTGTCCATACAGCAAAAAGGCACAAATTTTTCTTTGTGATGTGGAGTTGGCCTTGTACTTGGTACCACCAGTCATGATTTTTATTTATTATTATTTCGTTGTTTTGGATTTTCCATAACTTATTTTTTTTGGCTTTAATAGCGTCATCAGGAGACATTCCAAAAGCTGAGATGGGGCATTTTAATTTAATTATGCCATTTTCGAACTATGCATCTGGAGTTGCACCCAGGAAAAAGTGCTCATCGTCGATAAACAGACCGCATTGTTCAAAAACAAGGGTTTCTTGTTTTTCCAGCTGAGCCAATGCGTTTCGTTCCTTAGATTTGCCATGTTGAATGGCTGCGACGTGGTCAATTGAATATTTATATAGTAATTTTTTTACCAGACCTGCAGAACTTATATTGTTCCTTCGCTTGCAGACTTTGCTAAAATTTGAGGCCGTCAAAAGGCACCTTCGTAGCTCCAGCCACAAGGCGCTTTCCGCCTGTAATATGGTCTCCCGTTCAATGTCGTGCCTTTGCTCTATCTGGGATTTGAGGTTTTGCAAAAACAACGACTTGGCCGTTAAATACTGACATGTCCGGCCTTTGGCACGAATCACCGTAATCAATGTGGTTATTGTTGAATATCAGTCTGCGTCTCGGTTTGTTTTTATTTTTTTTACTTTGGTTCGTCCGGCATTTTAGCGCTTAAAATTTTTTGGTTGCTGTTGATGGACTGCTGTTAAAAAATGTTTTATAAAATCGGCTTATAGGTTTCCCAGTATTAAAAGCAACAACTGCTGCATAACACCTCAAGGCATATGAATTTTTAAGTGAATAATTAATGCGTTTACCACCGACGTATTTAGCTACTATGGAATTAAATTGTTCAGCTCTATTATTATTAAAATTGTGTAATAAACTTCGGGCATTAAATGCTAAAGTAGATGCAATTGCAATTAGTTTTTGCATTAATACTTTGACGTCAGGCACAAGGTTTTTTTCTGTCTTTTTCTCATCACCAAAATAATATCCTTCACACTGAGAGTGATCTCCAAATATATGTTTGGGACTGTTAACAATATCTTTTTGCAGATTTATATTTGTTCCTTCATTGTATAAGTCTGAGCCATTCTGAACCTTACTGCAGCTTTTGCAGCAATACGTAATCGTTTGACACGCTCAGTATTTAGAAGTTTACGATGATTCAACGGAACTGACGTATCTTTAATTAAACTCTTAAATAAACTTTATATTAATATAATTGTATACATTAGGCTAAAGGTACAATAAACTGGGAACGTTCAAGGTAGTGAGTCTTTTAATCACCATTGACATCCACAGGCCCCCATCCTAAGATTAATGTTCCAATCTCTCCAACTTTATTTATCTGGCTATCTATTAATAGTGTGTCGCTCCACGGCGCCCGAAATTTAATTCCTTACAATAACATACTTTTTTTTAGGAGATCACACACACACACCTATTCTTTTAATTTTTAATATTACATTTGGCTTCCCAATTAGGGACCGTATTATCCATTAAATTTATATTATTACATTTGGTTATAGTTCCGCATCAAGTGATTGAAACATTCTATTTTCTCAACTATTAAATTTGAATACGGCCTGCTTTCCAAAATATTTTTAAAAGTGCTTGAGTCTCCATCTGCAATAAGTGTTGCGTAAACGTCGCCCTTTAATAGGTATAGATGAATCTGGTGATTCCTGAAACAAGATTGTTTCTGACTCATGTTGTTTCTTGTACAACTTTAGTTGTAAATATAAATATGTTTAATAGATAATAAATTCAAAGCAAAACAATACCTTATTTGTTTCAATAACAAAGACATCGTCTGAATATAAATCCATTAATGTTGTCTCTCTATTTTGATGAAAATTTTCTTTATTCTGCAACAAATTGTATCCATTTTAATACAAAGTACTAGGATTTTTTTATAACCAAGTGAAGTGCATTTCTTGGCCGTTTTAAATACTTATCCAATCGATCAAAAACATTCATGGATCTAATTATATGTTTTTTGTGGTAATTACTATGCCTAGATTAAGTTGACATGAGTCGTCAACATCACCAGTCATTACTGCCTGTTCAGAACTTCCATTGTCATCAATTTCCTAAAATAAACAACATTTTAAATAAAAATGTACTCGTAAATACTTCTTTATGCACTTCTAGCGCTGATCTAAAATAAAAACTTCATGTTCTTGAAACGAAGCTGTAGCAATATGATTACAATTACGTTCTGAAAGAATTTGTCTGATACGGTCCAATCCCACGTTTCGTCTTTTTTTTTGGTTATGCACTGGTAATGCGCTCCTTGCTTTCGACTGATTATCTACAACAAATTTATAAATTAATATCAGTAAAATATAGGCAGTGTTGGGCTCAATCACTAAAATTTTCAGTCGATTGATAAGTCAAACTAGAAATTTAGTAAACCAAAAAAACTGATGCTGATGTTGTCCTGCGACAACAGCGTCACCCGAGTCCAACGAAGAAGAACGATCCAGGTCGATCTGTCAAGTAATTTAGGATGAGAAGAATTACAAACACGCACATCGGTATTTTATATTTAAAGATTGCGCATGCAACATTAAAATGTTGTTCATGCAAGCAAAGTACAAAAAAAAACTTACCGGATCAATATATGGTAGTCGGCGTACAATTTCTGGAATATGTTTACGTAGAACACGCGCGCGCCTGCGATGCAAAGTGATACGTCCTCACGCTGGGATGGCCCGGTCGTTACTGACGAGATCTGTTTTGCGCGGTCGATCGATAATATGGTTCACTTTGCCGTTTATTTAATATATGAAGTTTTTGTTTATTTATAAAATAAAAATTATATTCTATTAAATGGTTAACTTAAGATTAATAATCAATTTTTAAAATTTCTGTAAAGTGTTTCTAAGGAATAGAAAAAAATACTTATTTGTTTAGAAGTTTCCCAAAAATAACGTTATTTCATATATTTTTTCTGCTTTAATACGTACGAAAGTTCAAAATGTGATTCAGCAATCTCCAAGAAGACCATTTAATGATGTTATTTATAATTTTTTTATGTGCAGAAAGTTTTGTAGTTTTGTGGAAAAAGAAACCAAAACTCACTCGCTCGTTACTTTTTCGGAAAAGGGGTTGAGGGTATACGTGATTTTCCAATATTATATAACTTATTTGCAAAATCCCTTTCCGCCACATTCAAGAATTAGAACTCGAATCTTATACTAACAAATAAAAAATGTAAAAATTCTGTTTCCCTTTCTCACAAATAGTGATCAAAATTAACCAAATTGAGTTAATTTCGTGCACGGGGCCTTAACTAAAACAAGCAAATCATTTTTGATAAACAGTATCCGCTTTTATAACAAGTTGCCAAAGTCGGTTACAGCTAGCGATGGAAAGTTCAAAACCCACATCAAATGTGTCCTTATCAAAAAAGCGTACTATAAGATTAAAGACTACGTCGAACACAAGAAAGTTTGGCAATAATTCCCTCTGCACATGTGGCTTCCCTGGTACCTCATAAACGGCATCACTATGTAAATTTCTATTATCTGCTCCCAAATAATGGTGGTTATTTTTTTTTATTTTTATTAGATATTGGCTTCTAGATAACTCTGACATAATATTTTTATTATTTGACATTAAATACCTACAATTTTTAATTAGTTTTGATTTTATTCTATTAGATTATTTCTATATTTTGTAAATGTGAGAACGTCGTAGGCCTTGTGGATTCTAAATTTATTTATCATTGTCTATTTGTTTAACTAATGGTACTTTTTGACAGGCCTACACTGTCCTCCCATACTTATTAACACTGTAACTAAAAAATATTGTAAAAGACAAATATTTTTAAAAGAGTAACCATGGAGTTTCTTGCCGGCTCTTCTCCATAGGAAACGACCAATTGGAACCGTGCACCTAGAATCTGACGTTTCATAAGTGCCCATGTAGGTTTATGTGAAATAAAATATTTTGATTTTGAAACATAAGTTAAGGTATTATTCTAACATACTCAATCACAAATATTGAGATCAATACTTATTCCAAATATGGAATAATCAACTCTTTAAAAAAAAAACGGCTTTGACCGGTATTTTCCGACATGGCAGATATTACCGGTCGGCAGGTTGGCAAAACAGGTCAAGCTTTTAGCGGCACATTGGCACAAGTCGCACACGTAGCCTTCGGAAGCCTCATAACCCGTACACTCAGCATGAGCCCAAAGCCACACTGTACGCACCTGAACCAAAGCTTGTTGTTCCGGCCATAATCGTCACATAACATGCATCTGTTTTCCAAGTCAGCAGTCTGATGAACTCTGGTCCTTATTCTCATCCTGGAGAATTCTCTTTTTCACCTTAAAGAAATATCACCTTTTTGGATTGATAAGTACTGCATTGTAATGCATCAAATACATATTGATAAAAACCAATTTATTCATATGTATTAGATACGAAGTAATTGGCAATTTATTGTTACAATAAGCACCAGCTTATTTTAACAGTTGCCTCAGAATTGTCAATGTAAAAAAAAGCCCATTTCGTAAAAAGCAAAAAGAGCAAACTTAATGAGCTATTCCCGTTAGTTGTTATAATCTATACTACACTAATAATAAAGCTGAGCTGAGAGAGGTTTTACAAATTCTTTTAGCATTTGATAGCCGTTCACAATCCGGGCTAAGGGACCGTCGTGTGTGTGTGAGCGGTATTGTATTGTGTAACAGCGCCCAGTGTCTAATAAGTTTCCTCTGTTGTGAGCAACAAGCGGCCAAACACAGGGATCCGCGGGCTACTTGCCCACCACGACAGCGCGCCTTTGCACACCGCGCTCAAAACGAGGGTCTTCCTGGGTAGAACGCCGGTCAAACTCCTGGGTCACCCTTCATACAGCCCTGACCTAGCACCGTGTGACTTCTTTTTATTCCCGAAAATAAAAAATCTGCTCAAAGGGATACAATTTTCGTCGCTGGACTGTCATCGTTCGAGAAGGCTGTAAACTATGTGTCCACGGCAGACTGGAAAAAGTGTTTCGAAAACTGGTTCAGACGCATGAAATTTAGTACACAGGCTAGTGGAAGAACAGAAGAAAATTTATTTTCGCAAAACTTTCTGAGTGTCCCACGTATATTACTGATACTATCTTTGGAGTTTATGGGGTGTTAACGTTGGTATGAACCTGCAAAAAAAAAAAGCTGTCAACGGTCCCCCATAATCAGTTTATTCTGTTGAAAAACCTCGTAAAGTATTATTAAGTTTTAGGTTAGTTTTTGCTAGAACATGATTATTCTGGCGACGTGCCGCGACACCTAAACTCACATTTACAACTCAACTCATGTTATTTTAAATCAGGGGAAATCATTTGAAATAAGAGTAGACAATATTTTATTTTAATACTTTTATTAAAACAAACATTAGATTTCACACCCTAATTATTAAAATAACAACACTTATAAATTGGTAGGTACCTATACAGGGTGGAAGAGACATCGACGCACGACCTGATACCATGGACTCAGTACATGATTTTGAACCCCCCCGCGATGAATTTTTTTGTCGGTTATTTAAAAAAAAAATTGCTCTGCCATACATTTTGACCGCATAGGTATTGCACTTTTCTATGAAACACCGTTTTTTTTTATAAACGATGAAAAATTTCAATTCCAGGGGGTCCAGAAACCGCATTCTTTGAGGCGTCGACCAGCCCGCCGGTTGAACGCGTCCCAGAGGGTCATGGCCGTCCGGCTGGTCCGGGGATACCGCACGGTTTCCTGCGAGGCGGCGGGCCTCCTTGCCGGATTGCCGCCATGGGATCTGGAGGCAAAAGCCCTCGCGCACGTATGGGAGTGGCGCGAGGAGGCAAAACGCCGGGGTGTAACTCCGCTGCCGCGAGAAATCACGGTACAGCGGACAGAGCTCCGGCGGGATCTCATGGCGACATGGAGGGTGCGATTGTCGCAACCCAGTGCTGGGCACGCCACAATAGCCGCGGTAAGTCCCCTCTTTGAGGAGTGGTTGGAGAGGCGCCACGGCGTCCTCACCTTCCGCCTGACACAGGTCCTCACCGGACACGGTTGTTTCGGGAGGTTCCTCCAAGGCGGGAGGAAACGCCCGGGTGTCACCATTGTGTGGATCGCCCGGAGGACACGGTGGAACATACGGTGGAGGTATGCCCAGCTTGGGCGGAGCACCGCATCCTCGCACCGCAACCGTGTCCTCGCGGAGGCGATTGGCGGCGGCAATCTCTCGCGTCCGGCCCTGGTCCAGGCCATGGTACGGAGCGAGAGGGAATGGAAAGCCGTCACCTCCTTCTGTGAAGCAGTAATGCTCGCGAAGGAGGAGGCGGAGCGGGTGAGGGAGAGAGCCTTGCGCCCTCACGCTCCCACTAGCCGCCGCAGGAGACGCCCTGGGCGTCGGGAGTCGCCTGCAGATTCCCGGCCACCGTAGGCGCGGGCTTGCGGATGGCGAGCAATGTGTAGCTCGGCGTCCGGTAAGGACCAGGCCCGGGTCGACGGCGCGTTGTGTTCCACGCGCGCCTCAAAGAGATGTCAGCACAAAGTGACGGGGTCCGATAGAGCCGATGCCTCAGGGTCGCGGGTTATTCCACAGAGAATGAAAGGACAGGCAACTGAAGGAACACGAGTGGGTTTTAGTCAGTAAAAGTCTGACACGCCACCCGCTCCACCCAGAGCGGGAGAAGTCATTTGATGATTTCCCACCCAAAAAAAAAAAAAAAAAGATGGGTAGGTCTTACCTACGTTTCTAATGTACTAAGTTACAATATCATCTAATTATCCCATTCGCTCTAAGATTGTCTTACCTACGTTTGTACTGTGATAAGTTACAATATCCTATATCCCATTCGCTCTAAGTATGTAGCTGACCATCAGCGTAACTACCAAATATTGAGAAAACTGATGAATATAAAGTATAAAGGTGCCGAATAAGTAATAATCACACGCGCTTGCGATGACGTTGCTAACGGTACTGCCCAGTTACCATATTAGTAGCGGTACTGAGAGAGCGAGTCAGCCAGCGGACCGGTGCACTGGTCTGAAAATCGAGTTCCATACTCATAGAAACTTAATGTATGGGATGTCAAAAAAAAAATGGAATGTCTCTGGTATACCTCCCTTTATATAATATTATAGTATGGAGGGTATGCCAGTACAATATAGTGTACTCTGTGGGGTATGCACAGCTCCGCCCGTGAGAAAAAAAATGTTATGTATTTTTTTGAATGGGAGAAAACACTTAAAGTTAATTATTTTTGAACTGAAAGGAACTGAAGGGCTGGTGCTCACATGAGCTATTGCACCTCACACGGTGATCAAGATAACATACAATTCATGCACCTTTCGGTGCCGCTTTGCTAGTAAGAAATTTTTTGAAATTCATAATTTTCGGGATATGTGATTTTTCCAATCTTTGACGTAATTAAATGAAGTTGATGACCTCTTTTCATATGTTTTAGTTATTAGCTTGTTAATGGCCTTTTTAATTACAATAATAGAAAATGATATTGATTACATGCGTTTTTTTACAAATTGCATTCAAAGAACTAACTCATTTGGTAATCACGTTCATCATGTCATTATGGTTCAGTTGTAATTAGATACTAATAACATCGAGCCCTAATGAGGGTAGTTACATATATAAATACGACGTTTGAGCTTAATTCTCTCAGTAGCTTTTAGCACAATTACGCGCGAACTATACTTATTACGATTTATTTATTTTCGTGTTGTGATGGAAGGTTTTGGTACCATTTTGGACATTTTCATGTTTGTGGCAAACAATAGTTGTTTTTCACAGCCCAGTGTGTTATTAGAAGTTTTTGTGAATGCCGTTGATTTGTCAGAAAATGAAAAGAAAGAATTGAAACAATTCTGTCAGACTTATGTGTGTTCGTTGAGAAATAAATGGATCTCGTGTAATCGCACGAGATATACACAAAAGAAGAAGGAATACCACTATATCCTTCGTATACTGCCATCCTAGAGGCGAAGGACTGCTACCCACCAAAAGATACTTTAGAAATCACGGAAAGAGGGGTAAGAGTCCAGCTCCAAGCAATTTTGAACAAAATGTTGCCAGACTAAGAAAATCCTACGTTTGGAGTCTTCGCTGGATGGCAAAGAGTTGACCCTTATATGCAAGTGGGGATTTGATGGTGCTTCAGGGCAAAGTTTGTAAGCAAACTATGGCAGACGACGACGATTTCAGTATTTTTATGTGTTCCTTTGTGCCCCTGCGCTTAGTATATGGTGAAGAAAATATATGGGAGAATCCAAAGCCATCTTCCACAATGTTCTGCAGACCTCTTTATTTCAAGTTTGCAAGCGAGAACAGCTTGAATATCATCGAAGAACAGAGTCTGATTGAAGCTGAGATCGCAGCATTGGAGCCATCAATCATGGGAAATCATGCTGTTAAGCACTCAATGCTTACCTATGACAATGATAGATAGCAAAATCACTTCGAAATTGTCAAAAACCTCAACGCAGACTTGTGATATCTGTAAGGCTACCCCTTCGGAAATGAATAAGTTAGAGAAGATCTTAGAGTGAGTTTAGTATAATTTGATTAATTAATGACATCTTATTGTACTGTTACCTATCTTTTATTGATTTATTCACTTTCTTTCCAGAAAACCGGTTTCGACAGAAATGTACCAGTATGGTTTATCTACTCTTCATGCTAGGATCAGGTGTGTGGAGTGTCTACTGCACATTTCATACAGACTAGACTTTAAAACATGGCAAGCCAGAGATGCAAGCAGTAAAGAGTCATTGATGAAATGGGCCTCCTAGTAGATATCGTCAAACAAGGTGATTTAAAGAAACAGTCGCTTTTCTCAAAAAAAAATTCAAATACGCTATTGTCGTTGTGTCACAAAGTCGTTAAGTATTTTTTGTTTGTTTCAGGTTCGGGAACCACAAATGATGGGAACACAGCCAGGATTTTTTTTAGTGATTCTGCAAAAACTGCAGCTATCACAGGATTAGATTTCCGTTTGATCCAAAGATTTGCAACAATTTTACGTGTGTTAGCCTGGCGGGGGCCCAAAAATGTTGACGCGTTTGCAAAATTTACGCGCCTCACTGCTGAAATGTATGTAGACCTCTATGGCTGGTATTAAATGCCTTCGAGTGTCCACAAACTTTTACTGCATGGCGCTGAAATTATCAAACACTTCAACATTATCCCCATTGGTAAATTATCTGAAGAGGCATCGGAAGCCAGAAACAAAGACTTTAAGAAAATTCGAGAGCGCGCAATTTTTGTCGTAAAGCGACAAACGAAGACATCTTCAATGGTCTCCTTGTATCGTCAGATCCTTATCTGTCCAGTATAAGACCTGTGCTAAGAAAATCCACAAAAACAGCTGTTACTGATGATATGAAACCTCTTCTCATCATTGACGATGCAGGTGTAGACAAAGAGAACATTGAATTTGTCGATGTTAATGCGTCAATGATAGACTCGGATTTAAAGGACTTTGATGATGGCCAAGATACTACCTGTTAGTTGTAGTTTTTTTTATGTTGTTTTACTATTAGTCGTAAATAGCTAGACTTAGTATAGTTGCTATAGATATAATAAATGTAATAGTTGTGATATTCACAAAATAATACTATCTTCACTGTTTTTTATCGTGTTAAATCATTATAGTGTATCATAGTTATTAGACGTATTTTTGTTGTAATGTCTTGGTATTAGCATTCAAGATTAAAACTATTTTTATAAAAAACTTGATTTTATTGGACCTTATTTTTAATCATCTATATTAAAAATAATTTAGGACTATTACTTTTCTATATAGGTATATCTTAATTGTTTTATGAATATCTATTGTTTCGCTAGTATTTTCCCATTCAATGCGTTCGGTAACATCATTTAATTACTTTAAAGATTAGAAAAATCAATAGTGTTACTACCCTCATTAACGCTGAGTATGCCATGTTATTAGTATCTCATTAAAACTCAACGAAAATGACGGTGATTACCAAATGAGTTCTTTAAATGCAATTTGTAAAAAAAAACGTATGTAATCAATATAGTTTTCTATTATTGTCATTAAAAAGGTCCTTAGAAGGCTATTAACTAACTAAAATATATGAAAAGCGATCGGCAATTTCATTTTATTACGTAAAAGATTTAATAAATCACATGACATAACTCGAAATTTTAAAAATTTGGCGGCACCGAAAGGTCTATGAATTGTATGTCATCTTGATCACTGTATGAGGTACAATAACTCATGTGAGTACCAGCCCTTCAGTTCCTTTCAGTTCGAAAATAATCAACTTTAAGTGTTTTCTCCCATACAAAAAAACACAGAACATTTTTTTTTTCACGCGTGGAGCTGCGCATACCCTCCATACTTTAATATTATATAAAGAGAGTTATTCCAGAGACATTCTCTTTTTTTTTTATCCCTGACATTTGGTTTCTATGAGTATGGAGCTCGATTTTCAGACCACTGTGCGGTGGGCGGTTGGGGAGAGGAGACGCACATTCCACGGACGATAGAGCGAACGAGTTAGTACATTGTTATACATAGTCGGCAATCCTTCTTTTACCCAAACATACCGAAAATAAATTACTTCCATAACACATTATAATTTACTTACATTTTAGCTTATTTACATAGATAAATACATGTATTGTGTTCATATCACAGTTGCATCATTTGGCTATAATTACACTAATCTCACATAAATTATATCTAACTACATAAGCTGGCAAGATGTTGATCTAAAGATAACAGTGTGCGTCATGCGAGGCAGCGAGCTGAGCAGGAGCTTACGTTCGAGTCACCAAAAGAGAATACCGAACGAGACTACCGAACTTCTTTAGGTACTTTGAGCAGCAAACTCCTGGTTGGCTGTCAAGCTATCATCATAAAAAAACCGTCAACGTCTAGTGATGGGGGTTAGTTATACGTACAGATCTCTTATAGACCGCTACCTGAATGTGTATACAGAGTCAAGTTTAAATGGTGAAACTACACAGACTTGTCGAATATCGACATTCAATTTTACGGTTTTCCGATGAGTTTTTTTTTAAATACAAATGTCCCTACAAACAAATTCATATTTGCAACGCGTCTTGCACTGTGACATTACTGAGTTTCGGATTTTTTCTTAGATTGTTGTACCTTAAAGGGCTTTTGTTATTAATACTATTAATGAATAAATGTATGCTGGAGCATTTCAATTCTGGGGCAAGTCAGATAGGGGGCAAATAGAGCCATTGATTGCCAGTCTATTTAGTTTTTAAAAAATATAATATTTTTTACAATTTAGGATACCAAAATAGTTTTACCCGCAAATTTACAATTTATTCTGTTGTTACCTACTTACTACTAAAATTACTACTTATGCATATGACAGAAATACTTTTAAGATTCTAGCTAGGCTAGGTAATAATTACACACTCTGGTATTTTAATCTAAATATTTTTTAGAATTAATTAAGATTTGTGTCGATGTAACCTCGAGTTTAATCTTATTAACATCTATTTACCCAATAAACTACTAGGCAGGCTACATAATTAATTATCTACAATATAGTTTAAGAATAAGATGTTTTACCAAGCTTTGTTTACTGAACCGACGAAGCTGCTTTCAGCTGCGTTAATGTTTAGCTGGCTACAAATAACATATGGCAATATAATTTAGGGAGCCCACGTTCGCACGGCCGTAAAATTATTGCGGCAGGATTTCATCGCACACCAGATTTTCAGCGAACTGCTTAGCGCCGAGAGATGAAAATCCAACAGTGTGTTTTTTCGACGCGCCTAGATGCACTCTGTCAGATTTTCATCGCTCAGCTCAACACCGAGAGTTAAAAATCCACTGCGCGATAAGATCCCGCCGCGATATTTTTCAGCCCGTACGAACGTCAGATTATTGTACGTGAGAAGTTAAAAGAAGCCCAGTAAATATTCGGTCAGTTTGCCACTTGAGTGCAGTGTTTCACCCTCCGTTCCCTGTTTTGCGCGGCTCATCGAAATTAAGATTAATTTATACTACGCAAAACATTAATATCTAAAAAACCACTACTAATGTAAGTTTTGAAGAAATGACTATGGAGCTAACAACGTATATAACATTCTCATGAACATGTCTTTCAACACTTTACATCCAGGCACTGGCTCTTAAATTGTCAACGATGGTGGCGCGTCGTCTGTGACACACGCGGATGCATGGCTCGAAGGCCAGTCGGCGCCAAGGTCACGAGTCGTGGAGCAGGCGCTGGTAGTGCGGGAACACCTCGTACGGCGGCACGTGCAACCCAAACTCTAACGCCACAAGGACGGCGAATTCGAATCGCATTAAATCTTTTCTGTTCACTCTAAATGTGGTTTCAATGCGCTGAAAGAATAAAAAAATCTATCTTAGTATATGCGGTCATTATAAATACTACGTGAAAGACGTTGCCTTACTTCTAAGAGCGCCTTCAATGCTTCTCCTTTCACATCATTGAGTTTGGCAGAGAGCATTAAACAAGCGCCGGCACACAACTTCCTATTATCTTTGTTGATCAGATTTGCCAGAATCAATTTCTCAAAGTAGACATAGGCCTGTGCTACTGACAGCAAATCCACTCCCCCGCTGTCATGTTTGGCAATCTTCCGCATTTCTTTCTTGATGCTGCAAAATTAAGATTTAGTTAAAATCCAAACATCTTGAATCAAATATTAGTGTTAAAATATTACCTTCTTAATTTGCTGAGGGTTAACTTGATATGTGGGAACTTCTCCCTAAACTTGTCATTTAGTTCTTTTTTGAGATCTTGCGGTCGGACATAGTCAATAATTGACGTCATGTAGGATGTGAATGTTAGAAGTGTTCTGTGTTTTCCAGCAATCAGTTCCGGATCGTCTAATACATTGGGACAGTATTGAACCTGTAAGAAAATAAATATTCAATATTAATATCGTGACTCAGTAATCTAACCCACAAGCTTGGCACTAGAGCTTGCTACTGAGGATAATATACAATATTTTGAAAAAGATTGTCAAAAATGTTTTGTACAAAATCTAATGGATATGATACATACATATTTTTGAGAGAGTAATGATCCTTCATCCCAGTCGAATGTTTTCATATCAACTGTGGAGTGTGGTGGTGATGAAGGTATTGCTGTCCTCTGCGATGATTCATAAGAGAAACACCTACAAAGATAACAACTGTCTTTATTCTGCTAAACATATTTTATACTATGTGTGCAGGCTGTTATTACTTTGATGTTAGAACCAATTAAATCAGCATGCATTAAAAGAGAGTCAGTAAGAAGAGGATTGGTAACATGCTCTAAAGTTCTAAATACTAGATCTTCCATAATGTCTATAATATCGTTTTAAACCCCTCCATTTCATTCTATGTTCTCAATGAAAATCATGCACACTTTATAAAGTTATATTATGTTCCAGCAGTGACTTCCAGATCACTTAAAAGCCAGCTTATTACATGGACACGGTATTAGTGGGTGAGGTGAGTTTTACATACATAGTATTTGTAGCCTGGATTTACATAATATTAGGTATCAAGACAGTAATAAATGTAATGAAGTTTTTCATTAGAAACCAATTACTCCCAAATATCAAGCTTAAAAGTATTCACTGCACAACACCTTAAGTAACCTAGTAATATGATTCTGATTACTGATTGAAACTAAACTCCATATTTTTTAGTAGGGATATTGTAGCATTAGCCAAATCTAAGTGTTGCATAGCAGATTTTAATCTGTTCAGTGTTTACCATTTTTTATCCTTGTGCCTCGTCAATAACTTAGTCCTGAAAGTCAAATTTGTTAGTGATGAAATGATTGTGAAGACTGCATGAGTTCAAAATGCATTTAATAATAATGCATGTAAGTACGAGTTGGTAATAAATAAGTAGATTAATGATGGAAATATGTGTGAACATGTGGGTAATGTATGTCATGTTTAACTGATAATTATGTAAGATATGGATGAGTGCATTGCAATTATATTTGTCAAGGTTTTAAGTTAATTTTAATCTAATATTTAATAATGGCATATTCGTAACTTTAATTACAGAACAGTGAACATTGTCTTTGTAAGTCTAGTGTATGATTGAGTTAGCAACATTCAAATGTCTTGTCCTCATAACTGCACAATATTATTTTATAGTAATATACATACTCTACCCATACTCACTAGGAATATACAGTAGATCTAAATATGTGTGTCCTATCTAGAGTAGACAGGACACACATATTTTTGTAATGATAATAGTATTATTGAAGAAAGAAAAACATTCAATAACATGCACAGTATGGATCATGTAGAGATCAATCAGATCTTTGATAATTGACTAATTAAATAAATCAAATATTATGACTTCAGCAAAAAAGTGGCTGGATATTTAATGATGGGTCTAACCTGTATATAAATGCTACCATTTGTATCATGTTTCTAACTCCTATTTTTTAATAAAAAATATTCACACAAACCAAATTTTACAAACACAAAACAGAAAAAAAAAATATCTACCTTGCTATGACATGTGGATGGCGATTAACAAGCTTCCAATTAGCCTTTTCAGTAATTTCCCCTTCATACATTTTTTTGTACTGTTCCCTTGTACAAACTTTGGAGGGCACTAATAATTTTGAATATGATATTTCTTGTCCATTTTCTTCTTTCTCTAGGCCAAGAAGGTCAAAGGGATCCATACCATTATCAGTGATGGCAGAAAGGGGTCTTGGCCCAGATGTATTCCTCCTTCTCACACCATCTTTTCGTAGATCAGACCTAAAGTAAATATTATGGCTTTTAACATAATTTTACCAAGGTAATATAAGTATGAGCAACAACAAAAATGTTATAACATTTAATAAATTACCGTGCATTGCGAATAGTCTTAGAGTATGGAATGGTGCTAAATATTACACAAGGAGCACCCTGTCCTGGCACTATTGCAAGTCTTTCATCCCTGAACGATACTCCTTTATTTGGACGTATCATGCGCACTTCTTTTGTTAACGCATGATGTTCTGGGATGCATGTATTACTTGTTCTGAATTTGCCTGTAAAAGTAATCACATTTACAGTTAATACAGTGAACAATTCATGTTAATTGAATTTCAAGCCCATAATAATAATGGTTTTATATAGTATCTGAATCTGATACTAAACAATTTATTATTTACCAAAATTAAGGCTTTCTGAACTGCTTTTCTCATCTGCATTAGCACCAGTTAGGGTAACAAGATGATTTTTTCTAGATCTAGATGAGCCATGCTTATCTTTAAAAGATTCTGTATTTCCAGAAGAGCACCTATAAAATAAGTATTACAATTAAAAAAGTCACAGGTTTCAGCTGGAGAAAACTTAGCAAAATAAATGGCAGTATAATACCATATAAACACTTCAGAGCTAATAGTACAACATTAACATCAGCAAACATACAGAGATTAGTATCAATTGGATATGAAATGTGAGCACTTGCTAGAAAAGAGTTGTTTATTTTCAATTTCATGAAAAGCTTTTCAAAAACACTGGCCCACCTGACATTGAAAACCAAGAGCACTGAGAACTCATTATCCTCCCTAAGTTGAGGGGAATAATGGGTTTTGTATGCTTTTTTAAGTAAACACATAGCTGTTAAAAAAAAAATGTAGTACAACCAACTGATATTATTTTATATTTCTAAAACATGCTAATAAGTGGATAAACATGATGCATATGAATAATTATAATATTATAAATAATGTTGATAAAAGTACCTTTCTCTGATGAAAGATGTATTAACAACTTTCACAGGTGTAATAATGGTGTTTGTGTGTTCTGAGTCAGAACTTAAGGAATGATTATCAACACCGATACGATGCACTGGACTCGAATTGAGTGCCTTATTTTTATTCCGAACACTATTTCGTAGAGTCGTTTCTTTATCCTTGAGAACATCAACCGCTTTGGATCCCGAATCAGTTTTGTCTTTTGTCGGTGTTTTTTCCACTATCTGAACTAAATCAGGGTCTCTTAACTTGCCATCTAATGATATATTTGTTAAAAATGTTACCGCAGCAAGACGTCTTCGAGCTTTTTCATATTTATTGCGATTGCTAGAAAACATCGTAGCCAAAATGATTTATGCTCTACTGAATGAAACCTGAACACACTCGAATCCTTCAATAATGAAGCACCCAAAATAAAAATAAACCACCGCACGGTTCCAGACTTCGAAAAAGTAACACTATTTATCAAATAGACTGACGCATTTTCCTGAAGATCAATTATCTAATTTTAATATTCCACCTGTTCCACGAATTATTTCATTGCTTTTGACAAGACAGTAGACAGGCCGCATTCCAAGTTAGACCATAATCGCTGACAGCGCTCACACACAATCAAAGAGTAAAGTAGTTTATAGAGCACACAATACTCACGTCGATAATTTGCGTACCGATTTAGATATCACGATAATGACAGCTGAGAGTTGTCAACATTTCGCTCACAGTGATATTTCTAAAAAGGGCATGGTCGGGGTTCCACTGTACTTTAGCGCCTACTCGTGCGAAGCTTCACAATTTTATAGCGTATACATGTCTTTAAGTTAAACACTTTCGTAAAATATTACACCCCGGAGACGCCTAGTTTTTGAGAAAAAAAATCCTAAAGTTTCAGAAAATTCAACTTATTTACATGGTAAAATCGACATTTTACCACAGTTAATCTAAGAATTTCACTTTCAAGTTGTTCCGTTTTACGTTGAGACATGGCAACAGCGGATTTTAATGGTTTTGTGTAAAAGAATTGTTACTTTTTAACATTAATTCAATTTTAAATATCTGCTACTGCCATGAACTCAATTATGAAGCAATAAATATAATTCATTATTAACATAATTAAAGTTTTATTTGTACTCTCAAAAGATCATGGGTAACGAAAAATAATCGAATGTAAGTGACTTTAACGTTTGACAGTTGTCATTCGTCGTACTCACACTTCACAGTCGAGCGATTGATTGACACTCTCATTTTATATATATTAGTCTATGTTATATATATTAGTCTATGATTGACACAACAGCATGTCGTCCCCGAAGCACCGGCTTCGTGTTTTGCTGCTTCATCTCCCGATCCCAAACTCATTAGTGTTAAGTGTTGGACTCTAGAGAGCCGCTTGTGCCAGTTGAACCACGGATCGAGGCTTCGAGTGTTGTGCAGGTGTCGGGACAACTTTGGATGCAAGAGCGAGCGAAGCGAGCTCGGGATTTTTTTTTAAACCACCCAGAAGAAGGAGCCCCGCGAAGCGGGGCTCCGTCAACTACGCCTACATAAATTGAAAACTTTGAACTTTCGACTGCCACGAGATCTTCCCCACCCGTAATATTCCAACGAAATAAAAAAAAAGAAAAATCTCGGCACCTATGGTTTTCCTGACTTTGGGGTTTTCAAATGAATACTAAAAAGGGTATATTCTACCCAAAAAAAAAAACCTACTATAAAAAAGCGATCGGCGATAAAGTACAGTGGTTCCATGGTCGGCGTTATCGCAAGAATGCGCATGTCATGACGTCATCTATGGCGATTCATGGAACATCTTTATCGCGCTCACGCTAATTCGGAACGGTTGTAAGTGCCCGCTCAAATCGGTTACATCCCAATTCGGAAAGCAGCCTTAGACAGTCAGACAGTGACAGCAGAATCATAGGCTGCATTCCGAATTGGGATGAAATCGATTTGAGCGGGCTTACGTCCGTACCGAATTAGCGTGAGCGCGAAAACTATGTCATAGATAACGTCATGACCTGCGCCATCTTGCGATAACGCCGACCATGCCCTTTAATAATATCACTGTGAGCGAATCGTTGACAGCTCTCAGCTGTCATAATCATGATATCTAAATCGGAATGCTTTTCGATGTGAGCGCTGTCAGCGATTATAGTCTATTCGGAATGCGGCCATAATGTACTCTGTGGTAACCCTAGATAGTGACATTTGAAAACGTAGGCATTCTCTCTGCGCATTCCGAGTTAGACCATAATCGTTGACAGCGCTCACAGCGATAATTAGCGTTCCGACTTAGATATCACGATTATGACAGCTGAAAATTCGCTCACAGTGGTATGAGTGGTATTTCTATAGGGCTTGGTCGGCGTTATCGCAAGATGGCGCATGTCATGACGTCATCTATGACGATGCACGGGGTTATCGCGCTCACGCTAACTCGGAACGTTTGTAAGTGCGCTCAAATCGATTACATCCAATTCGGAAAGCAGCCTTGAAAATAATATTAAAAAATGGCAACTAGGCATACAAAGGTGACAAATTGGTTCGAATACGTTCCTGAACGAAGTTCGACTGTCAAACCAAAAGTTTTGACATTTACCTTTGAAGCTAGGTGGAGTGAATAAAATAACTTTTTACAATCTTATACAACTGATTAAATATTGTTTCAATGGAACCTAATATACCTGGATCGTCAACATCTTCTAGGGCCACTAGATTTATGATGGAAGGGGTTGGGGCTCGTGTAATTCGGGGTCCAGATTGGAAATGGGGCAAACAGGTAGAAATAACACTGTTTATTTTTGTTAAAACACAATTTTCTTTAAACGTTTCCAGAAATTCGAAACAAAATTGGTTTTGTTGGAAACATAGAAGATGTTCATTTCGTCTTGACAAAGAAATATCGTCTTAAGCTATTGCTTTCTGTCTCTCTTTCATTGATATTTTACAGCATAGATAGTTGCATCTTCAGGTGTCATACCTTTTATTAATATAATATAATTTATTTAATTTAATTTACATAAATAAAAGACGACACTATTACAATTTTGTTGGTTTGTAAATAATGGCATAATTATTCTAATAAGAATCAATAACAAATGAATGTAAACAAAAGTTGTATCAACATAAATATTGCCAGTTTTTTTTTCTATAATACTTCTAAGCATCTGTTGACTGAATCAAGCTATTTATGAATGCAAGTTATTGTACATAACACTTTATGACTATTATTGTTTGTAGGATGGTGGGGAGGGTCATGTTGGTACCGTGAGGAACTTTGAATCTCCCGAGGAGGTGGTTGTTGTTTGGGATAATGGGACAGCTGCTAATTACAGATGCTCTGGAGCTTATGACTTGCGAATACTTGATAGTGCCCCTACTGGTATCAAGCATGAAGGCACTATGTGTGACACTTGTAGACAGCAACCTATATTCGGTAAGTATACTATGCTTTTATTACAACAGACAAGTCATTTATGTTGAAATTTTTGCTTTGCTGTTCAGATTTATCTGATGCTTTAGTCATAAACGGGAATAGACAATGGCAACAATATTATAAAATAACCTAATATTATATTTTGTATATATTTGAATTCATAAAAAATATTGCAAACTTTCCAGGCATTCGTTGGAAATGTGCTGAGTGCAGTAACTATGATCTGTGTTCAGTTTGCTATCATGGTGACAAACACAATCTCAGACACAGATTCTACCGCATAAGTGCACCGGGGTCCCAGAGGTGTCTTGTTGAACCTCGACGCAAGAGCAAAAAACAAGCTGTTAGAGGCATTTTTCCAGGAGCAAGAGTTGTGAGAGGGGTATGTTATTTTATATTGTCTTACAATTTTTATAAATGAAACTTTTATTTAGTTATCTTAAAAAGCGCTAATAAAACATCATTGGTAACTGGGGTTACAGAGGGGTTGAGATACTGAAAAGTGCACCTTTAAAATCATTTAAGTAGTAAAAGCAAACTGAATTAAACATCAAAAGTTATATGTATAAATGTATTTGTGAATGGATGACAACTTATAATATATTAATGGTACACTATACTATATTTTATAGGTTGACTGGCAATGGGAAGATCAGGACGGTGGAAATGGAAGAAGAGGAAAGGTCAATGAGGTACAAGACTGGTCTGCTGCAAGTCCTAGATCTGCTGCTTATATTGTATGGGACAATGGAGCTAAGAATCTCTACAGAGTTGGATTTGAGGGCATGGCAGACTTAAAGGTATTTCAATCCATTTTCCTTATTGTTGAAATAGACCAATGTAAAAAAAAAAGTATGAATTATTTATTTATTTATTTCAGTGCATCCTTTTAAAAATTTAACATAGTCCTATAAAACCAAGTCAATTTATTTGATAGAGTATTTAATGTATACTTTTCTTGGTAATATTGTACTACTACACATGAGAATGTAGTTCATAAATTATATGTTTGTTTAATAATACATAAAAACAACAACACAGTACATAGCTTATGGAAACATATATTATACTACCAAAACAAAATATATTAATACATTGACCAATAGAAAAAATGTTCGGTTTTTCAGGTTGTAAATGATGTGAAAGGTCAAAATGTGTACAAAGAACATTTACCTCTGTTGGGAGAGTTAGGCCCCGGGCGCACTGGGCCGCATGGCCTGCAAGTGGGTGATCAGGTGGGTGTATGTATATTAAGGACATTTTGTTAAGGAAACCATTTAAGTTGGAAACTGAACAAACATCTCGCTCATAAATCAAAATATCATAGGTAAAAAATTTTTTTTTTACAGATTTTTTATAGTCCATGCTTCTTTAGAAAAGGCAAAAATGTATGCTGTTGTACAATGTTATTTAAGTTCCTCAGCAAGCATCATTGAAAGAAGATACCAATGTAAATTGGTTGTTTACTACATTTGCTAAAGTAATTCTAATTTTCAATTCCTTCAAGGTTGCTAGTAACTTAAGAACTTATTGTTATTTTCAGGTGAATGTGGACCTGGACCTTGAAATAGTACAGTCATTGCAGCATGGTCATGGCGGCTGGACAGATGGCATGTTCGAGTGCCTCGGCACCACTGGCACGGTGGTCGGCATTGACGAGGACCACGATATCGTGGTCACGTACCCCAGTGGAAACAGATGGACGTTCAACCCAGCTGTGCTGACCAAGGTATGAAAGTTATAAAAATATTGTGATGATCACAATATTTTTATTTACTACAGTTTGTAATTTGATGTTCGGATTTTTGTGGAGATTAATTTATTTGCATAACATAATCAGCCTATAATGTTTCCACTGCTGGGACACACTCAGGCCCGGAGCTGATTGGTAGATATGTCCCACGTCTTCGAATTTTTGTTCTAGGACATGCCGGTTTCCTCACTATGTTTTCCTTCACCGTTTTGAGAGCAGTGGTGATGAAATAATTTACACAAATTAAAGCGCCTGTCTGGGTTCGATTCATTTGACCATTTGTATAGCTTGTTAAGTGCTTTGTATAGCCATTTGTATAGCTTGTGGTGATCTTGTTGGTAATTATTAATGGAAAATCAACAAGATCACTGCACTTGGTCACCATCGTTAACAGTCCAACTGCATAGACTTCACCCACTGCTGCACTGGCCATAGGGTTCTCTTTGTTTTTTTTACGACCATTTCAGTACCTACTCCTGTTTAAGTTTTTAGTTTTTCTATAAGCTGGCTTTATCTTTTCTTAGTTATTTTATTACTAGTATCTCTTATTCGTTCGCGTGAAAGTATCCCCGGCCTGGCTCCTAAGGGTCGTAGCGGTCTGTTAAATGGCCTTATGTCAAATAACATTCCTCAAGAATTGGCGTAAAAAAAAAAACAAATCCGTTGGTATTTCCAGAGATTAGCAAGTTCAAGCAACCAAACACTAATTCTTTATCCCTAGTATTAGTAGTAGGTAGGTAGATAGATAAGAAAGTCTGAAAAGAATACTTGGGTACTACATATTTACCTACCCTTATGTAATCGACTCCTGTTGTGCATGACCCTTTGCAAAACATTTTCGGCTGCACGTTGAAATCATTTGACCAAGCATTTGGCCAATGAATTAAGGTTGCCCGTTTTTGTTTAACGTTAAATGTTTTAGTTTGACCAATGATGAAGAATGTCTCTTAGGAGGGATGACCCTTTTTTACGGTAATTGTTTTTGTTTCATTTAAGAATATAAGATGTTTCTAAGGGTCAGCCACTGGCCCGTGAACACGAAAATCGCCCTAATGGGGGTCATGCAGAAAAGGAGTCGATAGTACTTACCTACATATAATCGAGAACATCTTTCTTCATAGTCGGTTAAGTTAAGACCCTCTACTTTTAGAAAATATCCGATCCATATTTCCATAATTTAAATCAGATACGGTAGGTACCATACTCAAGTTACAAAATAACATGTCCCTTATTAATTTTAGGTTGCTATTTCTAGGATAGGGAGTAAGTAATCAATAAAACCATTTATATTTTTTTGTGTTTTTATTTTATAATCTATCTTTATTATGGCACTGGAAAAGGCTAAACAGTAAAAAAGTAATTATAATTGAACTTGAAATAAAAAATTTGTGACAATCATTGAAACAATTTTTACAAAAGGTCACTTCACAAACAGAACATTTGGTTACTACTTGGGAAGCTTTTCGTAATTTTCCGTCGATGGTTTTTCCTTGTCGCCCCTATTTCTTGTAACATTCAGAGCAACGACCTTTCTTTTTAACTCCATCCTTCATATTTGGGACCAGGTAATGTTTACCACTGACCGAGCTAGGTGTAGCAGTCACTGATGTGTGACTGGATCTTTCAAGCATACCTGTAATGACTTGTTCGCGAAACTCTGTGATTGTTAGTTTCTTTTTATGGGTATATTGGTTATACAAGAAATGGGCGTTCACCAAGCTGGTGCCCCATATAATTTCAAACATCAGTTTCCGATACCATTTGGTGCATCTACGTAAAGCTGACCCATAAGTCGCCATCTGGTCACTCACATCTATTGATGATTTGCCTAGATTATAATCTTCAATACATGCAGGTTTTCTTATGCTTTCACCCCTTCTGTTTCTTTTGGTGACCGTTTTTAGACCAGATTGCTTTGTGGAAAGTATAAGCACATCTCGCTTGTCACGCCATTTCAAAGCTACGATTCCTTCACTTGATTGTTGAGCTGCTATTTCGCCTCTTTTTAGTTTCGTGTTGGTAACTTCCTTAGGCAAATATTTTCTGTTACTTCTCAATGTCCCTACTAAATGTGTCTTTCTTTTACGCATTCGCAGTGCAAGTGGAACACTTGTGTAATAGTTGTCTGTGTACATGGTCCTACCCTCGTTGAAAAGACCGTCTGCCAAAGATAGTACTACCTTTTCTGAGACTTCTGTGTCAGGTTCCTTAGATTTATCACAATAAACAATCAGATTCCACGTATATCCTTTCTCAGTACACAATTTGAACACTTTTATTCCATATTTGGCTCTTTTGTTTGGAATATATTGGCGGAAAATAAGTCTGCCGCGCCAAGCGACTAACGACTCATCGACACAAATTTTTTCCCCTGGTGTGTAGACATTTTGATAGTTTTTTATAAACATGTTGAGTACGTCTTTTATTTTACACAGTCTGTCATCAATATCAGCAGTTTGGGTGTTGGCAAAATGAACAAATTTCAGAATCAGCTCGAATCTATTCCGAGGCATAACAGTACGAGCTAGGGGTACACCATAGAGTTTGTGGTTTCTCCAGTAATCTTTGATGCTTGGTAATTTCACCAAACCCATCCATCCAACAAGAGCCAAAAATTTCAACATGTCGTCTCTGGTTACTGGAGTCCATAGATGGTTTCTTGATCCAGCAGAAGAATCAGAAGATAAGAGACACTGTGTTGCGTATAAGTTGGTTTGTTCTGTGATATAGTCCAGAATATTTGGGGTCAAAAACAAGTCATAGTAGTCTATTGGATTCGCATTGGCTAAAATTCCGACATAAATATCCTTCATACCGGAACTTGGTGCAGTATAATCTATGGCAGGAGGATCATCATGACTTGGCATTTCCCATTGTATATTGGACAATTTTTCTTTCACCCACTCTTGTTCCAAAATTTGAGCATCAGTAGTACCAGAAGTACTAGGCACGTTTGGTGGCTGCAGTTCTAAATCGACTGGAGCTGTCCGTAATGATCTACGCCGTTCTATTTCAGGCAATGGAGGTATATCACTATCCGAAAACGTTGACAAACGCCTTGAAAACCTAGGGGGGTTCCAAATCTGACTGTCATTGTCGTCACTTGTACTTGTGTCACTAAAGTCCTCGTCAGGCATAAAATTGGGGTCCTGAACGGAATCATCACTTGAATACTCCATAGTCAATCACTTATTTGAACTTTTCAACACATACACTGTAACAATAGATAAAAAATATAAGAAAAAACATGAATCAGAATTCATGTCGTTTCTTATATTTTCTTCCAAAACGCGTTCTTGAGTCCTGAAACAAAAAAAAAATACGTTTACGTGATTTTTACCTGTGTATCTTTTCGGATACACATGGCCTGGGAGGTATGAATTTCAAATGAACTATTTCACAGGCCACGTGTATCCAAATGTCACACGGATGAAAATCCAGGAAAAACAAGGGAAAAAGGGGGGAGGTGAAAAACAAAATATGATTATTATGTAGTTTTAAACACGTCCGAAGAAATAAAAAAATTAGTATTTTTTTAAAAAACGGCCGCTTGGGGTCTGGCGCTGAGGGTGTTAAGAAAGTTTGGGCAAAACATGAAGGTCCGTATCATTTTAATGTTAGAGTACATACAACCCGGGAGTAGCAGACTTGTAGGCTACCGACATGTTTGTTATTTCATTGAAAGTATTGCTTCCTAAGTACTTTATGATGTTATTTACTTATACACCCTACCCATGTACTTACATGACTTATATTATCTTAACATTCCCACGAAACGACGCGTGCTTTACGTGTGGTAACCATGTGTATACACACGATGTGAATGTGTGCGTGAAGACGTCAGCATATAACACGCACACTGACACACACCTACATTTCCGACTTCGCCATTGTCTCGGACGGTACCGAGAGCTCCTGCCGCTTACACACGCATCACATGTGCATGGGTGCCTGCCACTGGTTATCCCTTCTGGGAATAAAGGCGAGATACTATTATAATAATATTATCTCGCCTCATGATACACAAGTATGACGCATAGTCAAACAAGGAAGGATGTCATAATATATGAATCGCATCATAGCTGTAGCATATTGCTTGAGGTAATATTGACAATTATAATAATTGACTTTCAATTTACTTAATATTAAAGTTATAACTGATGTTAATGTTTAGTTGGTTGTAAAAAGGTTGGTAATCTTATAGTATCTCGAATAGTTTTTCGTAGTCAGGACTTGACCGGGCTGTCACTATATGCCAATGTGTTCCATTAATAATTCGTCTGAATCACCCACGTTCATAGGAATGACGCAGGTTTTGTTTTTAAATAAAACGGCGTCTGTGAGCCGTAAGGCCTGAATTCCTCTGACGCTGATTTTGGGCACGAATTTATATAGTTGTAAACATAATTAAACTTTATGCAACGAATATATACAGTCAAAGTCAAAATCGATTCAACGGACTGTAAAAAAGGTTTATTTATATGTCTAATCTTATTTCAAATTGAGTGTAAGTGAATGCCTAAATAAAAGAGCTCCGTTGGTTTTGCCTTAGGCATTCGCAACCACTCAATCCATGGTGGTGGTAAGGTAAAGCATTTTGTGACAAGAAAAAATAAAAAAAAAGATTACATATTAAAAACAACAGTACAATGAACAAAAGAGAAACGATGATTGCTGCAAAAGCTTTCTTCAGATACAAACGCTGCAATGTTGAACCTGCAAAAAACCAAAATACTGAAATTCTAATCTTTTTGAAAATAATGAACAGTAGAGTCAGAATCATTCAGGTCTAAGAAAGGTCAGAGTATACTGACATATGTATGTTTTCATCGCAGGTTTGCAGCGGCAACCTGAGCGCGTCCGCGTCTACGTCGGGCGCGAGTGGCGGCGGGTTCGCGGTCGGTGACCTGGTGCAGGTGTGCGCCGACCAGGAGCGCGTCAAGACACTGCAGCGCGGCCACGGCGAGTGGGCGGAGGCCATGGCGCCCGTGAGTACTTTTTATTTAAACTTTATATACCTACAAGCCGTGTGCCCAATGGGATTTCCTAACGACAAAAATGACACACTTCCATAAAGTCAAAGTGAAAGTCGAAGCATTTATTTCAAATAGGCCCATAAAAAGGCACTTTTGAACGTCAACATTTACATTAAAAATAGAACTGATTCTAGGCGCCACTTCCAAAAGGTAGTTTCGTATGGAGAAGAAGGGGCAAAAAACTCCACCGTTACTCTTTTAAAATGTTTTACAATATTTTGTATACATTAATTACATACATACATACATAAACTCACGCCTTCTTCCCATGGGGGTAGGCAGAAACCACAGAACGCCACCTGCTACGTTCCTTACATACTCCTTTTGCCTCGTTTACGTTCATACATCTGGTCATACACGAGCGCCGGTTGAGAGTACTTCGCACCTGACCTTTCTGAAGAACATCACCAATAAGGTCACTATATGTCTTCCTAGGGCGTCCCCTCCCGGCGTTTCCACTCACATCTGCCTTGTAAATACCTTTTGTTAGTCTCCTTTCATTCATCCGCTCAATATGACCAAACCATCTAAGCACACTCTTTTCAATTTTTGTCACTACATCTTCTTTTAAACCACATCGTTGCCTTATCACATCATTCCTCAGCCTATCATTCAAAGTCACACTACACATGCTCCGCAAGGAACGCATTTCCACAGCATTTATTCTGCTTTCATGCTTCTTTTGCCACACCCAACATTCACTTCCATACATAAGCGTAGGCACCAGCACACTGTTGTGAACAGCCAGTCGTGCCTTCTTGGGCATCAACTGGTTGGTCACAATTGCATGTGTAGCACCATTCACTTTATTTCCCGCATTCACTCTCCTTTCGACATCTCCATCAATCTTTCCATCCCTTGTAAACAGACTCCCCAAATATACGAACTCACTTACTTGCTCCACACTCTTACCATTTATTTTCACATCACACACCGATACATCCTCTTCTCTTTCAAACACCATGACTTTCGTCTTATTCACATTTATATTCATTCCTTTCCTCTTATATGCTTCATCCATCACAGTCACCATGTCTTGCAACTGTTCTGCTGACGATGCAAGTAGCACTTGATCGTCTGCATAGAGCAGGCACTTAACAGGCAACTCATTCATCGTCAATCCACATTCACCCTCTTTCAAATCCTTCAGACAGTTATCAATGTACAGGTTGAACAGCCACGGTGACGCTACACAACCCTGTCTTACACCCCTCGAGATGGAGAACCAGTTCGTGTATGCCCCATTTATCCTAACACAAGCACTGGAATCCTTGTATAAGGATTTCAGTGCACGTACCAAGCGCCAGTCCACCCCGTACAAGGATAGTGTCGACCACAGTTCTTCCCTCCACACACTGTCATAGGCCTTCTCCAAGTCCACGAAAGCACAGTAGACTTTCTTATGCTTTGCCAGATGTTTTTCGGCTATGCATCTTAAGGAGAAGATTTGGTCCATACAGCCCATTCCCTCTCTAAATCCTGCCTGCGCATCCCATATTTTCTCATCTGTCACTCTTATCACTCTATTTATCAAAACCTTCGCATACAGTTTGCCGACAACGCTCAAAAGACTAATGCCACGGTAGTTTTTACACTCCTGCTGAGAGCCTTTTCCCTTATATAGTGGTACGATTACAGCCTTACACCAATCATCCGGTACACGGCCATATCTCCAACACATATTAAAGATTAGGTACAGCAGGCTTGCCACCACCCCGTCACCGCCCTTAAGCATTTCAGCAGACACTCTGTCGTACCCTGCAGCTTTGCCGACTTTCATCACTTTCAGCGCTCTTACAATCTCATCTATTTCTATATCATTCTCTTCATCTATTTCTGAGCTTGGGTCTTCAAAACTGGCGTCTGCCCAGTTACCCACTCCTTGCACACTATCCTGACAACTAAACAAACTTTCAAAGTATCCCTTCCAGCGTTCCAAGACCTTACTTTCTTCGCTCAGTATACATCCATCTTCTGCTCTTATAACATTCATACTCGATATTCCTGTCACTCCGCGAGCCAATCTTACCTGTTTCCAGAACAGCTTAACATTGGCTCTGAAGTTATCAGAGAACTTCCTGTTATACTTTTCTTCTTTTTCATCCTTTTTCATTTTTACCATCTCTTTCACTTTCGTTTTCATTTCGGAGTATTTCTTCTTCACTCTTTCCAAATCATCGGTCACATTTGTTGCCTGATTCATCCTATTTTGGGCCTTACAGGCTAACACATTAAGCCAGGCCTCTTTCTTCTTCCTCACAACCTCTTTTACTTCACCATCTACCCAAGAATCATTCGTTCTACTACCACACTTCCTCTGCGCCAGACCACATACTTTTGTGGCTACTTGCACCATACTATCTTTTGCTATCTCCCATACTTCTTCTAGACTGTAATCATTCGTATCATCAAATATCTTATCCGTCTTCACTTTTAATTCCCTCTTATATTCCTCCTTTACTTTCAAATCTTGCAGTGCTTCTACTTTTATTCTGTCTAGAGCAGTTACAGGAACTCGAACTCGGTGACGCCAATGCCTGAACAGACCATCCACCCGACACATAACCAGATAATGATCAGTCCCTACATTAACACCCCGATATGCTCTAGTATCTGTGACTTTACTCTTCAATCTTTCATCCACAATCACAAAGTCAATCATGCTTCTACTGTCTTGCTTTTCCCACGTGTACCTGTGAACCTTTCTATGATTAAACATAGTGTTCATAACTGACAAATTCTTCTCTACACATATCTCTAGTAAATTCATCCCGTTCTCATTCACTCTATCATCCCCAAATGCACCTAATACTTTTTCGTACCCATTCCTCTTCACACCAACCCAACCATTAAAGTCTCCAAGCATAACAATCTTCTCGTTTGACCTACATTCATTGACTAAATCCCTTATACTGCCCCAAAATTCGTCCCTCTCCGAAGGTGGGCTTCCCATATCGGGTGCATAAACGCATAAAATAAAGATCGGGCTTAGACCCACCTTTGTTCTTACCCATAGAATCCTGGGACTCACACAAACATAATCTTTCACACATTTCATCATCCGCTCGGAGAGGACAACCCCCACACCCTGACAGGCTCTATGTGTCTCTTGAACACCGGACCAGATAGCGGTCAGAGAACCGTGTTTGGATATGTCCACTCCCTTTCTTTTCGTCTTATTCACACATAGCACATCTATCCTTTTATCATTGACCATCTCACACACCTCATCCAACTTATCTTTTATACCTCCCTGTACATTCAGCGTAGCTAAGCGACATTCCGCCGCTCGCTTTTCGCCCCGCGGAAACAACTGACGTGGTGTGTGGCGAGCATCACCGCCGCCTCCGAGTTGATTATTAGTATTTGAATAACTCATTCAGTTCCCACGAAAAGCAGAGGAAAAAATCTGTCAACACCCTACAGAGCCTCGCATGTAGAGGTAAGGCTTGTTAGTGCCTGGGGGCGCCCGATCCCAGACAACAGGCACGCTTGCAACTAGGCTCCCCCCTAGCCACGCAGCTCTCGGCACGGCAACCTTAGCTTGGGTGTGTGTTGTTCTTACCACACAGAAGAAAAACAATAAAATCCTCCAGCAAATCCCTTAGTCGCCCTTTTACGACACCCACGGGGTGAGATGGGTTGGTCCTATTCTACTACCCGGAAACCACATGGGGATATTTTTTTTATATGTGAAGACGATGCACCAAGAATAAAAATACTATACCACAATTGGTAAAAATAATTAAAAATAAAGCAAAGGCAGATAAATTAATCACTTGATAGGTACATTGTGCTCACATATTTACAAACATTTTAAAAATATATGATTTTCCTAAAATATTAACTAGGAATAAGCCAGTGTTTGAAAAGAGAAAAGTAAAAATAACAAATTATACAATATAATAAGCAATTAGTATGATTTTGTCTAGCCTCTAGATTGTCCTATGGAGCAGGACCAGCATGTTTCCAAGCATTCTTATCTAGGATATAATCCTCTAATTTGTAATATGCTTGTTTACAAAGAGTTTTATTTAACATGAGTTTTAAACTTTCTTTCATTTAATTGCAATATATCACAAGGTATTTTTTTGTAACATTTAACACTACCCCATAAAAGATGTATGTACTTTAGATAGTCTGAAATGTTACATAAATATTTTCATCCCCTAATGTGTTTTCGAAATCCCTTCTTTCGTTATACAGGGTATCCCGTAAGTCGACGTCAAGCCGGAATCGGGTGTAATGTTAAGTCAAAATAATTAACAGAAAAATATAAAAAAATATATCTCTATTATGTATTTTAAAACTTACGGCCATGTATATAAAAAAAAGAAAATCTACTGCCTGTAACGATCTTCTAACTCTTCGTCTTGTAACAGAATAAATGCTGTCTTATATTTATTCATTTCTCATAATTCACCATTGGATAGATCAGCTTTAAAACAGCTAGCCCCTGAGTCAGTAAGCAGATTATACCGATTGTAAAAATAAAAACGGGTTAGTTGACCGCATGAAATATGTTTTTCTCCACAGACACTCGGCAAAATTGGTCGTGTTCAACAAATATACCACGACAATGACCTCAAAGTGGAGGTGTGCAACACATCGTGGACTTACAATCCTAACGCTGTAACTAAAGTCGCGTCATCCGATGGAAGTATTCCTGGAAACTCGTCAGGTAACCTTTATTTGATTCTTTGTGACTAATACACATACATCGATTTAATAAAAAGGGGATTTTGCTATTTATGCTCTAAACAAGGCCTAATCTAAAACATGCTTTCGCATATCGCCGTACAGGATGGCAAAAATTTTTGTTTTTATTTTGGAGTTGCTCAAGCAAGAACATTAAACGGTTCGTTCGAGAGACACCGGTAATACAATAATTTTTCGCTCCGCCCAACACTCAGCTGCTTTCTTTTTGTGCCTTTAATTGGCATAATAAAGTTTTTTTTGTGTCAGCCCTTTGTAATAAATGGCTTATGAGCGAAGGTGAATTGCATAGAAAAAAGGGTGGGGCATGCGCCGACTGGACTCACAATGGGAACAAGGTTAATTTTAGCGACGACAAAGCATATTGATCTTGTTTTTAAGTAAAAAGACTGCCACTTAGAACGTGGTTCGAAATTGTGGGTAAGTGTTGGAGAAATGTTCTTCAGGCAGGAAAAAGGATTGTGCAGCAAATCAACTATTAACTAAAATCTTTCTATGCTAATCTTTTTATTCAAATCACGACTGTCTGTCCGCCAATCTGTTCAACAATACATTTCCCTGACTGTAAATAAAAGCAGTACATAACAGGCAACTCAGTACCCGCACCACACCTTAGTTGACCCGCTTTCTATGAGTGTCTATGTGATAGATATAACAAATCGGCTTCTAGTGTCTTAAAACGTATAGTTATTGTAGGAGAACGTCTGTCGGCGCTTTTGAAGAAGTTGTTCGAATCTCACGTGACGGGTGACGCTAACGAGGAGCTGGTGAAGGCGGCCGCTAACGGAGACGCGACGCGCTGCGCCGAGATACTGGCCCGCACTGATGCGGCACATGTTGATGTGAACGGCTTCTACGGCGGACACACTGCCCTACAGGTATACTAGAATTGAAATCTTAAAACCGGAACTCCATTCAGTATCGACTTACCAAGACTGGCTGGATATATAATGAAATTCCAAGTCATTTAAAAACTTTAGATCTTAGATTGTTTAAAACATAACTACATAAATTGTTAAATACTAAATAAAATTACAACATAAAAGGATATACTGACGGGAAACATTTTGTAATTAAAACATTTAAGTGTGTATATAATGGAATACGTGGGAGTGGGACACTCAGAAAGTTTTGCGAAAATATATGTTCTTCTTTTCTTCTGTTCTTCCATTAGCCTCTGTACAAAGTTTCATGCGTCTGAACCAGTTTTCGAAACACTTTTTCGAGTACGCCGTGGAGACCTCGTTTAAAGTCTGCTCGAACGATGCAGTGCATCTTCTGGCGACGAAAATTACATCCCTTTGAGCAGGTTTTTATTTTCGGGAATAAAAAGAAGTCACACGGTGCTAGGTCAGGTCTGTAAGGAGGGTGACCCAGGAGTTAGACCGGCGTGCTGTCCAGGAAGTCCCTCGTTTTGAGCGCGGTGTGCGAAGGTGCGTTGTTGTGGTGGAGCAGTAGCCCGCGGAGCCGTTTGGTCGCTTATTGCTCACAACAGAGAAAACTTCTGCCAAGCATTTGGTAGTATACCATTCAGCATTGATGCTTCTTTGGTTCCGTGAAGGAATTAAACACCAAGTACATAGTCAAATTGAAAAGCTCGCGATCAAAATCTTCCCCTCGCTTCTAGATCGCTTCAGTTTGGTAGGCGTTGATTCGTTTTGAAACACCTAAACCGTCGACGTGCGCTTCGTTTCTGGATCGTATTGATAAATCCAAGACTCATCACTTGTAACGATGTCGTAAACACGCTGAGACGAACCTGCTTCAAATTTGTCTATCATATCACGGCACCATTCCACCCGGGCCTGCTTCTGATCATCGGTGAGGTTGTGCGGCACCCAGCATGAAACTATCCTTCTCACGCGAAAATGCACGTGTAGAATTTCGTGAAGGCTTCCCGATCCAACCTGCACTACCTATGTGCTGAATCTCATGATACGTAACTTGCCTAATGTCGTGGATTACATTTTTCACTGCTAGCACGTTTTCTTCCGTAACAGCCGTCAAAGGGCGACCACTTCTTCATCCCCCAAAGTTAGTCGAACGCGCTTGAATTCGTTATCAAAACGATACACGGTTGCCTTCACCCATGAATGCCATTTGAAGTCTATCGTAAGATTCGTCCGGTTTAATGCGACACTTGAAATCGTAAAAAATCATAGCGCGAAAAATTTCCCGGCGCAGTTTTTTTTTATGAGAGACGATAATTCAAATTAGCTCGCAAACTATGTGCAAAGAAATTTTGAAATTGGAACGTCTTTCATACAAAAAAACTTTTTTGCAGTACTTTCTGAGTGGCCTGGTACATGTTTAAAAAATAACACATGTTTTGTTTTTATTTTGCTTTTTATGCTCTCTAATGTATAATGTATTTAACAACTCTATATACCAGGTTTATGCAAATAAATATTAAATTTTTATTTCTATTGTGTTCAACAATATAAATTTCTCTCTGAGAGATAATTTCTGGCAAAGTCAGTGTGTTTCTGTGAGTTTCGTGAAGAATTAAGTCAAAAGTCAAAGTCAGAGCATTTATTTCAAATAGGCCAGAAAAGAAACTTGAACGTCAACATTAAAATATGGAGAGAGATAAAGGAATCAGAATATAGGCCATCATCCTCATCCGCATCCAGTACGACCTTTGATACGATCTTTGATTTGACAATTTATTATTTATTTATTTAAGGATTACCAACGAGAGATTACATTACAGTTATCTTCTACAAAATTATAGGTACATTATCCTGTAATGCACACTCAATTATCTACAGGTAACCACAGCTTACACAGAGTAATGTGCTCTAAATACATAACTAAATTAAGACACAACATTAATACATAAAAACAAACAAAAGATTAAAATTACATGAATAAAATACAGTTTAACCACAACTTGATTTTCAATAATATTACTTAGGTCAGAATTAATTAATGTTATAAATGTTTAAATAAAACAAGTTTAGAATTTAAGCATAAATTAACTGACTGCCTCGTTGGTCTAGTGGTCGCAATCGTTACTGCTGAGCTAGAGTTCTATTCGTTCCTGGGTTCGATTCCCGGGTCGGGCAACGTGTTATTGGGTTTTTCTATCTGGAATTTCTCAGTAGCAGCCCGGAGTCTGGATTTGTGCCCGGTTGATGGCCCTATTACATGGGATTAAAAAAAAAACATAACCCTTCGGGGAAACAAGGCGTGGTGTTATGTTATAATTATTGGAACACCTTAATTAGGTTAAATATAGGAAAGCTGATGTTGTGTGCTTTTCCTTATTCTGATACTTTATCAGGTGACGAAAATAATTATATTTATAAGTCGATTATTACTATTCACAAGCTGTCATGTTGTCCTAGTGACAAATTATTGTATTTTGACACTAACAAGTTTGTTAGTGGTTTCAAGTTACTTCAACTCAGAGAACTTGATCTCTGTTTTAATGTAGACATCTGATAGCTATGTTGGTAGCATATAATATTAATGAGGTTATAGATAATATAACTGAAAAAATTGTAGTATTAGTGACGAGTCTGTGTTGCCTAGTTATACAAACAACAAATCGATTAATTATGATTCATCATGTTGTACGAAGGAGGATCCAACCATCTTAACAATGTTGTGTCCTTGGAGGACACTACCAGTCAGTTTCCTGCTGGTCTGCTTCCCTCTTTAGTTGTAGTTGTGGAGGCCACTACGGATAATTATTTAAACTAGTCAGCAAGACAACAGAAGTTACCCCTACAAATAACCAATTATTATTAGAGAATAATATTAAGGTATCTTCTGGCCATATAACTCATAGTTATATAAAACCAAAGGGAATACAACATACTTTAAAATTATTTTATCAAAATATCCAAGGTTGTGCTTCCAAATTATTGGAAATAGAATTGTTTCTAGAAAGTACTAAGTTTGATGTCATTTGTTTAACAGAACATTGGTTAAAAGATCATCAAGTAATGTTTTGTATAAAGAATTATTTTCGGTAGTTCAAACCGAGTTTAATAATACTTTTAAGAAGAACTCTAAAAGTATCAGCCCTAAGTTTTTATTTAGTGACTGGGCAACTAAAGGACTTAGGAAAAGTAGCGAAAGACTTTCGAGCTGTATGGCCTTAAGCCTTATATTAACACGGAAACTTTTAATAAGTATGTTGCTTCTTACAAAAAAAAAAAATTAGAACACTTGTAAGGCAGATAAGCCTTATACATTAGCAACAAGGTAAAATCAGCAGACAATAAAATAAAGACAGTTTGGAAAATTATCAATAATGAAACGAACAGGAACACTGGAGACGTCATGTGGTCTCATTTGCGATAACAAAGGAGTTGCTCAGGAATTTGTAAATTTCTTTACTAGTGTCCCTCTAAAAACCACTGAAACCTTAAATTCTTCGCCCTCGCTTGCTTTTAATTTAATAAGGGCGAATGTTTCAGCCTGCCCGATTGAATTCAACTTTAAGCATATTAAACCCTTAACAGTAATAAAATCTTTTAAGCAAATCAAGATCAAATTGACCGAAGATCTTTGGGGAATGTCTATTAAAGTCTGTACCACCATAATTGAGACTATACGAGTAGCCTTATTTAGCCTTAATATTTAATTTGTGTGTGGATCAAGGAGTCTTCAGGGATCTAATGAAATACAGTAAGGTAATACCATTTTTCAAATCCGGGGACCGTAAAGACACTAATAATTATAGACCCATGTCCGTGTTGCCGATTTTCAGCCAGGTGTTTGAAAAGGTAATGCTTAATCAAATGATCAATCATTTCAATACTAATAAAAACCTTCACGAGCAACACTATGGTTTCACCAAAGGGCGTTGTACGACCGACGCCGGTGTTACCTTAATAAAACATATTTTTAACGCGTGGGAAGAGGCCCAAGATGCCATAGGAATCTTTTGTGACCTCTCCAAGGCATTTGATTGCGTCGATCACGAAACCCTGCTTTTGAAACATGAGCATTACGGACTTGTAAAACTTGCGCTCAGTTTAGTAAAATCTTATTTAAATGATAGACAACAGCAAGTTCAAATAAATGATGATTTTTTTTAAGGTAGATAGACGTGCTTCTTTTGACAAAGTAAATAACGCCCTACTGCGGGTCCAAAATTGGTTCACTGCTAATAATTTAGTACTAATTGGAAATAAAACTAAGTCCATAACATTTTCTTTACCAAACGTCAAGAGTAGTGATTGTGAGATAGTATTGAATCAAGAGAAACTAGAATTCGTCGATAAAACGGTTTTCTTGGGGATCACGCTCGACTCAAGGCTACAATGGGGTCCTCATTTAACATCTCTTGCAGGACGGCTAAGTTCAACAGCTTACGCTGTCAGAAAAATCCGTCAATTTACTGATGTAGATACCGCGAGGCTGGTCTATTTTATTTACTTTCATACTATCATGTTTTACGGTATTTTACTTTGGGGACGGGCTGCCGACATCGAGTCTATTTTTATTTTGTAGAAAAGAGCCATCAGAGCCATAATTATATAATCTCCGCAGGCGCGATTCTCTAAGGGAACTGTTTAAGGATATTAACATCATGACTGTACCTTTTCAATACATCTATGAAAACGTCATGTACGCAAGAAAAAAGTGAAATCTTTACAGTAAAAGAGGTGAAAGACATAATTATAGTACTAGAAATCGGGACCTATTAGTTCAACCAGGTTTCAGACTAGCTAAAGTAGACTCATCTTTCTCTTATCTTTCTTTTTTTGCTTTGTGCTATAGAGCTACCATTTACCGGGTAATGTCATAGATTGACTTGAATGTGCCCTGGCGGCTGATAGTATGTCATGCTCACTCAAATGTCTCGCTGACGGTGGCGCGTGTGTTGTATCATTTAGCTCCCTTCAAACTGTTTGAGCTGAATGGTGCTGATCCATGCGTCATGTTCGTGAACGGGGGCCGTCAGTTGGGACTGGTCATCTCTCAGCTGCCACGGCTTATTTCAATCATTTATTTTTTGGATTGTTTTTAATTATGTTTTGCTGCACTCTGGACGCTTTTATGTACGGGTTTTGTACAACTTTTCTCAACTATAGTGTCAACATTAATTATGTAACTAATATATTTGTAACAACAAAATTATATAAAAGAGTGTGCATGGAGTTTCTTGCCCGTTCTTCTCCATAGGTACCTACTACGCTTTGGAATGGGCAACTAGCTTCATATTTCTGACTGATAGACTCCTTGACAATTCAAAAGTGCCTGTAAATTGTTTAATTGAAATAAATGCATTGATTTTTGAGTTTGAGTTTTGTCAAATTATTATGTATCATACCGAAAACGTATGGTACATGGCGGGTCATTAATATTAGTTAAAAATTCAACTAAATCGAAAGAACGAAAAGACTTCTTCGGACTATCTGTTGAACACGCCATTAAATTTTCCTTGTTGAGCTTGATCAGCATGTCATAGTATGCTTATACAGACCTCCAAGTTACCAGAATCTACCTGTGTTTGATTCTGTAATGGAAGATGTGTTAAAAAACTTAGTACTATAGCAATTAATCATAATATGTGGAGACTTTAATATTAATTTATTAGAAAATAACTCGAATACTGTCAGATTATTAAGTCTTTTTATGTCATTTGATTTGTCAAATATTTTTATTGAACCAACCCGAGTGACAGCTTCTTCTGCTACTTGTATAGATAATATTTTTTGTAATTGTGATTACATACGCAAACAAATAATATATAAGTTGCCATCTGAACACAGTGGACAAACAATAACATTTTGCTCATACACGCCTTTACAAAAAACTCAAATAGGTTTTAGGCGAATTACGTTTAAAGATTTAGAGAAATTAATTGATTATTTGGCCAGTAAATTATGGAAACAGAGTTTTAATTATATAGGTGACCCAAATGAGTTCTACGTCGAGTTCTTTTCACTATTAAACACGAAATTTAATGACACTTTTCCACTAAAGACTAAAAGTACTAATTAATACAAAGTTTTTATTTAGTGATTGGGCGTCTTCAGACATTCGTAAAAGTAGAGGAAATCTATTTGAACTTTTAGAGGTATGAGGAACAGGGTGTAAAGTTCACTCATACTCTCAGAAAAGGGAGGATCCTCCGACCAGATGGATGTCGTATCTGGTGGGCAACTGCCCGATGATTGTTATCGGGAAGTTGTATGTATGCTATCTGCGCGGTAAACTCTGCTTGCGCGATGCAGGATTGATGCGTTTGTTCGCATGTGGCGGTGTAGATGCCGCCACATCACTCCCCTCCGAAGACCGGAGGTCGATAGTGGACTAAGTCTTGTATCTTGCGATGCTTGCCAATGTCAGTTGGGTTCCAGTGGGTTGGAACCGGGTGTCGCATAGTTCGCGGTGAGTCGGAACTGTCTGCGAAGATGCCCCAGTGAGTCGGGGTGGCTGACTGCTGATGTCGACCAGGAGAGGAATTAAGCACTCTGCTTGTGGACCGGCCGAATGTGCAGTGTGCTGTGCCAAGGTTGCTAATGAGGCTGAAGGTGATGACCAGGTATGCGCTTGCGCTGCATGCTGATGGTCAGGACAACTGTTCAAGCCGTGATTGATGGCTGGCTGTGTGACTTGCGGGAGTGATGATGATGACGTCACGCTGAAGTAGTTGCACGAAGGCTGCGCTGACGTTCATACTCGGGGTCACCAGTGAAGGGATATGCAGATCACGTCGGGGTCAGCTGTGAAGAGATATGAGGAACAGGGTGTAAAGTTCACTCATACTCTTGGAAAAGGGAGGATCCTCCGACCAGATGGATGTCGTATCTGGTGGGCAACTGCCCGATGATTGTTGTCGGGAAGTTGTATATATGCTATCTGCGCGGTAAACTCTGATTGCGCGATGCAGGATTGATGCGTTAGTTCGCATGTGGCGGTGTAGATGCCGCCACAAACTTTATGACCTAAAGCAACATATGACTCATACAAGCTTTCATTAGTATGTTGCAAGATATTTAAAAAAATTAAGTGTTTGCAAAATAGTCAAAGCTATAAAATTAAATCAGCTGATGATAAAATAAAAACTACCTGGCAAATAATAAATAATGAAACAGGTAGGAAAAAACAGCATTATATTGAATTTAATTTAGAGACTTCACGTGGCTCCATCAACTCAAATGTAGATAGTCAGGATTTTTTTTGCTAATATTCCACTTAAAACTACTGAAGCTTTAAATTCCTCACCCGCTCTTTGTGCTGCCTTACTTAAAAATAATGTAAAAGCATGCCTATTCTAGTTTAGGTTTCAGCATACAAACCCCTAAGCTGTTATAAAAGATTTTAAAGATCTTAAAATTGAATCAACAGAAGATCTCTGGGGAATGTCTGTAAAAGTTTGTAGATCTCTCATCGAAACCCTTGTGTCCTATTAAGCTTTCATATTTAACACCAGTGTAGACCAAGGAGTCTTTCCGGATCTTATGAAACACAGTAGAGTGATCCCATTGTTCAAATACGGTGATAGTAAAGAGCCCAATAAGTATAGGCCTGTGTCAATTCTGCCAGTTCTCAGTAAGATGTTAGAAAAGTTGATGCTCCATCAAATGTTACGACACTAATAAAAATTCCATCTTTCATGAAAATCACTAAAGGTCGTTGTACCACTGACGCCGGTATCACCCTAATAAAAAACATTTTTAACGCCTAGTAGGAATCACAAGATGCCATTGGAATCTTTTGCGACCTCTAATGCGTTAGATTGCGTAAACCATGAGACACTTCTGCTGAAACTAGAGCACTATGGGATTAGGAATACAGCTCTTGATTTGCTAAGATCATACCGGAAAGATAGAAAGGTTAAATTACAATTAAACGGCATAAACTCATTAGGGTTTGAAATGACAATGGGCGTTCCTCAAGGTTGGATATTGGGTCCATTCCTATTTTTAGTTTACATGAATGATTTACCCCGTTACTTCAAAATGAACCGAAGATGGTGTTATTTGCAGATGACACTTCATTGATCTTTAAAATAGACCGACGGTCACAAAATCTTGAAAACTTGAATAACTCTATTCTTCAGGTCCAAGATTGGTTTACAGTAAATAATTTGGTAATGAGTGAGAATAAAAACCGAATGCATTCAATTTAAATTACCATATTAATTATAAATTTTAGAAATTGCGAATGTAACATCATTTTGAACGGAGAAAAACTAGAATGTATTAATCAGATAGTTTTTCTAGGAATCACGCTAGACGAAAAGTTACAATGGGGACCTCATATAAAATCTCTTGCGGGGCGACTAAGCTCGGCCGCGTATGCTGTTAGAAAGATAAGACAGTTAACACATGTAGAAAGCGCGCGTTTGGTTTATTTTAGCTTGTTCCACAGCATTACGTCATTGTGGCATTTTATTGTGTGGTCGGGCTGCTGACATTGAATCCATTTTTATTTTGCAAAAGAGGGCTATCAGAGCCATTTACAATCTACGTCGCCGTGAATCTCAATAGTCAAAATCTAATGATGGTACTCCTTGCCAGTTAATATATGAAAATGATGTGTATGTAAGAAAAAATCTGCATCTTTTTAGTAAAATAAGTGATAGACATAATTTTAACACTAAAAATAAAGATAAAATAGATCAACCATTTTATCATTTTATCTTAAGTACCCACAGTACCCCTTTAAAGGTGTATGACCTTTTAAGGGGTACTGTGTTAAATGTTAAAACAAAATACCTTGTGATATATTGCAATTAAATTAAAGAAAGTTTAAAACTCATGTTCAAACTCAAACTCAAATCATTTATTTCAAATAAACCCATTACAGGCACTTTTGAATTGTCAAGGGGTCGGTCAGTCAGAAATATGAAGCTAGTTGCCCATTCCAAAGCGAAGCAGGTACCTATGGAGAAGAACGGGCAAGAAACTCCATGGACACTCTTTTAAATAATATGGTTACAGATTTTTTTTTACATCAGTCTTGTTGAAATTAAACATGTGAGAACGATGTAGAAAGACCCGTAATAAAAAACATAAAAATCGGAAAAGAAAAATTAAAAAAAGCCGTGGCAGCCAATAGATGACCAGTCCCCACTGACGGCGCCCGTTCACGAACATGACGTATGGATCAGCACCATTCAGCTCAACCATTTTGAAGGGAACTTAATGATCCAACACACACGCCACCACCAGCGAGACATTTGAGTGAGCGTGACATACTGTCAGCCGCCAGGGCACATTCAAGTCAATGACAGACGTGCCCAGTATAGGGTAGCATTATAGTAGGTACTACATAGTGCTCACACGTGTGCTTTGCAATTATACAATACTAAAAGATTGAATTTATACAGTGCAAAGATAGTTTTTACAATCTTCAGCAGCTCCAACAATATTTCCGAATGCTAATCAATTGTTTAGGCGCCCTTGTGGAGCAGAACCAGCGTTGAGCCAAGCATTTTTGTCAGAGATGTAATCCTCCAACTTATAATATGCTTGGCTGCATAGTGTGCGTTTGATACAGGTTTTGAACTTCGTTTCATTCAGTTGGAGTATGTGGGGAGGTATTTTATTATAACATTTTAAACAGTACCCCATGAAGGATGAATCTACTTTAGCCAGCCTGAAACCCGGTTGAACCAATTGGTCCCTATTTCTAGTCCCATAGTTGTGTCTTTCACCTCTTTTACTGAAAATATTTAAGTTTTCCCTTACGTACATGATGTTTTCATAAATATATTGACAAGGTACGGTCATGATGTTAATATCTTTAAACAGTTCCCTTAAAGAATCGCGCCTGCGGAGGCCATATATGCTTGTTCACTTTGTAAACAAGCATATTACATATTAGAGGATAACATCCTAGATAAGAATGCTTGGAAACATACTGGTCCTGCTCCATAGGACAATCTAGAGGCTAGACAAAATCAAACTGGTTGCTTATTGAATTGAATTTGTTAACGTTACCTATCTCACACACTGACTTATTCCTCGTTAATATTTTAGGAAAATCATATACTTTTACAATGTTTGTAAATATGTGAGCACCATGTACCTATAACGTGATTGATTTACCTGTCTTTGCTTTATTTTAAATTGTTTTACCTATTGTGGTATAGTATTTTTATTCTTGGTGCATCGTCTTCATATATAAAAATATTATTAATGTATACAAAATATTGTTGAACATTTTAAAAGAATAACGGAAACTACCATTTGGAAGGGGCGCCTAGAATCAATTCTATTTAAATGTAAATGTTGGGTTTCAAAAGTGCCTTTTAGTGCCTATTTGAAATAAATGCTTTGACTTTGACTTTACCAGTCAAATAATAACTAAAAGTAGAACTAACTAACTAAAAATAATAAGTAACTGAAAGTTCTTATTATGATTTCCCTTAAAAAGTAAAAGTGTTAAGACTATCGTGATTGGTATAGATTTCAGCTTTTGGGAGCCCTCGTAAAGGGAAGATTGCCACCTAATTTAGTAAGTTAGTTTTTATGCAAAGATTGTCTAAATAGATTGTAAGTATCATGTATGTGACCGTGGTATAGTCGAGTTCCTTAATATCTGAGCATGTTCATGAATCAAAAATGTATGGGCAATGGTAAGTTTCATAAAGCTCTAAACAGCTTTGCCTTACAATAAATTGCAAGCAATTTGTGATATCATAAATATGTGACTACATTATATCAATAATATTGCTACAGACAAAGAGTCTAAAAGTTGTGCGCAATCTCTGGTTCATATTATACAGCACAAAGTTAGGTTCACAAATACGTATCTATGCAATTTTTCTATGAAAAATATCTTGACAATTTGAAATGTCTTGAACTTTTAAACAAACAAGTAGGTAAAGTCTTCGGGAACCCTTTTTTTGTTGGGTGGGAAATAATCAAATGACTTCTCCCGCTATGGGTGGAGCAGGAGGGCGTGTCATATTTTTACTGACTGAAGCCCACCCGTGTTCCTTCAGTTGCCTGTGTCAGGGCCACGGTATCTCTCTCGAGCAACCCGCGACCCTGGCAGGCATCGGCCCTATCGGACCCCTTCATTTAGTGCTGACACCTCTATGAGGCGCGCGTGGAACAAGACGCGCCGTCGATCCGGGCCTGGTCCTTACTAGACGGCGAGCTACCAATTGCTCGCCGTCCGCAAGCCCGCGCCTACGGTGGCCGGGAATCTGCTGGCGATTCCCGACGCCCAGGGCATCTCCTGCAGCGACTAGGAGCGTGAGAGCGCAGGGTTCTCTCCCTCACGCGCTGCGCCTCATCCTTCGCAAGCATTACTGCTTAGCAGTTTCCACCGGCCCAAAGATAATATAATACTACGTACAGATACCCAATCCCATACAAAGAAATGAAACCTCCCTAAGTCTGGCAATTGAGATGGCAATTTTTATTCGTCCAAATTTTCAACAGATGGCATTATCAGCGCTCTCACCAATTGCCAGAGACTGTAGTTTTACAACGCCATCTACGAGTCGAACTACTTTTAAAACGTTTCATGCAATCCTTTTTATATAAAGTTTTATAGTTCCGGGTTCAGAAAAACATGTTATTAGATTTCTTTTATTTTTCTATGTAAAAAAATAAAGTTCTTTGATTTAGATAAGTAACAATATTGGAAACTGTCAAGACAGGACCAATTGAATAAAACGCCATATATTGCAAAAAACTCAAAACAAAATGATCAATAGATAGCAACTTTTATCATTTTAGGGGTGGAATTGAAGCTATATGCTTCATTTTTATTTTATTTTTAAAATACGTGCAATAGGAGTGGAAATAGATAAATCACCACTTAGCAAGGAAGTTTTGACTTTTACCAATCATTATTCAGCCAAAATTCTGCCGTGATATACGGCTTTTTAATGGTTGTTAATTTCATAATGGTTACCTATGCTGCCATCTATGATTTTTTTTTCAAGACAAATTATAATTTGTTCGAGTTGAGACCCCATGTCCGGGCGATCCACACAATGGTAACAACTGGGCGTTTCCTCCCACCTTATACGGAACAGGAACCTCCCGAAACAACCATGTCCGGTGAGGATCTGTGTCAGGCGGAAGGTGAGGACGCCGTGGCGCCTCTCCAACCACCCCTCAAAGAGGGGACTTATCGCCGCTATAGTGCCCAGCACTGGGTTGTGACAATCGTACCCTCCATTTCGCCATGAGATCCCGCCGGAGCTCTGTCAGCTGTGCCGTGATAACAATTTATTGATGTCTAACTTTGTATAGAACTTTATGATAATTTTAACGCTTACAATATTTTCACTGTCATACACATTGTCACTGCCAATATATTAGTGAACTCGACTGTACCCTACTAGGAACATTAATATATATTTTTGACAATAGAAAAGTACCTCTATCTTTGTTTCCTTCACAAATAAATCACATCTAAACTAAATACGGACAGTATTTAGTTTAGATGTGATTAATTTAAAACAAAGATAGTAATTTATATACATATTATGTAATTTTCTATGATTGGTGAGGATTTGGAGATTAAAGTGATGAACACGATCTTTATAAGATTTGATTGTTTTGCGGTTGTGTTTTGTAAGGATAGATGATCCAAGATCCTCCTTTAGAGTCGCTCTTCATGTCGTAAAATATAAGATATTATAAACTTTTATCGTGACAGGCGGCAGCCCAAAACGGTCACGTGGAAGTGATCCGCGCGCTCGTGGAGGCGGGCGCGGACGTGGACGCGGAGGACCGTGACGGCGACCGCGCGGCGCACCACGCGGCCTTCGGCGACGAGCCTGCCGCCCTGCGCGCGTTGGCCGGTGCCGGCGCAGACCTTAGCGCGCGCAACCGCAGGAGGCAGACGCCGCTGCATATCGCCGTCAATAAGGGACACCTCGGCGTAGTCAGGACGTTGTTGCAGCTCGCCGTGCACCCTAGTTTGCAGGTCAGATTTGTGCTTTTCCTTGGTACGGTCTACAAAACTTGTATGTTAACAATTTGACTTTAAACCACATTACTTATAATATATTTTCGGTAGGTTTATACAAACACTTTTACAGGTCAATGATATTTAAAAAACTAAATGCTTGTGGTCGATGTTTCCTATCCGATTACGAGAAGAAACACCGAAACAAACTCGAGAAGTCACAGTCTCTTTCTAATCCATTACCTTGGTCAAATCATGTGAGAACCTCTTTTGAGGAGTCCAGTCATTTATTAAGTTTTATTACACAATGTGCACAAATTTACAAAATAACACTAGGCTAAACTCATGAGACAGGACCCTGTTAGGGCGCAGCAAGTTAACATATAACGAAGTTATTTTAAAATAACATTTCGTGTAGTAGTAAATACTACCCGGTTTTCGTAAGCGTGCAGTCGGCCGTACGGGTTTGTGGCGACTAAGAACTGAACTAGGCCGTAGGTCGTCCACGTAATGGGCGGACGAAATTGTCACGAGTCGATCCTAATTGGGACTGGCGACAGTTACAGTGGATTTGAAGCTCTCTAAAAATTGTCCCAGCGCACGATCAACATCAAAATGATCTATGACAAAAGATTAGCAAAAGCTCCACTTAGGCATAAAAACAGAATATTACTTACATATACCGCAACTGGGCGTGTTATACGCCCTGAAATTTTTAAAGCAATGGCGGAATTTTGAACGCGTTCGATGCCGGGGTTTCGCTTCTATGGAAAAAAAAAATCAAAGATAGAATAAAAATGGTTTGCAGGAAGGTCGCATTAGATGGTTTACACGTCTTTCATGAAGATAGCACCAACATGGTTTTCACTGTCGTTTAAGAAAATTATGCTTGGTGTCTTGCTTGTAAACATTAAACTACAGAGCACGAATAGTCGAGTAAAATAACCGTTTCTATGGAGATAATATTCCTTTTAGAATAATAAGTAGTTCAACAACAGCTTGTTCGCGTAAAGTTAGCACTCAAACTTTCCTCGTTGGTCTTTACTCAGAAGTGTGTGTCTGACTACCAGAAAGTGTTTGTGTTACGAACTGACTATGAATAAGACTTGTAATTTATTCATTCATTTCATAATTCCCGGGGAAATTGTTTTTGTGATTAGTAGTAGAACAGCAAATCTTTTTATTTTCTCTGTGATTTAATATACGATTGTCATGCTATGCCTTATAAATAGTTATATCATTCAATTTATTTCGAAAATTACTCACCTGATCAGGACAATGTCATTATCTCGTTTTTATTTAGACGTGTGTATTATCAGGACGCGGGCTCTTCGCCAACTTCTTTCAACTTCGCCGAACCATCGTAAAGGCACACGTCGTGGTAACTTATACACGCGACTAAACTTAATCTACGTGTTATTCTTCTTTTCGACACGGATAATCCGACCTAAATAAACGGAAAAACTTTTGTACGTGCGATAAATATGTTGTTCATTTTTTTACGTGTAAAAAATCGTCTTTGATTTACTGGAATTCAATGCACAGAATTCCTTTATCCTCCCGGACGAGAGCTAAATAAAGTTGCAACATGCTTTGTCATATATCGTGTTTTGAGTTGATATATTTGCCATACATGTTCTATAATCCAGTAAAAAATTTCATCTGCCTCTGTATCTACTTCACCACACCGACCGGTCGGAAACCTGACCTCTCGATACAAACTGCAAAGCCTGCAAAGATAATATTTCAATACTCGTATTATCCTGCCTCTGCCTCTGCGCCTACTCTAGTTTTGGTGGCCGTTGCAGAAATAGTCGAATAAACCCAATGGACTATCACAGACAGAATTGATCCATCTCTTGGCTAACTTTGACTTTAGGGTCTAAAACCCTATATAGTAATGCCTGTTCCTTCTTCACTGGGGCGATTACAGGTATGTTGGGTCGAGAAAGTTTGGGTTCTTTAATTATTTGAACCACGTTTTTGAAAAAGCTTATCCTTCTAAAGCAAATTGAGTTTCGATGATACGTATTTACTAACATTACGTAATACCGCGTCCGGTCCGAGTACCATAAAGAGCAATACGAGGTTACTATAGTTCGGTAGGTACTTGTATATTCTGTGATAAGATTCCTTGTATTTTCGCATTCGAACTAAAAGTACTCGAGAAGAGGGGAAATCTAACTACGTTATTTGTTTAGATGTTCTCGAACACAGAGCGAAGCAGTTGGCGTGGTACAGTTAGCTTGCTACTTATTAAACTTGCCCGTTTGTTTTCAGACTTTGTGATTTAATTATCCTAAGACTTTTTTACTCGCTTTCGTTAAATTTATTCAACGTCTCTGTTGGGTAAATGACAAACACTGCATATCGTTCCGTTTGAACCGAATAATTGATTACGTTGTTTAACCAAAGGGCACTTCAACTATCGGGGAAGTCTTAACTACGCTATTTATTTAGACGCTGTTTCGAACATTAATCCCCATCTAATTCAGCGCTTGGCGTGGTATTTCTCGGGACCCGTGTCTCTTGGACTTTTAATCTAGACGAGTCGAGTTTCAGTCGGTAATGAGTGTAGCAACGCTCTCAGACATGCGGTCGCCATAATTGCCAAACTTTGTGCCGCCCTAGACCCCGCGCCCCTTTACTTGTCGCGCGCCATTGTTCGCATGGTAACGCGTGCGGTAGATGCCTTTACTCAACGCCACTTGCAAGTTCACACTAAATTAAGGATGAATATGTTCGATACAGTTATAAATTATCCCTGCTACGCAGTAAATAAGACAGACGTACACACACTGACACGTATGCGAAGCCTGTTCACCGACATGGCGATTAGTTTCTTATTCCAGCACCATTATTTTTAATATTTACACGCGGGTCCTTTGAACCTTCACCTATTCAGCGTTCTCACAATGTATATCACATTGTGAGAACCCTGAATAGGTGACGACTTACTTATCTACCTACCTTTACCACTAGCACATATTCAATTTATGTTGCGTATTCTGCTTTTCATACACCGATACAAAAACCAATGACGAACATTTGCCTGCCATCTGGATTTGTGAACGTAGTATAATCAGTATAATGTCTATCCGTGTTAAGGTGCATATTGCTGCCCATCAACGTGTAATAATCCCCCAATCGCCTCTTACGACCCCCATGGGAATGGAGGGAGCGGCTTATGCTCATCCAGGTTCCTACCTGGCAAGCTAAAATCCGACTCTTGGAGGGCAAAAATCAAGATTTCGTGAGTAAAACCTACTTAATTAAGTATACTTAATAAATAATTATTGTCACATCTCATTTGTATTGCTTTGCTTTGTTCAAAGTAAATAGGCTGGCTTTGAACTTAAAGTAATACTGTCTTCAGAATGGAGAGTTTTCCAAACTTTGCTAAAATACTGGCATAGTCCGTTTAATCAAAGTGGCAATTAACATGCTAAAGATACTCAGGCCCGTTTGCAACACAAACCACTATTTATTCGTTTAGCACTAAACGAATTTAAAACGTATTTCTGTTTCTGTGAATCGTTTGAAGATGACCGTGACAGAATGATGTTTTAATTATGTTTAGCGCTAAAGTTTTTTAGTAAATGCAATTTGGCGCATTGCGATGATAGGAACATTTTATTCACAAATCCAATCTGCGTTGTCTATTTAGATTTTTCTAATTCATGTTATTTTCTCGGCTGAACTGGATTGTTCGTACAACCCTTGCGAGTTACATACAAATATCTGCATGAGGTGATTCGATGTCTGTTTCGATTGATTTGCATATTTATTAACGCTGCCTACTTTAACTATAAGCATCGTCACAAAAATTGCCTAATTCTTATAGGTTTTGTTTATGGTTTGGTGCACGACATGTTTCTCTTAATGGAGTTAAAGATAAACATGTCGTGCACCAAACCATAAACAAAACCAATGCCATCAAATAAGAGGCTGTAATAAACAGCCTCTTATTTGATGGCATTGGTTTTAATTATATTGTCCATAGACTTACACCCATATGTTAAGTCGTAACCTCGCAAGTCACTCGAATCAGAACTCTGTCGAGGAGACCTCGAGGCGTGTCTCGGAAGACCCTCAAAATCGGTATTCATAGTCGTCAGATTAAAGGGATTATGAGGTCCCTCGAATGAGTGTGAGTCGAGGGAATATTCAATAAACTCTTTAAAAGACATGAAAGTCGAATGAAATACTCGTGTTTTGATTAAAATTTCTTTTTTGAATACCTCAAGGAAGCCTCTAGATATATTTGACAGTTGGTTCCTCAACTCAAGTTCAACTCGATTGAGGAAACTGTTTGAAATAACACTATCAGTAAAATGTCAAAACTTCAAACTTATATATATTTAAATGACAGCTTCGCGCACTGATTATCAATGGCTAACGGCGCGTGAGCATTCTATTCCCGAAATGTTACCATTTAACAAATATTGTTTATTGTATTTACGTTGTTGAACACTTATCTAGTTATTATGTGTTTTTTTTTTTTTTTAATCTTAGCGTTTGCTGCACCGACTGACGTCATTCATCGCCGGCTGTCGCTGAAAACCAGCGCTGGGGCTCTGTGTCGCGCATAGGGTCGTAGCATTATGCTGAGCGATGGCCGTTTTGCGTGGATGTGACGCATATTTTCTCCCAACTTGTTCTTTTTGGTGTTTGTATTCGTTCACTGCGTCATGTTTACCGCATATAAGCGTTTTTTCTTTCTTTTCTTTTTCTAGATGAGGAGTAAAATTGCAACTATGAATTTCAAACCTCCTATGTGAGGTTTAGTCAAGTCGAGGAAATCATGATGTTGACTTATAATATGGGTGTGAATGTTTTTTTTTAATTCTCGACATGTAGATAGCAAGCTTGCTATTGAATGCAATTTTTTTCGCCATAATAAAATGACGACGCGCCGCACAGTGGTCTGAAAATCGAGCTCCATACTCATAGAAACTAAATGTCAGGGATTAAATAAAAATGGGAATGTCTCTGGAATAATTCAGTCTTTATAACTTTATAACAGTCTTTATATAATATTAAAGTATGGAGGGTATGCGCAGCTCCACGCGCGAGAAAAAAAAAGTTTTATGTTTTTTTGTATGGGAGAAAACACTTAAAGTTGATTATTTTCGAACTGAAAGGAACTGAAGGGCTGGTACTCACATGAGTTATTGTACCTCATACAGTGATCAAGATGACATACAATTCATGCACCCACATACAATTCAAAATACTAGTGATACAATAGATATTCATAAAACAATTAAGATAAACCTATATAGAAAAGTAATATTCCTAAATTATTTTTATTAAAGATGATTAAAAATAAGGTCCAATAAAATCATGTTTTTTATACAAATAGTTTTAATCTTGAACACTAATACCAAGACATTACAAAAAAAATACGTCAATAACTATGATACACTATAATTATAAAACACAATAAAAAACAGTGAAGATAGTATTATTTTGTGAATATCACAACTATTACATTTATTATATCTATAGCAACTATACTAAGTCTAGCTATTTACGACTAATAGTAAAACAACATAAAAAAACTACTACTAACAGGTAGTATCTTCGCCATCATCAAAGTCCTCTAAATACGAGTCTATCATTGACGCATTAACATCGACAAATTCAATGTTCTCTTTGTCTACACCTGCATCGTCACTGATGAGAAGAGGTTTCATATCATCAGTAACAGCTGTTTTTGTGGATTTTCTTAGCACAGGTCTTATACTGGACAGATAAGGATCTGACGATACAAGGAGACCATTGAAGATGTCTTCGTTTGTCGCTTTACGACCAAATTTGCGCGAATGGTGCTCTCGAATTTTCTTGAAGTCATTATTTCTGGCTTCCGATGTCTCTTCAGATAATTTACCAATGGGCATAATGTTGAAGTGTTTGATAATTTCAGCGCCATGCAGTAAAAGTTTGTGGACATTCGAAGGCATGTAATACCAGTCATAGAGGTCTACATACATTTCAGCAGTGAGGCGCGTAAAGTTTGCAAACGCGTCAACATTTATGGGCTCCCCACAGGCTAACACACGTAAAATTGTTGCATATCTTTGGATCAAACGGAAATCCAATCCTGTGATAGCTGCAGTTTTTGCAGAATCACTAAAAAAATCCTGGCTGTTTTCCTATCATTTGTGGTTCCCGAACCTGAAACAAACAAAAAATACTTAACGACTTTGTAACGAAAAGATGTATACAATAGCGTATTACAAAAAAAATTGTAGAAAAGCGACTTACTTTAACTAACCTTGTTTGACAATGTCTACTAGGAGGCCCATTTCATCACGGAACTTCTGTTGTATGGTTTTTTTTCTACTCTTCAATGACTCTTTACTGCTTGCATCTCTGGCTTGCCATGTTTTAAAGTCTAGTCTGTATGAAATGTGCAGTAGACACTCCATACATCTGATCCTAGCATGAAGAGTAGATAAACCATTCTGGTACATTTCTGTCGAAACCGGTAATATGGAAAGAAAGTGAAAAAATCAATAAAAGCTAGGTAACAGTACTCGTACAATAAGATGTCATTAATTAATCAAATTAATCTAAACTCACTCTAAGATCTTCTCTAACTTATTCATTTCCGAAGGGGTAGCCTTACAGATATCACAAGTCTGCGTTGTGGTTTTTGACAATTTCGAAGTGATTTTTCCATCTATCATTGTCATAAGCATTGAGTGCTTAACAGCATGATTTCCCATGATAGACGGCTCCAGTGCTGCGATCTCAGCTTCAATCAGACTCTGTTCATCCATGATATTCAAGCTGTTCTCGCTTGCAAATTTGAAATAAAGAGGTCTGCAGAACATTGTGGAAGATGGCTTTGGATTCTCCCATATATTTTCTTCACCACAAACAAAGTGCAGGGGCACAAAGGAACACATAAAAATACTGAAATCGTCGTCGTCTGCCATAGTTTGCTTATACAAACTTTGCCCTGAAGCACCATCAAATTCCCACTTGCATATCAGGGTCAACTCTTTGCCATCCAGCGAAGACTCCAAACGTAGGAATTTTCCTAGTCTGGCAACAGTTTTGTTCAAAATTGCTTGGAGCTGGACTCTTACCCCTCTTTCCGTGATTTCTAAGGTATCTTTTGGTGGGTAGCAGTCCTTCTTCGCCTCTAGGATGGCAGTATACGAAGGATATAGTGGTATTCTTTCTTCTTTTGCACAAGTTCTTAAGGTTATATACTGCCACTTCGAATTCTTCAACGAGGTCAAAAGACCTAAAGCTTTATCGGCCGAATATATGGGCGTAGTTTTCTTGGTCTTCAACAATTCCTTAATCTTTGTAGCCTCTTCAGGATGCTCTGTAACCAATTTTATTATATCTGCTACTTTCTTGCTAATCTACTTTTAAACCAGTCGCATAAGCTAGGCTTTCAGTGCAATACGTTAGGAGCTGTTCCACTCTCCTTCTCTTCTGTAGCGGGCTTAGCTCCATGAACGGTTTTGTTTGACTCACAACTGATGTTGTTGTTCCAACACTGCACGTCTCTGGTTTGTGGGATTTTGATATATCCTCATTAACACCGAAGTCAGAACTAGAACAAGGTTGCTGCTCTACTGCTACTAATGGTGTCATCTTTTCCCTGATGACTTCATGCCATTTTATGTTTTTCTCATACTTCTTTATGAATGTATATCTCGGGCTGTGAAAAACAACTATTGTTTGCCACAAACATGAAAATGTCCAAATTGGTACCAAAACCTTCCATCACAACACGAAAATAAATAGATCGTAAAAAGTATAGTTCGCGCGTAATAGTACTAAAAGCTACTGAGAGAATTAAGCTCAAACGTCCTGGATTGGAGTGGATTTATATATGTAACTACCCTCATTAGGGCTCGATGTTATTAGTATCTAATTACAACTGAACCATAATGACATGATGAACGTGATTACCAAATGAGTTAGTTCTCTGAATGCAATTAGTAAAAAAAGGTATGCAATCAATATCATTTTCTATTATTGTAATTAAAAAAGCCATTAACAGGCTCCTAACTAAAACATATGAAAAGAGGTCATCAACGTCATTTAATAACGTCAAAGATTGGAAAAATCACATATACCGAAAATTATAAATTTCTAAAATTTCTTACTAGCAAAGCGATACCGAAAGGTGCATGATTTGTATGTTATCTTGATCACCGTGTGAGGTGCAATAGCTCATGTGAGCACCAGCCCTTCAGTTCCTTTCAGTTCAAAAATAATTAACTTTAAGTGTTTTCTCCCATACAAAAAAATACATTACATTGTTTTTCTCACGCGCGGAGCTGTGCATACCCTCCATACTATAATATTATATAAGGGAGGTATACCACAGACATTCAATTTTTTTTTTTTACATCCCTTATGTTAAGTTTCTATGAGTATGTTACTCGATTTTCAGACCACTGTGCGCCGGTGGGATAGGATACTACAGCATGATATACTCGTATGTAAATATAACTATATTATCTATTAGATAAAGAGTTCACTAATAACTACCAATACCCTTTCAAAATAACTAGAAAACTCACAGGTTTCTAAAGCAAACTCTTTAGATGGAAGTTTTAAGTAGGTAGGTGGGTAATTTAAATATTAGAGCTCTTGAATTTCTTGAATAGCTAATTAATGTTTATGAATCAGCAAAACTTTCTTTCTCGCTTTCACATTATCTCTATTTAATGAGCTGTTTTTAGCGGGTTTTAGGGATCACATTGTTGTCCGTCCGTCCGTCCGTTCTTCTGTCTGTCAAGACCCATTTTCTCAGGAACGCGTAGAGGTATCACGCTGGAATTTATATCAAATACTCAGGTATACTGTCATTTGGAGCTGTAAAAAAATCAAATTTCTAACCCAACGCAATCAAAAGATACAGCCGTTTATGCCGCAAATTTTCGACACTCGCAAGGGAATCAAAACCTACAGGGTACTTCCCGTGAACTCAACGCAACGTAGTATAGCACAGATAAAGGAAAAATTGCGAAAACCGTAAATTTTTAATAACATCGCATAGTAAAAGTATTTTTAATACTTTTAAACTAACTACCCCTTTCCTCATGAAAGCGTGTGAACTTTTACTTATATACCTACAGTTTTGTTCAGAACCCTCGGTGCACGAGTCCGACTCGCACTTGGGCGGTTTTTTATTATTATAGGTACCTAAATAGAAATCTTTTCATTTTCTGCCGTTAGGTATAAGAAAAACTGGCCAAGAGCGAGTCGGGTTCACACAATTAAGGTTCCCATCAAACTACACTGAGCAGTCCGTGGGATTGTTTTTGCAAATTTTGAGCTATATCTTAAAAGCCGCTAACCAAACATTATATATTTTGTTGTTTACTAAAGCTCTTTTAAAGGTTACCAATAATACGGTCACTTTTTTTTTCTAAGATAGAACTGTCTCCCCAAATAATCAAAATAAACTGATCTTTGACTGGCGATCTGTATGCGCGTCACCGAGAACTAAAACTTATTCCAAAATTAAATTCCTAAGTTGCATATATATATCAAGAAAAACCTTTCTGACAGACTGACAAAAAAGCGATGTTGTTGGTTTCGTTTTATATTTATTTGGAACCTTTATAAATTGTGAGAAGATTTAATTTTACACAGCTCAAAAATATTTTTGGAACGTGAAACTTATGAAGTTCGTAAAATTGTTTCGTGAAGTATTCCGACGCTAACTTATCTCTAAAATCTTTGTTTAATTATATAACTATTCTCTAGAGCTACAGGCATATTGAAGCGCAATTGGGCGTAAAGCTATTTAAATCTGAATAGGCCATTGTTAAGGCGCGTCACCTTGATTCAGCGAGGAGTCTCTTCCTTAATCAAGTTAGAGTGCCGTCGCTCGCGGACACCCATTCTGTCGACCGCCCACCGCTGCCTCGGGCGTCTCTCGAAATCATCTTGTACGGGCTAAATACCTATCTCGAACCTCTTTACACTCCGCTACATAGTTTATGTGCAATGGACAATGCCTATTTGTATTAGACAAAGGGATAGTAATGACTTTGATTCTCTAACCATAGATCTGTTGAGACTAATCGGATTAATTACATTGTAGCATATATAATTCAACTGTTTTCGTCTACAATCAAGAGCACTCGGTTTTGCGGTTTATTTTTCAATAAAATCGCCATTTAATATTTTTGGCGATGGCTGAGCAATACAATTAGTTCTGAAACCGACAAAATTAGGACTTACCATGAAAACAATGAAAAAATACTTTGAGCAGCTATTCGCACAACAAATAGATTGTAATTGGGGTTCTGCCAGTAGGAGATGTATACGGTGCAGATTTGTTATGTGTACTCAATATTACATTGCTTTGTTACGCTTAGAAGACGCTAGCAGAAGTCAGCAGAGGCGTCTGTTACGTAAATATCGGCTGGGCGTGTTGCGAATAGGATAGAATACACGATGAGGGGAGGATGAAAGTATGTCCCGTTTATTTTGTATAAGTAAATGTATTCAACAACGAGTTAAAATAAGTTTATGTTTACTTACGTGACAGAAAACTCATTAGTGCTCCCGTAAATTTTTTACCACGTTACTAGTATCTAATGTTAAAACTGAGGTCGATAAAAAATAGGTCCTCATTATGCCCAGTTTTAGATCTAACTACGGCGTGAAAGACGGCCAATATTGCTGACGTCCCAATATTTCACAAAAATCAACATGGGTACTTATGAAACATCGTAAGCAACGACAAATTGGAACCGTGCACCTAGCACGGTTCCAATTTGTCGTTTCTTAAGGAGAAGAGCCGGCAAGAAACTCACGAAACTACTCTTTTAAAAATAATTGGCTTTACAATGTTTTCAAGTAACAGTGCTGATAGGTATGAAAGTACACTGTCAACAAAAAGAAACTTTCAGTTCTAAAGGCTTTTCTTTTACATTGCTTCTTCTTCAACGACTACACTTTTATATCGTTCACGTAAACCCGGTACTGAAGAAGAAAAACACTGAAAGAAGATTTAATCGATGAGGTGTCTAGCGTAGAGCTAGTTTTTATTGAGCAAACTTCAGGTTTTAATTAACAATAATTCAAGTATTTTTCTATTTGTTAAGGGTAAAAGTTGAGCCCGACCGTTCACCGCGAAGCGGAAATTCACAGCCCTTCCATTTCTGGTTATGCGTCGATTTATATTCTGCGCCCACTCGCCGCCTGAGAAATCTCATGTTGGAGGTGCTCTTTCAATTTGAATCGGAACACTCGGATCGGGGAATAATGTATTTCGGTATCGACCCTCCGCCCGGTACGGATCCTCCTGTTTATCGCAGCTCTCATTTATTCGGGCGTCGTCGCGCCTTTATTTTTTCAACACCAACTCTGTGTCGCGCAGTTTATCCGTCGCGCGATACTATTAGCAGGGTTTTTGTTTTGAAAGGCAGTCAGATTGTGTCGACCTGCCTAAAGGATAATTGAATTGTCACACTACAACATGTGTCCTGTAATGGTACGGGATCGGATTCTAAGGTTATATTATAACAGTAATATTGTAAAGCGGCGGTTCCATTTTGTGGGAATGTTTTTGTTTCCCAATATGGACTTTTACGAATCTGAAGGTAGAACGGTTCGGTTGTCAACCGCTTTTAAAATTATAAATATGAAAAACGTGTTATATCATACTACACATAAACAACAAAACTATTTACTTTAAAAGGGTAGGAAAAACTACTGTACACTACAGGTAAGAGGCCAACGTTACTTAAGTCGACATTTACGGAGAGTCTCGAGGGTTTAAGTTTCTCTATGCGATCGTCTAAACGCGCAGAAAAACTACGTTGCCTTAGTCGCCTATATCGAAGGATGCACTCAACTGCATATGCAATGTTCTACGCTTGACATCTGTTTAAATACTGTGTGTGTATTGTGTTCCGAAAAAGGTTAGTTTCTGGATAATGTTAGGAGAACAAGAGCAGTTCGGCGATTGCCTCATCTAGCATTCGAGTCGCGCTGTGGATACCCCGCGGACCCTTAACCCGCGCCCTATTTCTCCTATTCCGAGGACTATTTACGTCGTTTTGTTTGATAATCTGCTATTGTTTCGTTGGGCAACGCGGCGTCCCTGTGAGAATTATGCTAGCTATCTATACAGAACGTGGACGTCGTGCGAATATGTAATGAACTAGGAACCCATCCGCTCTCCGCCTGCGTGCTTACGTTTTTTATGGCTATTTGTGTTTGTACATTGATGTAGGTAGCTGTTGGAGAATGTGTTTGTACCTGTAGGGTCTCCTTATTACAAGTTGGTACTTTGGCACCTAATCATGACAGAATGCGTTATGTACATCTAAATCTCAATTTTATTCTAAACTTCTGTTTTGATAGATATTTGAGCAAAAAGTAAAAAAGGAACATTTTTGGAATCGCTTCGGTGTCCGCCTATCTATCTGTTATTTTACGTTTTTTTGTAAAACATTCAACGTTCAATCCGAATTCTGAAATTCACCACAGGAAAGATTTTTTATTTTTGACGTAAAGGAGAAGTGGAAGCTTTTTCTACTCTGGGGCAATTCAGCAGGTAAATGAGGAAATTGAAGAAACATGTTGTAGTGCCATCGGGTGGGCAGTGGTTCTTCTGAATAAATGCCTTAACAAATATAGTGAACCTAAGTAAATTTTTAAGTTAACATGTCGTGGTCGGTGTTACTTACATAAAATAAAGATCGAGCTCGACTAGCTTTCACGCTCAATTTTTGTTACAATAAATTCTTTGTAATCTTCTCCCTTGACAAACTGTCCTCCGATGTGACTCGTCCACACGATTCATGAAGCCATTTCGTTTATATGCCTATTTGTATTCTCTCTTCCTTCGCGGTTAGAGAAATCTCTATACTGAGATGCTCTTTCAATTTGAATCGAAACGGCCGAATTGGGGGAATAATTTATTTGTAAAGCTACTTTTTATTCAGAGCAGCTCTCTTTGCTTAACGTCCCTGGGTGATTTCCTTGTTGTTAGTTATTTGGTCACTGTTTTAAGCCAACATTGATAAAAGAGAACCTATTTAAGTTTCGAGTACCCTAAAATAATTTTACATTCTAACTAAGGTTCAACTACCCATGAGATGTTAACTAAAGTTGAAATACATACCGATGTGTATATTGTTCAAATTTATTTCGGTCGTTTCGGACTCGTGATCCTAAATTAATTTGCGACCCCAAAGCTGTTGTTTATTTATATTATGCTATTTCCATATATTAATTTCTACCTTTTTATATTTCGTATAGGTATATTCAAATGTAATTTAATCGGGCACAAAACGCCTAACTGTTTCAGTTGAGGGTTTAAAATTGTTTCAGTACTGCATGCATATATGGTGGCTATAATTTGTAGCATGTATCAGCCTAACATAGGATTAAGTGTATTATGTGTGCGTATGAAGTGAGAGGCGCAGATCTCAAAGCGCTCGCTCGGCGCCGGGTTGCTGATATTGCATTAAAAGGTGGAGCGTGACCGTCTGCGCATTACCCGGCTTCGACTTAGGTTTGTTCCATGCCTGGACTCAAGCGTCTTATTGAAATCTAATTTTCGTTAATCCTCGGAACGAGTCCGCCCAGCGGGCGAAACGAAGCCATTGCCAATAATATTGTCGTTGTTATTACTCTGTGGTATGCATTTCATTCCGTCCACTACATGGAAATGCTATGATAATGTTTGTATGCTATGATAGAATTATGTAAATAAACGTGTGGTGTACACACGGTTATTTACACTGTAAAACACGGTACGGACCTATGGAGGGAATGTGAAGTACTGATTGCTTTTTGTAATTCACTCATTTATCACAATGTCTGTCATTACGAATTCTATCGCTATACGAGACTGACACTGTTATTTTGAGTAGGCACTTCCAATAATCAAATGGGTATCCTGTCTAGCAGACGGATTGCTTTTTTAATCATCAAGAATATGGTTTCTTAATAAATTGTTATAATTATCTGGGCATTTCTTCAACATGAATAATGAAAAGTAGGTACCTTCTTATCACAATAATTTGTCTATAATATATTAGGTTGTGGGCTTTTTATTTAATACTTAAAGCCGATTGGTTTAATTTGTACTGCTGGTGTGCAGCCTCGTCTGCAATAGGACGTATGACAGGCACTTAATTTAGCCGCGGCTTCTCTGCGTGCTGCTCCGAGCGGTCTTGCGGCGCGAGGCGCTACAGTCTGATTTATGTTATTTGCACGTAAAGCGGAATTAATGGCTTTATTACTCTTCTCTGTTTGCTGATCTCGGATGCCGAGCTCCGTCCGCGTCCACAACTCCGTTTGAACAGACGAAAAGCCCTTTTGAATCTGCGGTTTGGCAAATACGTAATGTATTCGTTGGTAACGTTTCTGTCTGAAAGTTTTAAGATTATACGTTCTTGTGCCAAGTTTTATGTTATACGAACAAGGAAATACGTACCTACCAACTTACATAAAATATAACGCACATAAAGTTGAATTCAGGCAAGGTGTTATAGTGGGTCTGGTAAGTTTGCCAGAGTTTCATTATACAACGTCATAATTCATGTGTGAGTAATATCTCGTGTGGCACACATTCTCTGGCGGCGCCGGTGCGCAGCCTCAGGTGAAAAATTTGAGCGTGGCCTCGTTGTGCCGCGAGCTTAGTGTTTTATCTCGGCTTAGCGTTACGAGGATTTGTGGCTCGCTAAGTAACGTTTTATGTCCCTGGAACGACTGCAAGTTAGCTCCCTTGATAAACATCCATCTTTGATACCTGCTCTGCGCATCAACTTTACGTACCGAAAATGTTCTCTTCGTAGATTTGTTAAATGCATCATAAACCAGTAAAGCAAACAATAAAAATTAAGTCTGTGAAAATGCTGGGAACAACATCAAGATGCAGGTGGATTTCCTGCACAATCCTAGGTGCGCCGGAATCACTGGTCGTAAATAACACGTCGCATTTGTGCTTCCAAGCAGAAGTGCTTGTAGGAGAGAACCTTCGAATTTGCTAGCTAAAGTAATAAATCAGTTAACTTTATTTGTGCACTGTTTATGCCCATATTAAAAAAAAAACATTTTTCTTATCTTTTTGAAGAACCATATTTTAACTTTATTCGACACAGTCCGCTATTTGTCCGATACAATCTTACAGTCACCGCTATTCGGAAATATGGTATATGGTTTTATCCTTTTACTATAAAAAAATGTAACATTCGCAAGTCCATCGATAAACATTTCTAACATCACTGAAAAAAAAAACAAATAGAACCTATTTAACTTTTGACAATGGGTTTTTTGGGGCAGTTATTGACCCATTTTCCTGAAAAACTTCTCAATACTGTATTTTCAATGCGATTTTTTACACCTAGAACAGACCCATCACAGCCTTGGAGAAAGGCTGCTTCGTATACCATCATTTTTATTCTTGCACACTTATTTTTCAGCACCAGTCTTGCAGTTTATACTTATATTAACTTTCTTTAATTTTTTGCCTGCTTACGGAAGAGCTACTGTGAAAAGTATTCCGTGGTTTATTTGCGTTAGAAATCGAATTGGTAATAAAACCCAGTGTACCCACATAAAATTGATCTGGAAGGGTTGTATCGAAGCAGCGGAGTGGAATGCAGGCGACGTGGCACTCAGTGTTGGGTCGGCGTTGTCGGTTAGAGAGGCAGGCAAACCATGCTCGCAGCTGCAAGCGTACGTACCGAATGCGGAATAGTCTACGGCTACACCTCGCATCGTCCAAATAATTTATACCCAAGCCATTGTCGAGTAGCCACACACGTGAAATGATGTCAACCGGTGGTTTATTGTTACACTGCCGTACCAAACTGAGCTCGTGGAGTTATCATGAAAACGTGAATTAACATTTTGTAACAACTCTGCTCAGTTTCTAAATATGATTTCAGCTGAAACCAAAGCTGAACAGGAGAAAAACTGTATCGGTAAGGATAAAATGTGAACCATTGCTAATAAAGCAGAAGATCAATGGAACATAGCTTGACCAATTTCATTTTCTAGAAATTTTCAAAATATGTCTATCCAGCTTGTTTTGTTGAGACAAACAGTTATTCTTAAGGATACGTATTGAAGCAGGATGCACGTTTGTTTAGATTTCATGGAGGGTAAAGACAGTGGAACCAAATAATCAAATTCATCAGTTCTTTGTCTTGGAGCCGCTCTGTTAGCCCGCTCGTCGGACGCGAGTCTGTGTCGATTGTTTACTTCGTTAGCCGAGTCTCTATCTCTACCCGCACACACCTTGCTTCAACGAACTTTGATCGTGTTATATTTGCGAAAGTAAATATTTTATCCGAGAAGTGAGAGCATCGTGTAGAAATGTTGGCTCAAATCGATTCAAGTTTTCTCCATAAAAGTGATGTGCTAACACAGAGATATATAGCGATATTTATATCAAATGTATTATTAACGTACCACTTCGCCGCTTCCTAGTCGTGGATATAGGCTTTCTCTCAAAGTTCGTATATGGCACCACCTGCGCCCAGCACAACCTCGTCTCGCGTAAATTTATGAACGCTTTCATCGTGTGCCACCTGACCTGGCGAACGACATTTAGCCGGACAAATGGCTCTTTGCCTTCGTTTCTTTTGGATACTTATTCTAACTCGGTTACGATTCGTAAACTAATAACTGAGATCTACGACATCAAAAGTCACCCCTTTGTTTTCAGGGAAGCGTATCGATCTAAAATAAAAAAAAGGATCGTTTGCTTCCCTCTCGATTTTCTAGATCAGATACAGTTCGACAGGCCTAAGCTGAGCTTTGCATTTGTGTGAGTGATAACTAATCGCACCAATGTGATCGCGTGACGCACGCACAGCGCCTCAGGCCGATTGGCCGTTCGCCAAACAAGCGACGGAGACGCGTCGCTATGTACACTCACACAAATGCAAAGCTCAGCTTAGGCCTCGCGGACTGTAATGGTTTTGTAGCTGGTAGCACGACAAATGTAAAACAACTTCTTGTTGAATCTTATTGTTTCGATATCGGGGCAAGAGTTACTTTTGTGGATTACAAACTTGTTTTGATGGTGATTTGAGTGAAAGTGCGATAAACCCCTGATATTCTAGTTCCTTTCAGTAAAATAAAAACATAGTGACGGTTAACTGTATACTGTAAATAAATGTCATATCAAAATCGACAAAGTTCTTGTACATTACGCGAACCGGACGCGTCCTTGGCAGTGTTTTTCCTATTTATAAATATTTTTAAAAAAGCTTTAATTTACCCCTCAAAGCAAAATGAAACAACGTTATAATTGGAACACTATTTATAGCGAAGAAATAGCAGTACAAAAAAATTTGGTTTTCCATTTTGCGCACAACTTCTTAAATACTTTCGTTGCCCATTTTATCTACTTAAAAAATTGTTTGAGGAAATGCTGAAATTCAATGAAAAACATTACCGTTCTCTAGAATTATGGTTGCGTTTAATTGCAATGGAATCCTCGCTCTCTTCTTAGACGAAGTCCTTATAGGAAAACTTTTTTAATATCAAGCGTTACAGGCTGTCCCTCCGATCGGAAACACCTATCTGAGACAGTTGAAACAAAAGGCTTTTCGTGTGAAAGAATCGCAAGTCGAATTGTGTTCCCGGTCGAGCTGCGGAAAAATTTATAGTGAAATGTAATGCCGTCCTGGGGGACACTGTGCCTGTGAAGTTCGGCCCTCCCTTTGCACGACACTATCTCGCATCTTATGGTCCAGAGTTTCTTTTCTACATAATAAATTAACTTTAAATCCATTAAAGCTAATGCACCTACCTAAATTTATTTCAAGATAGCTTTATTTCTAATTTTATCTTTTATCTGAGTCAAGTTTAGAAAGGTCCGTAATGGGCGCGCGTTTCTTGAAGGTAGGGATTTTCCCATTTCAATTTGATTTCCTTATAAAAGATTAGCACATATTTAGGTACTTTTGTTTATGTTTGTTATTTTGAAGATTGAAGAAGTTTCATTTTAGAGGCTGCTTGCTGTATCATAAATTGTGAAATTAAATGCGTTTTGTTAATTGACGCCTACGACTACTTATTCCGAAAAAATAAATCGATACACTTTCTGCATCATTTGCTTTCACATTTTTGCCTACCTAGCATAAATAACTTAATTATCAAATCTTAAAGTATGATAAGCCATGTTCAATACTTATGCTCTGCTCATAGTAAAAATCTTCGTTCCACCAACAATCGTCTTCTACGATGTCCTTCTCGCCGCTCTGGTTTTATTCACTCTTCTTTCTTTGTCCAGGCGGTCTTTCTTTGGAATGCGCTCCCTCTGAAAATCAGGATGGCAACCAGTCGATTACCTTTCAAAGTGAAGGCTCGTGAACATATTCTTGAGAAGTTTGTTAAATCATCTCAACGCTGATTTGCTGGATTCGTTTTCTCATCTACCTATCGTTATTTCTCCTGACAAAGTTTAATCTGTTTATATGTATGTATTTAAGTATTTATGTTTTAGTAGTGTATTCTTTTTCGAGTTATCTATCGTCTTTGTTGCACCTGCCATGTTTTGTCTCTGCATCACCCTAAGGTTGACTGGTAGAAAATGCCTCAGGCATTAAGTCCGCCTTTGTACAGTATTTTTTTACTTGTGCATAAAGTTTTAATAAATAAATAAATAAATTATCATATTCACTTCTAGAAACCGTCAACCATATATGAGACTAAAATAGGACATCTCCATTCTGTCAAAAAAGTATCGGGAATGGATGATTTGTTTATGGTTCCAATGTTTTTTTTAATTTCTTATTTTACTCAAACATCTAAAAAAGAGTTTATCTTAAATTTTGCATCGCCAATTGAATTTCTTGTTCGGAATCACATTTTTTTTTACAAAAGGCTTACGGTGAATCGACTATGCCAAAAACACGTACTTATGAGTGGTACAAAGCGTTCAAAAGCGGTCGAGATTTGAGGTGGAAGATTTGCCTCTCTATGATAGGCCATCAACGTCTTCAACTGAAGTTAAAATCGCAAAAGTGAAGGAACTAGTGACTGAAAATCCTCATTCTAGTTTGAGAGAGATAGTCATTGAACTTTCTGAGTCTCACGAGTCGATCCGTACCACTTGGGTATGAAACATGTTGCCGCTCGGCTAGTCCCAAAGGACCAGAATTTTCTCCAAAAACTCAATCGCTTAGGAATCTCTGCGGACATGCTAGAACGAGTCAATTCTCAGTTACTGGTGACGAGACGTGGGTTTATGAGTTTGACATGTAATTGAACCGAAACCATTCAGTAGAAGACATAAAGAAGAATTCGCGGCAAGGATTGAACTCAATTTCGGAAAAAGCGTTTTTTTATTTTATGGTTGGATTATTCGTTGGCGCACCAAAGTGTATCGTTTCCGATGAAGTGTACTTTGTGGCTATAAAATAAATTAAGATGAATAACTAACATTTTGTGTGTTATTGATCTTTTCCCGGTACTTTCTTGACAGAGTAGTATGTAAATTATTCGGATCAGAAACCTTGACTTTTTTGTTTCTATTGGCCTCATATTAATACTAAATAATTAATACTTAATACTTATTAGTATATATTATATACTTATTATTTAGTACTTGATTTAGGAAAGTAATCAAAAACAGTGATATAACGTTGACATTAAAAGTATTTGAAGCGATCTACTAACACAGCAGCAGCACTAACACAGCTATCTGCAACAAAAATTCTTTCGAAGATTGGGTATATAGCGGGTAGATAGTGATACCGCAAAATGTGCCAAGAGAGGAGTATTATTGTAGCGCTACAGTCACAGCCGGTGCGTGAAACAAGAGGTAGTAGGAAAGCGATTGTGGAGCTATCGTGCCCGAGCCCGGCTAGATTTAGTTTACAGAGATACGCTCCACTTTAATGTCCAACCTCTTGGTACGGAACGTTGGTTCGTCGCTATCTAGCTACACTACAGCTTTATGTACACATCTGCTTTGTACACGTTTTGTTTTTATTGTATTAGCTATCGTCGAGAGCTGAATTACTATACAATTTGTTTATAATATAATGGTGTAGATAGTATATCTGAATATTTATTAAGATACTACTGCTTACTGAATTAGGATGTTCAAAAGCAATTTGCATGCTGTGAATATTATATTAGGTATATGAGAGCAGTGGTGGCCCAGTGGTAACGGACGCGACTTACGAGTTCTATGTAGGTCGTAGATTCGAACCCAGACTGGCGCTATACTTGTCGTAAATTATTTTCGTCACCACTGCTCTCAAAACGGTGAAGGAAAACGTCGTGAGGAAACCGGCATGTCTTAGAACAAAAAATTCGAAGTCATGTGACATCTACACACCCGCACTTGGACCGCGTGGTGGATTACGGCCCACTCCCTGTTACAGAGAGGAGGCCTGTGTCCCAGCAGTGGGATCATAATAGGCTGATTATGAATATTATATATTATTATAATATATTATATATATTATCGTGATATTCACAGTGAATTTCTATCGATGTTCGTGCCATCCTTTTTGCTTGTTGCTGCTGGAAGTACGTAAGCAATCTAGTGCAAAATAGCTCCTTCACCAATAAAATGTAAGATAACATCCGTAGCTACACATAAAGAATGCTGTCACGGGCAATATATTCAATGCATGCAGTGCTGACAGTGCAAACCAGGCAAGCATTGACCCAATACTCCCGGCGAATAGAACAGAAAATAGGCATATTCATATTCAAATATATTCTATTTAGTTTCGCATAGGTTGAGCAATATATTCTTTGTGTCACGGTCTTCCCTCCTACATAATAGAATACATGTATAACTTTATCTATGAACCGCTTTTTTCGCCCACATAAATGTTGAGCACTTGATACAAAAGCTTCGGCGAATGAAATTTGTTTTAGCGTCGAAATATACATGCAGCTTAGACCGTATGAAATATATTATGTAAATATTACGAGACTTTTTCCAATAATTATAAAACATTTCTTCATACATACTAGCAATTTTTGCTCTATACACATCGTGTGTCGCGTGTTACCTGTTCCAGTTACGTGAGTGGACTTTCAATGTTTATAATTCCCATTAAAGTTTTAGCGAGCTGAACTTTACAAGTTTAGTATACGAGAAGTTGTTTTAAGTATTCCCTTGCCGAGGAGTTAACGGAGACTGTTGTGTTTGAGAGGCGCGGCGGCGCAGCGGCGGCGGCGGCCAGGCGGCTCCGACTCCGACACCACGCCTCGGGAAACATCGTCCGTGATGCCACAAAAACTTCACCCCCGTTTTATTATTACTACGATGCTAATTAAAATAGCTCCGAATAGATTACGGGCAGCTTCTGGCAACGGCGCTTAATGCGCTGGCTTTACGACGTCACGCTTTATGCTCTCTCATTAGCGCCGTCTCCTAACTCACCGTTTTTATGGATACACATTTTCCCTATTATATTCCCTTTTTTGTTTGATTAGTTTCTTCTTGTGAGCTGAACACAAAACACAGTTATTTGGAACTCAGGTAAACTTACAAACAAAACACCTTTATGTCAACTGCGCCGTTGTGTCTAACTGTTCATGACCCTCACATTATTACAATACAACAAGAGAAAATGCAATGGCGGGGCAGAGTTGAAGTAGGTAAAAACACTAACGATATTTAGGTAGATTTAGTAGAGCTCATCCCTAAGTATCACGAGTGCCGATAAAATGACAGACATGAGACTTTTTCACGTTATCTTTAAGAAATGCAATCCCCTGGATGGTACAGACCTCAACCCACAGGCTTATGTAATAGATATTTATGAGGCAGTCAGCATTTTCGCTATCCTTTGACGAAAACATCATCATCATCTAGAAAACTTATACATACAAAATGCTCATGATAATCTTTTATAAAATAATTTATAAACGCGACCAACATAAGGTTGAATTGTAAGTTGCAATAAAAAGCGGCCAAGTGCGAGTCGGACTCGCCCATGAAGGGTTCCGTAGCAGCAAGTAACATAATGTAAAAGTTCTTGTAGTTCGTTGTAATTTTGATCGATGTTTTAATAATAGTGTATTTCACCAATTATAATTATTATTTACTTAGGCACCTATTACATATTTATTATTACAAAAAATGGTTCACGGTTTATGCATAAGGTTTTTTTTTATGAAATTAAACGTTTTTATTTTATATTTGAGTTGATTGAATGAAAGGTAAATTGCGGTTTACTATTTATGACGTATTAAAAAAAACTACTAACTAGATCTCGATAAAACCAATTTTCGGTGAAAGTTTGGGGCACACACATTTTACCACTTTGGAAGTGTCTCTCGCGCAAACTATTCAGTTTAGAAAATTAAATTAGAAACCTCAATATCATTTTTGAAGACTTATCCATAGACACGTATGGGTTTGACGATTTTTTTTTTGAGTTTCAGTTCTAAGTATGGGGAACCCCCAAAACATTTTTTTTTGTTTTTGTGTGAAAATCTTAATGCGGTTCACAGAATACATCTACTTACCAAGTTTCAACAGTATAGTTCTTATAGTTTTGGAAAAAAGTGGCTGTGACATACGGACGGACAGACACAGACAGAGATGACGAATCCATAAGGGTTCCGTTTTTTGCCATTTGGCTACGGACCCCTAAAAATGAACATATACGATATGACCTGATAATAACACGGTCTGATATTTACACAGGCAATGAATGGATACTACGATAATAACAATAAAATAATCCAGTTTCAGAGGCGTGTGATAATGACGCGACCAGCTCGTTAGCCACGTGGCTTATTGTTAATTTTTTAATTTGTTTCTGCCCCCTTATAAGTACAGCCCTTCGTTATTTGTCGGTTTACGATTAACACTAATTAACGCTTTTTGTATTTGCTGTAGGAAGCTAACATGTTCCAATATAAATGTATGCTAATTAATAATCAGATTACGATGTAAAGAAATCTGCTTCAAACTTTTGTAATTTCTATAAGCAAGCCTTTTTTATGTATTGTGATATACAAGATTTTGTTTAACCACAGGGCGGAAAAGCTAATATTTTAATACGCGGAACATATTTATTTGTTTAGTGGTATTGACGGAGCCCGACCTCGTTTCCACATGTGTTGCTAGGAGTTTTCGGGCGCACGTAACTTTGCCTTTTCGTTGCCATTCTCAGTGAGAGCTTGTGCCGGCCACTGCCGCAGCCCCCTCGCCGCAAACTCACACCCTATTGTGTCCTTTACACAACCCTTTACAACTTCTAGTTTTTACTCACCTCAGTATACGTAGCTCAAAACGACCGTAAAGACCTTACATTGTTAAATATAGTTGTTACCTCGGGTTGTATTTTGTAGTGTTTATTTTAGTAAGGTTTTAGTTACATTGATAGGTAGAAGCTATTAATCGAATAAAGACGGAAATACTTCTATGGGAATAACAATGTTGTTTATAACAAAAATCATCTTTTGCCAGTTTTATGTTTTCAACTAGCTTTTGTCTATAAAACCTAACAAAATTTCTTAAACCCCGACCCACCACGTCGCATCGCATCGCCCTTTCGCAAATTACTTCGTTTTCGCATAGCGTTCTTTCTGCTTTTTTACCTTTGCTTGGTTGCTAAGGGTCGTAGCGTGATGTTAAATAGCCTATTCTTCCATGTAACCTTCCTCAAGAATTGAGCTATCACATGCAATTTTTTTCAAATCCGACTGTTAGTTCCAGATATTAGCGCGTTCAAACCGGGTGGCAGTGACAACTGTTACCATGGATTCAGTACATGATTCTACACCAAAAAGAAAGGATCGCAGGGGCGTGCCTTCTTTTGTCGGTTATTTAAAATACTGACTAAACATTTGAACGCATGGGTCCAGAATCATTTACTGATTCCATGGTAACAGGTTGTGCGTCGATGTCCCTGCCACCCTGTATGCATTTTGTCAAAAGTGTCTAGGGATCAATCACGTTTTGGCTAGTTACAAAAAATCCGGTTTTTAATTTCATTTTTTGTAACTCTTTTTAGATACTCTTCAGTAACTTTTGTCATTTGAAAAGGGAATTGTTGATGAAATTAAAATCTTCTTTCAAGTCGTATTCCTGTATAATCCTGCAATGGGTTTGAGGCCAAAACAGTTAAATTTCTAACATTCTTCTGAGTAGAATCAATACAAAAAAAATAAAAATGGTGATAAGACCTCATTTGAGCCGAGAAGAAATGATCAGAGCTGTTTGAATATTGGAAGCGGGTTCTCGGCATCGTGCTGTGGCAATCGCTCTGGGCACTACGCCGAGTGTCGCCGACGAAATCGTACAATGACCGCGATCATGTTGGTTACGAGCCTTCATAGCTCTTCAGGGAGTTCAGGGGTTAACCCCTCAACCCAAACCATAAGAAATCGCTTGTATGAAGTCAATCACCGTTCCCGAATGCCGCTATGTGTACCACCTATTGAGCCCCGCAATTGCAGAGCCCGTTTACAATGGGCTCGTGAACACAGAAATTGGGCAGAAAGAGAGTTGTGTTTTGTGTTTTTATGTCTACTTTCAAGCTACTTTCGCTTTGGTATGAGGCCAGATACTAGCCGTACACGGTAGGTATGGGAGGACCTCTGGACGACATGAACGTTTAAAATCATACCAGGAAGTCCATGCATACAGTGGTGGAACAATGATTTATAGGACGGGTATTTGGATTGGCGGAAGAACCGAACCGGGTCAGAGGCTTTGTGGACACAATTGGGTGCTTAATTTCTGCTTATGCATGATAATGCACGTCCACAAACTGCCGGAGTCGTTTCAAACACAATTGCCGCAGCCACTATTAATGTCCTACCATGGCCTGCTCAATCACCAGACTTGAATCCAATTGATCAAGCATGGGATATGTTTAAAAAAAGAGCTCTGCCAAATATGGATGTCATACACACGCCAGAAAAACTTTTTTGCCCGTTACAACGGACGTGATCGACATTCCGACACGTGATTTGTATGAACCACTTAAAAAACCTTTTAAATCTTATTTTTTTTCTTTTTATAACCAATTTTACGTCAGTAAAATTAAATTATTTTATTTAAAAAGTTCAGTCCATCCAATGCAACAATAATTATTTTATTTTATCAATCTAAATTGACATTTTTATTTAATTTCAATAGGGCAATATTTTTTCTTTTATATACCATAACACGTACACACTTTTAATGTGTGTATATACATAACGGTAAAGAGAAAAAAAGATTACAATGACGGGGAGTATAGGACTCCCCGTCTTTGTAATCTTTTTTTTCTGGACCATACCTGGGAATTATCTGGTTACAGAGATACTGAAGATCAACATTTGTACTTTTACCGAGGTTTTTTTACGAAAACAACTTTTTAATGTTATAATACAACTTAAAATACCCCCTTGACCCCTGTACCGTTGCTTACACCCATAAGCCATTTTTTTGCGTGTGTTATATTACGCACTACCACAAACAGCAAATATTCCGACCAAAAATAAAAGTTGTATCCCAGCAATTAATTTGTGCAATGTTACTTTGTTTGATGTACAGATTGCGTAGTTGACAGCTACGAGTATGTGATAGGTTTTTACACATCTTTTTGTAGATTTAGATAAATACGTATTGAGGACAATTTTTAAGTTAATAGATAGTTGAATATTTTTTTTTAATAAACAGTGTCCTCCTTTTTCACCATGACAGGTGACAGGGCTTGTTTCAAAAAAAGCGTTTGGTACTTTTTCATTGTATGATTTTATATTTTTATACCTATTATCGACTTAATTGAAGCAAACAGTAAAATCCAACTTTATTACCCTGTTTGTTCTATAACACAAGCTAAAGTTTGTTGTAAAATCCTCACCTTTAAAGAACAATGTCAGACGTCCATAGCAACTTTGGCTCAATATTAATTTGTTACGGACAGTGAAAATTCTTACGTTTTTTTGTGCAGTTTAATGTAAAAAGATTTTCTGTGATTTCCTCTTTTACACTGAACTTTTATAAAAGAAGTTATTCAGACATTTTAAATTCGAGGTTATTTTTGCAGAAAGTAAATTAAATGACGTTTTATCCCGAACACCTTTATACTACAATTAATACAACGTGGTTGATAACTTTGATAAGACATTGTCACAAAATGTGTTGTATGGATAAAACACAGTATTTTATAAAACAACATTTAAAAATATAAAAATAGTCGTCCGCCGCCGCGCCGGTATCGTGAGCAGGGTCCAAGCTACCGGTGGTTAGGGCTCCAGAGAAAGGAACCTCGTCACGATGCGAGCCGTATCGAGGACTGCATTCTGAATCAGGCCCTTGATCCAATCGCCTAACGAAAGCCTCGAGTTCACATTCCAAATGTCAACAACATATAGGAGGGGTGTTCTATATAATTGTATTTGACTCCGATTATGTCAAATATGCTGTAACCGTTTGCATAAAGAGCATCGTGTAGGATTTGTTCTTAAATTAGTCCCATTTTACATGTTAAATATATCACTACAGTTACTTTTATGTTAACAGTCTTAGAAAACAATTTAGGGGAATCAATGTGTAAATGTTGTACTTATGTGACAAGTTAAAGTAGTCGCCACCACCTCATGCTAACGTTAAAATAAAGAGGATTCTCACAAAGCCTTAATCTGGGCTAAACGCCGTAGGAGACCGTTTTTCATGACGTAATCGACATAATTTTTCTGCCTTTCGCTAAAATTACTAAAGTTGTGGCCATCATATTCATATTTTCGGCAGAATTATCCAATATAATAAGTTTCAAAAGAGTAAGAGACGACTTTTAAAAGGAAAAGTTCTGCAAAAGCACGTAATGGCTCATCCCGCTCACGATTCCTGCGCCCGAGGCGGAACAGGCGGACCGGCAGCGTCAAATAAGTTTCTAATTGCTTATATTACCAAGTTATATTCGCTCTTGGAAGTAATTAAGTCACGAAGTTAAAACCACATTCACGTATTTTCAGAACTTAACAGATTTTTCCTCTCCCCAACTACAGCGGAAGAATATTTTCTAACAGTCATGAATTAAAGCTTTCTAGTGCGAACGTGGAAACGAAAGCACTTTGATATAACTCAGCGGCAAAGGTTAGGTACCTCGCAAACCCATTGAAGCAAAACGGTGAAATGCATCCGCGTGGAAAAGTCATGAAAAATACCCTCTCCTTTTTACGGTGTAAGCCTCTCGAAGAGGTGACAAAACGTTCGCTCGCGGCCTCCGGCTGCGGTGTAATAAAAGTGTCGCACACGTGGCATGCCCTCGCCACGCCTCGAGACTGGCTACCTGACTGGCGACTGACCATGCTCTTCGGAATAATAACAATATCCCTCGTGTTATCACATAATTGGAGAGTAAAATTATTAATTAATTTCCAAAAACTACAAATAAGTTACGTCAATAGTAAAATGTTTATACGCCTACAAATGTTTTATTAATTTATTAATATAATAACCGTCAACCAGCGAAACTACCCCAATAAAAATATAGACCATGGAAAATTCTGTATAAAACTCGCGCCTGGAACGAGTTGTATAAAAATAATGTAATGTTAGAGTGGGCAGACGCTTAAATTCAGGAGATATGAAGGAAATGTGTATGCTATTCTTGCTTTCAAGTTGGCAATAACGCGGTGGATATGGAGCGTGCTTGTGGCGTTACCGTGGCAGTAAATTAAGTACGGGCACGGGCGAGGGACGCGGCTCGAGCCAGCTATCTTACACGAGCATCGTACACTATCTAACACCGCAACCAACCAGGAAACCTTTTAATGTTGCAAGTGCACTTATATTAGTTTCCAGTTTGCACAGCTACATCGTATGTACGTATGTGTATTATACAGTTTGTTTATTTGTATTTAGCTCTCCTTCTGCATTATAAATAACTGTTTAGAAAGTGGAAACATTAAATAAAACGAAGGGACTACCTAATAAAAGTTTAAACTAAAAAGGAAACGATATTTTTAGGAAAGGAAGACTATCTTCCGCCCAAAAAGAATTTCTGGAGATAATATATTGAAGGCCAACTTAAATTTAGTGTATCGGTCTGTGAGTGTTTACGACCCAGGCCCCTAAAATAAACAAACCGACAGTAAAGCACAAAGCCTAGGGTTCTGGGAAAATAGAGAATGGGTGCCCCATTCTGTATTTCATCACTGAAGACGAACAAACGATGCTGAGCATCTACATGAAAGATATTTGTAAGAGAAGTTCACGACGATTATCTGAAAATGATTTTAAAAGAAAACCGTGACTTACTGACTGACCTATCAACACATAGCTCCACTGAAGGCAGTTTTTTTTTTATTATGGGCATCCACTAAGAAGAGGTTTTTGGAAATTCGACCTTTAAAGTGAAAAGAGGGGATTTTGTTTGTAATAAAATTTGTATTCTTTACTTGAAACTTGGTACGACTACATATATGTAAATCATATTGGCTATTGGGGCGTGTCAAAGTTAATATGAAAGACCAAAAATTAACAATAACGTGTAACAGGGTTTTTCGAAAATCGTCCCCTGAAGGGGTACGGGGGTATTTAAAGGACAATGTCAGGTTTCGGCCTACACAACTTTTAAAACTAAATTCAAACGGACACAAACATTTTACTTACAATAATTTAAATATAAAATTCCAACGTATTAAACAATATTTATTTATTTTCGAGAACTTTTCGAAAAGAAAATCATTTTAATAAGTAATCATTTAGTTATTAATGTTCTTGAATGACAGGTTTTCTTTTTTAAATAAAAAAAAGTGTCAGGTAGTTACCTGTTCTGCCACTGTAATCGATTATTCTCTATAATTAAAGCGATTTACTCTTTACTTTTTATTCACCACCATTCAATTGTATTTTATTATTATTGTTTTTACCTTAATAATACGTTCACCGTGTTTATTATAGAAACATGTAGTATTTTTAAAGAAATTAAAGACTTCGATTTTCCTGATCTGTGTTAGATAACTTAATCGTCATGTAATGGCAACCCTGTTAGGTTACGTCTTCCGCAGTTGTGTCAAAATTGCGCGCGCTTAAACTGACAGTGAGTTGACGATTACAAGACGTCAGACATCTTTGTTGTTGTCGGTGTTTTTCTATGTGTACGTTTGTTTCCTTCTCGAATTCCTCTGCGTTTGCGTTAAAGTCTTACTGTGTTTTATCCATACAACACATTTTGTGACAATGTCTTATCAAAGTTATCAACCACGTTGTATTAATTGTAGTATAAAGGTGTTCGGGATAAAACGTCATTTAATTTACTTTCTGCAAAAATAACCTCGAATTTAAAATGTCTGAATAACTTCTTTTATAAAAGTTCAGTGTAAAAGAGGAAATCACAGAAAATCTTTTTACATTAAACTGCACAAAAAAACGTAAGAATTTTCACTGTCCGTAACAAATTAATATTGAGCCAAAGTTGCTATGGACATCTGACATTGTTCTTTAAAGGTGAGGATTTTACAACAAACTTTAGCTTGTGTTATAGAACAAACAGGGTAATAAAGTTGGATTTTACTGTTTGCTTCAATTAAGTCGATAATAGGTATAAAAATATAAAATCATACAATGAAAAAGTACCAAACGCTTTTTTTAAAACAAGCCCTGTCACCTGTCATGGTGAAAAAGGAGGACACTGTTTATTAGAAAAAAATATTCAACTATCTATTAACTTAAAAATTGTCCTCAATACGTATTTATCTAAATCTACAAAAAGATGTGTAAAAACCTATCACATACTCGTAGCTGTCAACTACGCAATCTGTACATCAAACAAAGTAACATTGCACAAATTAATTGCTGGGATACAACTTTTATTTTTGGTCGGATTATTTGCTGTTTGTGGTAGTGCGTAATAGGAGTATAGGACTCCCCGTCATTGTAATCTTTTTTTTCTGGACCATACCTGGGAATTTTCTGGTTACAGAGATACTGAAGATCAACATTTGTACTTTTACCGAGGTTTTTTTACGAAAACAACTTTTTAATGTTATAATACAACTTAAAATACCCCCTTGACCCCTGTACCGTTGCTTACACCCATAAGCCATTTTTTTGCGTGTGTTATATTACGCACTACCACAAACAGCAAATAATCCGACCAAAAATAAAAGTTGTATCCCAGCAATTAATTTGTGCAATGTTACTTTGTTTGATGTACAGATTGCGTAGTTGACAGCTACGAGTATGTGATAGGTTTTTACACATCTTTTTGTAGATTTAGATAAATACGTATTGAGGACAATTTTTAAGTTAATAGATAGTTGAATATTTTTTTCTAATAAACAGTGTCCTCCTTTTTCACCATGACAGGTGACAGGGCTTGTTTTAAAAAAAGCGTTTGGTACTTTTTCATTGTATGATTTTATATTTTTATACCTATTATCGACTTAATTGAAGCAAACAGTAAAATCCAACTTTATTACCCTGTTTGTTCTATAACACAAGCTAAAGTTTGTTGTAAAATCCTCACCTTTAAAGAACAATGTCAGATGTCCATAGCAACTTTGGCTCAATATTAATTTGTTACGGACAGTGAAAATTCTTACGTTTTTTTGTGCAGTTTAATGTAAAAAGATTTTCTGTGATTTCCTCTTTTACACTGAACTTTTATAAAAGAAGTTATTCAGACATTTTAAATTCGAGGTTATTTTTGCAGAAAGTAAATTAAATGACGTTTTATCCCGAACACCTTTATACTACAATTAATACAACGTGGTTGATAACTTTGATAAGACATTGTCACAAAATGTGTTGTATGGATAAAACACAGTAAGACTTTAACGCAAACGCAGAGGAATTCGAGAAGGAAACAAACGTACACATAGAAAAACACCGACAACAACAAAGATGTCTGACGTCTTGTAATCGTCAACTCACTGTCAGTTTAAGCGCGCGCGATTTTGACACAACTGCGGAAGACGTAACCTAACAGGGTTGCCATTACATGACGATTAAGTTATCTAACACAGATCAGGAAAATCGAAGTCTTTAATTTCTTTAAAAATACTACATGTTTCTATAATAAACACGGTGAACGTATTATTAAGGTAAAAACAATAATAATAAAATACAATTGAATGGTGGTGAATAAAAAGTAAAGAGTAAATCGCTTTAATTATAGAGAATAATCGATTACAGTGGCAGAACAGGTAACTACCTGACACTTTTTTTTATTTAAAAAAGAAAACCTGTCATTCAAGAACATTAATAACTAAATGATTACTTATTAAAATGATTTTCTTTTCGAAAAGTTCTCGAAAATAAATAAATATTGTTTAATACGTTGGAATTTTATATTTAAATTATTGTAAGTAAAATGTTTGTGTCCGTTTGAATTTAGTTTTAAAAGTTGTGTAGGCCGAAACCTGACATTGTCCTTTAAATACCCCCGTACCCCTTCAGGGGACGATTTTCGAAAAACCCTGTTACACGTTATTGTTAATTTTTGGTCTTTCATATTAACTTTGACACGCCCCAATAGCCAATATGATTTACATATATGTAGTCGTACCAAGTTTCAAGTAAAGAATACAAATTTTATTACAAACAAAATCCCCTCTTTTCACTTTAAAGGTCGAATTTCCAAAAACCTCTTCTTAGTGGATGCCCATAATAAAAAAAAACTGCCTTCAGTGGAGCTATGTGTTGATAGGTCAGTCAGTAAGTCACGGTTTTCTTTTAAAATCATTTTCAGATAATCGTCGTGAACTTCTCTTACAAATATCTTTCATGTAGATGCTCAGCATCGTTTGTTCGTCTTCAGTGATGAAATACAGAATGGGGCACCCATTCTCTATTTTCCCAGAACCCTAGGCTTTGTGCTTTACTGTCGGTTTGTTTATTTTAGGGGCCTGGGTCGTAAACACTCACAGACCGATACACTAAATTTAAGTTGGCCTTCAATATATTATCTCCAGAAATTCTTTTTGGGCGGAAGATAGTCTTCCTTTCCTAAAAATATCGTTTCCTTTTTAGTTTAAACTTTTATTAGGTAGTCCCTTCGTTTTATTTAATGTTTCCACTTTCTAAACAGTTATTTATAATGCAGAAGGAGAGCTAAATACAAATAAACAAACTGTATAATACACATACGTACATACGATGTAGCTGTGCAAACTGGAAACTAATATAAGTGCACTTGCAACATTAAAAGGTTTCCTGGTTGGTTGCGGTGTTAGATAGTGTACGATGCTCGTGTAAGATAGCTGGCTCGAGCCGCGTCCCTCGCCCGTGCCCGTACTTAATTTACTGCCACGGTAACGCCACAAGCACGCTCCATATCCACCGCGTTATTGCCAACTTGAAAGCAAGAATAGCATACACATTTCCTTCATATCTCCTGAATTTAAGCGTCTGCCCACTCTAACATTACATTATTTTTATACAACTCGTTCCAGGCGCGAGTTTTATACAGAATTTTCCATGGTCTATATTTTTATTGGGGTAGTTTCGCTGGTTGACGGTTATTATATTAATAAATTAATAAAACATTTGTAGGCGTATAAACATTTTACTATTGACGTAACTTATTTGTAGTTTTTGGAAATTAATTAATAATTTTACTCTCCAATTATGTGATAACACGAGGGATATTGTTATTATTCCGAAGAGCATGGTCAGTCGCCAGTCAGGTAGCCAGTCTCGAGGCGTGGCGAGGGCATGCCACGTGTGCGACACTTTTATTACACCGCAGCCGGAGGCCGCGAGCGAACGTTTTGTCACCTCTTCGAGAGGCTTACACCGTAAAAAGGAGAGGGTATTTTTCATGACTTTTCCACGCGGATGCATTTCACCGTTTTGCTTCAATGGGTTTGCGAGGTACCTAACCTTTGCCGCTGAGTTATATCAAAGTGCTTTCGTTTCCACGTTCGCACTAGAAAGCTTTAATTCATGACTGTTAGAAAATATTCTTCCGCTGTAGTTGGGGAGAGGAAAAATCTGTTAAGTTCTGAAAATACGTGAATGTGGTTTTAACTTCGTGACTTAATTACTTCCAAGAGCGAATATAACTTGGTAATATAAGCAATTAGAAACTTATTTGACGCTGCCGGTCCGCCTGTTCCGCCTCGGGCGCAGGAATCGTGAGCGGGATGAGCCATTACGTGCTTTTGCAGAACTTTTCCTTTTAAAAGTCGTCTCTTACTCTTTTGAAACTTATTATATTGGATAATTCTGCCGAAAATATGAATATGATGGCCACAACTTTAGTAATTTTAGCGAAAGGCAGAAAAATTATGTCGATTACGTCATGAAAAACGGTCTCCTACGGCGTTTAGCCCAGATTAAGGCTTTGTGAGAATCCTCTTTATTTTAACGTTAGCATGAGGTGGTGGCGACTACTTTAACTTGTCACATAAGTACAACATTTACACATTGATTCCCCTAAATTGTTTTCTAAGACTGTTAACATAAAAGTAACTGTAGTGATATATTTAACATGTAAAATGGGACTAATTTAAGAACAAATCCTACACGATGCTCTTTATGCAAACGGTTACAGCATATTTGACATAATCGGAGTCAAATACAATTATATAGAACACCCCTCCTATATGTTGTTGACATTTGGAATGTGAACTCGAGGCTTTCGTTAGGCGATTGGATCAAGGGCCTGATTCAGAATGCAGTCCTCGATACGGCTCGCATCGTGACGAGGTTCCTTTCTCTGGAGCCCTAACCACCGGTAGCTTGGACCCTGCTCACGATACCGGCGCGGCGGCGGACGACTATTTTTATATTTTTAAATGTTGTTTTATAAAATATATAAAAAATATATATAGAAGTATGTATATAGAACACCTCTCCCTTCGAGTATTTTTGGTAACTAACAAAGTACACCAATACCAGTCGTGAAACCTATAAAACTACAGGTACTTCTACAGGTAATTCCATACCCCGTCGATTAATAACAATTCGCTCGGCATCGCATACTAAGCACTTCAATTTGTACTGGGTTCTTTTGGGAACATGAAAAAACGAATGTCGATTTTTCACATTCAGCCGTAGCCGTATCTTATATAACAAGTTAAAACAAAAAGCTTTATGATTTCCATGTGCTTTTCTGATATAGTTTTCATGATTTTCGAATGTGCTAAAGCCGATAGTAAGGTCAAACCAAAATCGAAGATGGCGGCTGCGAATACTTTAAAATTTTTCGTCACGGGTATCGTTTTTTATAGTTTTCAAAGATACTAAAACCTAAAGTGAAGTCAAAATGAAAATCCAAGATGGCGACTGCGAATAGTTTCAAATTTTTCATTATGGGTCATTTTCATGGTTTTCGAGGCTGACGCCAAATAGTGAAGATGGCGATAACTTTATGAGAGCTTCTAAAAACTTATACTAGATGGCTCTGTATTAAGGCTCGTTTACACTGGCGCGACGCTACAGCGCGACACAAAGACACCGCGTGTCGCGCGATGAGCGGTGCCTTTGTGCCGCGCTGTAGCATCGCGCCTTAAAAAACGGGTATTAAATTCACAATTTCTCCCTCCCTGTCTCTTTTGATTAAATACGAGAGAAAAGATCTCCGACCGATCGCGTAAGGAACATCGTCCCGCACACGTATTTTAACTTCTTCGATTTTAATCAGCTAAAGCCGAATTTGACGGTACTTTTATACCTAGGTAGTAGTATGTCTTATCCTGCGGATAAATCTAGGATTTTTGACAGATCATTAAAAAAATATTCAGATGTCAAAAATGTTTTTGTTTTTTTGGTGGCTTAGGTATATTAGGTATGCGGTCAGTCTGGACACATCCACATGTTAGGCCGCGCCGAACTGCTTTATCTGTGCGGCAGCAGGGAACCCAGCAGGACATCGGGCAGGCAGTAAAACCTGTGCTGCGCCCAATGACTTGCGCTTCATGGGTCGACAAGGGTCAAGGAGGCAATGTCTGTTTCACAGCCATCGTGGCAGCAGGCAGCTGAAACAGAGGCCACGCAAATGGCCACTGGATGGAGAGCACACATTGAATATCAACCACTGTGCACGGACTTACTTGTCCAGAGCATGGTACAGTGGTCGATTCATGTTGCTGTGGTTGCAGAGCCGTACTTTGTCCTACCTGGAGATGACTGGGTGTGTGACTTCAACGGCTTGGTCTCCAACTCTCATATTACGGGCTTCAATTGGATTTCTGACCTTTGAAAACGCCACCCGGGGGCGAGGATTTATGGCAGCACACCACAAAGTTTCAGGATTGATTCGTGGATTTGGTAGTGGTCGGGGTGCACCACTCCCCAAATAGGTCTATTACTGACTTTCGGTTTCTTATAAGCGGATTTGGGCGTTGTAGTCAGTCATTGCCATCCGGTTTAAGTGTCTTTGGGGCCTTAATGCTAAATCGGCCTGGGTTTCTCTTAGAACAGATGCAAGGGGTCAGGAGTTGGAGCAGTGAGCAGAGAGGCTGGTTTACTCGTCCTCAATTGACGACAATTGACGCCTCATTATAGCCATGTTCCTTTAAGGATGTCTTCTAATGATCCATGGGCTAGAAGTGGAAGCGAACAAGCTGAGCTTTTCGCTAAACACCTAAGCAAAGTTTTCACTCCAAACCCGTCGTCCATGACCGAATTTGAAGAAGAAGTGGACCGAATGATCAATAGTGCCCAGCAATTATCACCACCGCTTAAGCTTGTCACACCAAGGGAACTTACACGAACAATTAGTTACTTGGAAAACAAAAATGCTCCTGGTTTCGACCTAGTAACGGGTAAAGTCATTAAGCAACTTCCTAGAAAAGCAATAGTATTTTTAACAATGCTATTCAATGCCATTATTAGAATACAATACTATCCAAAGTTATGGAAAATATCACAAATCTGTATGATTGCAAAACCAGGAAAACCACCAACAGAACCTAGCTCTTACTGGCCTATAAGTCTTCTCCCTATCCTATCTAAGGTTTTCGAAAAAAGTCTTCTGATAAGGCTAAAACAAAAAAAAATGAAAAGAAGATTATACCTGATCACCAATTTGGATTTCGGGAAAAACATTCTACTGTAGAGCAAGTACATCGAGTGGTTCACAAAATAAGACAATCGCTAGAGAAAAAGGAGTATTGTTCTGCAGTATTCATTGATATCCAACAAGCATTCGATAGAGTCTGACACAAAAAAATGCTGTACAAGCTATAAACCCTCTTACCTAACTCATTCTACATGATCCTAAAATCTTACTTGGAGCAAAGGAGATTCCAAGTAAAATACGAGGAGGAATTATCAAAGCTTTACTGCATCACCGCCTCAGTTCCACAAGGATCTGTGCTTGGGCCAGTCCTTTATTCGATATATACGGCAGACTTGCCTGAAACTGAAGATGTGTTAACAGCAACATACGCAGATGACACTGCATGCCTTGCAAGTGATAGTAATCCGAACAACGCATCGCTTAAACTGCAGGAACAGCTCAGTAAAGTTACCATATGGCTTCAGAAGTGAAGAATTAAACCTAGCGTTACTAAATCGACACAAGTAACATTCACACTACGGAAAGGTGACTGTCCACCTGTGCGTATGGAAAACCAACTGTTACCAAGCAATAATAGCGTGAAATATCTCGGTTTACACCTGGATAGTAGACTCACCTGGGCTAACCACATCAAAGCCAAGAAAACAGAAGCGACCTTGCAATTCAAAGGTCTGTCTTGGTTACTAGGGCGTCAATCCCGGCTGTCCCTCAGTAACAAACTGCTAGTCTACAAGGCTATTATAAAGTCAATCTGGACCTACGGGATAGAGCTCTGAGGCTGTGCTAGCAACTCCAATATCGAGATCCTCCAGAGATTTCAAAATCTTGCTCTTAGAACTATTTCAAGTGCACACTGGTTCGTGAGAAACACGGAAATACATAAATACTTGGAGCTACCGACCGTAAAAGATGAAGCCTGTAAAATAAGCAAGAGATACAAAGAAAAACTCAATAAACACATACATGAATTGGCTAAGAACCTAACAAATCGACAAGAAGAAGTAACTCGCCTAAAAAGATGGCAAATACTAGACATAGACCAGATAAACTAAATACTTAGTTTCTACAAACTCATACGGTGCCGTTTAATGGAACTGCACCCAATCCAAATGAATCCTAGAAACAATCTGATTATGGCTAAAAGCCGATTGCAGATTTAAATTGGAAAAAAAATGCACGCACGTGAGCAACGAGTTGGTGCTCACGTGCGTGCGTCAGGCTGGTGGGTCGATAGTGGATATTTCACTTTTTTTGGCTGGCGTGGGATGGAAGAGATGGAGACATTGTCAGATCATCGAATTATTTGTTTTAACGTTTCTGCCCAGGCTGCCAGTGGTCCGTCCCAGCTGGGCACAGAAAAAGCTGGATTCTGGAGAGGAGGTTACTGGAAGCCTCAATCGTTCAGGCACTGGCACAGGCAGGTGTCTGCACCGATGAGGGGCCTGACGACATTAACAAAGAAGTTGAATGGCTCTTGGAGCCCCTGGTCATTATTTGTGATGCGGCGATGCCACGGTTTTGACAATCGCTAGGTGTAGGTACTGAAAACTGCGCAGTTGCGCGAAGCTTGCGTAGCGGCGCGGCGCTGGTTTGCTAGGCACCGCAGAATACGTTGTCGCATCCCGAGTGCAGTAGCCATTAAAGCGGAGCTGTATGAGGGGTACAAATCTGCGAAGGAAGTCATGAAGACGCTGATTGGGACGGCTTTAACTCAGGCCCGCGAGGAGTTGCTGGCAATTCAGAATCCCCCATGGGAAAAAGGTATATTAGGTATAAAAGTTCGATCGAATTCGCCCTTAGATAAAAATAATAAGTAACTTGTTTCAACAAGCTTTTAGGTTTACTTCAAGTGCAAGGAGGACTTTCACGCCTCAATTTATTTATTTAGTATTTTTTAGTTCATTGATTCTTGTTTAAAAAAAAATAATACTTAAATTTAATTTTGTACTTCTAAGCATTAGAATTTGTTAAAATATCCGTTCTACGAGGGCGACACTGAAAGTTTTTAGAACTGGCCACTTGTAAACGATATAATAAATAAAAAAATCTCGAAAATGACCGTGTCACGTTGTACTGGGATCGGTCTGATATAGTGGTGATAGATCGATTTTCGCGCTGCACAATGATTATCGATGATACCATTTCACATGACGAGAACCTTGTGATAGCTGAGAAACAGAAACAAATTAAATATCTCGACTTAGCACACGAGGTTATTGACATGTGGAATGTGAGCTCGGCTGTCATTGCGCCGATTGTAGTATCGGCCATGGCCTGAATGCCGAATGCCTCGATTAACATCTCTCGAGGCTTTCGTTAGGCAGTAGGACCTTGATCCTGGTTGCCTGATTCAGAAGGCAGTACTCCTCGATACGGCTCGCATTTTGAGGAGGTTCCTGTCTCTGGAGCCCTAACTAGTTGTATAATAAACAAACGAGATAAAAATACAAACAAATTGATTTTAAGTAGTAGGCGAGTTCCTTGCTGATATCTTAAACTGTTCATACGATCACGTCACATTGTAGAGGAAGCTCATGCATTTGTTTTTGCCTAATACGCGGAAATAGTTATTTTCACTACACTACCTATTATTTACAATTTTTACCCATCGATTTCCGAGGGTAAAAGCCTTTTTTGTTATCTAGAGTGTAAAAGTGTTTTAAAATTCGAAGGCTTCCGATTCAACATTTACTCGAAGTTTTAAATAAAACCAAAGAGTTAGGAACAAAAACGTTTTTATGACAAAGTTAGGAACGTTCAAAACCTGTCAACCGAAAATACCTGGTTATTCAGAACCGAAAATATCCGCTTATTAATTTATTTTAATAAACAGATTCTATACGTATTTTACTGATTTTCTTTCTTTTTTGCAAGTTCCTCGTAGTGTGGTGAAAATTGTTGTTTTTCACTTATGGGTAAAAGTTTTTAGCGTCGTAACAACATAGATTCATAGGTACCACAACTTACTTTAGCGGCAAGAAAATTGCAGACCGGAGCTTCATTTACAATTTTTTCTATGTTAAGGGCCGTGAAAATTTTGGACTTTTTAGCCTTATGCCCAACTGACATTATTTTTAGAAAAGATACGAGTTTTGCGTATGTTTCAATATGCACGTTATGTTTTGTTTTTAAAGTAGCTTTCAACATTGAGTAAATACTCCACATTGTTGATGATCGCCTCGTCTGTGATAAATCTAAAAAAATAAGATAGCAACACCGTCTCCGAAAAACTGCTTGCACCCTTTAAAGTCTCTATTCATTGAAGACATGGTTATGCTTTCAGATATTTTTCGCGAGACTTCTCAGGTAGGAAACTTAATTCTGCATTAATAAATTGTTGTTTTAACTCTTCCTGTGTTAAAATATTGTTCTCGTCGCTAGTTTCACTGATATTTTACGTTTTTTTTTTTACTTATTCAACTCTTTACGCCATCCACGAAATTTTGTTCCCGCTTTTTATTTAAATTAAGGCGTGTTCGGAAATATTATATTATTCAAAATATATTACGTAACATTAATGAAACTACAAATAAATATTTACGGGTTAAAAATATGTTTTACTTGCAGTAAATACTTATTTTCGTTTAAATACAACAATAAGTTAAAAATTCAATAAATTACATTAAAAGACACAATTATCTTTTTGCTAAATTTCTTTAGTTAGTACGAAATTCTGTACGTGTTTGTCTTTGAGCTCGAATTCAAAATCGGAACTTCGAAAGGGCTGGTCTTTGTCTCTCTCTCTTTCTAATGGCGGGAAAGAGATAGAGTGTGTGTGTTTCGAATTGTATTATTAACCCAAGCCTGAATAAGATATTCGCGGCTTTCTGAAAACAAAAATTAAAAAGTTACTTTGTCTCAGCAAAGCCTACATGTTTGAGCTACTGAAGTGAAAATTAACTTATATAAATAGGTTACTGCTTAGCATCATATTTCTTAAGAGTTAATTACTTAATTCAACAGTTGCAGAAACGAACTTTAACGTTACTTAAACGCTTTGGAATATACTATTATCTAACACAGTATTTAGATTGCTTAGCAAACCATTTGATAAGACACAAAAAAGGAATATTGGTAGCTCTGGTGGCCCCGGAATGCCTCAAAACAACTGGCATTCTGGTATCGCTTTACACAGGAACCTTTCTGAGGCATTCTGGCACTGTAGTTTATTCGGGAAAATTAACCTAATCAGAGATCAGTGGTGGCCCAGTGGTAACGGCCGCGACTTACGAGTTGTAGGTGGTAGCTTCGAACCCAGACAGGCGCTTAACTTTGTGTAAATTATTTCCTCACCACTGCTCTTAAAACGGTGAAGGAAAACATTTTGAGGAAACCGGCATGTCTTAGAACCAAACATTCGAAGACATGTGACATCTACCACGCGTGGTAGATTACGGCCCATTCCCTCTCACAAAGAGGAGGCCTGTGTCCCAGTAGTGGGAACATAATAGGATGATTATGCTATGCTTATGCTAACCTAATCGTGCCTCCAGATTTATTTATTTGTACAATAACTCTCTTCAAAAATCTAGCAAATTTGCAGGCTCCGTTACTCTCAACGTGACCTACGTAAAAAGTATTCCCGAAATATTTAGTGAGATATTATTCTCAGTTAAAGACGATTATATATTTGTTTACTGGGTAGGCACAGGTGCAAATTACTTTAACAAAATATTAAATTTTGCAAGCGGAGTCATCTTTGTGCATTAAAGCGATACGCACAGTTGTACTTGCTGTGCTTCTGTATGTACGTACTTGTATTACCAATTATGCAAAGCGTCTTCCGCGTTGCGGTGCGCGGGCGGGCGTCACGGGGTGCAGGCAGGGCGCCGCTGTCGCGCTCTTTCCTCACTCGTAGCGAAATAACGACCTCAATTTGCATAGCAATGCTCGTTACCCCTTATTCCCCACCAGCGACTTCCACAGGCCACGCGGCTGTGTCCCGCCGGACCCGACACCTTTTTTTTACTCAAAATCTGTCCAGCGACAAGTTTCATTGACATTAACACGAATCTAATAAATTTTCCGTAACTACGAAGCTAGTATTTCATAAATCCGTAGTATATATAATAAACGTTCAAGAACTAGCGGAATTGAGTTTAAGTTTTGATTTAGTGGTGGTAGTGCGCCGACAACGTCTCGCTGCAGCCGCCTCCACCGGGCCTCGCGCCGGCCGCGCTGCGCCCGCCGCCGAGCGCGATACCCGACCGAACACTTTCGGCCGCGCTCTTAACTTCTTCGTCCAACTTTCAGTTTTAATTGAATCAGAGTTTTCGGCTTTTTGTGGCGAGCGTGCCAGCCACGCACGCTTCCCAAACTTTCTTTATTAAATTATTGGAAGTTCAGAAACGTTCGCCTTTGAACGTGAATTCTGAAACAAAATTGAGGATAGTCGTGAGTTACAGAAAAGTATTTATCCTCTACGGACTCACGGCAGAAGTAGAATTTAAAGCTATAAATAAGTAATGACTGGGCGTCCCCTGTACCGAGTGTACCGTTGAAATTCCGGACAAAAGAACAGTAACGACAATTACGAAAGACAATTCAAAATCCGACGAGTAAACAGTTCATAAAGATGTACGATTCCCTTTGCTAACGACTGAAGCATTCGTCCGGGGCATTGTTTTGCGGCGTAGCTTTATCTGGCGCGGAACGAGTTGTCGTTCCAGTAATTTATAGATCTTTCCCCGCCCCGGGCTTAGACTAACGATTGGGCTAGAGGAACTAGTCCGCTAGCTGAGTCTCTGCCCGGTCCCCGCCTGAACGCTATTAAAGGTCACGTAATAGACTGACTCCTCACGTCCCGGATTCAAATTTGAGTAAATATGTCGCCGCCAACCTCTTATGTACTACGCCTTTGTATTTACATTTACTTTGGGACTATTTTGAATTTGAACGTGAACGTCCGCTTGTTATCTCGTGTTGTTTGTGTGCATTGTAGAGGTTGTTTAAATTGTGTGTTCTGGATTTAACATGTATTTGTGTTCTTTGAAGGCACAATGTAGGTATGTGTAGGTAGGTACCTACAGAACAAGTCAACCTAAAGAAGATTATTGTAGAGAAAAGTAATTTTATTAATATAATACTCATATTACGTTACCTTAAATGACGTAATTAGTAACGTAATATTGCTGTTATGTTTCTGAAATTCACATATTCCGTAAGTTTCCTGAAACAATGATAATCTGATATGCCTTATTCATACGTAACATTGGAACTATATTCATGCATATGGCTTTTCTGAAGCCGATAGCGACGGATATTGTAGATTTACCTAAGTGTGAAGAGATCCGGAGAAGACTTTGTGCCGGAGCTTTAGTATCGGATCCCGGCGTCACATACAATGACTGTTAGAACATCTAGTAATAGTTAGCTTCCCCGTATTCATCTTTTACTTGTGTTATATTTCTTTGACAGTTTCGCAACACTTGCTTTATATTATTCTCGAAAACTTTATAATTCTGTTCATCATTAGTGTTTTAGACCGTTAAGATAATATCTGGCCTTTTTTTTTGGGTGGGAAATCATCTAATGACTTCTCCCGTTCTGGGTGGAGCGGGAGGGCGTGTCAGTACTTACTGACTAAAACCCAACCGTGTTCCTTCAGTTGCCTGTGCCAGGGCCAGGGTTTCTTCGAATTTCCTGCGACCCTGAGGCGAAGATAATATCTGGCCTAAAATAAATATTTTCAAAGAAACAAATCTTGTCTATAGGGGACACCGGGGTTGGTTGACTGTAGGGGTAGGTTGACTAACTATCAAAAACTCGTCCGAGGCGATAGCCTTGAGCTAACCAGTGAGACACGAGAGTCCGTCACCTTCCCCCGCTCAGTCACCGGGAAGGCGGCGTCGAGCACGCACGTCGTTTGAGAGAAGGACCGTAATATTATAGGACTTCATAGGTCAACTTACCCCAGGTGAATAGTCAACCTTCCCCAAGCTTAGCTTAGAGTACAGACCAGTTTTTCCAATTATACAAAAACTGGCCTGTACTCTATATCCTAATGAATAACGTGCTCTTTGCCACTTTTTTGCAAAGCTTAATAGTAAATCTATTAACTGAACCCGTTTTTTAATTAATATCCTCTACTGAAAAAGAAATAGAAACCTTTAAGCTGAAATTTGGTCAACTAACCCCGGTCTCCCCTACCTACCAATTTTTAAAACAAGGGTAACATAAACATATTCCTCAAAAATAATGAACACTTCAAAGATATAGATAACAGTAGAGTAAGTGCAAGCGGCAGGTACGTGCGCGATGACAGTAGTATGGCTCCCAGTGGAACCCTTCTGCGATCCTCGTAAATTGCGAATATTAGATTATAAGTACGGAGTGCGGGCCGGCGCCCGGCAGCACGGGGGCCATCAGCTGAATATCGAACTCGTGCGCTGGTTAACTTAGCGCCGTGATCTGAATCTGCTTTTTAGTTAATCCCAGTTGTGTCGTTATACTGTTGCTTTACTTTTTACTAGTTAACACTTAGAATAAAATGCAGGGTTTCAATTAAATCTTGTTAATTTTCTCTTTTTCTCTCGTATTGGCACTAGCTAATGCTGTGGTAAAAGTATTCGCCAGTCTGCAACGTCAGTTTATTCACAATGTTTTATTATAGGTATATTAATTCTGCTTCTGCCTCAGTTTAATATGTTTGTATGTATGTATTTAAGTAGGTATCTATGTATTAGTATCATATTCTTTTTAGAGTTATCTACCCCTTTTATTGCACCTGCCTTGTTTTGTCTCTGCATCACCCTATGGTTGCCTTTGTACAGTATTTTTTTACTTGTGCAAAAAGTATTAATAAATAAATAAATTAATTCATTCAATTTTTTAAATCCCTAATCTTTAATGCGAAAAGTTCTCTTGTTAAAGAAGCTTTGAATCTCAAGTACGTAATTTTCTAAGAAGCGTATTGTTTGAAATGATCTCTATATAGTGATGATAACAATAACAACAGCTGTGCCAGTGTTAGCCGGTGTTGGTTTTCCCATTGCTCGCTTCGTTATGGCTTCATTAGGACAGCGGGTGCGGGGCTCCGGGACTCCGCGGCGCACTCTACGATCGTCCTCGTGCCTCTAAGACAGCGTGATTACACACAGCGCCTCGTAGTGTTTCTATTCATACAATACACGCACAAATATATTCAATAGAATTACTTTAAGATTCTTCAGAAAAAGATTTGAATGCAGTGTCTGTTTGAAACAGTACAATTATTTAATATTGCAGCGCGCAAAAACGTCTTACAAATTAAAATTACTCTTCACTTTGATACGGCCTAACCGTTTATTATAAGTTGCGCCTCAGGCAAAATTCAAGTCTCTAACATGCGTCTACAGTCATAATAGCTCTCGAAATCACTAACTGTTCTTCGTTCAAGTAAAGTAACGTTATCTTTATAGCTTTTATCTACCCTCTATTACTTTTATTTTTAGTTAACAAGCAATTTATATATGAACGAAATATCTAAAGAACCAACGATAGCTTAACTCCAATTTAATGAGAAGCGAGTAGGTACGTACGAGGTAAAAGGATAAATATATCGATTTTGAAAAGTTAAGTATGACAGTCTCTGATATGCTTAGAATATTTAGGTATATGATTTAAATATAAAAAACAAACAAATAAGAGCACTATCATAAAATCCAATCGCATATACATCATATAGACAGACGACACCGCCTGTAGAGTACATATTGGCAATGCATTACTTAGACACTTTGCAATTGCGCGCCCGCTCTTCGGCCTCGCGGCCTTTGTGAGCCGCGCCGTGTAATTACTCTGGGACTATGGGAAATAGCTCACCGGGCGCGAAAGCACTTTTGTGTTATTACAGTTAATTAAACCAGATAAAAAATAAAGAGACTTTTTTCGTATCCCTAGATATAACGATTGCGCACGGAAAAATATAAAAAAGATCGTTACATATTTAATTAAGACGATGTTGATAAAAACTGTGGTGCCAAGTTTTCCCTTGCAAGTCAATACTAATAAGTCTGATAAAAATATCTAACACGTGTCCTGTATAAGCGTAGATTGGGTTGGACGTTTCTTATACGTAACAACTGAAAGTTATCGTCATATCTGAGTTGGGAACTTTCGCAAAGACAAATTGGAGTGGAGGCGGTAAATAAAGTTTTACGATATGCGCGGTTATCAGAAGTGTGCGTCGAAGCAGGGTGTGGGAGGGAGATGTTTTATCTAGAGCGCGGGCTCCATCTCGCTGCGAGGTTACTTCCCGTACACCTGTATGTGTTAAATACCTCTCGTTGCTACTCGTTATCTTTCGCCCCCTCTCCAAATTAAGAGCTTTGTATGTCGTCCCGCGTTGCGAATAAAATACTAACTTAATTTATCATATCACATCAAGTTATAATCATCAGAGCTGATTGATATAATTTGTCGGTTGGATGTGAGAATCGACGAAAGATAAAACCGAGAGTCCATTTTCACCTTAAATCTAGTTCAGATGTTATTCCATTCGTCTTTTGTTTAATTTAGATGCACATAATTTTATAGAGTGTGCTTTTCATCTTGGGAAATAAACAACTTTTCACGCGGTAGAACAGTAAACACTGCAAGTATTTAAATTATTTAGAACCAATGACGTTCGTATGTTTATATATAGAGTTTAAGTTCTGAGCCTGTCTGCAGGGTACGACGTGAAGTATCTTTAAAAAAAATATTTTTGTAAACAGCAACCTGGGAAAAGTTCCACTTAGTTTCGTCCGTCGTCGTACCGTATCTAAGTAAGAACTACGCGAGTGGTTGGGAAAGTCCAGGGACGCTTTTAAGACGTTTCATAATAAATGTAAGATGGGAATTTGTACGCGATATCATTTGCCCGTAATTCATATGGTAATTCAGGTGCCTGGAAAGCGGTCCCTTTGTTTATTAACATAGAGCGTAGTGGGAAAATTAATTGGCCATGGTGTCATATACAAAGAAGGATCGAGCATTCAGTACCAAACACTTGTTCCATTGTTGCTTCTAAGTAGTAGATAATGCTCTTAATTGATCTCTTTTTGAATTCGGTTAAAAAGAAACACACACTAAAGTAAAGCCAGTCTTTGTATTACACAGTAGGTAGACTTATCAACAACTTTATAAATTACCTCCTTCCGCGATGCGTATACTTAACGCATATCAGGTGACGCTTGGTCGGATATTTATCTCAACTGTACGTGGATTCTTACGGAACAAGTCCCTCCCAAGCTCGGTACAGAGAAAAGTCCACATCTCGTGCCCGCGCCCCTCGCTCGCATCGCTCGCCCCGCCGCAGCTGCCGCCCGCGCTCTCCCTTCACCACCGCCACGAGCTCGAAAACCGACTCCGTGAGCGTAGAGATAAAACGTATGTTCATTTTATTTCCACATTTGTCAGCGTTCGTTTTGTGCCCACTAACATAAATTGGACGTGGAGGGAAACCTCGCAGGTGAATGTAAAATAGCCGGGTTTTCCCAAGATAATACCGCCGAAATTTTACGACACCATTATGCGATTTATTGGTCGTGTCACATTCAGAAAGAATAATATTTCATAAAATATTTTAATAAAATATGTCGTTTATAAATAATATCACATTATTATACATATTCATTATAATACAAATGTATAATATATTGAAATACTCAAGTAAATGATAATGTAGGTAATATCTATTCTCTATTTATGTAAATAAAAACGAATGAAACATAAAACCGAATAAACAGAACTCGTTATGTCAGTTGTGGGAGCATAACCTAATGTTTCGTAGCCGCGCTACGAAATGCTACGTGTCACAAAGCGCTACGCCAGTGTATGGCATCATTACGAAAAGCTGTACGTAGCGCGACATGCGTCCCGATCTGTGTGCCGGGCGTCGAGCTACTGCCAATAAACGGTTGTCCTGTACGGTAATGACTGAAACAGGCGTCCAATTAAAAGTGCTAATTAACCTGGAGAAAGCTCTGTTAAACGTGTGATGCACACGGAAATACATTTTGTCAAAAAATGATGATTTGTTTATGGTTCCAAATTCTTTTTTTGTTGTTAGATTGGCACAACTGTTTTCCATTTTTGCGCGGAGTTTGAGTTGCATCTGTTATTTAGATTAAATACAGTGCTGTTTTTTGTTAGATCATATTATCTAGTATGTATTGCGAATTTCATAGTGGACAAAAACATCGAACAAAGAGTTTGTCTTAAATTTTGGGCGATGGCCCATAGAATTTCCTGTTCGGAGTCACTGAAAATTTTATAGAAGGGTTACGGTGAATTGACTTTATCAAAAACACACACATATGGATTATGAGTTGTACAAAGCGTTCAAAAGCGGTCGAGATGTGATGGAGCAATTGCCTCGCTCTGTTAGGCCATCAACGTCTTCAACTGAAGTTAACTTTGCAAAAGTGAAGGAAATAGTGACTGGAAATCCTCATTCAAGTTTGAGAAAGGTAACCGCTGAATTTTATGTGTCTCATGATTCAATCCAAATTTTAAATAACCACTTGGGTATGAAACAAGTTGCCGCTCGGCTAGTCCCAAAAGTCCTGAATTTTCTCCAAAACCTCAATCGCATAAGAGTCGCTGAGGACATGCTAGAACGTGGTAATTCCGACCCAACGTTCATGAAACGCATTGTTACTGGTGACTAGACGTGGGTTTACGAGTTTGGCATGCAAATTGCAATCTAGTCAACAAGCTCCGGAGTGGCGCCTTCCAACTGAACCAAAACCGAAAAAACTACGCCTAAGTCGATCACAAGTCAAAGTCATGTTGATTGTTTTCTTTGACGAATTCTTGATTTCCGGAAGGTCAACGCGTTATGCGGCGTTTAAGAGAGCAAATTCGACGACAAAGGGCAGATTTGTGGAAAGAAAATTCTTGGATTTTGCATCACGATAATGCGCCTACCACCGAGCAAGCACCTTAGTCACCAGATATGACTCCAGCCGGCTTCTTTCTTTCATCTAAACTCAAATTACCACTTCGTGGCACCCGTTTTTATTCGGTAAAAGACCATAAACGAGAATTCGCGGCGAGAATTGACTCAATTCCGAAAAAAGCGTTTAAAAAATGTTTTGATGATTGGATTATTCGTTGGCGTAAATGTATCGTTTCTGAAGTAGCATACTTTGAAGGCGATAAAATGAATTTGGATGAATAACTAAAATTTTGTGTATTATTGATATTTTCCCGGTACTTTCTTGACAGAGTAATATGTCTGAAGCCAACATATTTTTTGTGAAAAAAAATTGCTTTACGTTCGTTAATCGTACAATCTTCTATAAAGAAACAGAAGAGCTTTTTGAAACAGTCCAACGTTGTCCTGGCTAGAACGGTAGGCTAATAATTAGCTAATGAAAATCGCGCCCGGCGCTGTTCTACTTCATAAATATTTTTCTTATTGCCTGTTACCACGAGCTGTCGATAAATTTATGGAAGGGCCGACGTCACCTGAAATTTTATGGTTTCTTTCTTCGGCACTCACCTTTTATTTTTAGAACTTGGGTTCTTTATACCTTAAGATATAAATATAGATGCATACAAAATACAATGTTTTATTCATATAATCAGACCAATTTTTCACTCTGATATTTTTGTACATACGTCCCAATTGTATCGAAAAACATTTCTGAATAAGAAGTTCGTCCAGTAACTATCATTTAACAATTACATATATGGTAACATGTCATCACATGGGCAATGCAATCTCGGGTCGAGATTGGCAACTCGGGATCTCGCTTGCCAAAAGTCTGGGATCCCAGACTTTTACAAGCCAGATTGTAGGGCGAGATCTCTAAAGCTCTCTCGCCCTGCAATCTGGCTTGAGCTGGATTTCGAAAATTCGCTTACTTTTAAACTTTAACTTTGCTTAAACTTAATGGTAGATAAGTAAAACTAGAAATTTTTATTCAATTGACAAAACATGAAGTAATTGTATCTCAAAATGATGTTTATTTACGTAATAATCATTTGCACTACACTACTTAACGCAACTAATCAGCACACACGCATCCATAAATTATATTTTGTAAATGGCTTCTCAAGAAGCATAGTATGCTAAGTCGCGCTCTCTCAATGTCGAAATATCTAACAAGATTTTCTTCCCACGAGAATCTCAAAAACATCGAGATTGCATTCCCTAATCACACCTGCAATCCCCGAAGGGATAAGCATATGTTAAGAGAAGGTAACCCCCACTAACTGATCTATTATCCAAGCCCAGTGAAGGGGTTATACTGTTCGTTAGTCTCGCTAAAACTCAAAAACGGCTTAACCGATTAGAGTTTTTTGTGTTTTGTCGCTCTTATACGAGGGTGGTTTAAAAACAAGAGACAGTGCAACGCAGGTCGCATTACCTTGTCTTATTCTTCTTATATAAAATCAATTGATGTCCGTTAATCTCGCTAAAACTAAAAAACGGCTTAACCGATTTGTTTTTTTTTTGTCTTGTTCGCTCTTGTGCAAGGGTCTTGTAAAAAAGGAATTGCAACGCATGCCGGTTATTAGCTAGTGTTTGTATAAATAACAAAATTGAAACACAAATTTTATTTTAAGTACACATTCATTCCCCGTTTAGTTACGTACTGAAACAGATTCCCTTAAATAACATGCTGAATTGGTGTTTTGGTCCCGAAGCGCGATTTGTGCCTCGTTACCGACACCTGTGCGTGGCCCGCAGCGTAAGGACAGAAAAACTATCTTCGCACCGGAATGTCGCACACTCGCACCAATATTCACCTAATAAATAATTTCCTTCTCCAATATTCACAGCGCCACATCGATAGTTCCACAACTATTGAAACCGTGGATCTGAATATTTCACGTATCTACCTACCTCCTTTTTTATTGCGAATGTTTATGGTTGTAAGCTTAAGTAAAAGCATTAAATGGGAACGCATTTTAAATTTGGTATTTTAATTTATTTCATTCCCTCGGCAACATAATAACAAAGTAACCTAAGTGTATACCTATCTAAGCTTAATTACGAGAATATGATAATTCATGAAATATTATTTTCCGCTAGGGAGCACTGGTCTGTTTGTATATTCTATCCAGCGTATATATAATCACAGCGGTGGGTCATGTTACAATAGCACGGGGTTGCGCAAAGCGGCAGAGCACCGCTCAGCGCTAAATCTCACCAAGTACGAGCACATTAGCGTTTTCCGATATCTAAAGCATAGCGCTCGCTGCGGCTGCGGTCCAGTTGAATAACAAAGAATTGCGTGGTTGAGATATCGGAACACTAATGGACTGCAGAATTTATGAAGCTTTAACATAAGCTTGTCGTCGTTATGAGCATTGTATGTATAAGTAATGAGTTGTGCGTGGCAGAACTAGTGTTTCATATATTTCCTAATATTATATCCATGAGTGAGTGAACGTGGATGCGGACCGAAAGCTGGGTTTATTTCCGCACAATCAATCAAGGCGACTTATGAGGGTGCAGTCTGTTAGTGTAAAACCGGCACCATTTTATTTAGTAAGTATATTGATATATTTGTTATCGATTTGGATCGGCAAATTCATTCAGTTATTTTGCAACTCCCACGTTGAACGTGGGCGTCAAACAAACACTTTTTATCACGTTAAAAATGTACATAAAAAAATCTAATATTTCGCGTTGGCAATTAACTTACACGTTATGCCGATTGCTATTTGCTATACTTCGATATGACTCCGGAGATTGTACTCCTGTTATTATCATTATACTTAATGCGTTATAATGTACTCTTAAGAACATATTACAATTTTAAAAAGAAGTCAGTTGAAGTGTTTTATTTATGTTTAGTAAACAGTTCCTATAGTAAGTAACACCTAGTTATAGTATGCAACGATGAATGCGACGATATTTTCGTGGACATTTGAAAAAGGCGGCATCCACATAGATTGTTTCACCGACCATTAACTATTGCCGTCGTTATTCACTTTTGTTCAAACAATAATGGGTGTTTCAGTGGTAATATGCAGCCTGTCACAGAAATATTTGCTGATAAATAAAAATGAGGCGTTTGTGTGTGTAATGTATCGTGTTTAAACGGTACTTAGAAGTGAATTTCGAGTATAGAGTGTCAAAAGTAGGTATTACCGGTCGGAGGCGGCAGTGGTGGCGCGGTGGCGCTGTGGCGGCGAGCCGGTACGCGCCGCGCCCTGCGCTGATGCTGCGGTATATGGCCCGTGAATAATCCACCCGTAATACTCGACTTAATGGCTTGGAATTAAACAATTAGTTGTTTTCTTTCTGCCTCGTCAATGATGAAGTTCCGTCTGAATACCACTGAATAGGTACCGTTGATTGAGAAAAAAATCCATTCGCAGTATAAATATTTCCATCATATTTATAAAAACTTGAAACGTTTATGTATACAAAATAATTCCGCAATAGCTTTGCACTTAAATTGTTCAATGCAAAATGTTTTAAGTTATTATTTGCAGCCGTTGCTTTTTAATGTCTGTTTTGGGGTAAAGCTTATTCTTACTGTTTCGTGTATTAATTCGTCTGATAAGCCAGCTCTTTGTTCATCCACAGTAAGGCGACGTGCAGACGTTTTAATCAAGGCTAACGAATTTTTAACCTTAGTAAGAGGCTGCGCGATATCAGCCGCCACCCGCCTCCACGAGCACGCTTCGCCACTTCTCGTGCTCGACGCGTTGTTCTTATCTATGAGTAATTACCTTGTTGTTTTGTTTTCATTGTTCGGGCTTCCAAGGTGCTTTATGTTTTATTACATGATCACTGTAGTACCGCGGTAATGCTTTTATTTTCTACAATATTTCTATCAAAAACTAATTATTGTTAAAAAAAAATAAGTTTCATAGAATTGGATAATACAGTTATAAAATAATGAAAACATTATTTAATACGCAGTCGAAAACTACTTTTCTTAGTTTTTATCAATCTTTAAACAGTCCAGCATTACCCTAGTATTTTTTTATTAAACTTACGTACGATAAAAGTAGTGATTGGGGTTGCTAGTTTTCACGTGTATGAGCTTTAAATTAAAATATGTGAACGGTGAGTGTTATGAGGCCGTCGACTAGGCGGCTATAATATTCGTAAAGATATTTATGCCGCGGCAGGGCTTGCAGGTGCATCTCACGTGCACCTGCGGATATTGCAGCGTAAATCAAATTTCTTATTTCGCCTCAACACTTATTTCTGCCAGGGCGTGTTTAGTCGGTGCGGCGTCCTCACATATCAACGTGTTATATTAAAATTGTTATTAATCCTTGTGCGGCCACGTTCTGATATTCTATTCTTATTATGTATCGTACATAATAATAATTACATAGTGGTTTAAGTTAGTGATGACGATGATGATGAGTGGTTTAAGATACTTTTCAGAGATTATTAAATTATTGACTAAAATTACTAATTTGCACACAGCTTATTTGAAACCAAATCACAGCGACCAAAAACAACTGAGACGGCACAATTATGCATGTTATCAAAAGTATCTATCGGCTACATGTTTACCCTTGTTTTGCATACTACGCCGTTCATAATACCTACGTATTACTAGTCTTGTGCTAAACAGTAACTCTACATAAACATAATGACGAACAATCATATAATTAGCGCTGCATGTAATGCATACACGGCCACACGATGTCATGAATTACAGGCCGTAATGACCATCTATATGCCAATACGATTAATATTTAATGCTGCTATTCTGCGCGGAATTACCCCGTGTCTGTGGTTGAGCTTGCACTGAATTACTGCATCTGAATGGTTGTCGGATGCTTTGTCATATCCCTGATATACCTGTGAGTGCGGCCTGATATCTATCTCGCTGTATTAAATCTTAGATTGGTGCTCTTATTGTAGGCAGTAGTAAGTTAGTATTACATACAATTCATTTGGTCATTGTTTTAATACAATTTCTAGAAGGTAAAGATGCCCACATAACACAGCTGAAATAGACGATTTTTTGGTGGGCATTGCGTGGGCATCTTGGTTCCGCCTTATGATTTTATGTATGGTACTTTTATTTATAAACGTAATACTCGTATAATCGGTAATGACCGTTACGTATGTCATGTTGATATAAACAAAAATGTATGTGTTTTATCCAAAAAACACTAAGAAGGCCTATACCCGAATGAATGCTATTACATCAAAGTGAAAACACTCATCTTACGGACCCTTGCAAATTAATTGCAGGAATGACAGAGCACAACGCTCGGCTCTCTTAATGCACGCTCACAAAGCAAAACGGATTGGGCGGCACCGCGGCGGCACGCAGCAGTGGTGATTATGATAATGACGCGGTAGCCGCGCTTTTTGCGCCGTTCGTCCTATATTACTGAACTCGACACCATTCTCTGATATCTGTCGCGCGCCCAGCAGCGCGCCGGCACCCGCTCGGCTTTGCCTTTCGCTGCTCGCCTCAAACACTCCGAGACGCTTATAAATTATGCAAGTCGCCATAATCCACGCCCTAAACGCCTTCTCCGCTGCCTCAATTATTCATTCGAGCGGTTTGATGTTTTAGAAAATTGTCGCGATATTCAAGACGGGCTGTGCTTTATAATTCAGTAGCGAATATCGTCACAGCTGGCGCCGGCTCCTCTTTGTCTACTGATAACAGTGCATATGACCTAATTCGTCCTTAGGTGCGCTACTACCTCTTGCAGTAAATCCGGGTGTGTAAGCCAAAATTAATATTCTATTGTATATTCTTGTTACAGGATTCCGAAGGCGACACCCCCTTACATGATGCCATTTCGAAGAAACGTGACGACATGTTGACTTTATTGTTGGAGCATGGAGCCGACATGACTCTCACGAATAACAATGGTTTCAACGCGTTACACCATGCAGCTCTGCGAGGCAATCCAAGGTAACTTAAAACATTGAAGTCTAGCTCCTAAATCGAATATTCTTTACAGCTTCAAAACAAACAGTATTTTAGTGAATTCTCTTAATGCTCAACATTCTCTACAAATACTTTCTAAATGAAAACAACAACTTTAAGACCCTTTAATCATCGATGATTAAAGGGATTTTTTTCAATTTTGATAGAAAGACAACACAACACACAAAAAAACAATAAAATGATAGCAAATAACATGAATCCATACTAAATACTATACATTATTTATTATATAGAATATTATAATATTTTCTTCCAACTATGCTTTAATTTCATCACAATCACACTAAAAACTCAGTGCAAAGCGACTCTTTAATGCTCTAGAGCAATAAAAATTTATGAAATTTCATTACAGCACAGTATTTTTTTAATCGCACCAAAAGGTGCCAATGTCAATGGATTAGCTCGATTCAGCCAGCCGATATCAATACTTTTTTTTACGTACGTATTATTCGTTTCTATCCTACTTGTTCCAAATTTAAATATAAATTTGCCCAACAAAACTCTTAACCTTACGTTTAATAATTGCTCAAGTATAACTTTTAATTTCAATAATTAAACTTCTATTTTAACTGTTTGATATGAGTTTCTTTTATCTACTATTCCTATAGGTAATAGTTGAAAGAAAAGCAGATTATGCACCTCGCCTTAAGTAATTTATATTGCCCTCGTGCCTGTTAGATTAGAGAATCAGGCACTCGGTGCAATAATAAATTACTTTGTGCTCGATGCAATAATCTACTATTATAATATCCATACTAATATTATAAATAAATTCGAAAGTAACTGTCTGTATGTTACCTTTTCACGCCAAAACCACTACGACAACGAAATAGATGGCATCCCGGGAAACGACATTGGCTACTTTTTGTCCCGGTAGCACAATCCCGTGGGATAATTTCCGACACTCACGCCGGCGATGCCGCGGACAGAAGCTAGAATATACAAAAACATACCTAAATAAATGTTGTGACGCTATGACAGACTTCAAATCAATTTACGAATACACAAGGAAGGTGCGAAGGGTTATAATCCCATTGAATGATGATTGGTTGTATTGATGATTTTAATCGTTACAATTCTGTTAATACAAAAACTTGCACTTGTAAATGATAAATGATTTTATTTTCTGTAAATAGGTTTGTACAAACACTTTTACACGTCAATCATATTTTAAAAACTAGGTGAGATCGGCATTTCCTATCTGACTACTCTGAGAAGAAACGCCGAAACAAACTCAGAGGTCACAGTCTCTTTTAAAGGCCAGACATAATCTTGGTCAGGTCATGTGAAGACCATGTGGATTGATATCTGAAATGGTCTTTTGAGGAAAGAACCACACAGAATGAGTGGACCTGTCCAGTCAGTGCACGCATTTGTCAGTTGTCATGCAGCTCAACACAGAACTAAAGGAGCTAAAGTAGTACTGTAGAATTATACAACAAACACAATAGGTCGCGAATCATATTTTGTTCACCTGACACTGCGCTGCAAAATTATTTCGCGGACTACCCTATCGCTTCTCGCTTTATATAAGATGTTCGAGGAAAGATAATATTCGGCCACTTGTTCACGAGACCTTTATAACGCGGACTTAGTCTGAAATAAACATAACGTCGCTTGTCCGACATTATCCCGGGGAGAATGGGTAGTTATGAGCGAGCCTGCCTCACAATAAACTGCTTACACGTCTAATACCGCGCGCCCAGAGGATGTGTGGCCAAGCCTTGTGTGAAGTCTTTATTGCTGCCGACATGCGGTTAAGTTTTCCCAAAAAACGATATGTACTACAATTTTAACATTGATATTTTGATAGTATATTAATGAAATAGGTATCATAACACTATTTTTAAATACAAGATTTAACACACCATCTACGGTCTACGTTATTTCGTAGAACGAAGCTATACGAATATCGCTGTGGAAGTAGTAAATATTGCCTTATAATGGCTTTCCTTCAGGATAAAAATAGTGTTGTGTTTTATTTAAAGCACGTAAAAAGTTTTGTAGATGCACTTGAATATTTTACGGGCTTATGTTAATAAATAAAAGCTGGGTGCTATGTAGGTTAAATGATTAGTGTGTTATTCGATCAAAGATCGAGGTTAATGGCACGCAACGTAGAGGGTTTTGTCCAACTGTAGACTGCTAATTGTTAATATTATTTATATGTATTAGGGCGAAGGGGTGACACTTTACCGAGGTGGAGCAGAGGAAAATTAACCAATACCTTTTATTTTAATCGTTCCTTCTCCGCTTAACATTCATAAGGAACCTATTTATTATAGATTTTTTTTTTCTAAGTGGAGTGTCAGCCAACACCCCAAATGCTTGCCGTGCAAACGTGAGGCCCGTAGCCTACGGCGTAGCAGATAACAAGTGGCGTAGCAATGTAGCGTGTGACGTAGCAATGTCGCGCGTATCGTAGCAACGTAGCACGTGCCGTAGCGCACTGTAGGCTGCGTAGCAATGTAGCGGAAAGCGTAGCTCGGACGGAATTACAATGCAGTGGTCTAGTAGGCTATAATTTCTTGCGTTAGCAGTAGTAACAAATTGAAAAACTGACTTCCGATTGTATACTACAGAACGCCAGGGTAACGACTAAAAATCGTTTTTATTAGTTTGTAGCAATGTTTTTAGTCTATTTAAATCGTTATCCATCCCACATTAAATCAAGTCCTAGGGGGTAGATATCAGATAATAGCAGCCTACATATATCATTATTATTATTATAATTGCAAAATACGGACCACTTTATCATACAAAAGAATTTAAAAGCTTCCGGTCATGCCATATATTCGATCGAAAAACCCAGGGACCCATAAGGGTGGTCAGATAAAACTCATCCATGAAAAAGAAAACTTTGGAAATGTATTATGAATCGGTAAGAGTTAGAATAATGAATCTCCGCTGGTGAATCGTGCGTAAAGCGGTTTATTTGTGGAGGGTCCGAGAAGACGCTGGATCGCGGAGGCCCACATTTATTCAAGTCACGTGACGCGTCCCACGGAAATAATACGAAATGTGGCTACGTGACCAGTTCATTATGCGGCGGCACAGAGCCCGGCCGGCTCGGCAGGCCCGGCAGCACCTCGCCACCAAGCGACACTTTTCGTATGTCCGTCGGCATCGCGTATTACAAACAACAGAACGTGTTGTCACGCACAGACCCTCTCGGAATTCTTTTAAATTACCACTGTTCGGCTGCGATTTTGTTTAGCCCATGGGCATTTTTAAGACTCCGAAAATAACTATTTCTTTTATTGGGGCATTAAAGTAAGAACTTCAAATAACATACAAATTAAATTTTTCGACGGCTATGTTCTTATAGATCTATTTCAACTCAGATGCATAAAAAAAAAACGCCGAGCACGATTTTTCTTAAGATTGTTGTTTAACGGAAGGTAATCGAATAGAAGATTGTCGTAAAACGTTCCTGATTTTATCGCGGAATGAGAAGTCGCTCGCGACTTTTCCCATTCGACGAAAACGTTCGTTTCCCCCTGGAGATGTAAAATCGTTTTATTTTATTACTTCCGCCAGTATATCGTTATATCAGAAGCACCCGTCCTGCTAGGTTCGGGGAGATACTTACTGTATTAAACGGGTTGCATACCATTCAGGGTCTTAATTATAACGTGTTTATCTTCGATTGTATTAAGCTACTTCTAATTATAATCATTAAAAGTTACCGCGTAGGAATCTTATTAGGGTTAATTTCAATCGTTAGTTTCGTATGTTAATAATAAACCCGCTTATTTAAACAAGGTTATAGTGGCGAAGGTGAAAGAGGCCACGATGTGTTATTACGCCTGATAGAAACAGTCAGCCCTACTAAGGAACCCCTGTAAAAGAGGTTGCCCACGGACGGTACTCTTGCAAACTGTCTCGTGTCTCAAAAAGTTGAACAGCATGAAATATCTAATCTAATTTAAAATGGGATCGTTTTTTAAACTATAATTTGTACTTTTATGTTTCCGACTATAGAAAACGCAATTTTTCACTATCGCCTGTCAAAACTAAGGATGTGTGGATTTTTTCTATGTAATGATATCGATGTGATCCTGTATTGATTGTTCGATTTATTGTTGCGTGCCAAGTTAGATAACTGTTTATTAAATAAAAAAGGTGTTTACAATATCCTTTCTAAATACCGATAGATAGCACGCAAGGTAAAATGTAAAAAAAAGATTCTATAACCCCCACAGAACAGTATCTTTCTTATTTTCATTGAAAATGTGACGAGATGATATTGAGCGGTGCGGATGGATGCCTATATTTGGTTGGTTAGGTTATTAACTTTATTTTTATTTATTGTTTATATTGGAGTAATTCAAACGTCTAATACTATTTCACCCACGTTTATTAAAAACACAAATATTAAACATCTAAAACGCGTTACGTTTTTTTTATGTTTTCTGTTCCTATATGACAAAGAGTAAAAATGGTTACACCCAACTTTTTAATTCGTATGGAAAGTATTAACAGAGTTCTAAATCACATGTACTTGCTGGTTTTTGTAAATGGGTGTCAACTGCTTGGGCGCCAAGTGGTATTCGTGAAACACCATTAGTTGGTTTGCGGAAATCGATCAAAAATCGAATGTATTAGAATCTTTTATAAGCACGGGTACAGCCTTATTTGACATAATTATATTGCGCGTCTGTTATATTTTTGCAATATGTCAACCAGTATGTTTTTCTGCTGGTTTTGGTACGTTGTGCGTCGAGTTTGAGCCTTTTAGTTCCTCCTGCACCGTGTGTGTTATATATTATGACTAAAGACAGGTTTCTTTGTTTTCTGATATATTGAACATGGCGAGTGCAACAGTGCCAGTGGAGCAATGTCTCAACTGTTCTTTGAGATTAACGCCACTTATGCGCAGACTCATGTTGTCGGAGATTCCGAATAACATCATGAACATTTTACGAGTCTGGATCTCACCAACCAGTAAGAATGACCATTGTCTTTTTATCGTAGTATGATCTTTTGTACTTAGGAACAGGCTAACCGCTACAGATTTTACACAAATGTACTTGAAAAACACAAAGCTCACTCGTAAACCCATTCAGATCCAATCATATATCTTTTTTAAATTCATTTTGTGGTTTAACATAACCTCAAAATTAGTAATTACATTTTTATAAATATTTCGTAAATGCCATTGTAGTTTATTTTTAGTTTTTGAGGCAGTATTTAGACATGTCACCGAGTATTTTAAAGATGATTTTCTGAAGACACAACAATGTTGAATTAAGTACATCTGTCCATAGTGCCGTGGGCAATCTCCTTTCTATAGCATAATCATGATACATAACTGTGACTCGATAAACTGATGGTAAATTTACGACTTAGTATTATTTACAGCTGTATGGGACCATGCCTCGCTTGTTAATGTTGTAGATGTAGATGTAACTGGTGTTATGAAACAATGTAATATTTAGCATTTGGTTTCGTATCTCCTATATTCGTATTAATCTCGTTTAATGTTTATTTCATCGGTTTGTCGTTTAAAAGAAACTAAACAAATATGCATTCAATTTTATTTTCAGATAAGAATTAATTAAAAAGCTGTTGTGGGGGCGACCAATTGTCGGCATGGTGAATATCTGTATTTGTGACGGCGCATCCCGCTACTCATTCGATAAGATGCGTATCCGCGCCTGGCATTAATCGTGAGCTTAAATATTTTAACGCGTCGTAACATTGATTTATTCGGAGCGTAATCTCAGCTCGCGGCTTGTTTGTTCTTAGGCTCGAGACTTATAGGTAAGATTAAGCTACGCGCCCTCAATCCATACCCACGGGCCCACCCGATCTCCGGACTCTTTCCTTTACTTATATTGCTATTTACCATTTCTAATTGGCTTAATTTCAGTCAATGTTATCTGTGTTATTAATCTTGTGTTAGCAGTAACGAATAATGTACATTCCTAGTGTATAAGCTGGACTGCGTCGACAAGCACTACGAGGAATATAGAACGAACGGAGCATTCGCAGAAGATTTATATGGTCATTGTGTAGCGTTAATTGCAGCGAGTGGAGCGAAGTACGATGGTATCGTACCATCTGAACGAGAAATGTAATGCCCCGTCGACTGCTTCAGTGTGTAGCTCACGAGAATAATGTGTGCGATGTAAACACGTGAACCACGCAATACACTACGGCTTATTTCAGATATTAACATTCATGTTTGTGTTGTGCAGTATTTAAATTGATAAATTGTTGCTTTGATGGCATAAACTTAAGCAGAACATAATGGCGTTTTATACAGGACTGCCTATACAAGGGGAGATAGTAAAAGGACGCGTCTGATGGACCACTGGGTGTAACTGAATCGAAACAGCGGGTACACTGACATTGAAAACCTATTGGCACACATATCGACGGCGTCCGCTACAGGACTGGCCGGCAGCGGAGCACATTTCAATGTGGCAGATTTATGAGAACCGACCGACGGCTATAGAGGCATGGGGAGGCTTATAACTAGGAGGGACTGGGGAGAAGGGTCGGGTGGTCGCGGGAGGACCTGTTATTGTGCGACGTTTGATTTACGCACGTACCGCTATCACCCTTTTGTTAGGCCGGATACCGACTGCTGTGCCAGTTCCGCCATCCCGAATGCAGACTCTCTTTGCTGATTTTCACTTCCCTCGCCCCCTTGTGTGCTTACTATCATTTCAGGCTTCACTTTTTAATTAAATTATTTTATGTTTTTATGCTCGCATTTTTAAGCATTCATAAGCCCAAAACTCAATTTTTTAAAAGCTTCATACGGTATTTATTGCATTCTGTAAATTATACGGTAATAAAGTGATGTTCTTGCGGTAAACATGAATGATATTGAAAAGAACCCTATTCATTGCAATTTATAGTAGGTTTGCGTAGCACTCAAATTTAGTTGCGGAATACGAACTGCATAGTTGATTGTAAATTCATGAAAGCCTGCAACATATACTTACCGATCGGATGTGGCGCGCTGATTTGGTGGTAGGTGCATCGCGCGCGAGCGTGCGGCGCGGTGGCGGCGCGGTGGCGGCGCGGCGGCATCGCGCGGCGGTTGGCTCGTCGTTACCCGCAATTAGCGGCTCTACACACGCGAATAATCCGCGCGTCGCGCCGCCCGCGCCTCCCGGGCCCGCATACGATTGCACTACGGATTCAGCGAATAAATTCATTAATACGCAAATTGTATCGGCGCTTGCAATTAAAACTTTGTTGGCGCTTCGAGCTAAGATAAATAACACTAATACATTCTGCTTATTGCGGGAAGTTGCCGGATACAGAGGATATATTAATGTTGTTCATAATTTGTTTGGGCGGATTAAACTTGTTGGTCTGTAAACTTATATGTAACAATAGTCCGGCGCTGTCCTTTATTACACATTCAAAGTAACGGTATCAAAAATGTTATGTAGCCAATGTACAATGGGAATATGTTTGCATAATTTTGTTATATTTACATAATACAGCGACTGTGTAGTCGAAAACTATGTCCGTTGTAATTAGGCTACTAAATGAATCCTATTTTATTGGAAGACAGCATCAAAAATGTAACTGATATAAAAAAGAAAACTAAATACGAAAATGAGTTCTTCATGGTGATGTCAGGGAAAAGGTATGAATAGCTGTCATCACTATCATGTTTGGTCTCTTGGTACATATACTAAGTTTAAATCCACAGCCAGAACGAAAATCTTTGTTCCATTTGTTCACCAAAGGGGAATACCCACCGTCTGTAGACACTTCGGCCTCGAGTGCACACATTTTAAAGTATATGGATAGGATAATATGCAATTTCAACAATTAACTGGTCAAGGAATTGGCTTAAAAACTAGTTAGGGTTTTTAAGATAAAATAGATTTTAATCTTGACCAACGTAATTGTTTAACAATCATTGTTAACATAAGTCAGGGTTAAAGGAATCGTCGGAATCCATTAAATAAGCTTGATCAATAAACAACAAAAATTGTAAACGAAATTGATAAGTGTTGGCAACATTGCTGCTTCATCCACAATCGTGAATGTCATTTATCTTTTCAGTACTGTTTACTAATGCAAAAATGTTGCAATCTTGTTCTGATAAATGAATAACTTGTTAAGTAATGCTAAGTTTAACTTGATTAAGGAACGGCGAGCGTATAGCCCTAATTGACGTGACTCCAAGCCCGTCTCCGATATTATGTTGCATATTACGATTTCCGCCACACTCGACTTAACTATTAAAACGTAGCCATATAGACCGGCAATGATTACCTAAGACAAATACGTGGTTCTGCAATGTTTCATTGCTGCAAGTTTTGATCAAGAATGCGGGTGCTGGTCCATGTGTGTTGCACACACACATGGACCAGCGCGATCGACAAAAGTTTCAGTTCTAAACACAAGTTAAAAACTCCCGCGGTTTGCGGGATGCTCTGTGCCATATCTGGTAGCGCAAAATTATTCCTCTCAACGGTTTGACGAAGCGGAACTTTGTTCTATGATATATAAGGTAGCCGCATTTGTTCGGAGCACCAACACGGAGCCCGCCCTTGCATACAAGGTTTTGTCAGCGCTTTCCGTCTCTTTGTGTGCCTTGCCATTGTTCCATTCGCTAATGTTGTTAGTGCACTTTTTCAGCGACTACGCTAATTTAAATACCTCTCCTTCCTTTTGTAAAGAGACTCGTCTTCCGTTTTCCGCGAGTGGCGGGCTCCCTTTGCGTTTGAGAAGTCCGCGTTGGGAGACTGCATTTAAATGAGACACTTAATCACCCGAGTTGGCCCCGCATTTCTTAAAGTCGTTTGTTCTCTTCATCCATTACATCCTTTCAACAGATTTATCAAGAGCTAGAAATATTTTATTGCTTGACCATAAAGTTAACTTTCTTTAATTAATATTGACTTACATCTACCTGTATAATCTACGTATACCATGCATATTATTTTAATTTTTTCAACTAACAACGGTAACGGTAACGGTCTCTGTTTGAATGTATGAAAGGATTTGTAATGCGGTTTTTCAAAGAAGTTTGCATGTCTGCGATGTCGGGTGACAAGACCGCTAACACCCACTCAGATTGTGTAAATATGAGGAAGGTAATAAACTCTTGGCGAGTAGCGTGCTCGGATTTGCCTGGCGTTTGGGACGTGTCGCCCCCCGCCTTCCCCTTAGGCGTAGCGCAGCCGCGTCTCTTCACGCTACTGCGCTACTTACTTTGGCTTGTGCCTCGTTCGCATATCAAAGTTTTAGTCTCAGATAGTGTTAGCGATCCTTTGAGACATTTGTTATTTTAGTTTAGCAAGTTACATGCACGAGAAATTTGAACAACCTGGGAATTCTTTTTAAAGAGCCTTTGCCGCTTTGTTTTAAAAAAAGCTTTAACTGCTGAGTTCTGAAATTCAACATATTACAACATATCTGATATTTAACCATTGACACGAGTTTGTCCTCCATAAAGGTGACTTAAACCATAAATGGTCTTAAACTAGATAGACTGATGTTAAATAGTTTTATATCGAGACCAAGTACGAAGTTAGATTGTAGCATCGATGAAAATGGCGTATATTAATGCGGTGTCGTTTTTAACCCGCCGCAATATAGCACGTGAGGCCACTTATATCTTTACTAAGCTGAGTGGATCACGGCGTCAGCGTGGCTTGACCGAACGTAGCCGATGATGCATGGCTTGGCCTGACGGAGCTGGCTTAATGAAATATTCGCCCGGAGAGTGAAACAGACACGGCCATCATTCACAGGTGAAGTCACTGTGCCAACCATTTGCTAATTTCTTTGTAATTTAATCGTAAACATAGGCAAAGTCAGTTGACTTATGTGGTATCTAAAATGACGTTGAAATATTATGTTGACTTTCATAATTTTATGAGAAACCTTAAAACTATAATAGTCATAGATTTAATGTTGAGAATGCAAAAGTAAATAAAACAAATTAAAATTATAAAGCGAAAAGATTTGATTTTGTGTATATTTGTATGCTTGTTTGTTACGCTTTCATGCTAAAACGGCTAGACGGATTTAGATGAAATTTAACACATGGTTAGACCATGACCCGGACATAATGATACTTTTTATCTCGATACTCCCACGGCGTCGAGACTTATGCTGGTGAATCTGCGGGGCTCAGCTAGTGTTTTGTAATTTAATTAGGTAGTAACTTAATTTCAATAAACATAGCCTTGTTAACAAGTACGTATAAGTAGACCATAAAAACACCAACATGTACTTAGTCGGCGTCATATTGATAATTTCATTCATTTGAATGTATGATCTACTTACTCGCAAGTGAATCTTGGAGGAGATGAGATGGAGTAAAGAATGGTACCTTTTAACGGGTCACGTTTATAACATAACTTTGTTGCTAACGTTATTACGTCAGACGTGAAAACAGTAACTGAACGACGTGACCGCAATAGCAATAATCAATTGGCTCGTGTTTTATTACTCACAATACCAGTATTCCCGCAGAACAGTGATTTTTTTCTAAAATATTGAAGGTCTTTATGAGTTTCCTTCCAACATTATTGTAGTGATTGTAGTCTATTTCCGTTTTGATGTATTATATTAATGTAAATAACCGGTACCTCAGAAACAAAATATAATACTTTCCTCTCAGCGATAAAGCTATTTACACCGTGACAATATGCACAGATAATAATCGAATTTTAATATTTATGGTTACTCACCTTGTTTGGCACGCCTCGATGTAATGTAATCCTTGTAATAAGGAAAGGTCTACAAAAAGGGGCACAATAGCTGTTGGCATGCAGAGCGGAGCATGACGCAGGCGTTATTTTATCATCACTCAAGATGACAGTTGTATTTTTGCGGCCAGCGGCCGACGCTCAGGCGCCGGCTCCGTGTCGTTTATCATCACTTCACGATCGTGTCCAAGCCTTAGTTATTTATGGATATGTAGATAAACTAGTAAAGAAGTCATTTATATTAAAAGTTTAGTAAAATATGTATCTATCTTTGTTATAAAACTAGTAACTTGGTGCGTGTCAAACGACAATCTATTTACCGTAGCTCACTCGTTCGAATGATGTTTCTAAAATCAGCGACATGTTTCATGTTAAGATTTATCGTGGTGTCTTTCGTAGAGCGTAGAGGTATATCGTGGATGGAAGTCGGAGGCGCTGGCGATGCATCCGGAGACGGCGTCAGCAGTACGTGCGGCCGTAGTGCGGCGCACTCGACTCGCTCCATTTTTATTATCGAGTGATTGCCTCCCTGCGTGATCCGACTTGCCAACTATCTTTTGAACCGATCTGAACGTTCTTTTCCTGAGATTAGCTGCTTTTATTCCTATTTTACAATCCTCGTGATTACTGCTCGATCGCTGTGTAATTTATAGAAGACTCGCAATATCGATCGTGTTTTTCAATTTATTTTATACACATAGAATAGCGCAAGATTATCCAGCTATATATTTAGCAGTCAAAACTTTTCTTGTGAACGAACCACTAAAAGGTTTGTTTACGTTTCTTTCTAAAGATACAAAATTATGATAAACTGCTTAGAGCATACTTACCATAACATACCCTACTACATGTTTGTGTACAACGCATACAGAGTTCTTGCCGACACTTTGACAGTTAGTAGGGGCAAGTCTGAAATATCGGCGTGCGCGGCTTAATCGCTCAGCGTGCGATATTGGCGTTACATCATGTTGTCAGCGGAGAGAAAAATTGCCGCACTCCGCCCCCCCCCGCGCCCCACGGCGACCCACACTCCTCGCTCGTCGATGTCGACAGCGCGTTTATATTACTTGGGGATTTATTGTAGTTTTACGAACGCACATTTATCTGTTTCCATAAGTAAAATAACATGTCACGTATTATGCTGCTTTAATTATTCGCATAAATATCAATTAATAATTAGACTCCTGAGTCGAATTTCCTCAGTATATTGTGACGCCGACATAGATTCGTTTTTCTTGCAGAATGAGGCTGTTTGGGGTCAGTGCCAAGCCAATAAGGCAACTAATTATGACAAACGTAAACGGTTACCTATACCTACTTGCTGAAGTGGTAAATATATTATAATTCTATGAATGCGATATAAATATCCTATATTTGTTAAATTGAAGAGCAAGGTGCAGCGCACCAATAACGAACCATCCATTGTAAGAAATTAATGTATCTTGATTTAAGTTAAATTGTTAAATCGCCCTATATATCGGTATATGTGTTACAGTTAAAACCCGTTTTTAGATAGAACGCGTTTTCCCTAGTTAAAACTAGTTTTCACTCAATGCCTTTCTGAAAACTAGAAATACCTAGTCAAAACTAGAATTTGCCACTGATATATTTGATTTTCATATACAACTATTTACCTTTGAGAACTGTTGCTAAGGAAGTAGCCATAGGAACAAGCCAAGGATTTTTGCGCTGCGTATACAAGTATTTATGCGCTGTGTATGTCAAAAAGGTGTCTCTGCAAGAAAAATGGTTACCTTTGTAACTCAAAATGCCACGGTAGTTTGTCTTGCAATAACAAGTAGATCCTCATCCTTTGTTAATTTTAAGGTTCTTTGATTATCTTTTACTAGCACTTCACCCGCAACTTCGTCCGGGCGGATTTCGAAAAAAAAAAATGTAGCCTATGTTCATCAGACATAATTTCGGCTTCTAATGGTAAAACAATTTTTCTAATAGGTCCAGTAGTTTCGAAGCCTATTCAAAACAAACAAACAATCAAATCTTTTCTCTTTATAATATTAGTATAGATTGTATGTTAACAAATGTTCCTTAACAATCAATGTTTCTTTTTTAAATTTTATTGTTGTGTTGACTTTTAGATTATTTTATATACTTTTAAAATGTTGTCACTTTGGCAACTACTTTATGTCGATGTTACCTAAAATGTCCCTTTAGTGGAAGTTTATTATAATATTTTCAAAGTATATCTTGTTTTCAAGCCCAAATTAGTTTCTCTAGTGCTAGATTTAACTAAAGCTAGAGTGACAACTAGTTTTATCAGAAAATCGAATATATCAGTTGTAAATTCTAGTGTTGGCTAGATATTTCTAGTTTTAACAAAGGCATTTAGTAAAAACTAGTTTTAACTAGGGAAAACGCGTGCTATCTAAAAACGGGTTTTAACTGTAACATATGCACACATATATAAAGTTACTAGCAATCTCCTGTTACGATCGAATACACCTTCGCGACTGCAACTTTAAAAGCAACTTCTTGCAACAATTCCAAAGTTTTCGCTTTGTCCATCGCAGTCTGCACTATACAAAGAAAAAGTTCATACAACATTTTATTTGTTGGTCTAGCAAATGTATGGGAAATGTGTTTGTTTATTCTGACTATTAGATATATTGCTTTCATAATCAGCCAATTGCCGCCCACTGCTGAACGTAAGCCTCCCCCAAAGAGCGCCAACCATCGCGGTCCTGAGCAGTCCGCATCCATCCGATGCCAGCTACCTTCTTCAAATCATCGATCCATCGTGCCGCAGGGCGTCCTACACTACATGATATTGATTTAATCAGATGCAAAAGCGTAAAATAAAACGTATGGGAAAGCCTCAAACCAAGCTCTTCAAAACACATGACTGAACTCCGGTTGGCAGTATTGATGAAGAAAATTCAAATATGTATGACATTTCTGGTTTACGGTGACGCATGATATGGGCGTAAAATTTTACTGACTTATTGAAAATATTCTGACTCCGTTGACATACTTACCCAAATCATTGTTGACAAACCTAAATCACCCAATGCGTAGCCACTTACAGAAGTAATAGTTGCAATAGGGACAGTGCAAACAATATTATAAAAAAGTGTAAAAGCTTAAAAAATTGCCAAGTTATAAACGTTTTAAATTAAGTGTTAGACTAGGACAGCACTATCGTAGAAGTGACGTCACGACTATGTAACTTTATACTAGCGCCAAACATCAGCCGTATCACGCGACAAGGACCGTAATTATCCACTCCAAATACTTTTAAAGCGCTTCTTCCTATTTAGATCGATTTAACAGATTTTTATGATTACCTCATTTTGACTATGCCTTCTTTGAAATTACATTACTTTTTCGAACATTTTTAATATTTGGTAGTCACCAACCCTATTATTGTAAGAAGATTTTAATTGACAAACTTAGCTTAACGACTCTAGACGATTTCAATTAAATGTGTCTTCAAAAACAACGTTATCGCCAAACATAACTTTACAATAATTTAACGCCCTCAAGAGCAAATTATGTAATCGAGATCCAAGACAGACATGGAGACCAAACTTTGGAATTCAGGTCGGTTGTTACAGTTTACTTTTAAGACAATCATAAAATTGTGGCGGGCGTGTGTTTGTGCTACATTATTGAAAATAAGATGTTGAAATTAATTGCGTTTTTAATGCTTCGGACAGAGAGGTGGTTAGTTTAATGCTGCATACTTGAAGCTGCCCTTATACCCTTTTGTTCTGTCTCGGTATCATTAGAGGTCCATTCACTTTTGATCTGGTATACAAGCTGTGCAGTATTGTACAGGTATGAAGGACCTGCAATAATCCTGTGTGTGAAGAAAAAAAAATACAACAAATGCAGATATAGTGTCACGATCCCGTATCATGTTTTCCCTCCTCATTTTTATAATAGGGAGATGTGCCATCTTCTTGGAACTTTATAAAAGCGTATGCATGCTTGCTGGACGCTCTGTATGCATTGTTTGGTCTTTTGAAAGAGTCTCGGTCCGTAAACGACATCCCAATAGTTAAAAACGGTGAAAGGACTAGCAGATCTGAAAGGAGTTTGCTAATATCCTCGTAGAGATACTTACTCAGATTTCATAGAGCCTTCAACCTATAAAAGGCATTCTGAATTCGGCCATTTATGTACTCCACAAATCTAAGTTTAAGCCCAAAATTTTTGCAACTTTCACCTTTTTCAAAAGTTCTCCGTTAACAATCATTGGCTTGTATAAATTGTAGGTACTCGTATCTTTCTTGCATTTACTTGTACATATAGATTTAAAAAAAAAATTTAGTTATATGTACCGTATTTACAATCTTATGCATTGATGGCTGTTATTTTGACATTACAAACAGACACTTCAATTTTTAACTTTCACTTCAATACTATGTCAAAAAAAAAAACTAACTCAAAAGTAATGTGCATAGATGTCTAATGCGCATTACGTTTGAGTTAGATAATTTTCGGAGTCAGAATAAGCGCAGTTTCCAACTACACAGTTCTTTACTTTTTGAAACATAGAAGTTGACAGGAAAATCGATAACTACACTACGTTTTCGTATAGATTATTCAGACAATTTATATGGTTCATTACTTTTTATTACAATAAATCTTGGCATTTTAAGAGCATCTTACATACCTGTAACTAAACTAAATGTACCTTATCGAAGACCGTACTGGTCTTGATCAAAGATCTGTCTAAAGACAGATTTATATTTCTCTTATACATAGTTATTATTATCTCAATAATACTAGCGCCTCGCGTTGTCGGAGTCTATTCAATAACAGGCGCACACCTGCTTGATTTACGAGCTGCGCAAATTCATTGTTATTCTCAACCAACAAGTTTGGCTCAGAATGATTATATTCTAAATTATTCTATCTGTAAAATTATTATGACTAAAAGATCACACAAGAAACTTCGTAGACAATATATCTCGATTTATAAGTTGCACAACACATGTGCTGACTGCTGTGCACCATTCTGTTCCTAGCTAGAGGGGTGTGGGTAATTGTACTAGTAGATTGTCGTGGTCGAGTGTTCGGCATGGTCCACGTGGCACAAGATTGCGGAGGCGGTGTTTGCTCTTTGGCGGAGCCCGCAACGGGCTTACGGTTCAGCGAGCCGTGCGGCGAGCGCGCGGCCTCTCGGGTCGCGTCTCTGGCCAAATTGAAATATCCCCGCTGCCTCGATGTCCACCATTCGCACAGAGAACCATGCCAGTCGCTCGCCTGCGGCTAGCTGCTTCACACATAAGTACATATCTTCAAAATGAACTGATAATGCTCACATTTACATTATATGAACCTACTTCCTTATTTCCTCTAAGATATTACCTAAATCTTCAATCTCGCATTTTATGCCTAGTGGCAAAAAATCCAATACTAAATGGCTAAGTGCTTTATTCATAGTAATAATTTCATAATTCAAGTAGGTAGGTAAACCTGAAATGGGTCGGGTCATATTTTGCTAAAAATTATATATTGGCATGGTTCTCGAACGATTCAATTTCCGTGCGCAGACAGCAGCGGAATTTACGTGCGCAGATTTACATGCCAACGAAATTATTTGCAAATGGTACCTCGAGCGATTCATCTATATTTTATGATTCGTACCGAGCACACTTTAAGGTTTCTCTCTTCGAAATGAAATTATCACTTTGTTTCAAAAGAAAAGAATGTTTCGTTTAAAATGTGGAAATATACAAACAGATGTTTGGCAGATTGTAAGAACAGACTTTGAAATTGGACAATGTTTATTAATAAGTAGACACATATTTTGAATGTTTGTTGTTATGTATTCCGTAACACAATTCAATTTCACTATGTCCTGAAACTGGTGAGAATTTACTAATCTACATAATAGGTATGCATGCAATTATTGGTGGAATGTTATTGTTTTAGCGTAATTATTTCTGTAGATATGTATGTATGTACACATACACATGGTTAGTATTAATGAACTAAAAACAATGTTGGTCCCTGTCGGGCACAGTAAAATTTAAATAATAATACTATATTTGCGATGTTCGTTTATATGTAACCAATTCTCTATTCATATTTGTGTCTGTGACCCGTGTGAAAAAGAGAAAATAAATAAGTGAAGTGAGTGACGCGTGCACACATTGTTTAAATCGATAACCTTTGTAGAGGTGGTTGCCTTACGAAGCCCCTTTGCAGGTAATCCTGCCCACTTGGAGTTATTGCCGCCGGGGGAAGGAAAGATTACCTCGGCGGGAGATAAGGAGGTCGACGGGGCTTCGAGTGCGATTGTCCCCGAGTCAGGCGTCGAATTGTGTCAAGTGAAGCGGCAAATTAAACGGCCAGGCCTTCTGCGCGTCCTGTTCACTAATCGTCACATATAAACTGCTGCCCGAAAGTTTAATTACGCAAAACGCTTTTTTCTACATGTACCTTATTAACCGTACCTAGCCGCTAACTTAAAGTTATTGTTTTACTTTTATCTGTGGCCAGTGTCATAACTACAACACCATGAAAATGAGCAGTCGTTGTTGCCAAACATAAATTTTATTACTCATCTTTTAAAATATTAAAACATTATTAAGAAGAAATTAAAACCGTCCACCATAAGTCATGAAGATATTGCCCGTATGTAAGGAGGCTACATTATCGACTGACAGATAAGATTTCAGTCTTCGGTAGTCATACGGCATCCGACCTACTTTGTAATAAAACGAAATACATTTTTATGCTACGCATTTGTAATAAAAAACTAATAACGATACTTAACATCAACCACAGTCCCAAGACGCCGACAATAAAAACAGTGTACACGATAATATGTCAGCCAGTAAACAAAATCCCTTACATCAAAAAGGTTTATTGTTATGAAAACCATTACCTATATACCCAATTGTATTTTATTATTTTCACGTAACAGACACTAAGCTCTTATCAATATGTAAGTTCAAATCTAAGTAAATAAAAATCTTTTCATTTAAATTTCGCTTATTTGAAAATAACACTTAGGCTACGTAGAGCTACGCGTAGACCTCGTAGCACTTGTGTAGAACTAAATAATGGTTTTGAAATATAGTGCGTTTCGTTAAAAGTTTTAATTTAAAAACTAATTACCATATTCTCTACCTATATTATACAAGACCATAGCAAAAACACGTCATTTTTAACATGATAGCTTGCTTTAACTTAAAAAAAAGAATAGGAAAACTATAAACTGTCTCAAAGACATGATTAGGTTTCTATATTACTTAATTAAAAGATAGCGACAATATGAATCGGTGGCAGAAAGCAAATTGTGAGTGACACTAATGATAGGGCGCTCAGCAGCCGTAGTGCCACGTAGCATCTTTCCAATTACGCTACGGCGGCGTAGCGGGGCAGGAGTCACGCTGCGCTCCATTCGTTACCGGGACGTGCCACCAACATCTGGACCATCCGTGTTATAACCCCGATAACTTGTTGCTACACAAAATTGGTTTTAGTTTTTCTCATAGTATATTGTAAGTTGAGTGGGTGTACCTTATTTATTAAATAAATGCGGTTAAGCGGTGCTACTATTTAAGATGGAAAAGTCAGTTACGATATGTAATGTATTTATAAAATGTAGCACCAATGTGAAATCCGTTTAATAGTTTATTATTCAAATTAAAACTAGATACTTGTGAACTAAACCAAACCGTTTGGTAAGGGTGGGTAGTTAAGCAACTCGACAAAATCAGTCGATTGGGATAGTTTTCGAAGGCCCTCTTTTCGCAGTGGAAGTCTACGGAATTAGACTATAACGCTTTACATACCTATCTCCCAAAAATTATGTCATACAAAAGCAAAAGCGTTTCAAATATTGAAGTTATCTTCAGTTTTCAAAATGACAGTCTCGTGCGGGTACTAAATTAACTTTAAAATTATATAAAATGTTCTTTCTCGGTTTATAAACTTCATACAAATATTATCGTTTGAAGGCTTGAAATTGTTGCGACATAATACCAAAAGTTTGTTGGTCACAGAATAAAGTAGAGTATTTTGACAAAACACTCCACGTGGAATACTGTGATAAGGCGAAACTTTGTCTTGCTAACAAATAACGCTCTGAATTTCGGTTGATAGAGAAACTTGTTAAAATGGAATCATTTAAACGGTCGCCACGTATCGTCTGTGGTATTCACTCGCCTTTTTGCACATTATTTGTTGCATTCTTATTCTTTTATGGGTGTGTGAGTAATTATTATTACCTAAACCCCTTGGATGTCTGTCATGAATTCGGTGTCAGACGCTTAACTCAAGTGAACGGTTCGCTCGAGTGAAGGATCACATTTGTTTAATTTGTTCACACGGCACTGACAAAATTATAAAGTTATGACCGTTCACCTGCTCCTTTCATTTCATTTTCCGATCACTTGGTAGGCGAGTAAAAGATGCCGAGATTCGAAATCCAACACCATTGGATTGGCTCAGTGATGAATTCATTTTACACTTTTCAAGCATTTTGTCTGAACACAAACAACAACGTTTCACTTCGAGTCAATGCCGAATGAAAAGCAAAATGGAACAAAAAATTAAGGGTCTCATATCGGTTTAAACGAATAACCAATAATTTATTACACTCGCGGTCAAATAACTCGGGTCTATGACGAAACCCCCTGTAACTTGCCAATTAATAATGCATGAAAGTAACTTTGTATTGCAGAGAATTTTTATGTCGTAGGAAATAAAACATTAAATGATCTACGACGTAATTAAAAAAAGTTACAATTTAAAAAACCACGAGTTCTATTTGCGGTTGTTTTACTTTTGCTTGTTTTCGCAATTTTTTTTTTCAATCTGTCAAATCAAAATTATAAAACGCGATCATCCTCGTCTTTCACCATCTTTGAATTACTATCATGGCGCTTACTTCGGGAGACCCGTAGAGACGACGTAAGCGAGCGGACTGTAAGGCGGCGGCGTCGGCTCTTTTAAGCTAATTTGACCCCACTTGGACCCTCAAATGGTCCAAAACTTGAAAGGGAACATCGGGTAGCAAAATTATGTTACACCCACGAAGACGCACAATGAGGAGACAAAGAATGGACAGGAGTAATGTTTTCTGACGAATCCAGATTTGTGCTGTTTGCACATGATGGGCGGCGAAGAGTCTACCGACGCCCAAGAGAACGCGTTGGACTAAAATCTCTTCAGTGAGTCGGACGAAGTTAGTGCTGTTAGAAAATGGTACTCTAAATAGTATAAGATATGTGGTAGAAATTCTTCAGGAGCAGAGAATTCAATATTCATGCATGACAACGCCAAGCCACCACACCACAGCTCAAATTGTGAATGAGTATTTTCAGGACGTTTGCATCAATCGCATAGACTGGCCCGCTAGAAGTCCGGACCTGAATCCAATTGAACACGATAGGGACGAGCTTGGGAGGTGTGTAAGAAATCGAAACCCCGCCCCAGCTCCACTTCTAGACCTGAAACATGCGGTAGTGGAAGAATGGACCAATATCTCATAAGAAACTTCATAAACAGCATCGCATAAATAGCTGCTAGCTATGAGAATATCCCGTGGAGGAAATACAAAGTATTAATTTTGTTTAAAAGTTCTTTTTTGTGTATAATTAATACAAAATAACAATAATTTTTCAACGTAAATATTATTGTTATTTTGTTTATGTTTTATGTAATTTTGACAATTCAACTAATAATGTTTCCAACATTTGGTGTTGTTTTATTAACTGGTAAATTATCTTCAACATACAGTTCCATTCATGGTGCTAGCTTTATTATTTTAAGAGTACCCAACTTTAGTTTTTCGTACTAACCCGTATTCTTGGTTCGCGAGTGTAAAATAAAGTATTGGTTATTCGTATGATGGTATTTCATTTGATTCAAATCTATGTGTTCAACATAGCATAAGTTAGTGAAGCCATCTGGTTTCCAGTACAGTCACAGTTACCCATCCATACCAGAAGGTTATGCAGCATACTGTTAAAAATTGTAAAGGGTTCAATAATAATAATAGGTTTAAGGTTGTGGTTTATATCATAGATTGTCTGAGAGATGAGAGACATTCACGGTCATGGATGGTTTAAGGTTTTAATAATCTGTCTGTTTGGGAATGCCCGACTAGAATCAAATTCAAACGGAGCTTTTATGACGCGACGACGTTGCGGGTCAAACTGAGAACAATCGTAAAAAAAAGCAAGTTATGATCACAACTTGACGACATTCGACATTATATAAATATTATAATTGACTCGCTACTCTATTTCGTCTTAATTTCCATCGATTCGTCTTAAAATATTCACAAAAAAAGTCAAATCGATCGATATTCGAGTAAACTTACACTATAAGATTTTTAAAAACGACAGCACTTTTGAAAAACGTTACGGATCTGCCACATAAAGCATGATATTACGTCACATTCTGCACGAAATTCAATGCGTAACGTCATGTCGCACCTTTGATCTTTATCTGTAGTGCGGTGGGCATCTCAGAACAGACTACCGCATAGTGTCTCCTTGCTTGAAGCGTCTGTTACTTAATAGTAATTAAAAGTATTAAACGTGCCTAAATAGTGCTATTTTATTAACCTTTATTTGTAGCAATATGGAGATTTAGGTCCAGTTAGCGGTAGTCAATATACTAACAGCTTGTTGAATTTTGCATTCACATACTCGCATAATAACCGCGGTGCTCCATTATGATATTGCCCTCTGAGTGAATTCTGTTTCATATCTTCCTACATAAAAGTGGCTTTTTGAGCTTTACGAAGCGCGAACATCATTCAACGCAACTCCTACTTAATTTTCCCTCAGTGTCCAATCATATTTATGCAAAATGTATTTTTTTATTCGAAAAACGTTGATATAATTGTTTCGTGAATGAAAACATTTACCTCACTGTCCACCTGCATAATTATGTACCTATTTTCTGTGTCGCTTTTTTATTAATGTTTATTTTAGCACCAAGTATTTCTTGGGGAGAAAAATAACTCGAGAAATCAAGGTAATAGTTTGCCCGCTTGCAAAACTATGATTCTTCTTCTACGTAGATTGTTCCTGTAAAAGTGTTACTTTAGTAGATTAATTGAGCCTTTGATTTTTTGGAGCAACTGATCATTCTACCGATCGTCGTAGGTACTTTACTTCATATTCACCTGGCTTTAACAAAGCCCGCTTCATAGAACATTATAGCCGTAGCCAGTTAAGTTGTCAATCAGGTACATAATTGACTGTGCGGCACTTACCGCGCCACAGCACCATTCAGTTGGGGCTCGCTGACACAGCCGAGTACTTGACGCGCCGCACGTGCCGATCACCGCCACTCTTCGTGATACTATCGCACACGCGCCACTGATCATATACCACCACTTACACTATTGCACTAGGTATCCTCTAAACCTTAGAGAACATAAGGCATTACAATCTGTTCGCTGAATCCGCCAAGAGAGTTTCTCTGTCAACTCATAAGATACCAAATTCACATAAAAGTACAAACAATTCTAATAAAAGAACCGTAAATATACAATTTCACGTAAATAATCATTTACGCATGACGAACTCCGGGTGGTATGGAGAGTGTTATTCCAATGTACCCCCGTTACGGAATCCCCACACTAAAATTAATCATATTAATAAAGTTTGCTGCAACAAAACAACACATGGACCCTTATTTAGCGAAGGTAATTTCGCTGTCGGTCCGTTAACTGACGCGCCGCGACAATTATTTTCATATAACATAATCCTGGGGCGTTGCGAGGTGTGTTCTCTTGGGACGCGTGATTTGGAGGTACCGGTCGTCCGGGTATCCGGGCGTCCGGCGTCCGGGTGCGGCGGGCCGGACCCGACGCCTGCTGAACATCGCTCGTTGACACGCCGCCGCGCTGCCTCGTCACTGTCTCCGGAAAACTCTTATTAATGTAAATTAGAGTAACCTGTCCTTGCTCTCCTTCGTCAGCAGAGGCCACCCTCGTCATTATATTTTTACTAAGTTATTTTTATAAAGCGTAGCACAATTCTTTCCAATTACATTTTCTCGGGTGTTTTTATGATTTGTAAGATTATCTGGACAGTTTTCTTTTGTGTTTTGCTAATGTGAACATTTACATTACCGCCCATTTATTACCACCCGTAGCATTGGAAGACCTGAAGGGAAAAACTAAATTTCGCCTGCTCGATTTGCCTGTCCTCGATCATGCAGACTATAATTTACCACATTAAATGTTAGATCTATTTTTAAGATTTTGTATGAACATCTCAACCTGGATAGTCATTCGGTATATTCATAGTTAATAAAAGTACTAAAGTGAATCTGCCTTTGCTGTGGAACTCTAAGTTCATCACATGAGCAGTTTCATCATTTGTGTGGTAAAAATTGAAATGAAATAATATAGAATGAATTATATTTAAAATATGCACTATTTCGAATCTAATATTTCTTTTTTTTTAATATATAATCTGTTTTTTTTTCAGGTAAGCGAATCGTAATCGGTAAGTCTATTGCAAATATTCACGGCCGCCGTATTCATAATCATCTTATATTGGTTCAATCTAGTGGTCTCCTGCTCTCTGAGCAAGGAAAAGGTAACAACGGGTAAGGGTCAATATAATAAGGGACCACAATGGGCATTAGTACGATTAGTTAACAATTCCAAAAATATTATCTTTGGACATATATCAGAGTTCGGATTAAAATAGGCATTATTTCCTGTCAGAAATTTCACCAGATACTACGGCGTGCTAGCTTGAAACTCTGGAGAACGGAGACATTTGATTTTAATCCTCGCGGACTATAAGTGTTATTTCTTCGAGAGAAGTATTATTCTGCGACAGGAGCGCAGCTCCGCCGTCTCGAATGCTCCATTTAGTTCCAAAGTTTTTCTCGTTTATCACCGTTGGGCTCTCAGAGGCGGAGATTTTTCCTTTAGATTTGTTGTCACGCCAGACCTTTTTAATGTACATTTCTTATCGTGGCTCGATTAAGAAGGAACTTGTTTTAGATCTAACTCTTCTTGGCTACTTTATTACTTCCTTGTAATTAACAACAAGGAGGGAAAAAGAAATGAAAGCCATAAAGTAAGGTAAGGTAAAAAACGGAAAAAGTATAAGCCGTCTCTCTCAAATCTATACAATTATTTGTGTAGAATTGGGTACACATTGGCGTACCCGACCAATCCCGGACAGAAATACCTTTTTTATTTTAGTTCATTTACGTTTGATTTTGGTATCCACTACTTATTCGATGTGTGACTGTCATAATTGTACCCACCAATAAACTAAGACTTTTATTGCGAAGCTTCAGATTGAACTTGCTTATTGGTTCGGCTTTTTGGCGGTTTATTTAGTTTTATTGCACGTAGACACGCCTTCATGGTTTGCATGTTCCTAGAACGTGCTAATGGTGTCCACAATTTGATGGTCCTCTCTTGCCATTGGAATGAAAATGTTATGTTTTTTAGAAGAGAACTGGTACAGTACGATTTAAAATACTATCAGCAAACGAGAAACGTACAAAAGACGTAAGTAAGCTTAATACGTCAGTATGGTAAGGTTGGTGAAGCGAGCAGTTCGTTAATTAAGCTACTGAAACGCGGCCATAATAAAAAGAGGGCAGATTAAGCTCGGCTCGGCTCAAGTGTGGCCGAACAGGTGCGAGAGGCGGTAAACTACAGGCACATTCTCCCAACTCCACCGCGTGCTGCGCTTAGATAAAAGGATTAGCAGACTTTCTACTCCCCTCTACAAAGTACTCACAATTACATTACGTCTACCACTCAGCAAATTCGTGCGTATTTTACAGTATCGAATATAAAAAATAAAATATTTCACGCCAATATTTTCGTTTCTCATCGCATACAACCTAACAGTACAAAACGTTTTTTTTTTTAAATTGAACAAAAAATAATGTTTGTTTTTGTATGATTATGTACCCTGAAGCGGAGTGAAGGTGAGATTGTATCCCGTGACGGTTCAGCGCCGCGCTATAATGACTCGACGCGAGCCGTCGACGTCGGCCCTCGCTCAGAGATTGGAAAATGCCTCCACAACTTTTCTACTTATACAAAAAGTTAACGTGAAAACTTTGTTAATGTTTCGATGGCTTAAGGGCTATTTTTATTGTAAGGAACAGAGTTTGTCACATTAATTTTATCGTGCTTAGTGTTTTTAAACCTTTTTCATTGCGACATTAGAAATCGCATCAAATATAAAGGCCATAGAAACTATAATCAAAACGACTGTTTAGTTGTGGGTTATCAAAAACTTAGTTCTTGTAAGAAATGCCTAAAAACCGCAATGCTTGTAAATGTAAATATTCATGAAGCATGGAGGACTTTATTTAAATACCTAGCTTCTGCCCGCGACTTCGTGCGCCGTAAGAAGTCGTAAGACACCACAATATACTAAAATAACAGCAACAGTTTTATAAATGTTCCCTGTTTACTATACGTTTGTAGTTTTGGTCTCAGAAGCCAAAATATACAGAGAGTCAGGACTGGTGACGCGGGAGCAAGCGACGCACGACGTACGGTTGTCCGTGTGAGAAGCAGCTCGTCAGGAGGTCGACACCTTCAATAGCAATTTCCTATTGCTTGCGAACTTTTTCGTTTTTCGTGAATTCTTTACCTATGTTCTTGCATCATCATCATCATTCTCTTTGATGGCTGATCCCAATTTACTTGGTGTTAGCGCAACATGAACTTTTCTTCCAAACTTCTCAATTAGTTCCTGCATATACCTACTACCTAATGGCACAACACTGATTATTCCTGACGAACGGCTATCACTAAAATAATATAACCGTCACTTAACCATATAGATTTATTTTATTAAAACCATAGATGAAAAAAGAGTCCCAAAACTTCGTTTTTCTGTGTACGTTCTACGATCTATCAATAGTATAACAATATGAAAAAAAAAAAAACAGAATCGAGCTTACTGACACAGGATTCCTTAATCTGTTCTCAAATGTTTTCTTCTAGTAGAGATTTTTTTATCCTTATAAGAAACAGGATCGATTGGCATCAACAAAGTTTTTTGTAATAATTGCCCATTTTCTTGCTGGCTGTTCCTTTTTTTTTTCAAAATTTGTATGCAGATCAAAGTTGCTCAAAAAGTTAGGTACAACGGCTAAGGTTTTACGTCTCAAAAATCCACCCTGTATATTATGATTGACAACTTAGCTCCATAAAGGTATAGTGTGATGATAATCATTCTAAAAGGCTTAAATGTGTAACCACCTGCAATAGTCTAACCTTTTGTCTCGTCATTTATCAATGTGTGGTAAAATATAGAAGAATACGAACACAATGTAATATTGCTCATACCCCATTGTAAATAGCGTGATAATTTATACCCTATAGACTGACCAGACTTATAGGGAATATCTATGCAAAATTTGCGTGATGCTGGAACATACATACCTACAGACAAACAAATGAACAGACCAAAATTCTAAAAACTATGTGTTTTTCATACGAATCGTTCCCGGACCTCGTAGCATTTATTTGAAATGTTCTTAACACATTTTTGATTTCGCTAAGATTTTATTATAAATAAACATTATCTATCGATATAGGAATGAGATCAAAACAGTATTTTAGAAACATCAAGTCTCTTCTCTCAGTTGACGGCGTAAAATTTGCATAAAAATATAGTTAAAATGATTTGTGTTGTAGAAAATGTCTGACTTTCTGGCAAATGGTGCTGTAAAAATGTTGGTAGATCGGGATAGGCAGGCTCGCGTAAACAGCTCGGTAAATCACGAGAATTGCGCGCCGCAGCTCGACTTGGACAATATTTGTGCCAATAAAATCCTCCCTAACAAAGCTGTTGTTGTCAACGAAAAGCCGCCTGACCTGTTTTTAGTCTATCATGGATTTCGTTGTCATCGTTTCCGAAGCTTAATATAGATGTTGAATGTTTTTAGATCCACATAATAACGACGCACCCCAGTCCTGCAATTATAAACTAAATAGAAGCTCAGTTTAGTTCGCTTTATTTTTAGGGTTCCGTAAATAGAAAAGGTATCGAAGATACTGTAACAAATTAATAAGTCTGTTTAAATATATCTGTCCTACCTTCACAAGGTTCTTTTACAGGCTCTATAAACCTATCGGTACTAAGAGGTAGCTGACATTTTCAGTGTGTGTTGTGGTGAAAATGAATAAAACATCAGCAAACAATGTCGAGTTTATAAAGATCCTTCATTTAGGAGAAGGTAAGTTCATGTGTATAGTACATACTGGACGTCTTCTTGACTTATCCATAACTTGAAAACTATCACCGGCAGCTTTCGCGGGCGGGTAACTAATAAAGCAAGTTGGAGAGGAAAAGTAAACTAATATCGGGTTGTTCCGGCGACGGCGACGAGCGCTGGCCGGTGCTGAAGCCCGACCGTGACGTCATCTTCGCTACAGATTTATTACTTTTAATATATGCACTCCATTTACGAATGTCAACTACTTAAGAATGTTTTTATATCAGATTGGAGGAAATATGAAGTTTCTAAGGGCGAATTTCACAAATTAAACTGAACGCGTTCAGCACATCTAAAACGCGTTCAAGAGCATTCTGTGTCAAAATTGCTATGTAAACCCAGTTCAAGAGCTGTCAGTGTCAATATTAATTGACACTGACAGCTCTTGAACTGGGTTTAAAAGGGCTGATCGCGTTCAGTTTCAATGGTGAAATCGGCACTAAGATTTATTTTTCACAACCTTGCATTAAATCTTGGTGCTTGTTAGAATAGGTCAATGTATTAAGTACTTTTTAGTAAGCAACATTGTTACATATATTATAATGATGAAAAGTAAATAGTTGTCATTGTTCAATTGTTAATGGAGCCTTAGAATGGTCGTGATAATAAAAGTATTTTAGTCTGTAAAACCTGTTGTTTTGCTTCAACTTTATCAGGTTATGGGCCCAGACACATAATCCTGTATCTCTGAGCAAAACAAAGGGCCGGATACTGCTTTCGTCGAAAAATACTGTTGGCATCTTCGCGGAATACGCGTGAGGTTTAGCTAGCAGGAAGGAAAATTACTTGATTCGTCAAGGACAGGACGAGCAGGAAGTAAGCACGACGATGGAGGACAACTTAAGAACTCCTGGTTTGCATATAAAGCTGGAGGGAGTATCAAATTGGAATGTGTGGAAATTTCAATCTGTCATTCTATTACGGAGTCAAGATTTACTAGATGTGGTAGAAGGGAAAAGTGTAAAGCCGGAGGCGGCGGCTGTTAAGGAAACATGGGAGAAAAAAGACGCAAGAGCCCAGACATGGCTTGTGACAAGAATGTCAGAAAACGCGATGATGCATATTATAACTTGTACTACGTCCGCGGAGATGTGGAGGAAACTGGCTAGTGTCTATGAACAAAAGTCTGAAACTAGCATACATATCGTACAACAACGTTTCTTCCAATATAAGTACGAGGAAGGCACAGAAATGTCTGTATTTTTGTCTAAAATTGAAGAATTGAAAAACCAGTTAAAGCAGATGGGAGAAGATATTTCAGAAAAATTCGTCATCACAAAGGTTTTGATGTCGCTTCCAGAATGTTACAAACATTTTGTGTCCGCGTGGGAGTCAGCGCCGGATGATAAACAAACATACGATAATCTCGTCGCTAGACTATTGATAGAACAGGAACGATTAAAAGAAAGAGGGGAGGTGTCCCGGCAATCATCAGCTTTTGTTGCTAACAAAATAGATAAGAGTAACGTAAAATGTTTCAAGTGCAACAAAATGGGACATTATCAAAGCGAGTGTCGGAGTAACATAAACAACCGTAATGCCAGTTCGACAGGTTCAGCTAGTGACAACAAATCTGGTAAAAAGTGTTTTTACTGCAACAAATCGGGACATGTTAAAAGCGAGTGTTGGTTTAGAAAAAATAAGGACAGAAACAGTAACGCGTTCGTGATAGCAAGTTCAAGTGGACTTTTTCAACAATCACAGTGGTTAGTGGATACCGGCGCAAGTCAACATATGTGCTGTGAACGAAATTTATTCACCACATATTCTGCACTGTCAAATAAATCAGTGATTGTCGGTAATGGGAAAACAATTAGTGCACAAGGTTGTGGACAGGTGGCGGTACAGGTTTATAATAGCCGCGAATGGATAAACACGACCATAGACAATGTTTTGTACGTGCCGGACTTAAAAACAAATTTATTCTCTGTGAATTGTGCGACAGATAGAGGATATGTCATGGTGACAAACGAAAGTATGTGTAAGTTTTACAAACAAAACAAACTTACTGCGGTGGCTAACCGTAACGGAGAAATGTACTATTTGGACGTACGTTATAAATGCGAGGTAGCAAACGTATCCCAAGTAAAATCTGTGTTAAAAGAGTGTCATGAAAAACTTGCACCACATCAAAATTTTGATCATGTGAAGAAAGTGTTGGAGAAAAATAACATTGAATTAAAGCAAACTCATGTGCCTCAGTGTGAAAGCTGCTTGGAAGGAAAGATACACCGGTTGCCTTTTAAGAAAAGTGAAACTGTAAGCACCAGAACGTGTGAAATAATACATGGGGATACCTGCGGACCCATGGAGGAAGAATCGATTGGTGGGTCGAGATATTTTGTGATTCTCAAAGATGATCACTCAAACTTTAGAACTGTGTATTTCGTTAAAGCCAAACATGAAATCAAACACTGTCTGGAGGAGTTTCTAAATAAAGCAGAAAATATAACTGGAAACAAAATCAAGAAATTTAGAACTGACAATGGACTGGAATTCATGAACAAAGAAGTGACAGAAATGTGTTCTAAACGAGGGATAATTCATCAAACAACTGTAACCTATACACCTGAACAGAATGGCAAAGCCGAAATGGAAAATAGAACACTTGTTGAAGCAGCAAGGACAATGTTACATGCCAAAAACCTGCCCAAGAAACTATGGGCTGAAGCAGTAAACACTGCTGCTTTTGTTTTAAACAGGACAGGAAAAGGCAAAGAAGGAAAATCACCCTATGAAATGTGGACTAATAAAAGCTTTGACATTCATCAACTACAGGCGTTTGGTTCTCCAGTATATGTCCACATCCCAAAGGAAAAAAGAAGAAAGTGGGACAGGAAAGGTGAGAAAGGGTTGATGGTAGGATATGGTGAAAATGTTAAAGGCTACAGAATATTTTTCCCAGAAAATAATAGTGTTGAAGTAAAGAGGGATGTTGTTTTTATGAAGACAAGTGAGCAAGAGGAAGAAAAGGAGCAGTTTGTTATGCTTGAGTATGATACTAAAGTTCCACAGGAAGGGAGTGAGAAGTCTAGTGTGGAATTTAAAGAGCAGCCCGGAGATAGTGAAGGTGAAGAACAGACCAGTGACTGTGAAGAAAGTAATTTATCCGCTGAGAGTGGAAAAACTTTATACCTGCCATGTACAAGTGATGAGGGATCTAGTGATGAAAAAGATGATGATTTATCACCACGCCAGAAGAGCACACGTGTCAGGAAGCAGACCTCATTCTACACGTCATCACGTCTGTACAGAGGATGAACCTAAAACTTACTGTGAGGCAATGCAAAGGAAAGATGCAAGTAAGTGGCAAGAAGCTGTGGAAAGAGAACTAGAAACTCTAAAACAAAATAATACCTGGGATTTCTGTAAAGAAGGTGCTTCTGGAAAGACCGTAAGTAGTAAATGGGTATTTAAAATTAAAAATGCTGAAAACAACATTTAATATAAAGCTAGATTAGTGGCCAGGGACTTTGAACAGGATGATATGTTTGATTTGTGTAAGATTTATGCACTAGTAGCTAAGTTATCTACTTTTAGGTTATTTGTGTCAGTAGCTACAAAGTTAAATTTACCTATTTATCAGATGGATGTGACGGGGCCTTTTTTATATGGGGATATAGATAAAGACGTATATTTTGAATTGCCAGAAGGTGCCTATAATGGGATTAACAATATTGTTAAATTAATTAAGTCTTTATATGGGTTAAAAAGTCACCAAAATACTGGAATGATAAATTTAACTCTGTTATAATAAAACAAGGTTTTGAAAGGTCTCAAAGTGATTGTTGTTTGTATACTAAGCGTAACAGTGGTTCTAAAACATATGTTTTACTGTATGGATTTATTAATATTCGGAAATAACAAAACAGAAATATGTGACCTTAAGTCAATGTTGAATAATGAATTTAAAATGAAAGACTTGGGCTTAGTTTCAAATTACTTAGGTATAAGGGTGAAACAGGATTTAGAAAATGGAATTACTGAGTTGAGTCAAAAAGAATATCTTGAAAATGTTTTACAAAAATTTAAAAATGCAGAATTGTAAAGAAATGTGTACCCCTATGGATCTGAATTTTAATGCTAAAATATTAGAAGAAAATCATGATGTTGTAGTATGTACCTATTACATTGAGGGGGGGTGTTAGAATAGGTCAATGTATTAAGTACTTTTTAGTAAGCAACATTGTTACATATATTATAATGATGAAAAGTAAATAGTTGTCATTGTTCAATTGTTAATGGAGCCTTAGAATGGTCGTGATAATAAAAGTATTTTAGTCTGTAAAACCTGTTGTTTTGCTTCAACTTTATCAGTGCTAAAATGCTACTTACTAGTTTAGATAAATAATCTTCAACTGAACTGATGTTCCCGCTAACCGTAATGAATTGCCATAAATAAGAAACGCAACTGTAATCATTAGCACTGTTCCCATCTTTCTTACTTCAAAAGTCGTTTCGAAGTTTCTTAAAATTGGCGAAAAAGTTTCGGTACAAATTAAGAGCAAATTTTACTCCGTCCGTTTAGCCATCAGTAATTTCAAAGTTCTAATGAATTTTCTTCTCAGACATTGAAAAATGAATTTCTACCTCTTATTTCAACCGCCCTGGGACATCTGTAAGCACCAATAGGGAACAAACTCGCCCACATCACTTTAATATGTACTGAAATCATTTTTTATGATTTTGAATTCAGCTAGTCGATGATGCAAGTGAGTTTTAATTAACAAATCATAGAATAGAAGCGTGTTTGTTAGACTTGAAATAGAATTTCAGCCGTCTGGGCTTAGACATGGTAAGGCAAAAGCGAGGTCCGCCCGATCCCCGCGCCCCTCATTACCCCCCTAACGGTGCCCCATTAAGCGCACGGGCCGAAGTGCCCCGGACCGTAGTTAATCCACGTCCTCATTCACTGTTATTTCAAAGGTCTGATCTAATCTAAACAGGGCTTAGGATCCTACAATGCCAGTATTTCGCGCGACTCATCCCTTTTATGTATTTGACTATCCTCATACCGGTCCCGCTGCCGCTCGGTTGACGTTTGCCTTTGCTCTAAAATGAAATAACAATTCCGAAACATCCGATGCGATTTCGCGTTAATGCCTTTGTATGAAAATTATTTTACTTGTAGGCATTTGGGTCGCAACAGTTACAAATTACTCATTCTTATAAAAATAAAGCACGACATTTATGGCAAAAATATCGCATACTGAATGAAAATACTATAATTGTCTATGAAATGTAGTGATAATGCTAACGCGAGCGGCGGCTAAGGCCGAAGTGGAAGGGTCAATTTGGAAGCTATTATTCGGCGGCGGTTAGAGGCCTACTTCCGGCGGCTGCACTAAGCTGGCGTGTTCAAATCCCCCCGCTCAATTTCGGCCTTTCTGCAACACCATTCATCCTTCGCCTATTTGGTGTAAGTACATTTTCACGATGAAATGCTGTCGACGTTATATTATTTTAGTGAACAAATGATTATAACTAATGAACTCTTAATTATTTTTCAATCAAAGCCTTTTAAAAACCGGAATGAGATTCAGTTTTGGGAATTCAGCTTAATAAATCGCTTTAGAGGTGGAAATGTTTTAGCTGTACCGCACCCGTAAGCCGATTTCGGATTACCTCTTCATTTTTTACGATCCTCGGAGAAAATTTGAGAATTTAGATTGAGTATTTATGGATTCCATATCCGATATTCATTTATAGCGGGGTCGGATCCGCGCCCAACCCCTACATGAGCGTTTCAGAAAGTTCAAATGACTCCTTGATCCTATTTTCAAATATTTTGTGTTCAAAACACATTATGAGTCGTTGTAAAAAAATTACTAAGCGTTTCTTTGTTTAATTGTAGATTGGTAGGCACCTACTATTAAAAAAAGTGCTTCGATTTTTCTTATGATTTTTCAAGCACATACTATTATGTATAAATTGTATATACATTGGCCTTCAAAACGTATTATCACATTTTTAAAACAATAGTTTACAAAGTACATAAGATATTTTCGAAATAAAAAGGATTACAATTTTATTTTTATTTTTATAAAAACTTTATAGGCGCCAACATTCTTCTAAGGTATGTCTGAAAAAAAAATATGCACTCCTGTTCAAATAGCTGCATTAGATTTTTTGTTTTCTTGTTTATTTCTTGATCGGTAAATTTTTATTCAAAAGCCAAAGTCTCTATAGCACGTAAACATTACAACTCGGGTGAATTAACATGGCACCTGGCTCGGAACTATTATACATATTATAATATCGTATTTAAATATTAATAGCCAATGTTTATGAACTTGTTATGTCAAAGTATGGTGTAATAATATGATAATAAACAAAATAAAGTTATCACTCTTTTTTTATAAGTATTCAACGAACGTCATTCGAGCTAGGTGCCATGTTAATTCGCCCGAGTTGTACTTATCATGCCTCTTTCACCTGAAGAATGTGCAAGAATCAAGGATTTTCTGGAACTAGGCATCAGTATGCGTCGTTCTGCAAGAATGGTGGGTGTAACATTAAGAACGGTCCGAAGGTAAAGCGAAGTTACGAAGAAACTGAAAACCATTTGAGGAGATCTTGTAATGGCAGACCCAGATGCACTACTAGTACCCGAGAAGACCACTATATTGTCTCCACTGTGTTGAGAAAACGCCACCTCAATACAGTTGAACGCCAGCAACGGCTTCGTCAGGCCCGAAGAGACTACATCAGTGTCAGTACAATGACAAGAAGACTTGCTAAAGCAAACCAGAAGCCTCAAAGGCCAGCAAGTGGCCTGAAACTCGAGAGAGGGCATCGAGTAGCAAGACTGCGCTACGCCCGTGAACACATATAGTGTAGTGCCACTGTATGTGTTCACGGGCGTAGCGCAGTCTTGCTACTAAGATGAATGGGCAAGAGCTTTGTTCACTGGTGAGTCTCAAATCTCACTATTCACTTCCGATGGAGGGTGAAGAGTGTACAGGCGACCTGGTGAGCGATACATTCAAGCTTGGAGCATACATACAGTGGGCACACAGAGCTAGTGGCCAATGGTACCATGACTGGAGAAAGATATGCTCAAGAGATCCTTAATCCTTAATGGGTATGCAGGGCCATATTTAGTAAATATAGGTGATGGATCGAGAATTCGAGACTGATGTAGGATAACCCCCGGCCACACACCGCTCGGGTCGTACAAGAGTACATTCAGGAGGTTGGTCTCAACTTGATGGCATGTCATGATCTCAACCCAATCGAGCACGCCTGGGATGAGCTCGGGAGGCTGGTCAGAAGCCGCAGACCACCTCCCGCCCTCAGGGCCCTAAAACAAGCCCTATTGGTTAATGGGAGAATATTCCCCAACACCGCCTCCGAAACCTCGTCTTAAGTATGGAAAACCTTCTCGAAGCTGTAATCAGAGCCCGAAGGCCAGTTATTAAAATGTAAAAAAGACGTAAAACATATGTACTTATAAATGTTGTTTGAGTTTTTTTTGCCAATAAGTTAAAAATGGGATTTTTTTGGTTTTCATCTTTTTTAAGATAAAAACGTTACTAATGTATAGTAAAACATAATTTCAAAGAAAGTTGATAAAATTTTCTATAAAACGTTTTTTTTTATTTCATTACTTTTACTTCTATAGTTACTATTCTATAGTAAAATTTTAAAAGTGTGGTACTAAATCTTGAAGGCCAGTGTAAGAAACGATCATTTGTTCGCTTGACAGTAATTAGAAATAGCGACAAAAAAATTATATCGGTACCTATTTTTCATTTAAATGAGTTTTTTCAGTTCAAAAATTATCGCTCGCAGCTTCACACGCTTTTAAAACTCTTTGTAGGATAAGTAGTAAGTAGCAACAGACGCACTAATGGGCAGACGTATACAGAGACATTGCTTTTTATAATATGCAAGTATAAGAATTTCATTAAACCCCTTATTTTCTAGTCATTTATTTAATACTCTTTAGATTTATGTTTATCCAGTTTGAATGTATGTGCCACATCTAAATAATGTAATAAATAAACATTTATGAATATATCCTATTACTTAGTTGCAATAGGGGCTGGACGCACATGCACTGCCCGTGTTTCGCTAGTGGAAAAGCGGTGTAGTACATTCTAGCGGGCCAACAAACGAGGAGTTATGACGTCGGCGGAGGATTACGTGAGTGGATGTCGTAATAAAGCTTGCGATGAAGCCGTTACCCGAAGATAAACGTAAATATCTCAGGCCGTCGGTGCCGGCAACTCGGCAGTATTCGCCCCCGGTCTGCCCGTGTGCCTGTGCCTGTTTCTCACATTTGTGTGTGTCTTCTCCCCTCATAATTATGTTACTGATAACATCTACAGCTATTGTGTACACAACGTTGGTGGAATTAATTTACACAAAAATAAAATGATACACATTGTTTTCTATTCCTAAACAGTGTTTCAGTAGAAATGTAAGCCTCACAATGATAGCAACACATTTAGAAATCTAGGTCGCCGAACAGGGCGACTGTGTTGTAGCATCCTTTGTGCTCTATAACGTATGTATTCTCGCGCCTGCTCTTATCTCCTAAATTAATTACATAAATCTTGTTTGCACACGTCTTAAGCTTATATGACACGCGGCCATAATTCAACCTGAATGGAGGTTTACACTGCTAATGAAGGGCGATTACCATGCGATATAGATACATCAGCTTATATTTGCAAAAACTGCATGTATTCACGGTTTATTATTTAATTCTTCAATCCTACACATTTATTTACTTAAATACCTACCAACGTTCTAAATGCGATTTAGTAGAGAAATCTAAATGAGATATTTTTGCTGAGGCATAAAGCCAGTCGCTACGTTGTCAGGATTCATCGTTGCCCGTAAGGGTGGAGAGGCGTGGGTCATGATTTCCCAGGGCGTTCGCTGTCGGGGTACAGTCGACAATGCAGAGACCTTCTGCAGTTGGCACCCCAGGTTACTCGGCGGCGCTGCTTTATAGCAAACACGTCAACCAGTGCCTTTGTGCGATATACGACGTTAGACGTTAGCTCGTTAAATATTTGCCTTTAACGTTACAGTAGATCTATTTAATAACTTATCTAAGGCAATTTTATCGCTCTTGTCCTCTTCTGTAGGTACATTGTCGTAATTTTAAGAGCGTTCGCATTATAATCTCAGTCTCAATCTGACAAAAATACCTCTAATTTCCCTACATTTTCACAAGTTTTTGACATAAATTGTCACTGAGATGAAAGATTTTTAACGTTTTTAAAAACGGGAATTGACCTTCTGAAGGCCAGTTCTTGTTATTATGTAAAAACGTTCAAAATCTACTCGCAGTTTCATCACGGTGACAAACAAAATGTAGGTAAATTAGAGGTATTTTTGACAGATTGAGACAGATTAGAATGCGAACGTTCTTAAAAATACGGGAATTGCCCCTCAGAAAGGAACGAATTTACAAAAAAAAGGGTGACAACAATAATAACTGTATACACTGAACAATAAAAAGTTTCGCTGTGATCAGAATAATGCTACCTCGCAGCTGACAGCTGTCATGTGAGGTTTGGATTACTTGCTTTAAGGTGTGGAATGACAACTTGCTGCAAAACTCAGCAGAATATAGGTACTTTAAAAAAAAACCGCCCAAGAGCAATTCGTGCTCGCAAAGTTGCGGTTTCTTTTTTCAGCAACTACTTATATCACTGCCGAAAACGGCTATAGTTATATATAATACGTAAATACCATCTTAATAACCCTAATAAAATCTACATATTTTATTTAAACCCTAGGATACAAGGGAGGAACTTGTTTAATTTTTTTTGCTTTACCTCACACACAGAGCCAAAAAAAATGATTTTTTAGAATAGGCTCTTTAAAATGTAAAACAATACATTTATTAAACCTTAATTTTTGCATCAAACTAAACCCCAGAATAAATAAAAACATAAAATAAGTCTATTTCTTTAGCCTTGTCCGAATCACTTCTATAACAATATTGTAAACAAATGGTCACGGTTTGCCGATTTTAGTAATTCAGAAGCGATTTTATTTGATACTTGCTTTTGCTTTGCCCGCGTTTATGTCGGAAAATATCCCACGGGAACGTACTACCGGTATTAGAAGTAGGATACTTCTAATACCGGTGTGTTAATCCAGATTATAAACTACATATCTGTGTGCCATCCGTTCAGTCGTTTTTGCGCCAATCCGGAACATACATCTACAGTCTAGACAAACGTTTTTTTTGTACTTGATTATAAGTGTACATAACCTAATTAATTTCAGCTGCATGCCCTAAAAAAATGTATTGTTACGGGTGGGTACAATTAAGGAACGGTTCTCACTTCGAACATTCGCTGCTTAAAAAAAATCGTTGCGCCTGCTTTTATTACGCGACGAACATTCATTCGCGAAACAAAAACTAAAGTGAGTACGTGAATCCACGCGAAACTAAAAATACCCAAAATATATTGCAATTGCCCATTGGCTGATTTAATTCTTAATCACCAAAACTTATAATTGATTTAGTTTGCAATTTATAATAAAAATACAAAGTGAAGTTTAGTCATGTTTTTTGAAGTTTAGTAACGTCGGTTTCAATCAGAGGGAACCGTTTTACAGTGCCATCTACTTGTGCAAAGAGAGAGTAAATGAAGAGTTCCTTACAAGTCGTTCAAATATTCCGTGAGTGCACCGCTGCTGCAGCCGCGCCGCGCCGATGACGCCACGACGACGCGCCGCTCCGCCAGCCGCCCGCACCCGCGCGGTAATCAGCTTTTGTGCGCGGTAATTGGGTGTCTGAGCTGCCAACCGAAGCATTTATTCCCGATAAATTGAAAACTGCTTTGTGCTTGAAATCAGATGAATCTGCGGGTTGTTTTATTTTACTTAGAAGATAGGCCGCAAGTTTAAAATAAAAAAGCATCACAATTTAAAGTAAATTAAATAAAATACACGTTAAGCGTAAGAACAGGTATAGAGAAGGATACGTTTTATTTTACTTTATCTGTATTTTTATTCACATACAAGCGTGATTTTAGCAGCAATTTCAGAACCTAATTATTATTTTGAAAACGTATAATGGAAAATAAGCAACGTAATAAACATTCTTAATCCCAAGCCATGTGACGTAATAATTGTGAAGCTGTATAAAATTGTGATAACGCTCGTAGGTAATAGTCTCACTAATGAAAATATTGCGTCGTTAGAGATATCCTCCCCCGCAATTGTAAAGTCCTTACCGTAGTATCTACGCGGTGGAACGGCGTCATTTACATATTTTAATAAAATAATATCGCAACTGAATCGTAACTGAGAACTTGATTTAAGTTCTTACCGCGATGAATGTAAATTCGCCACCGCCGCCGCCGCAATTCCAGATTTCAATTCTGGAATTAATGGCAGCAGTCGTGGGCCCAGCCTCGTCTAACATTTGCGTTACTTCCGGAGACTTCTCCTAAGAAAGGAATAAATTAGTGCCAATAAGTGAAGATTGCGTTAAACTCACCCAAATAAAAATAACTCACGATTGTTTCTGTTGCTGAAGACGCATGACTGCGTTCAGATTAGGCACTTTTTTATTTTTTGGAGTGTTCTATAGGCGATGCACGGCTACGCTTCAGCCCCGCTAAGCGTGCATTAATATTGTCAATAGTTGGAGCTAGTGGAAGTGAAGTACGTGTCCCGCCTGCCGCTATCTACGGCGCAGCTCGCGCGGTGAATTCGAATAGCCTCTCACACCGCCGCACCTCCTCGGGCCCACCTTGTGCCCTCCACCCCAGTAACGCCCCATAAACTCGCGTCTTAATTTTAACTTTATTTCTTACCGCCGCTGTGTTCAAAGAAAATTAAGTGTGAATATACTACTGTTGGAATCGGACGGGCTTTAGTATGTCTACGTGTCAATCACCCTTACCAAAAAATAAATAAAAAAATAAACTTTAAATTGAATATTATTTGCTGTGAAAAGAGAATACATGCCCACATTTTTATATTCGCATGCGGTTGTTACTCTGATGTCAATTTTTGTTGGCAGGTGTTAGTGTATCTTACTGGCAAACGATTAATTTAAAGTTTATTTCGACTTTATTTATGAGACAACTTCAGCGGTCACTTGGTCAGTCAAGTCCGGATTTAGGTACGGGTATATTGTTTTGTAAAAAATAAAACGGCTAAAATATAAAGAAAAGTAACACAAAAAATTTAAAAATACTTAATTAGGTTTTGGCTTTTATTTTAAAAATACTAACACATCTACTGTATTTTAGGCTAGTTACGATGAAAAAGATACACCCGTTTGACAGACAGACGGATAAATGACTGTCTTATAATACATCCTATAAGGGTACCCTTGGCACTCTTTGAATCCGGTGAGTCTGTATGAGATGAGAGTAGTTGTCTTGCTTTGACAAATATAAGCAAGTATGATACTTAGGCTTATTCCACTATTCCCCCCTGATAGAATCCCCCTCAGGGGGGAAAACTAAACCCTAATTTAAAAACAATCCAGAAATCCCCCTTTTCATTTCGACTTATTCCATTATTCCCCCTTACACTACACTGAGAAACATTTATATGCGTGTCAAACAATCGAAAACCTATATAATTCGAACAATAAATTATAATAATAGGTATTGTCGTGTACGTACGACGACAGTCGAAATAGATTGCCAATTGTAGAGGGTATATATCTGGTTATAGCAAGTTTACATCGAGAGCACGTCGAAGCGTTTGGAATTTCTCAAAGGTAAAAGTTTTCTTGAGCGCATGCAATTCCGGAGTTGCACGACAGCGAGCTGGCGCACGGGGCAGACACGGTGGGCCAAGCTGCGCGCGGCCGACAGCGAGCGCGCTAACTTCACTAGCACGGCCGCGCGCTCGCTCGCGCTGCAAACATCGCGGTCCTCACAATAGCGATTATTGGGGCAATCGAGGCGAGCGAGGCCGAACCCGAGACGAGCCCCGCGATGCAAATAAAATTCGGAGGAGGCCACGGCTGGACAACGCTGCCCCTCGTTATTATTCGACTCCCACGGAATTGCTTTTATGTCCTTAATGGAAAAGCGAGATATTTATTTCGGGTTTGTGAAAAGACCTTCCTTTAACATTTTCCTTGTTATGGCTTCGAACCGTGCCTGAAAATTATACGATCCCGGTGTTGTTTGATTTTACATTAATGTTAGCTTAGCTCACCCTTGTTCCTTTAGATTTTATGATCATTATGTTATTTTCTCTCTGTATTAAATATTCTTTCATGCTCAGGACAAGACGACAATATAATAAGAAAATGTTTTTATTAAATATAATGTCAAGCTGGCGCCATATGTCGTATTTAAAACCATGTCCCGTATACCGCTGTCGCCACTGGACTTGGCTTTCGAGATGAGAATATCTAATAAGCAACCCCTCGTGTACACCCTGCGCCAAATTTTCACGAGTTCATTAGGTAACTCCAGTCTTCGTTGTTTATTCTAGTTCACCCTTTCTGTTTTTGTTTCTTTTGTTTGTGTTCTTGCTCATTAGATAGGTATACTTATATTTTTATTTTAATGTTATTCTTGACGTTGCCAAAATAGAGATTAGATAGAGATTAGCCAAAATAGACTCATCTATGTGCAAATCTGCAAAATAATTCCTAGTGGAGCTTTGTCACCAGGATAATCTAATATAACCAGAAATATGAAATTCTGTGTAAAAAGTCCATTAAGAAATCAAAAAATTATTTTCAAAGTCTTGTCTTCCTAAATAATACAAGAAATTTCTCTTCATCGATTGACCACGGATCCAATACTAATCAAGAATCTATTTTGGCACAGGTAAACCTCTACCTAATGACCAAACCACTTGGGCGAATCTCATGATGAATGTATAATAATAATAAATGAACACTCACATTTATTATTATTAATACCTAATAAATGTATAATAATAATAAATGTACACTCAAGTGAGTGTACATTTATTATTATTATACGCATGACGTTATTGTGTATTTCTTAAGTAAGAAATACACAATAACGTCATGCGTTAGGTCCTTAAAATAAAGTAAAATGTGACAGCACAATGCGTTTTAATCTGCGTGCAACCATAATTTGTGTCACAATGTAGCACACGATAAGTTGGTAATTAATGTACAACGAGACAAACTAGTATTATTGAGGTAAGTGGCTATAAATAAGTTTCGCCAGTTGGTGCGAACTGCCCCTTTAATTATGAAAATGTATGCGAAGCACATGAAAGTTTGTGCAATTATGCCGTAGCCGCTGCGCCGTCGTGCGGTGGCCGGCCACGTCCTTAACTACCGAGCACTGGCTTCTGCTGCTATTCAATTACCTACCTACACCATTCTGAGAGGAATTTACAAGAAGCTTCTGTCGGAAATTTAAGTGAATAGAATATTATCGTGATAGATGTTGAACATACTTATCTCGTAGCGTTCGGTAGTTTCTTATCACTGGCTACAGGTGTAGTAGGTTATCAGTAGGTAACTAATGAATAATATTTGTAATAAATGAAAACCAATGAATAACAGCCATTACTTAAATATTTTATTGGCAAATTTAAGCTGTCAGCTTAACCAAATGGGGCACCCCACAATAGCGGCGGTATGTCCAGTCTTTGAGGAGTGGTTGGAGAGGCGCCACGGCGTCCTCTCCTTCCGCCTGACACAGGTCCTCACCGGACACGGTTGTTTTGGGCCATGGTACGGAGCAAGAGGGAATGGGAAGCCGTCACCTCCTTCTGCGAAGCAGTATTGCTCGCGAAGGAGGAGGCGGAGCGCGTGAGGGAGAGAGCCTTGCGCCCTCGAGCTCCTAGTCGCTGTAGGAGACGCCCTGGGCGTCGGGAATCGCAATCAGGTTCCCGGCTACCGTAGGCGCGGGCTTGCGGACGGCGAGCAATGGGTAGCTCACTGTCCGGTAAGGACCAGGCCCGGGTTGACGGTGCGTCGTGTTCCACGCTCGCCTCAAAGAGATGTCAGCACCAAATGCCGGACTCCGATAGGGCCAACGCCTCAGGGTCGCGGGAATTTCGAAAGAGAAACCGTGACCCTGGCACAGGCAACTGAAGGAACACGGGTGGGTTTTAGTCAGTAAAAGTCTGACACGCACTACCGCTCTACCCAGAGCAGGAGAAGTCATTTGATGATCCCCAAAAAAAGCTTAACCAAATGCAGCAAGGTATCAGTCGGTAAATGAGGCTAATGCAAACTCAAACTCAAAGCATTTAGTTCAAATAAACCAATTACAGGCACTTTTCAATTGTCACGGTCGGTCGGTCAGAAAAATGAAGCTAGTTGCCCATTCCTAAGCGTAGTAGGTACCTATGGAGAAGAAACTCCACGGACACTCTTTTAAATCAAACTATGTTTACAATAGATTGGTTACATCATTCATGTTGAAATTATGCATGTGAGAACGATGCAGAACGTTAAAAGCGTCCGTTATTTAAATATGAAAACAATTCGAAAATAAAATTTAATTAAAATACGCGTGGCAGCAAAGAGATGACCAGTCTCAACTCACGGCGCCCGTTCACGAACATGACGCATGGATTAGCACCATTCAACTCAACCATTTTGAAGGAAGCTAAATGATCCAACACACGCGCCACCATCAGCGAAACATTAAAGTGAGCATGACATACTCTCAGCCGCCAGGACACATTCAAGTCAATGAAAGACGTACCCTGTAAATGGTAGATTTAAAGCATGTACATAGTACTCACATAATATGGCATATAGCAATTATACAGTACTAAAAAATTGAGTTTATACAATGCAAAGATTCTTGTTTTTAATCTTCAGCAGCTCCAACAGTATTTTCAAATGCTAATCAATTAGTTGATGCGTCCTTGAGGAGCAGGACCAGCGATTAGCCAAGCATTTTTATCAGCAATGTAATCCCCTAACTTATAATATGCTCGGCTGCATAGTGTGCGTTTTATACAAGATTTAAATTTGGTTTCATTCAGTTGATGTATGTGGGGAGGTATTTTATTGTAACATCTTAATCAGTACCCCATGAAAGATGAGTCTACTTTAGCCAGCCTGAAACCTGGTTGAACTAATTGGTCCCTATTTCTCGTGATATAATTGCGTATTTCACCTCTTTTACTAAAAAGATGTAGATTTTTCCTTACGCCTAATGCTTCTTTGATGTTAAAATTTCAAGGACCAAAAGCTGTCATTCATCATCACAGTATTGCCCATCAAATTCTGTCTCAAAAACTCAGCCTGTATAAGTCTAATGCCATCGAATGGTATCCCTAAAAATTTTATCACCTAACTAGTACAAAATAAGCCAGCAATAAAATGTCGCGGTCGAGGGTTATTTACAACCGGGGTCAATTATGTCGCAATAAAGTTTTTAGTGTTGCACAAATTGTCGATTTGGACTCGCTGACGGATGGCCGCGAGACTGGCGCCGCCAAATGAGCACACGATAAAATTATCGTTAGCGGTAACGACATGAATAAATGCAAGAGGGTGGTCCGCGGCCGCGGCCGACGACGAGCCAGACGAGTCCGCCTCAGCAGCGGTACTCGTTAGGGCTCTTGTGACGACTGCAGCGTGCATGTACTCGTTCGCTGCGCCGCCCGCATTCCTACCGCACTTTCCTTATACGTAAACAGCATTCATTTTCATTTAGCCGGCACATGTCTACATCCTTATAATTTACCAATAGCCAAATAAATCTCAACACAATTGTATTTATCTGTTGGTTTTTCTCTTTATAGTCAAAATAATCATAAAAAAACTACAATACTGTCACTGTAAAAACACACTCAAATGATTTCAAATCACAACAGTATACCTATCGATCTCATCACAGTAGAGTAGATAAAATTGAACATCCAAAATGCACATTATACGCACTCGGTTGTATAAACCACGTGAACCATGCTATAAATATCAGCAAACCAGAGCGCCTAAATTATTGCACACAGGAGAATTTCCAGTAAAAGTAGAATATTTTCAAGCAAGAATTCCGCTGTCAGAATTTATAAAAGCGATTGTATTTGTTCATATTGTATTTTAATTAACAATAAACATTAAACATTACATAACATAACGCCTGTAATCCGAAATGTGAGTGTACCCTCACGAGGTGTACACTCACATTTCGCCAGTTATGTTTTAGTCTCATGTAATAGGGGGCGAGCCTATTGCCATCAACCGGGCACAAATCCAGACTCCGGGCTGCTACTGAGAAATTCTAGATTAAAAAAAACCAATAATCGTGTAAATAAGGAGCTAATAATAGAAATCCACTCGCTGAAACTAGTGTTTGCGTTGATTTATAGTGGGTTGTAGAGCGCGCCGCCGGTAATTTTAAATGTCACGCATTATGATGAATACTAGCAATTTTCTCTCGGGATCACGGGGACGATAGCCTTGTAACTCGGGAAACTTTTTACCCGCATGATAAATGATATTAGTTATTTAATAATTTCTCCTGTGGTGCTGAAGAATAGGACATTATAAGGGTTGTTTCTATTCCATTCAACTAGAATAATAATGGAGTAAAGCTGCGTTTAGTTAAATTACATATGTAAATAGACACATAGATTTGTCATCAGAACCATCAAGTAAAGATTGGATTTCCTTCATAAATGTAAATAAAATTCTGTTCGTTGGTAAGCGCATTGAACGATTTGCATTTTTTTTTTCCTTAAAGCCCTAATAAGGTTTTTAGGGAAAGAAAACTTGGAAACGCTGGAAAAACTGAATCTACCTAGTGTTATGGTATTTTGTATGAATTATTGAATTTTAGACAGGATAACATCTGTCGGCTCAACTAGTTTATTATAAATCGTAGTTGTTCAAGATGTTACGAAATCAGTATAGTGTTTTTCTTACCAAAAATGTCCTATTACTTTTTTTCTTGTTCCCTTGGAGTTTATTACAGGGGTAAGTAAAACCCGAAAACAAAAAAGTGTTGTGAATGGAGTACCACGCTGCACTATTGATAGATAATGCACTCACGCTGCTATTGAAAAAGGTTCCAAAGAAAATTGCTTGTGCTCGTATCTTGTATTTGTATATAAAAAAGCAGACAAACGAAATTCCCAACAACTAGTTCTACTGCAAACCAGGGAAAACAGAAGAATTTTCATTAAACGGACAACCAATAGGTATAATTAACTATAAGTAGAATACGTATATTAATCAGATTAATCCATTTAATTTCAACTATACACAACTAAAGAACTATCCTCACCTACGAATGCATTCCATGTAAAACAAATAACTAATAAACATCTCACAAAGACGTCAACGTGAAAAATGACTCTCAGGAACTTTGCAATAATAGTATGACGTAAGCTATCGACTCGGGAAAAATAAGAGTGAGTGAGATGCGTGTCACGTGATCATCACGTAGCTTCTCGTAGCGCTTGTAGCCCTCGTAGCGCTCGCAGAGCTCCCCGGGCCCGGCTGTCGTCTTAATCGCGTCGTCATCGCGCGTAGGCATTACTTGTGTCGCTGCCACGACCTTCTGCCATAAATCTGTCTACATCGTTTGATCGATTACTCTTCCTTGATAGAAAAACAGTGGGCATAACCTCTCTATCCAACATAGTTTTATTCTAACGAACGCTTCCAATAGTGCGTTAAGAGTACCTAGCTATAAAAAATAAAAGGAAATAGGCTTCAATATCATAAAGATGTTACTATGGAAATAAACAACGGTAAACACACGCAGTAATAAAAATATAATTATGCATGGTTTATTATTCTGGGCTGTATTGCCAACGTAACGAGAGATAATTAGCTTAATCACCGCGCTAGCTCCACCCTGATCATCACACAGGGACTCGAGTGTGAGGTACTACTATCACAGTATAACTGTTTGAAGGCAAAACAATACACAAATCATTTGTTGAAATAAATTTATGCTCATGCACAAAAACGAGCGCGCAAAAGCGTTCACCGAATAATTAATGATAAATGAATTATAGAGGAAACATTTAATATTTGTAGATGCACTGCATAATTGTAACAATTTTGTCACCAAAGTAAATTAAATGAAAATAATGATCTAAAAATAAATACTTTGCGTTGCGCGCAATAAACTGGGATGAGTTTGTTAATATTTGGAAACAATTACTGTAACAAACAACCATGCTATGTGTATATTTGTTCATTTATTGTCGTAAGGTAGGTACGCTAATTTCAATTAAACTTATTTATTTTTCTTTACTGCTTTTCGTCATCATTTTCGCTGGAATAAAAGTAGTCTTCCTTATGAATTTAAACGGATTCATCACAATCTTAAAGTGCAACAAAGACTTCAATAAAATTGACGTTTCACTGCGCTCCATAGACTATTACTCGTCGTATATTTAAAGAAAAATTGTTTACATTCACATGATTTTTCTTGGAGGATAACTGCCTCGTTGGTCTAGTGGTTGCAATCGCTACTGCTGAGCATGAGGTCCTGGGTTCGATTCCTAGGTCGGGCAACGTGTTGTTGGGTTTTTCAATCTGGAATTTCTCAGTAGCAGCCCGAAGTCTGGATTTGTGCCCGGAGTCTGGATGGCAATAGGCTCGCCCCCTATTACATGGGACTTAAACATAACTGGCGAAATGTGGGTGTACTATAGGTACACCTCTGCCCAACCCTTCGGGGAAACAAGGCGTGATGTTATGTTACGTTATATGATAACTCTATAGGCACGAATCTTAGATATACAGATAAACTCCTAGTCTTGGAAAACATACTATTGTAGGCCTTTTAATATACTTTTGTCTCCGCACGTTGATCGAAACCTGTATAATGATAAAAAATCAAAACGAATACATAATAAATGACATGATTTAGTTAACAGACAAATGACTGTACGTACACAATAGGCGATCATAAGGGTGTGAATGACTCATAATACGGTGTTAAGCAGTAAAAGAAATAAAAAAAGAAATAAGCATCCCAGGAGAGTGATAGTAAACAGGGCCCGTGACGAGGCCAGCTCGAACCGAGTCGGGCCACCATGCCTTCCCGCCGGCGCCTCGCGGGCGCACAACGCTAACTTTTATTATTTTTGTAGCGCTCGCGCTGTTTTTATTATTGCGAATGGCTTTGCCTGTTCCATCTCCCGTAATATCCTATCTAGTTGCAGGCGGGTTTACATGGGTGCCACTGCCACAATGTTACAATCTGCTACAATAAAGCGTGTGTGTAGTAAATAAAAAAAGGTAAATTGTAAATAAACGCAAGAGCTCTTTTCATAAATGTACGCCGCCTTTGAAATAGTTAAGTATGGGAACAGTGGTTCGAGTATTGAAAATGCACACCCGCTCGTTAGGCGCCGCCGCCGCCCGCCGCCGGCCAGCAGCGGCAGCGGCTGCGGTCCGACGCGTGACGTCACGTCCCGCCTCGCCCGCGCCCTCATTAGCATACATTATATTCACCATTACATTCAGCCCCGGTTGCGTCTTTTTGTGAGGTTTTTAATGATACACCCATGCGGGGACACCATTATACTGTAGGCTTCTTATTTGCTCCATATGGCGGCACAGCAGGTCCATTTATGTTTTCATTTTAATTAGCTACGGAAAAATGTGAAACAACCGAAATGCTAATGATGATCACAAAATTGTTAAGGCTTATTACTTTTAAATTAATGAAACAAAATTATAAAAATAAATAATAATAAAAGTAAAGTTAGTAAACAATGTTCAGCAATGCCATTGAGCTAGTTGGTAGCTGGTGTCGCGCGCAGGGGGCGCCCCGCGGCGCGGCGGGCTTATTTACGTGGCCGGCCGCCCACCAGCGCACCTCGCGCACTATTGTACCGTGCATGTAGCTCTGCTGTGCAAAACATATCTTCCAACGAACGTAAAATCATAATTTCATAACAAACAATCCATCGAAAGTCGCAAAATTTGGTTACGACAAGCTGGTTAATTTTTAATAAGCGATGTAATTGGATAACGTAGCGTCGGGACAAGCATAAATCACTAGCCCGCGTAGGTCAGCGAGCAAACTAATATTTGCATATCGCGATTGATGGGAACCAATCAATACTGCAAATAATGAAAATGTTATATGAAATCTACAAATAAATTTCACGTGACGCTTGTTATTTTAAATAATTACTTGATGATATATGGATTTATGCTTTAAATTAATTGCAGTTTCAGTAAATTGATGCAGTTTAATTAATTGCAAGTGTTTATTATGACATTATCGCATTCAGTATAGTGCCTATTCTTCAGATAGGGGATTGGATTTACTTTTGCGAAGCTGTCCCAATTGGATTTGCGATCGGGTACGGGTAGTAGAGTAGAGTAAGTAAAATCCTAATAGCATTAAACTATCATTAATCTACGTACTAAACATTACTAACAAACTATTAAAACCATAACTGTAACATATCAAAGCGATCCGTTTGAAATATTTGCAGCTTATCTCTCGCGTGCATGGTTCAATTTCCGGCGAGGAACTATTTCCTACTACGCCTGCGGCTCATTTGCGAATACTACGTGATGCTTTTGTATTGGACACCACTTTTAATAGAGATAAATAATCATCTCTATCATCCATACGTGAAGACACGATAGATCTTATGAGTGCTTTTGTGTATAGCATTAAATAATCCTTCAGATAATCTTACAGTAAAAAAACAAGCATGTTAAAATAAATTGTATCAAGCACAACAATACCCAGTTTACCCAAATCTGTACAAATTCACCTGATCAAAAATGTATATAGCTACTCATACGTACGTACGCATGAATGTTATTATCCTGCATTTGTTTTCGCCGGCGGAGGGTAGAAAGTGTTAGTTTTTGTGCGAATATTTTGCAGCCAATTGTTACGACATAATACCTTCTCAGGAGACTGTCGCTCTCTGTTACCAGCAAAGTTATTAAGGCGGTAGGAGGCAATATTCGTGTCTCATAGGAGTCGTAAATATTTTTTATAAACATGAAGGAAGCGGACGCACAAACAACACCGCACAAAAGCGGCGCAATCAAAATAACACATCGGAGGCGCGCCGTCCAAATTGCTGTGTCAAAGTGTTCTCGTCCTGATTGCTCCATTCTGCTCCCAGAGCAACCTGCCATACTTTATTTGCTTTTTGGTTTCTTAACGTTGACACAACCTGCTAGTAGGTAGGATACTACTGGACGTGGTAGTCCTTTATTTCGATTCGATTTTAGTCATAAGTAAGTCCGGAAAGTTTCCTACTGCCCAGATACATGTATGTATATGTCTCGACATAAACTCATAATTTATTCTAAGGATATTTAGAATTGATACAGTATGGACCACAGGCAGCAGCATAAGTTAATAATATTGGTTTAAGTAATTACTTGCCTCGGAGAACAATAATCGAATCACATAAAAAACACATTATTAATGCATTTACTCGTGACCTAAATCGTTTACCTCATTTTATAGTTTTTGCAATGATCATCAGCTTTTGTTACTAACTGTACCTGCGTATAATTTGATTTACATAACATTCGATTATACAATTGGAACTGCGAACATAAACTGAAAACATCATCTGCGTTGCTGTACTAGATGAGCACGTACCAAGTAGGGCGCGGGGCGGCCATGGCGGGCGCCGGGCTCCGCTCGCTCTGACAACGTCGCCCGCTCAGCCTAATTCAATTTCTCGTACTCGCTTAACAATTCCTCCGGCTAAAACGTCTAAGTAGATGGGTCACGGCACCGGATTTAGTTTATAACGAGCAGCATTAAGTGAGCAATTAATCGGAATCCGTAATGGATGGAACTAGAAACGTAAGCATTCAGACTGCGGCTAACTTCCAATAATAGCTGCCTATTCAAATTTGTGAATTAGCATAGTTAAAGAAAGCGGTATCATTGATTGCAACAGATAAATCACATTCACCAGCGGTTTATTTAACGCGAAGTAATAATTCATGGATATTGTTTTTCACAATGATGCAGTATCAATATATAAAGTATACATAAAATAAAATCGTAACGAAATCAAAACAATATTTCTTGAAAAAAGGTATTGCTACGAGATCTGGGAAGGATTCCAATGCCGAAAATACAGTTTTTTGTTTTTTTTTATCTTTTTGTCTGAATGTATGTTCCAGCATCACGCAAATACTGGTTCTAAGTTATCACGCTTTTTGCTATGGCGGATGACCAATATTGCTTTATGTTCGTATACTTCTATAGTTTACAGGTGTGTAAAGGTTAAGAATGTTGCAGATAGTTACATATTTAAACTTATCAACGTTTATGATTGGTTAAGCTCCAGAAGTGGAGCTAAGCCAATCATAAAATATAAAAGAACACTATTTTAGTCAACTTTCAACAAAGCTTAGCGGTTCGAACACTGCGTTGCAAACCTAAGTTCGATTCCCAACAGTCGATATATTTTGTGTATTTTTTTACATTTTGTAATATCATTAGGAAATAGTTCGCAGAACGTACACAGAAAAACAATAAGGGCCTTAGGAAGGTGTCCTACGCTGCAAAGATTATGTCAGGAAACCGCTTAACGAACTGCTAATAAACATTATTACTACATTATGTAGTGATTCGAGTAGGGGAACATCATGAGAGTCGGTTGAATTGTAGCAACCGGAGCAAAATTTCGTCACTTTCGACTTAGTAATTAGGTACAGAATAGGTCTACTTTGGACCTATACATTAGACTTTCCGTAAAATCAACATCCATTTTACAAAAAAAAAAAAAAATGTTTCGCTTTATAAACTTATCGACTGCCACAGATATGCGAAACAAACGCGGCAACCTAACAAAAAAGCGGCTGAGCGCGGAGGTTTAACTTGCGTCCAAGCAGATCGGCGAAATCACGCGAGAAAGAGAAAGAGTCATAATCAAATCTGTACGTTAGAACAGGCGTTTCGTTTCGCTTCTGTTTCGCTTGTCGTACAACGGACAAGTCATGGAGGAAATACTGCGGTTTAGGTGCTATGGTTTCGCGGCGGGGATGTGATACACGCCAAAGCTTAGGCCTCTTCTGCTATTACATTATTTTAGTGATAGGTGTTCGTCAGGAATAATCTGTAAGAAAGCAATACTCAGTGTGTCAGTGTTGTGCCAGTAGGTAGTAATATGCAAGAACGCATGCGTTCATAAAATTACTAATAACGGAAAACTTCACATGCAACGGAAAATTGCTACTGAACGGGTGGCGACATCAGGACGAGCTGTTTCTCACACGGACAACTGCACGACGCTTGCTTCCGCGTCACCAGGCCTTACTCTTTATATTTTGGCCACTGAAACCAAATCTATAAACGTAAAACACAGGGAAGTTTTGTAAAATGTGGCTGCTGTTTCCGTACATTGCAGCGTCTTACGACTTCCAAGAGAACGAAATCGCGGGCAGAAGCTAGTTGGCAATAAGTCGCGTGCAATATTCAATTATTTTATTTTCCCTTTTATATTAAAGTAAATTATTATGATAGAACCTTTGGACGAATTAAATAATAAAAGCCAAAATGATCGAGATCATGTTCTTTTAATTAATAAACAATCTTCTGCCCGCGACTTCGTCCGCGTCAAATTTCTTCTTAACCCAACCCACTCTCTCACAACGCATCGCCTGCCCGCTCTATTTCCTACTTCGGTTTCGCTTATCGTTCTGACATTTTTTCTTTTTACCTGGCTCTCAAGGGCACTAGCGTGATGTTAAATAGCCTATTTCAATAATCTCAATTAGATCTATCTCAGGAATCGAATATCAAATGCAACTAATTAAAAATAAATGTTTAAATCCGGCCGGTAGGTCCAGATTTTACCCCCAAAATAATAACTTGAAAAAAAAAAAAACATTTTATAAAATTAGTACTGATAGGTATAAATCATGAAAAATCGTTTTATGGCGTAAATCAACTGTTTATCAGACCAACAACAAAAACATTCAAACTGTACATACAAAAAACAAATGTTTTATGACCTCCGACCAGAATCTGTTAACTAAAATGACATAAAGACCATTATGCGACACACTATTGGGAGTCCATTAGAATTGGGTTAAAAACACTTTGAGTGGGTCACCAACCTTAATATCTCCAAACCAACTAATACTACTCGTACCTTATTCAAATAAAAAGTTTTTTACACTGTTCAAATACGAGGTATAGGTACTTACTTGGTTATAATTTGTTTTATGTACTTATAAAAATATCTATCTTTGGATACAGATTTTTTTTTTGATATTTCTTGAAAAAATTGGTTTATTATCGTAATTGAAATGAGCCTCGCCAGGTGCCCAGGTGTAGCAGCAACTTGTTCGATCTCAGTATCATATTACACATAAAGTCTCGTGCTCACTGGCGCGACGCCACAGCGCGACACAAAGGCACCGCGTGTCGCGCGACGAGTGGTGCCTTTGGGTTTATACGACCGCAGCGGCTCATATGACTAGTGACTGTAAATTATTGGTTTACTAGCTTCTGTCCGCGGCTTCGCCTGCGTTAAAGTCGGAAATTATCACACGGGAACGTACTACCGGGTTAAAAAGTATCCTATGTATTAATCCAGCACACTACTAAAGTTTCTAATAATATAATTCAATCATGATTCGAAAGACACGTTGCGCCATCTAGCGTCCTAAAGCAATGTTACCGTCGAAAGTTATTGTTCGTTCCCTTGTGAACAATAGTTTTTTTCTGGATATAAGGTACGCTATACCCTTTTCTATACCCCTGTTAAAGTAAAAGCAAGATTTCATGATGATCGGTTCAGTGGTTAAGGCGTGAAAAGGTAACAAACAAACAAATTTACTTTCGCATTACAATTTTAGTTAGGATTAGGATTAACGAAATAAACCAATACGGATATCCTGCGATTAGGCATACCGTACACAACTGAGGCGATGCACTATGTTGGGGAATATTCTCCCATTCCTCTATCAATTCAATTTTTTGCTCACGAAGCGTATTTGGGGCGTGGTTCTATCGCCTAACACACCGACCTAGCACGACTCAGGCATGCTGGATGGGATTTTGGTTGGGACTGGGCGCTGGCCACTACACGCGACTAATACGCACCTTTTGAGGTTGAGCACTATCCCAGCATTCACGTTATTCACGTTCCCATAGAACTTTTTTAATTTTTTTTGTGTATGGCATCTCGCAGGTCAACCTATGAGGTTGTCGTCTGCTTAAACGGACTTTCCTGTGGTTGCCCTAATAAATTAAGGCCTCCAGGCAGGACGTAAACTTAAATACTAACTATAACTAAGCGACAACGCTAAGGGCACCCCCTGTGGGGTACGGACCTCGGCTTAGGGCGTCGCTGGAAGAGGGCAGCAAGGGACTAGCTGGATCAGGATTTCTTTGATTTAGGGACGAATTTAAAGCTACAGGCTCAGCGGCGCGGGCTGGCTCGAGCAAGGGTCGGGAGGGTTTCCCATAGAACGGCATTCTCGTGCATATAAACTGTAATCTCACGGTCACCATACATGGACCGTTCTGCTCATTAGGATCTCCTCTACGTACGTTTCACTATTCAAAGTACCGTTTTTTGTCAGCATCTCTGTGCGATTTTCTGAAGTAATTCCAAACAACACGAGTACGAAGCCGCCCCTGTATGCATCATTTTCTTCAATAACGGCTTGCTTTATCGTTCACCCCGATTTCTGTACACATACCTATTAGCCATCCAAAACACAATGTAACGTGAAATGTAACACGACAACCAGGCGCATTTGTTTCAACGTGTGTTACATTTTATATTACTTTTCTCCAACCTGTACCCAGTTTTAGCGTTCCATCGTGTCTTTGTTTATAGAGCATACATTTTGATTCGACTATCAATATGACCTTTTACCAATCCAAATCCCATTCAACGCTTGCATACCTTTGTCTAGCAATACAATCTACCTCGAGACCAACGGGGCAATGATTATGTCAAGGCAGTTTCGGTAAGAAAGCAAGTATCGTTTGATGTCGAGACGTCAACATATATGCTAGTTGCGCGGTAAACTCACTTAATTGGTAATAGACAATACGGGCTGGTGTCCGCGACTCCACGTTAATGCGCGTATTTTGCGAACCTTGGGAAAATCGATCATTCATCCTCGAGGAAGGTCAGCAATGCCTTGGTGTTACTGACAGTCTCGCGTAGGTGCCCACCTGGGTTACCGAAGTACTTTGCCCTGTATGTGGCGACCACCGGGCAGTTTAGAAGCACATGAGCTGCTGTCTCGTCCTCCTTCGTGCAGGCCCTGCACAGCGGACTTTCTGTGACTCCTATGACAAAGAGGTGTTTATTAAATGACATATGGCCAGTTAAAACTGCCGCAGCTGTTGTTTGGTTAGTCGGAGAACCTTTTTCGTGAGGCGGCCATCAATTGTAGGGTGTGCTTCCATAGCCTGATAGTTTGTGATGTTGGTCCCTGGTGCCTTAACAGAGTGCGTAAGTACCCGAAGGGGAGTGGCAAGATGGGTTCAGGTCCCACTGGTGTCTCGCTCCACCCCCTTCTGGCAAGTTCGTCGGCTGCATAGATATCCAGCGAACCGCTGTGTCCTTCGATCCATTGAATGGTTATGTTATTTAGGCTACCCACCTGGCTAAGGCGCCGGTGACACGGGTCCCATATTCAACTGTGTGGCTATTTAGCGCTTGCAGAACAGCCATGCTGTCTGAGAGTATGCGGATCGAGTGGTCCTTAACTTCCCTGGCAATGATGGCCGATGCAGCTAGAGAAATGCCCATGCATTCGGCCTGGAACACTGTGATATGGACCCCCAATGGTGTGGCTATGCGTATGTTGAAGTCCTCCGAGAAGATTCCAGCACCTGTGCCACTTTCTGTTTTGGATCCGTCTGTGAAGACGCACAGCTCAGCAGGACAAAAACCCTCGCATCCTCGTGAAGTTGGTTCTTCTGTTTTTTTCGAAGAAAAATTGTTTGAGTATCCGATCATTAATGGCTTTCGTAATGGGGACCTGCTTGTTGAGTCACTCAAGCAGTGCGGTGTGTGGTGTGTCTCTCTTACCCCAGAGATCTAAAGCATTAAGACGTGCCGCCGCCAATGTCGCTTCTTGCTGTATGAACAGGTGGAGCGGTGGCAGTTCTAGTATGGGTTCGACTGCTGCAGTCGGAGTTGTCATCATGCAGCCCGTTGCCGTAGCCGCCAAGCAGGCTAGTCTTTGCATGCGTTGTAGTTTGTTTGAGGCTGTAACCAGCTTGGTTCGGGGCCACCAGACCGCGGCCCCATAGGTGATCATAGGGCGGATCACTGTGGTGTACAGCCATAGTATAATTTTAGGGGATAGTCCCCACTTCTTACCTATAATTTTCCTGCACTGCCAAGGTTATGCAAGCCCTGTTTAATTTGTTGTCCAAATGACTATTCCAGTTTAACTTACTGTCTAGAATGACCCCGAGGTACTTGACTTCGTTGGCCAACTGAAGTTTTGTATTGAACAGTTTTGGTAGGCGGAAAGGGCCGAATGCTCGTTTTTGGGTAAACATTACTAGTTCAGTTTTAGTGGGGTTCACTGATAGGTCAAATTCCCTGACCATTTTTTTTTTGTATAATACGTAGCGCTTGCTAAGGGAGGTTGCAGATCGTTCCCGCCACCTTCTCCGAAACAAGGATTGCGAGGTCGTCAGCATACCCTATTGCGTAATAGCAGCTGGCGTTTGGTGATGAGGTCGTTAATCATAAACTCTGCTTGCGTTTGCAGGATTTTTTGAGATGTCAGTGTGATGTGTAGTTTGCTTCAGGCGATGCATATGCCGCCACATTTCCATGCCATCGTACACCTGGGCCTGCCTGTTCCGTGTCTGCATAGGTTACAGCCGGTTTCCTGGAACCGTTGAACTTCCCGTTGCACTTATTGACAGCGAGACAACGACTGTCCTTGCTGTTACACATGGAGAATAATCCCCAATATCACCTAAAAATCTTGGTGTACGGCAATCGCAGGACATCTGTGTTTATGGCGCACGGAAGTAAAATACTATGTACTACAATGTGGGAAATTAATATCTGTAAAAGATGGCTAGTTTTTTTTTATAAATCTAAGAACCATTGTTGCATTTTTCATTAATCTAATTTAATAAGTAAATTATGGATAACTAAGAGATGTTATGAATTTTATTTGAATAGTATTAAATCAACTTTAAAATACTGTAAACAATAAGCTAGTACTCTTAGTTTCAAAAATATTAAGGTTTCTGTTATCGTCCTGAATTTATTGCTATCGAGTGGATTAAGACAAACTATGATTACCGTTACAAAAAAAACAGAACGTGAAAGGTACATTAAACTGCTCCATGCAAGCTTATAGTGTAACAACTGGTCTTCTTTTAGCAGCCGAAAAGATTGTCTTTTATTTTCTTTTCATATGAATGCTGAAAGGAATGAGTTTCCGTTTTCCCCAATCGAAACGCGGTGTCCGCAATATTCTCTTCGGTTTCGTTAGAAACAATTTCATTTCGCTCACGGTCCTTTCAGCTCGTATGTTACAATGAGTTTAATCCTATTAAAACGGACACACATTGTGCCAGAATTGTAGCGTGGTGGCTTTGGTGTGTCGCCGGTCGCATCGGCTCCCTACATCTACTAACCGGAACCAGACCTTAAACAGAATTAAACATGGTTTAATTTCCCTTCTGAAGCTTCGCTGAAAAAGCACCGCCTAGTCGAAACACAACTATGCCGGGAGGAAATAAAATAGCTAGGGAAGCGATGCGGGCGTTGGACGAAGCGATTATGCAGTCGAGAATAATGGGCGCCGGTCCACATGCACGTTTTTGTTTGTGGTCTGTGACGCGATTTATACGCGAATTTCTAGCGGCGCTGAAGTGAGCACTATTCACAATAATTGCTTTGAACAAAATTCCCTCGCACGTGTCTTTTGTTCTAGTCCACACAACTCGTTTTGTAATATAGGAAACATGCAATAAAATTGTGGTATTTTGTGGGACACCTCCGCACAGCATATATGTTTAAAGACATAAATTTTTAGATGATTTTTAGGGTTCCGTACCTCAAAAGGAAAAAACTGAACCCTTATAGGATCACTTTGTTGTCCGTCCATCCGTTTGTCAAGACCTTTTTCTCAGGAACGCGCGGAGGTATCAAGCTGCAATTTACATCAAATACTCAGGTCTACTGTACCTTGGAGGTGTGAAAAAATCCAACTTCTAAGCCAACGTAATCAAAAGATACAGCCGTTTATACGCCAAATTTGCCCCTTTCCTCATGAACGCGCAGAGGTATTAAATTGAAATTGATATCAAATACTCAGGTCTTATATACCTACAGGTTTGTACGGAACCCTCGGTGCGCGAGTCCGACTCGCACTTGGCCGGTGTTTTTTGTTGTACTTGTTAGTATGTTTAGGTTTGAGTTTTATGTTTTGGACAACTTCTTTTTGACCTAACAAATAGATTAGACTTATAACTCTTTGCGTTCGGATGGTATAAGGAAAGACCTAAAGCTGCAGCCAGGGTTTCCGTATGAGAGAAGTGAATGAAAATTAAATAACAAAAGTAACTCATCGGCGCGCGTCGGTTTCAAAGCAGTTATGAACATTAGTATATTATTATCATACTACTGAATTTGTCGCTTATTTTATAACGAGAGCAATCCTTAATCTCCTGAAAAGTAAAAAAAAAACATTACACTTAAACTTCGATCAGTAAAACGCTTTCTGAAACAAACAACAGCTGCAAGGTACTCACTCGTATTTCTTTTGCTTGGGCTGCAACATTACCGTGGCGGTTACCATTTTAGAGTAGCTACTGTTATTGCAATCTCTTCGCTTTAAGTACTTGGTTTGTTTTCTTCTAACAGGTTTTCTTTGATGTCGGTTGGTATAGTATCTCTTTAATCCAGACGTTGGTCTGTGAGCGTAACTTTTAATAGCCTTATCAGTACTCGAGCAGACCGCGTTCTCTATCTCCGCCTCGCCTTTACTACGGATTCCGGCGCTACCGAGCCTTAATCAACCTTTATTAACCGCTGCAAACACGGAACACCACCTCGTCTGATCTCTTTTTCTATTTAATTTGATTAAATCTTAACTCAATAACGCCACTTATCGCTATATTGTTTCATAGTTAGCAATCACCTAGTCAATCTGATTACAGAGATATATCTGCTTTTCTAGATGCTATGTATGCAAAGGTCTGTTACACTTTTATTTGTTTTCTAGCTAAGCTATTTGTTTTTTGCATTTATGATAGGTAAGTATAGTAGAACGAAGTAACGATGAGGCTGTCAGAGATACATAGTTCTATCTATCTAAAAAGAAGGCAGCAAAAAGGTGCATGTTTCGTTTTGTTACCTTTTTTTTAATTTTCAGCTTGCTAAGCTATGTATGTCAGTTAGTAGGTAGGTTACAGAAAAATATTGTTTTATATATATATATATATATTGTGTAAAACCAAATCTACAGGTCAGCGGCATTCCTGCGCTGTCACACACTTTACAGAGTGCATTGTAAACAAATTTGTCCGTTTGAATGTGCACGGACCACTTAAGAGTTTACGATATTGGTAAAAGAATTCACTGCCGTTAAATCTGCCATAAACAATAAAATTCGCATTTATTGGTCGTCGTCAGTGTCATAAATTTACAGCGAGCGATCTGCCAACGACATTTTGAGTGAATATCTGGTGCCATTATATCAGGAATAGTGGCGTTTCGTGAACTCGCCGATGTGCATTAATTGAAATCACCAGTCAATTAAAGTCGGTGCCGGCAGTGAGCGCCGCGATGTCGTTGCTCTCTGCACGCCAATTATTGTCATTTGTTCAGCCATCCACTCGTGTGCACCCTTCGGTCACGCGGCACGATACTCCCATGTAACGTCACACAACACATGTACGCGTCTAACTGCCTGTGTCGTCCAGGCTGATCAATTTTTCACCATGGAAAATTAAAACGTTTGTTTGTTGCTTAGCTTAGCTTGTAAAAATGTTTTTATTAATACCCATTGCATACTAAGCGACAACTAAATTCATGCAAACAAGAAACAAAACTTTGCACTCTCGGCGGCATGTAAGTAGGTGTGTAAGTCCAATAATTCAAGGGGAGCGGGTGGTCGTAATGTGGGAAATTTCCAGGGCACTCCGAAAAGTTGGGATCTTCCGGGTCCAGTGAACTAGTGACGTTCACTGAATCCTTATCTTTATGTGCTTAAGTGCTTTAAATTTTTTCAAGCTTAGTTGTTACCTTAATTAAGATTTATAAAGAAAGCTAATAAAAAACCGGTAGGTATGTGCAGAGATTTGAAATTCAGAATATTTTACAGTTCTCTAGTTATCACTTAAACTATCATTAACGAATATTGAAAGGCTACCGCTCGTTCACGTAGCTTGCGACTTTTTCTTGCATTTTTTTTTAATTCCCGATGATACTTGTTAGCTACTTTCTTATACACTTGTAGGGTCCTTAACCCTACAATTGTACAGATGGGCGTCGGAAAAATACCAAAGCAAATTATCAAGGTAAATTCCCATTTGGGTAAATACCGGGTATTTTTTTTTTTTTTTGTTATAACGGCAATTGAGAGACACACTCTTGTGAAAATTTTAACTGTCTACCTATTACGGTTCATGAGATACAGCCCGCTGACAAACAGACGTACGGACAGCGGAGGCTTAGTAATAGAGTTCCGTTGGCACACTTTGGGTACGGAATTCACTGACAGACAACGCACAGAATCCTATAAAATTTTACGTACGAGTAAAAAGTTTTTTCGTATTTCATGGGTAGGTAATATAATCTCTCCCTTGGTAGGTATAAAGTTGTAATATAATCTCTTTGACTGACAACGGTATCTGTGGTTTTGTATTTTAACCGAAATATTTTCAAGTTATTTTCCACTTTTTAGTTGTGATACCTACCCCACACAAATTCGTATACCTGCACTTGCTAAGTAAACCGTGACAGGAAGTTATAATAAACATCATCAACATAAACTAAGTGGAAAAAATACGTATTAAGAAGCTAACTCAAAAACCACTCATCAGAACTTGACCAAATTTATATGGAAACACTCGATAAGTATAGGGTATACTATTCCAATCAAAAGAAGAATTTTTCAAACAATTTTATAAATGAGGGAGTTCTGAGGAAACAAACATGTTAAAAAAAATACAACCGAACTGAGAACCTCCTCCTTTTATTGGAGTCGGTTTAATAGCTCGATATTTGGGTGCCACACGAGCTCACTGAAAGAAACCTATTTGAGATTGGTGTATTTGTGCTCATTTGCGATTATTTATTGCAACGTATGAAACCGAACCAGTTTTGAAAAGATTGATCACTGGTGCTGACAAGTGGATCACCTACGACAAGCGAGACGAAAAAAAGTTACGCGGTATGGTGGGATTGGAAGGGCATTGTTCATTATCAGCTTTAACCGTCGGGCAAAACCATCGATTCGGATCTCTACTGCCAACAGCTGATGATATTCAAGCAATAAATTGAAGTGGGGAAAAAACGGCCGGATTGATCAACAGAAAGGGTGTGGTCTGTCATCATGATAACGCCAGACCTTTAGCCACTTAGCAAAAATTTAGAGAGCTTATTTGGGAATCGTAAATCCATCCACTATATAGCCCTAATAACCCTGCACCCTCAGATTTCCTCCTGTTTCGGTCTCTTCAGAATTCATTCATTTTCATGATTCATGATTAATCCAAGATGGCGCATAACGCTTTTTCGTTAGGTGACGATTTCAAAAAAAAAATTTTTACTCCTATCGTGATCTCGTTCCATAAAATTCATGAGGTTGACTTGGCCAACAAACGTCAAATTGCAATGCATGCTGCCCCAAGGCTTACTTATTGGAGGTTCGAGGACTTCTCTAATTATTCATGCCATCGTCAGTGTTATTTTATGACAATTTGTTATGTGTGACATTTACACAAAAACCGGATCATGATGCCCAAGTGTTGTAAATAATCTGGTAAATATGTACATCTTGCGCTGGTGTCTATTCGATATTACAACAAATATCAGTTATACGGATAATGTAATAAGTTTAGGCGGTCGGGCGCTAGGTAGCTCACAGTGGAGCGGCGCAGATACAATGGGAGCAATGGCGCGACGACGACGGAACCGGATAGCGCCTATTGCCGGCGCACTCGGTGCCGATAAGAGCCGCCGAGGCGGTCGCGCCCGCGCCGCGCCTTGCCTCTGCCGACGCCTGCCCCTGATTTATGTACGACGTGTCTCCTTTTTAATGAGTCCGTAAGAAGATATCTCCCTGAACACCACAATAAATTTCCGAGCTGTGACTTGCCAAAATGTTTCAACGTCGATATCTGCAAACAAACCCAGTCCTATTCCGTTAATCTGCCGAAGCGAAGAACGTATCGCGTATATAAGTCGTGCTTATCTCGGGTAATGGCCGCCTATCTAGTTGATCTGCCAGTTTTATTTATAGCCATGTTTTCCTTTACGCGCTCCTTCCAATTTGTGGAGAGTGAAAGGGATTGTTATGAGGCTGCCATGTTTCATAGCAATAAACATGTGTATCCAAAATAACGACATTAACTATTTTTCTTTTAGGTGCTTTTGTTACAAATATCTTGTGACGATTGTTTCCCTTCCCTATTGTTTGGGGTATTTTCACTTCTCCTAAAGCGATTTGTAACAGAGAACAGGAACCAAAGAACAGAGCGCAGAAAACAGCTACCGTATATAAATTGTAGACGTCTGAAAAACGTTTTTAACCTAAAAAGATATGATGCTAGTAATTCCAAGTCATCAGTTAAAATCTACGTAAAGAGCAATATCGTGTTCTCTTAGATGTCAACACAATTGAACAAACGGAATGCTTGTGTATAACGTTGTTTGTTTTAAAAATACACTCTTTGACGAATTGATTTAGAAATATGAAAAAGTATTGGCAAAATTGTTTATTTTATGTATACATTTACTCCTATTTGGATATGAACATTATATTAATTCAACTGCGGTTTTCCATTTAGCCTGTAAATCCGAATTTCCCTTTTTAACATTCATTGCGTCACTTCAACTACGTGGCACTATTTCAAGATTAGGTATAATACGTAAGATATTACATAAAAATTAAGAAGCGCATGAACACCTAGATACTTTTTTATATTATAAGCCGTAGGATATCCCATCGGCAACTTCACAGGAGCCTTGAAGGATGAAGTTCCAAAAAACTAAGATATAACCAACTTTTACTTATCGTTAAGTCTAAGTATCAACTTCCACTCTTCTAACTTTGAATGACGAACACCCATACAAACTTTTAATCCCCTTGAGGAATGAGTTTCCAAAAAAAATATGGAACATATTTTACTTATAAACAGTACCAACCTCCACGTTGTCCAAAGTGCCTTTTTGGGAATAGGTTTCAGTAATATGATTTTATTAATTGTGAATACGAACTGGTCCTGTCTGTCTACCCCATATGATTGTTTCACGCATTTCAGAAATTTAAATGCCATAAAATGTAATCTTTTAAAAGAGTAAGTACTACCGAAACGCAAATACCACTCACACATAATATGTCACAGGTGATGTCCCATTAATGTTTAATTTAATTCAGTAACAATGATATACATAGGAAAGTTTGTGTGTAGTAAAATACCGTAGATCATTAATAAAACGGTTTAAAATAAAAATGTCCTGGGAAGGCTGAAAAACGAAGGGCGGGGGCGGGTTAAAACACAGAGCGGCGGTTGCGTGCCCCCTCGTTACGGGCACCGGCGGCGCGGCGTCCGCGCTCGTTCTGTGTAAGTAGTGCGTTCATCCTGTTAAATTTATTGCCGCTTTTATATCAGCCGTTACAGAGAGGTCCCCTTTCGTCCGTATCGGGCCGCGCGGAGCCCAGCTTAGTGAAGTCGCAATTACGTTTTACCGGCTTTGAGTCCAGCGGAGGCGACTTTTGCCGTCCATCGAATCGTAATGGAATTAGCGTTTCAGTGCTCTTTTAATTTGTCTTCTATCCTTGAACTAAACGAATCGTCTACCTGAACTGTTTGCTCTCGTCGTATCACATTTCTGATAACAAGATATTTATATAATTCGTAAACTATTTGTGTTTATTTATACAAAATGCGTGTAGAGAAGCAATTGTATAGCATTGGCATTCAAGTCATTCTCATTCGTCTGCTGATAATGCGTCTGATGTTATTTTGAAACAACCCTTATCCTCTCTCAGCTAACGATGTAGCGTAATATAACAGTCGTTCTACACTGCTTCTGTTGTCACAAAGACGTCGCATTTAAGTATAACTATTAAATGAATTCATTAATGCTTTACTACTTTTTTTTTAAATACTTGATAATAAAAAAAAACATTTCAAAGTATAAATGTTATTATTAGTGGATTTATGTAACCCGTTCAACGCAGTTTGGGTTAAACTATATCGCGTAGCACGCGCGGAGCAGGCGCGTAGCAATAGCGCTACGAGCGTAGCACGCAATTCCTTGTTTTTGGTAAGTTTATGACTTTATTTGTTTTATTATTTATTTGAAACTTAAAACACTTTTTTTTTAATACTTAACGCACACGAATGTACAGAGGCGGACTTAATGCCATAGTGCATTTATTGTTTCTTTTACCATTCAAATTGTTTTTAAAAGTAGTTGAACTCATACTAAACATGTTAATATAATACTACTGTATTTTCTCGTACACATTGCATAAATTACCTAGCTAGATGAAACGACAGACAGCGCTTCGTAAGTTAATCCTTCTTTATAAACGAGTTTTTGAGTCTCAACAAATTGCAATAGATGTAGTGCATTAAAAATAAGTTGGATGTCACCTGTAGAGAGAGCACGGCTCACGGCTCATCTAACTTGCATGTGCTAGCACCCGGCACCGCCCGCGTCACGCCTCTCATCGCATCCCATTACCGCTTCAAACCTAGCTACAACGCAATATGCCACACATTTCACTGCACTTTTTGGCAAATCTTAATATGGATTCGTCTCTTGTTCCTGCCTTCGTCTCCGATCACAAAACCAAGTCCAGTCAGTCAGTTCAGTCTGCAGTCGTTATAAAATTATTACTGTAACTAATTTTCACAGTGACGTAATTACTTACATAACATTTCGTACAACGCCTTTGAAGTATATATGTAGTTTAGAGGAGGAGTATCCAAGTAACATATTATCTCAGGGCGAACGTCGAAACCTTGAATAAGGATAGGGTAAGGATAGGATATTACCCTTAAAATTTGAACGACGATATATTGTTACCTCGCCTAAAATGTAATATTGACGTGTGCATTGTTAACAACAAGCAGCCGGGACGGCGGGCGAGGTCGGAACTCGCTTTGGATGAGGCAATTTTATGGGTTTATTGAAAGATAGTCGTCTTCAGCGTAGAACCCTAAGTGATGAGATCCGGCCGAACCCCCGGCCTTCATAACGTTTGTAATACCATTTTACGACCAGCTTAGGACGTAACTTATACATATTTTGAATAACTTTACGCGCTGCCTAAAAAAGAATTACTACAACCCGCCCCACCGAGATAGACTTATATATTATACAACATGTACTTTACGATGAAACTTGCTGACTATTTTGTTGTGCATTCGAATACAAATATTGCCTTTGTAAAGAAAAAAATATAGGCATAGTAAAAAAAAGAGTGCCTTAGTAACATGGCCTGTAATAAAATACATTAAATATCAAAAGCACCAATATTCACTGAGCACACCCAGTTGCGTCAGTTGCAGATTTTATCTTATCAAAAACCCCAAGGTGGGACCGCTACGTACTAATTTCGCACTTACCAGCAAAACGACCTCAACTCTAATACACGTTTCGCGTGTTTCCCTTCCGGTGTGTATAATAAAAGCAACATTTTTGTTACAGTTCCATTTTAGCCAAACTATGTTTGTACGTATTGAGTAGAAATCGTACGGGTCAGCACACGTGTTCCGCACATACAATCAGCCGTTAGGGCACGCCCTGACACCCCTAAAACGATTTGATTAAACTCATAAAACTCGAGGTAGCTTGCTACCGCCGCCGCCGGTGGACGCGCCACGGCCCACAATAGAAAAGTTGAAGTTATATGAGCCCTTCCCCGAGAGCCGCCTGCCTGAACCTCCGCTCCACCAACCACCTTTTAATAACACAGTCGAGTGCTTTCACCACCACGATTAAGATGACTGTGAATAATTACATTTGCAACTCTTTTTGTTTTTTACCTGGAGCAAGCAAACCATGTTAAAGTATAAGTATTAAGATGGTGGTATAGCATTCTGTAGGCTTCTACTATGTGAGAGAAAAACATTGAGTTTAAAGATGTGCTGTTCTTTGTTTCCACATACACCCGTAGATCGACTTGTAACATTACTTTGTAGTATATCTCGTTGAAAGTAAAAACTACCGGATTGAAGTCAGGTCTATTCTACCAAGTTTTCATACCACCAGGTTTGTGCCTTAGATGAGCTGTAACATAGCAAAAACACTATCAATTATGTTGTTTACTAAACAGAATATTTTTATTTTATTTTATTTATTTAGGGACAAGCTACAATATGTGTTGGAACAATGAAAAGATAAAACAAAATATTAACAATATTGCAGCCCACTACATTATCCGCATATTTACAAAGAAAATATGATAATGAGTGCCACTAGATAGGTAATAAATAACTAATAAAAATTACATCACATTACAAAATAGAAATTCCCATTGATTGGCAACCGAGTAATAATTAACACTAAAAACAAATAAATAATAAAATCTTGATTAGCTTACATTCATAACATTATTGGATAACAATAATTTTCATTACATTACATTTAAATTTGGATTTTGAGCATACAAAAATACGTTTTGTGGCATCTGTAATGTCTATATATTTCTGGTAAAACGGGTTCCAAATAGGGACGGCATATTCTAATTGTGACCGTACAAGAGTCTTATATAGGTAAAGGTATGTGGTGACCCGCTTGAACACAGTGGACGATCTCATAACGAAACCATACATCTTAAATGCTTTATTAATAATGTTTCCTACATGTTGGTTTAGGGACAACTTATCATCAATGAACACACCAAGATCTCTCACAGTAGATACTTTAAATACTCGTTGCACGACACAACACTCAGTAAGTGTTGTGTCGTGCAACGAGTATTTAAAGTTGATAACTACTTTCTTCTTTGTGAAATTTATGCAATTGCACTTAGAGAAATTAAGATGTAGTTTATTGTTTAGACAGTAGTCAGAGAGACTGTCCAGATCTTGTTGGAACTGTCGACAATCCTCCACAGTCCGTATAGACCTATACGATTTTAGATCATCAGCGTATATAAGAAACTAAGTATTTTTAAAGCATTTGTCTATGTCATTTATATATAAAATATATAATAGTGGTCCCAAGATTGAAACTTGTGGAACACCCGAGGTTACACGCACTGCATCAGACTGGTGACCATTCACGACAACCTTTTGTGTTCTATTTTTAATATAGGATGAGAACCAGCGAAGCAAACTTCCTCGTATACCATTATACGCAATCTTATTCAGTAGGATTTCATGGCCGACCTTGTCAAAAGCTTTTTTGAAATCTGTGTAAACTGCGTCAACTTACAACCGCCTGTCCATGTTTTCAAAAAGATAATTAGAAAAAGTTAATAAATTTGAAACAGTCGAACGACGCTGAACAAACCCATGTTGCTCTGGGATGATAACGCTGTGTAAGATTGGATAGATTTCATTGTGTACGAGTCTCTCAAAAAGTTTTGACAAGGTCGACAGAATCGAGATAGGCCGGTATTGCTCTACATCATGTTTTGAGCCTTTTTTGTGTACAGGCGTGATGTTGTCTCGTTTCCATTCATCTGGGAAAACACCCTCGCTTAAACATTTATTGTAAATAATAAAGAGTAGCTTACAGATACTGCCAGCGGTGGCCTTTAAGAAAAGAGCTGGGTACCCATCAGGACCTGCTCCTTTGGAGGGATCCAGTAGTTTTAACTGTCTATGTATTTTGTCTTCATCAATTTGCAAGTTAAGCAATAGTAAAGATGAGTCTTTTATTTTTATGCAACTTTTATAATTCCGCCAGAATACCAGGCCACTCATAAAGTATTGCGAAAAAGTTTTATGTATTAGAGACTGGCCAGATATACTTAGTCTATTTTGAAAAATAAGATTATTTGTAAGTAAAAATAGGTCCGTCCCAATTTCAAAATTTCCCTCCACATTGTTTGCGCGCTAATTTAAGTTATCGTGTCTCATTAAAAAATGGATCTGCGCCGGGAACATTATCGCGCTATGATTTTGAACGATTTCAACTGTCGCCTGAAAACGGACGAATTGTACGATAGACTTCAAATGGCATTAATGGATGAAAGCCCTTCTAAGGCAACTGTGTATAGTTGGTATAACGAATTCAAGCGCGGTCGACTAACTTTGGGGGATGAAGAAAGAAGTGGTCGCCCTTTGACGGCTGTTACGGAAGAAAACGTGCTAGCAGTGAAAAATTTAATCCAAGATAACACGCGAGTTACGTATCAAGAGATTCAGCACACACTGCAGGTTGGATCGTGTAGCCTTCACGAAATTCTACACTTGCATCTTCTCGTGAGGAGGATAGTTTCATGCTGGGTGCCGCACAACCTCACCGATACTCAGAAGCAGGCCCGGGAGGAATGGTGCCGTGATATGAGAAACAAATTTGAAGCAGGCTCGTCTCGGCGTGTTGACGACATCATTACAGGAGTCTTGGATTTATCAATGCGATCCAGAAACGAAGCGTCAGTCGACGATTTGGGTGTTTCAAAACGAATCCACGCCTAGCAAAGTTAAGCGATCTAGAAGATTTTGATCGTGAGCTTTTTCAATTTGACGGGTTACTTGGTGTGAATTCCTTTACGGAACCAGTGAAGCATCAACGCTGAATAGTATACTACCAAATGCTTGGCAGAAGTTTTCTCTGTTGTGAGCAACATGCGACCAAACACAGAGCTCCGCGGGCTACTGCTCCACCACGACAACGCGCCTTAGCACACCGCGCTCAATTCGAGGGACTTCCTGGACAGCACGCCGGTCAAACTCCTGGGTCACCCTCCTTACAGCCAGGGCTGGGGACCTAGCACCGTGTGACTTCTTTTTATTCCCGAAAATAAAAAAACTGCTCAAAGGGATACAATTTTCGTCGCCAGCGCATCTCGCGCTGTCAGCGTTCGAGGAGGCTGTAACCGAGGTGGCTACGGCGGACTGGAAAAAGTGTTTCGAAGACTGGTTCAGACGCATAAAACTTTGTATAGAGGCTAGTGGAGAGTACTTTGAAAAGATTTAAAAATAAAAAATACTTATAGAATTTTTTATTTTCGCAAAACTTACTGAGTGTCCCAAGTAGTGCTGGCCCTGTTGACAGCATATACATCGTAATATTTCACTGGTGTCACTAAAACTATGTTAATTCCTTCATCACGTACACATACGGGCCGAAGAATTTCGATCTGACAACGGTCCCGAAACCTTAAGAACTAAAGTGCTAGTTGCTTTTGCTGCAACGTTTTACGTAAACACATGCGTGCCCTGCCTCTTTATTGGATGTTGTTACCAAGTCTCGAATACCAGAGCTTACGGTGCTAGCGCGTGCACGTCAAACTTCGCTAACCGCCCTTAAGAAAGTTGGTAAAGTTGCCTCCCGTCGGAGATGTGCTATGCCGTGCCGCCCTCGCGACGTTGCCGACCTCGTGTAAACTGTAATCCCTCAGATGATGCTAGGATTTAGCAGCTTTATATTACCTCCTCTGGAAGTTGTTTGATAAATGTTGTATTTAACAACTAAAGATACAGATCAGACATTTATCACTTCTTTATATCTTCGAATAGAAACATTCTTCTTTACTTAAAAAAAATATTATATTGGACCAATGTGCTCAAAAACTTTGGGATTACCTACCTAGTTTTATTTGTATCGTATGAGTTGAGTTCGGCGAAGTAAAAGCCGCGGATAGCTCAAGGATTCGCGTCCTCGCACTCCACTGCGCGTGAATGGCGTTCGCGTCGTATTATCAACCGTCACTTCGCTCGACAGGTGTCGCCTTCAGCCAACTCGAGAGTAAATTACTAGCTTCGAAGTCGCTGAATCAACCCGATTCCTTAATCGATTTTCAAACCACTCGCCTACGAGCTTGAGACACAAATGAGTATAAATGACTACCGCAAAATTTAAGACCGCATCGACGCAGTTCCATATTATTATTCATGGCTTAGGTTGAATTCAATCTAATGAACAAGAGTAGTAATCGTATACATACTAAGAACTCGCATAGGATTAACTGAATGTATTTAAATATCTCTATGTATGTTCGTGTAGCAGTTGAATAGCAACATCTTGCATGCTAAGCGCGAGCTACGAGCTCGTTTTCGTATTTAAATAGGGAAATGGGAAACAGACGCGGTGAGTCGACGAAGCACTGGTGCCGTGGTATTGTTTTAATTAAAGTAATTGGAGGAGGCACGTTGAGAGCCGCCGCTCGGTTGGCATGATCTGTGCCTTGAGGATTTACACCAATTTAAGACCGAACCCAGCCAGGCGTCAATTAACGGTATGAGTCCTACTCGATTGTATAACTGTGTACGATTTATCTACGTACGTATTATGATGAAATCGTAAGCAAAAATGTAACTCATGGTAAATATCTCATCTATTATATTTTAATTAAACTGCTACAAGCTCCCAGTGTCTTATAGACATATTGTACATCTATATTAAAGTAATTCCACAACAGTGGCTTTCTTTAGTTTCTTTCTGAACGACAAATGTAGCGGTGGAATATAAGAAACGAAACGAAAGAAACTGACACTAACAAAAAAGCAACCAAAGATAAACGGAAACGGACTCGCTCATAGAGAAAAGTAGACGGTAGACGCTCTGTGCAACAGAAAACTTTGTGGGTAGTTACTCCTTAGCTATCTGTAAAGTAACTGAATCTTTGTTAACAAATAACGCTCATTTTATATGGGTAAATGTTAACTTTGTTTCATAACGCACTTTTATAATCTTAAAGAGCTGTTTGATCAACATAACGCTATGATTTTCTAACATAACCTCTATGTTTTCTTTGAGGAACCATTCAAGAACGTCGCCACCTTGTGTCTGTAATCAGGCAAATGTTCTATTTTCGTACCAAAGCTCGGATTAACCCTTCGCCGAGAGCGCGTTTGTACAAGTTTCCTTAAAGTAATTAAAGGTTCAAGCAATTTGAACTCTGAAATGAAAATTCATTATCTATTTTACTGCAAGGGTATCTTTGAAAAGAATTAAAGAATTTTGTATTACGTCATACAAAAAAATAAAAAATAACATAAATTATGTTGCAAAAATGTTAAATTACATAGTTTAACAAGCACAATTACCGCTACAAACGTACAGACAGACACATAAATCTTTGTAAAACTAACATGTGTTTTCCCAACCGCACCGGTGGAACAGCGCTCATCGCCGAAAACAGTGAATAATGCAAAGGCCTTACGAATCGGATCATATTTTTTCAGAGAAATGTGGAATCGCGAAGTGGCAAAACAGAATTTAATATTCGTAAAAGGGTTGACGTCGGTATAGGGCAGCGCGGCGGTTGACGCGTGCCCGCTCTAGGAGTTTTTTTGGCTACTTTCCAAAATCAATATCTTCGGATATACCTACAGGCCGTCGCGCATTTTATTTGTGTGCACTAATCTTACTGAAAACAAGGTGTGCAGTAGACTTTGTAGATGTCAATGATATTTGTTTCATAGATGAACATTATTTCTTTGTCTTTTTAGTAGCGTGGTATCTATACTGATTTTTCAATGTCTACTCTAAATTTAATTAGAGTTAAAGACTTATTCAATAAGATGACACGTATTTATTATTCTAAAAAACAAAGAAAATATCGAATACTCAATTTATTTATAACTTTAAATTATATCGCAGGTTTATGGCAAATATCATTATCGTACGACCAAAATATCACGTCGAAATGAAAACGCTAGGGGACACGTAAATGAATAATACATGAAAAATAAATCTTTCCGAAGACATTTCTTTTTCTGAGTGGAATTCACAGTACGTAAATATTATCTGCCATAAGATCAACACAATAGGAACAGCCTTACTTCCGTAGATCTGTCCTTACTTTTGACATACCAAACATTGGATCTTTGAGCCAACTTAGGTCTTCTAAGGAGGTATATAACTATGGAAAGACCACATACACAGCAATAAATTTATAACACATTACCTCACTCCCATTTTGTTATTCAGCAGTATAGGTAAGGAGTGTGTACATTAATTGATAAATGATAGACATGCAATCATAAGCAAGGGTAATAAGTGAAGTTACTCTTTTTAAATGAAATTAACACAGTTATTGTGGAAATGGGTAGGCGGCGGAGTGGGCGCAGTCGGGTGCGAAGCGATGCGCCGTGCTCGAGAGCTCGGTTCATTTAAAGGCACTTGTCTGTAATTGCAGAGCGACTAAGACTTTACCCTGACTGAACGGCAGGCGTTATCGAATAAAAGTTTTAATGCTCGCACTTGAATTGGAAACTTAAAAATCACATCAAATGTTTTTAGGTTAATAGGTCTTGAAGAAATGCACTTAGGAAGGATATTTTAAATAAAAATACTTGATAGCGGTTGCAATTTCGTCGGAAACGCAATAAATAGCTCGGGCGGCGCCGCTTGACCCACATCCTGTTACATGCCGAAACGCCTGCGATTTAATCGCACCCTACCTCACTCCATCCTTCCGTTGAGACCCCACGCTTCGCTTCTTTGCCCCATAATTATTAAATCAATTCCGAGCTCGCCAAGAAAGGGGTACACCTAAATAAAAAGTTATACCGGACCTAGTGAACCATGCACATTAACATCAATAGCTTGTTGGAAATGTATTTTAGGGTTTACACGTTTACACAACATTCTTAAGATCTTTTAAGCAAACCCCAACCATATAATAACTGTGTCATAACTCTCGTAGACGCAGAATGGCATAAATAATCTTATGAATTAAAAGTTCTCTACTTCACCAGAGTGTCTATGACATTGTTTTATCTATAGCATTGTTTTAGCTGTTCAGATTCGCAGTATGAATGCTTTTTTTATTCAGTGGAGAATGCAACATTGTGTAGCCACCACCCTGTTTTACGTTCTCGGTTGAGTTCACATGGTGGCAAGTGCGGGCGGCGCGGGCCGGCGCGAGCGTCGCATCTGATAGCGAAGCGGAAATTGCGCGCCGCGTCGCGTGCGCCGCCCGCCGTGTGTATGTGACGTGCACTCTATTCGCTTGCTATTTTATTTCGTTTTGCTACTCTCCACGTACGCCTCCAAAATCTTTTACACTGCTGGATTTCAAGCACTCCTTTTGATACATTTATACTTTGAGTTTCTATCGAAGCAATTTGTGTCACACACAGAAATTACTTTAAAGTCACCGTAATTTCTTTTTAATGTTTCGCAAGTTGCGAGTCGAACATTTACAAAGACTTTTTGTGATACCTCATTAAGTACAATGAATATAAGAGCAACACCTGCTTTACTCAGCCGTGATGTTTTGAAAAAAACCGGGCAAGTGCTAGTCAGACAACGCACAATGAGGGGTTCCGTAGTTGGGATGAATTACCCAAGAACAAAAGAAAATTCTAGTTTAAAAAAAAAAACCATCGATATACGTCACGTCAATTCTCCGACTACAAATGTAATTTTGTACTCGAAAAATAAAGTGTTAAAAGTACAAATTTTCGTACTTTTCCCTTTACTTGTGCTGTGTAACCTCGCTTCGTGCCAAATTTCATGAGTCTAGGTCCACGGGAAGTTTCCCATAGATTCTGATTTATTTTGCGAGTATCAAAACATGTCGCGTAATGACCCTTTTTTTTATTGCGTTAACTTAGAAGCTTGATGTTTTAGCGCTCCGCTAAGGGACCGCAGACGTAGTATTTGATACCTCCACGCATTCTTGAGAAAAAGGGTCTTGACAGTATGACAGACATACAGACGGACAACGAAGAGATCCTACCAGGGTTCCGTTTTTTTCATTTTGAAGTACGGAACCCTAAAAATCTACAAAGACAGGTCGTATTAGGTTGAAGTAGGTAGGTACCTACTTCAACCTAATACGTCTGAGGACAACGAGAAGCATCTCATAAGTCACTTTTCTTGAGAATATTCCTACACATAACATCATAAGTAGGAAGCGAGCTTGTCTCAATATGAAGTTGATACAGGCTCGTGTGTGTTTTGTATGTCGCGCTCATAACAAAGCAGACGGGAGAACGCTCAAATATTTTTGTGAAACTTTCATGAATATATTAGCCATAAATGTGACTAAAGGAATCTATTTCCTCTACTGAACCGTCGCAATGCCGCCCGCAATGTACACTTTCGAACACATAAACACTTTAAGGGTTCTATAACACTAAAACTGCATCCACGTCAAAAATACTATAATATCACTCACTTCATAACATATACTTTCAAATGATCACAACAATAATTGCCGTATTTTGATGAAGGTCACAAAAAAATAGGAATATTTTTTTTTTAATGTAATTATAATACTTAGGTTTTCGGTTCTTTAACATCTAATGTTAAAGAGCCGAAAACCTAATTGTTATTCAAGTATTCTAGCAACACGCTCGCACGCTAACTCCCATTTTCGTCATCGGGACTTCTAGCGCTCTGCTCGTAAAACACAAGTTACACCATTATATTTTTACGACAGCAACGAATGTCAAGTTTTCAAAAACACGCCTGTCGCTACCCCCCTATCATTTGTTCGGTATCTCAGCTGGAAAACAAGTGATACTCCGATGTGTGCTAGTGAAACACCAGCAAGTACAATTCGTTAAATTTTGTTCCATTAATTACTGATGCAAAACTTTGTTATCGATTTTTAAAAAAACATAAGAGACGATTGAGAACCTCCTGTTCTCAATCGTCTCTTATGTTTTTTTTGTATACAGTTTGTTACGCGATATCTCCGGCAATAGGGATGATGTTTTTATTTTTTTTTCACCTCAAAAAAATATTTGTCTCCAAATAGTGTAAACAATGTTATAAAAAGTGTAAAAGCTTAAAAAATTGCCAAGTTATTAACGTTTTAAAATAACTGTTAGACAAGGGCGGCACTATCGTAGAAGTGACGTCACGATTATATAACTTCATCCTAGCGCCATACAGCGGCGGGAATTCATACCCTCCAAAAACTTTAAATGCGTTGTTCTTTATATTTCCATCGATTTAACAGATTTATTCGATTATCTTTTTTTACTATGCCTTCTTTGAAATTACATAATTTTTTCGAACATTTTCAATACCTATTAGTCTTAATCCCTATTGTGAATCGAAGTAGAAAATTCTTTTTTTAATATGCAGGGTATGCTTAAGGGTGGTCGCATATATATTTTTATTAACTTTGCTTGGGTAGTTTTTCAGTTAGCTTCAATAGTACGTATTTTTCCACTTAGTGTATTGATGTTCTTAGAACTTCGTCACTGTTATGTGGGAAACTCAGAAAGTGTGGCGAAAATAAAAATTAACGTTCTATAGGTAAATATTGCTTTATCAAATATTTTCAAAGTACGAGAGTACTTTCTAGCCCCTACACAAAGATTTTGAAACACTTTTTCCAGTTCGCCGCCGCGCCGTAGACTCCTCGTTTACAGCCTGCTCGAACGCTGACAGCGCATCTTCCGGCGACGAAAATTGTATCCCTTTGAGCAGGTTTTTTATTTAAGGGAACAAAAAGAAGTCACACGGTGCTAGGTTAGGCTTATAAGGAGCGTGACCTAGGAGTTTGACGGGCGTGCTCTCCAGGAAGTCCCTCGTTTTGAGCGTGGTGTGCTAAGGCTCGTTGTCGTGGTGGAGCAGTAGCCACAGTTGCTCACAACAGAGAAAACTTCTGCCAAGCTGCAATTTGGTACGAGTAAACCATTCGGCGTTGATGCTTCTTTGGTTCCGTAAAGGAATTGATACCAAGTAGCCAGTCAAATTAAAAACGCTCGAGATCAAAATCTTACCCCCGCTTCTAGATCGCTTCACTTTGGTAGGCGGTGATTCGTTTTAAAACACCCAAACCGTCGACTGACGCTTCGTTTCTGGATCGTATTGATAAATCCAAGACTCATCACCTGTAATGATGTCGTAAACACGCCAGACGAGCCCGCTTCAAATTTGCTTATCATATCAAGGCACCATTCCACCGGGCCTGCTTCTGAGCATCGGTGAGGTTGTACGGCACCCAGCGTAAAACTATCCTCCTCACGCGAAGATACAAGTGAAGAATTTCGTGAAGGCTTCCCGATCCAAACTGCAGTATGTGCTGAATTTCATGATATGTAACTCGCCTGTTGTCTTGGATTACATTTTTCACTGCTAGCACGTTTTCTTCCGTAAGAGCCGTCAAAGGGCGACCACTTCTTTCTTCATCCCCCAAAGTTAGTCGACCGCGCTTGAATTCGTTATACCAACGATACATAGCTACCTTAGAAGGGCCTTCATCCATGAATGCCATTTGAAGTCTATCGTACAATTCGTCCGGTTTCAGGCGACACTTGAAATCGTAAAAAATCATAGCGCTAAAATGTTCCCGGCGCAGATACATTTTTATGAGACACGATAATTTTTACTTACAAATAATCAAATTTTCAAAATAGATTATAACTGGCCAGTCTCTCATACATAAAAACTTTATTTCGTAATACTCTCAGAGTGGCCTGGTTTTTACGATTTTACCAAGTAGTGGAATACGAATTTGTGTGGGGAAGGTATCACAACAAAAAAGTGATAAATAAAAACTTTTTTGGAAGTTTCTTGTATTTTTTTGTAAAAATGTTTTTGTTTTACATAGTAATTCTTAGGCACTAAAACCAGCAGACGCTAAATGAAGATAAGTTAAGAAGTATTTTAATAATGAAGTGGAGAGACAAACAAACTGTACTGTCAGCGACATAAGTCGGTTAACATCGCGAACTGTACTGTTTCGGAAAATCATCAAATATTCTACGAGTATGTACCTACTCTCATATTGTGAAACTGTAATTAAGAAATCAAATCTATTCAGGTCAGTTCTTTTTCCAGATTTCTGTTTCGCAAGAATCTTTTACTGCTGTCTTCAAGTCTTGTTATTTATATAAATATAATATCGTATTCTGATATTGTTGAGCATGTTAAAATTTATATTACTTTAATACTAGTTTATGAAACTTCTCTGTATACTACTTTTGTAGTTTTTGTCTCAGCAGCTAAAATATTTAGAGAGTCAGGACTGGTGAGCGGGAGCGAGCGACGTACAGTTCACAGCTCGTCTTGAGGTCGACACCCGCAGTCTTCAGTAGTAATTTGCAATTGCTTGGGAAGATTATATTGACTTAATGAACGCCTGCGTTTCCTCATATGTAATTATATGTACGTACTACCTAATGGCACAACACTGATACACTGACTGATGCATTCGATTATTCCTGACGAACAGCCATCACTAAAATAATATAGCAGTAGATTGTAAACTCACGGGATTTCTCATTGACTTAATATTTTTATTTTCTATGAACGATCATTCTGATTCATGATAGTACAACAAATGTAAAAAAGGAAGCACAAAAAATATCAATTGCCGGGAATCGAACACATATTTGCAATGCAGTGATCTTTTAAGCTTTTTGCTTTGTTGAACGTTGACTGAAATACTCGTTCTCATATTGTGTCAGGATTGACTGCTTAGCTCCATAAAGGTAGGTATGATGATAATCATTTAAAAAGTCAAATCTGTAACTATCTGCAATATTCAAACTTATTGGCTCGTCTTTTTGCTATTTGCGGTAAACTATAGAAGGATACGAACAATTTGCAATATTGCGCATCGGGGGACGAGCAATATTGTAATTTATTCGTATTCTTATCGCAAATAATGTGATAATTTATAGCCTATAGCCATAGGCTGACCAGATTTATAGGAAATATTTATGTCAAAGTAAAAATAAATAAATAAAAAACCATTTAGTAGTATTTGCGTGATGCTGGAAGCATTCAGAAGAACAGAAAAAACAAATAAAAAAAATTCGGCATTAGAATCAATCTCAGGCTTCGCAAAAATTACTTTAATTTAAAAAATAATATTAACAGTGTACAGTTTTGACTTCGCTACGAATTTATTATATGTAGGTATAGATGTACTCTTGGTAAAAACGATTTTCTAGCAACTGTATCTCAGTGTTTTGTATCAACAGAACCTTTCGGGGAGAACAGGCATGATATTATGTTTTTTTTTTTGTCATGTGCTTGTATATCTAAACAAAAGTATTCATAAATTGAATATATCATTAATACGAAGGCATGGTCTGTAGGCAAAATAATACTTTCGCCGCATTTTATTGTAAGAATGAGAACACTCGATGTTCTGTCCTATACCTATTTAAGATATGTCCTACAGTTTATTATCTCGTAAATATTTTTCAGCGATATTAAAGATGACTGTAGACCGTAAAACACGCTACGGTAGGTAAATAAAGGTTACAATTACAATTTCGCTGACCTAAAAAAAAAGTTGCTTTTGGTAAGCTTTTTATCTTTATAGTCGTACAATGTGTACATTTCTGGTAAGCGTTCAACCAGGAGTCGTAAATAAACACCTTCGGTTTGAAAGAGCAGTGAGAATTAACAGCTGGCAAGCTTGCTTCGGACCTTTTAACCTGATCAGGCTACGTACTTGTTCTACTTATGTTGTCCAAGTCACTCAGCTCCGTATAAATATGCATGTAGTACCTAATACTACTTTCTTGTATGAGCTTAGAAAGAAATGGTGCTATCAAGGCACCTTGCAGAACAACAGAAAATGATGGACCTGCTCACTTTTCATTTGATTTCGTTAGTTCCTCTTTCAACCAACTCGTGGTAATTAGATTAGGTTCATTTTGACAGTGAAATAAAATAAAAAATCTAAAGAAAAGTAACAAGGTCTGTCATTAGTTGCGCTATTTACGATTTAGCTTCAAAACCCTTCGGATTGTGATTAAAATTGTGTTACGCAATTCGGGTACCCGTCAGATGAGTTTGTGGAACATGCATTCATAAATATAGTTTTTACGTCGTAAGAACCCTTTTACTAATATTGTGATATTTTGGTACCACCACCAAAATAATCTGCAATGATCAAAGTTACCTTCACAAATAGGTTCGAAGTGAGTGTAATTTTTTTTCCACGAGGAGCACCTAAAAATCAACTAGGATGTTTTGTTTATTCAAAGAATTGTACAAGTTGTTCTAACTTACCCTCTATAAATAACTACATTCCGTAGACTTACCTTATTAAGATATTCTTCAGAACAAAAAATAATCGCCGAATGCTATTTCTTTTATTGAAGTCGGTTAAAAGCAGAGAGACGATTTCGACTTTTGTAGGTACCTAGATATTCTAACTAATGTATTTCCAACATAATCCTTTTCAGCTTTAAACTATATGCATCTTAAATGAATCGACAATAGGACTTCATTTAAATAAAACCTGACAAGCGAATTCACAATATTTCATCGAATATAATACCAGTAAAATAAAGATAAATATTTAATCAGAATTCGAAATGAACTGCTCAACGTTTCGTTCCATTATTTGGAAGAAGACGCCTTAGTGGTAGAAATCATGTAAATCGAATAAGTAAGTGGTTCAAAAATTTTAAGCGCACAGGCGGATAGCCAGACAAAGAGACATTGCTTAGTATGATATTCATGTAAAGAATACGTTAATTATATCCAATATGTGTTCCCTACTGGTTAATATTGATTTCGAGTCATATTTCAAGTGGTGCCAAACTTTTTGATAAGTAGTTTATATTCCGTATTGAACTGCTTTAGACACGATAAAAATAACTTAGGTGAAACATATTTTTTTAATAATGATACGTAAGACGAGTTTGTAAATATATTTATTTAGTGCATAGTTAAGTTGCAAAGCAAAGGATCGATTAGTTAGTATGGGGGCGCGGTCGCGTGTACGAGGGCCATAGCGGCCGGGCGGCGGGCGGCACGGCGCGGCGTTGCCTTCCGGCGAAACGCGAGGAATGTTGCCGATAGATTAACTTCTGATCTCTTTTCCGATATTATAGCGGAGCGCTTATGTAAGGAATTCTAAGCGCTTCAATCTGGTTTAAGGCCAACTAAGGTTTTCCGAGAAATCTGCCCGGTATCTCCCGACATAGATATATTATTCAACGTCTTACTAACCACCCAAAGCTATGCGACTCGAGTAACGCCGCACGTACTACATCCCTCGTGTTTATATATTTAGAAGTACATATGACTTTCTAAATCGAGACTCCCACTCGCTTCTCTCCGCTTTACATTTAGGTTTTACGTAGAATTTTTAAACAAACATTATTTAAGTTAGAATGGGACATGTGCATACTAAATTAAAATGTATGTATTCTTTCCTTTTAGCTAACTTTATTCCAGGCTCGTGTCTTTCGCTTTAACATTTTTATGACACTATATCACTGTCCCTATGTAGCGAATACTTATATTAGTTTGAAATATTACACACATACAGTCTCTTTCGTCTTTGCGACACCACATAATATAACGACATTATAGTGAAATATGAAAGGGCATCAGCGGTTGCCGAATATTTTCTCTTACGAGCTTTGCCTGTATTTTTCTTTTTCATAAGACTACTTGTATGTACGTAACTTAATAATATATATTTTGTTTCAGGTACGAATTTTATATATCCACAGTATCATGAAAATAGTAAGCATATAGACTGGGCCCATTCCTACTTGCCGGTGAGTAAAAAACACTATCTTATACTTGAAAAAACGTTCCGTTTTAGAGTAGGAGCTCTGTGTGAACTTACTTACAGTTAGCTCATGACAACTAGCGTCCTTAGACCCGCTAGCTGCATCCATGTGCTGTGCAAAATACTATGAATATCATTGGTTTCGAAAAAAATAAAGTTTTTCGCAGCCAATGGAATCCATAATGGATTCCCTCGTCATTTGTGTGTAATAAGACTAATTACACAGTAAGTAACTAATTACGCAGGAGCCCGTCGGATACTTACGTCTGCTCCGCTCAGGTTGGGCGAGGGCGTTCTGCGGCTTGTTTGCGTACAAGTGAATTCCATTAGATCCAGCGTGTGTACCGCCGCCGCAACTTCCACGCCCGCTTCATTCATATGCCATTAGCTGATCGATTTACAAGTACAATATGTGTTCATTTACTTATATATTAGCATATTATAAGTTCATGATAGCTACTTTAGAACGTGGGGTATATACAGGTATTTACCGTTAGTCAAAAATATAGTATGAAGTCAGTCATCCCTGTTAGCTCCATATAAAATATTTGGGCAGCATCATAGCGGACTGTTACTCTTTATGTAATTATAATAACTCAACATGAAAACTCATTTAATGTCACAGAAATGTGCTTCACCATTTAAAAGTGTGTTCAACTGTGGCGCTGTAGTCGTGGTACAATAATTAAATTGTCCCTCGGCACTGAGCGCGGAGTATGTCGTTTCATCAACCTCGGCACTAACTCGCGAGAACGGCGCACCACCTGAAATATTTAATTCAGACCAGCCATTGTGTTTTAATTCACCGGAAATGAAAATTCATGGCACTTTCTATACTATACAAATTTCATCACATAACTCACCACCGTCATAACTTCAACTTCTAAGTTAAGTTTAATCTACAAATAATTATAACTTTCCTTAAATTGAGGGAATTTGTGTTGATTTATATTGCAACGGTAATTTTTTGGAAGCTATAGAATAATGACGTTTTTTATTTTTATCCCTGCAGTCTACCGGTCTAATAATGATTTGGGAAAACTGTATACAATCCTCTCGAGGGCAAGAGTCCCCATGCGAATACCTGTTATAACTATTTCTATTCGCAAATCTGCCCCTGATTCATATGAACAAAATATTTACGTAGTGTGGCCTTACAAATAGCATTTAGCATTAAAAATTACGCGCCATTAAAAAAACTCTTAGACAATCATGCTTTCCATTATGAATATGGTTTTCTGGTTTTGTTAGAGCTTAAGAGGCTGCATTCTGAAAATTATGAAATCTCTATATATTTTAGGTTCTACATGGCGACATATGTTAATGACTTTTTCATGAAATTGTGATTCAATGGGATTGATGAACTGATGTATTGAAGATTTGAAAAATTACAATCCTGTAAATACATACTTGTTACGGTTGCGAATCATATTTTGTTTCACATACAACCGGACACTGACCTGCAAATTGCAAAAACCGTAAGAAAAATTTAATTTCGCGTCCTACCCTTTGCGCTTCCCCATTAACCCACGTTGAATTAAAAAGCTTTATCATAACACACTTTCTCCAACAAAATACCTATTGTCCTTATTACAAGTTTATGAAACTTTAACAAAACCGGGGCTATTTAAACCCCTGCTGTATGAGTTTTTTTAATATAATATAGTTGCAGTTTCATACACTACTCTATCTAAACTCATGCAATTTTATCAAAAACACGATAAGTCTTATCTTAAATATGGTGCCCAAACCCCAATAAAACGTCCGCGGGATACGCGACAAAGCAGTCTCCACCGCCGATAGCACTATATTAATTAGAAATTGTACTTTAATAATAAACTTATTATAAAGTCTGTCATAATGGTACAGTCAGTGACCTGTATAACCCGACCCATCTTCTCTTCTTCTTTGTAGGGGTCAGGGAATGCAGAGCACTGACCGTACCATTTTTGGTTTCAAAATAAGAACTTTACGATGTGAGTGTAGATAAAATTACTTATACTCTATTTAAGTACAGTGGTGGTGCGGGCTGCTAGAGAGCGTACACCCGCGGTGGGAAGGTGGGTTTGGACGCCATACTTACAAAAAAATTGCATGAGTTTAGACAAAGTGGAGCATGAAACTGCATATAACTAGGTATTAAAACACTCGTGTACCTAATGCTATTATACCTCGCCTGCGTCAGGGGAACAAGAAATTTCACGCAGATGAAGACGCGGGCGAAGCTAGAGCTCTTTAAGAGAAGAGGCCTTTCTCTGCAGTGGGAAAATAACATGCTAGTTTTACTACACATTTAAGAAAAAAAAACATTTACTTACGTGAAAGAATTACAGATACTTAAGTGAGTAAATGTCTGTAAAATATTAAACTTTTAAATGACTTTCATTCATTAATGGATCCGCTAGGTGAAGTAAAGGTGAACAAAGTTATACTAGGTACATGTTTTATTTAAATTGAAATAAAAAATAATCAGTACATAATCAGCCTATTATGTTCCCACTACTGGGACACAGGCCTCCTCTCTGAAAGAGGGAGTGGGCCGTAATCCACCACGCAGGCCCAGTGCGGGTTGGTAGATGTCACATGTCTTCAAATTTTTGGTTCTAAGACATGCCGGGTTCCTCACGATGTTTTTCTTCACCGTTTTGAGATATCAATAATCAGTACCTTATCATTAAATAATGAAAAAAAAACAACGGAAAATTCGAACAACTAGATACACAACCCGAAGAAAATGGAAGAAAAAGCAAAACTTGTTATAGTGAAGCTTCTCGCGGGGGACACTCGACGCGGGGCAGTAGGGCGCGCTGCCTTTTCTGTCGTACCATTATAATTTTATTTACCATGACAGACATCGAACCATGCGCTGAGTATTCCATGAATTTTAAATGAGTCTTCAGTACTTATCTTCTACCGACTGAAATAAAGCTTTATACTTTGAGTGCTCTGAAACTCTTAAGTCCCAGAAACTTTAGTGTTCTTTAGGAGTTTAAAGAAAGCAATCATGACACGTGAGTGAAAACAGAGTAAAATTATACCTGTAGCAATAAATAGACATAGAGAAGTTTTAGTGTACCGAGGATGAGTACAGCACCCTAATTGCGTAATACACAATCAATCGGAATCTGAATCGTTTTGAAACAGATTGCTATTCCATTGCTTCTTAAGTTCGATAAAAATTCTGCTCAACAATATATAGAACGCAATGAATGTTCTTGAACCGTCAAAATCAAACAGATTAGTCGTAATCGTTTACGAAAATGTGTTACGCAATTAGGGTGCAGGACTGCAGGCGATGTTAGAAGTAACCCGTAAACATTTAGTCAAGACATTTATTACAAATACAGTGACAATTTTTAAACGTGAAAGCCAAAGTGAATTTACTTTATACTTATCGAAGCATGTACATTGGCGGTGTCAAGTTGCGAACGGCAATGATTGGCCCGGTTTCTTGCCACCGCCTTATTTCCATCTTATTACCGGCAGCGCGGCGATATTAAAGCGGGCGCTACGCCGCCACCCGCGTCTCCGCCCTGTCTTTGCGTCCGTGAATTAGGTTAATGGCCTGCCAGGTGATTTCCTTCTAAGCCGTATTTCGAGTATAGCGCCATCACCTTAACACGCCAATGTCGCTGGAACAACTCTTAAATGTTTAACTTTTTCCTAAACCCACAACCGTTTTAAACACACACATAGGTGCTTACACTTAGTTTAGCGATAGCCAAAGTAAATAATAATTTCCGTAAATACTACTAAAAAACTACAAACACTTAAACCCTTAGGTTTGCCTTCACCGTACTTAGGTCGCGCGAGAAGTGTCAATACTGATATTGTGAGCTCAAACATCACAAATCATTCGCTCATAGAAAGCAGAGTATGAAACACGCCAGAGAAACATTGTTTTTGGTCAATCCGACTCAAAGGGTTGTTAAAGTGGACTCTTGTGCCTTCACGAAGTGTTCCAACAACTCTAAAAATTCTAAAAGAGTCCCCGTATGTCAAAACGAAACAAAAAAGTGACCATCGATTTAAATCTTTGCTAAATTATGCCAAAGACAGGGTTCCGAGTTTGAAAATTAAAGATAGGGACTGTAGATACTTATCACCTGCTAGAATTGTCAGACTTTTACTTTTTTATTAAATGACTAATCCTGTCTAAATTTTAATGTTCATCAAGGTTTATCTATTTTACAAGATTTAAACAATACTTTTTGACCCCTATTAACCCGGCTACTTAAAATTCCTTTGTATTTTCATCAGTGATAGAGTGTTTTATACATACTTACATTATACGACGGGAGGGTTCCCGCGGGTGCTTTTGATTTATGGCACAAAGTCGCACCGCAGAGCGGCGCGACGCCCGCCAACGCGGCTACAGCCACTGCCTCCGGGTTTTTGCGACCCCACCACCCTCTCAGCAGTCACACTTTCCTGCCCAACAAAAACTGATCATGTAGAGCAGTTAGGAATGTTATTGAAATTTCAAGAAGTTTGGCTTCCTTAAAATAGTTTACCTAAACGAAGCTTATTGCAATGTTGAGTATCTAAATAAATAATTCGCTAATGTACATAAATTTAAAGAGAAATACATCAAAGCATTAATTAAAAGTACAAAAGGTAGTCTTATCGCAATCAACGATCTTCGCGAACCAGACAACCATGGCATGTACAACGGAAAATGAGTTTGAAAGGAAAAAAAAGATACTCAGTATCAATCGTACTTAATGTAAACAATAAGCGTGGAAATACACCTAAAGCTTTTCACGGCTATCTCGTGCGTAGTAACGTTTCTGAAAATACTTTTAGTGCATTATGAATATGAGTATGCAATAAACATCCAGTATTTCTCAAAACGAATAGGTAGAAGGAGAAACAGTAACAGTGTTGTTAAATTGTTTCGAATAATAAAGCACACAACATGCGATAATGCTGTTTTTAATGCAGCTGCACGGTTTTTAAACCCGTAACAATATTACGTTTTAAAACACCCCAGTAAAATGATTAAAACACTGGCACTCGTCTCTGACGGTTTTAGAAAGAAGTAAAGTAAAAAGTGTATTGTTACGAAAAGCATTCCCAAGAATTTGGTACATAATAGATACTCGTACAATATTTATTTTTTCCTAAGGTACTGAAACTGATACCTAAACTAAGCCAGGGCTTGTATTTTGGGAGTCTGCACTCAAACGTGGAGCGTTATACGGAGATCGTGTCCAAGTGAATGCCGTGAATTATATCTTAAGAATAAAAATTACGTTTGATTCAGTAATTACTAAAGTTAAATTGAATAATTTTCAAAATTACTTTCTGAATATTTGAATTGAAGTTGCCTTATATATTCTCGATACAGAGTATCCAATTATTTTTTATAACGTTTTATAAATTAAACATAATCATAGAATTATAAGTAAAAAAAACGCATTATAACTTAAATTACTACAACTACTTCATGAATTTGTTGCAAGCAAATTGTGTAATTTTATATAAAACTGTAGCTAAATGAAAAATCATGACGACATTAAAATTTTCATTCAGACTCACACTCACGTACTTGTATGTAATCAAATAAATGTAATTAAATCATGCTGCAAAATTTCATTGTGTAAGTAATTAAATTACAGTATGAATGTTAAGTTACCAAAAGATCGAACCATTGCGTGTAAGGATACAGAGTCTCGGATTATAATTTCAACACCGAACCTATTTCACTTTACATTTCAATGCAATTTATTTGTATAAAATACTTCACGTTTTCTTTTCGTGTAGTATTTGATGCAAACAAATCATTATTTAGTCAGTTTATATGAAATAAACTCTTTTTCTGACACACCACACTTTTCCTGTCTACACTAAAAACTACACGACACAATTATATTATTAATGCTGTAGTTTCGAAGTTCATGTGTTAATAGATACATGTTATTTATCATGCTCAAAGTGGCAACCCGTTAGCGCTTCCTTGAATAATCTCGTTATAATATCAAAGTGCGTTGAGCGTCATGATTCTCCCTCGCGTGCGAACTCTGAAAACCTTACTGCCTTCAATCAATATCATGACCGCACAGGTACAAACGACTTTATACACTACCTTCTGAAAGCCTATTTTCCCAAAGGTACCCCTTGATAAAAAAAATCTGTAAAGCTATCAAACCGTCCGCACTAAATTCAGGTACGGCTCACGACTCACGAGACGCATAGTTACATTACCTTTTAAAAGCCATCTTTTATTCTTTTTTCGCTACTCCGATATTATTTTTAGATCCCCTGCCTTTTATGTTAGATTATTTTTATTATGGTATTGTTCTGCAATACATTTACGTGTAACAGTATAAAATAAAGATGATATAAAAGCCACATGCCGAGCTTTGTAGTAAAATTATATTTCTTTAGATTCTATTATGTAGAGTTAGTATTAAGTAGAATTTTTTTGTTGGACCTATTTCTCGTTACAAATAACCATACATACGTAAATCAGCCGACAATGTTCCCACTGCTGGGACACAGGCCTCCACTCTCTGAGAGGGAGCAAATAACCATTACCAGCGTTAATTTTGGTGACTTCCAGGAAGTTAGGTACTAGAGATTCATGTCTTTAATAAAATCGGAGAGTTTGATTATCGCATAGAATTTTCATTATTAAATTATCTTTAGAAGAATAGTGGCAAGAGAAAATTGGTTGTAAAATGAATAAGAGATTGCGGTACTTCACGATATCATCCAAATATCCGTCGGCAAGTTGAACTCCTTTACTACTGGGCTACTAGTTTATTAAGCTCACAATAATTCTTTTAGTTTTCTCCAAGAAATGAATAAAAGCTATAATACAAACATAATAGTGGTAAAAGTTAATAAGTGGGTATATAAAACATGATACGTAATTTTCCCGTCGGAACACATTCGCGTACAGCAGTGTGTATGTGCGACCATTTCACAACAATAACATATCTCATTAGCAGTTGTTATCCACTAAGTAATGCATGTTTCCTCGTGTCGCACCGGGCGGGGTGAGACTAAATGTAATTAATTAATTACGCTTACGGGACCACTGTTCGCACAGCATACATTAATATGTATACTATGACTATATTGTGGTCCAAAAGATGCGATATCTTAAAAAGAAGACTTCAATGAAATACGTGTGTTAACTGCAATTAAGTTTCAAAGTGCAAATATTGACAAGACTAAGGGTTTTATTTAAATTGTTACAACTTGAATAACGTAACGTATCTAAATTTTAATTACTTATAACATTTTATATGTTACATCTCGTACAAAACATACAATTAAATGTTTTGACATATAAAAAATAATGGAGTACCTACAAAAGAAAGCAGGTGATACAGTTTTAATAAAGATTTATTTCAATTTTGGAGTTTTTGCTTGCTTCTAACTTGTGCAGCTCATCTTCGAGTTGTGCGGTAAGAAAGCGAAACAGATGTCAACTACAGCTGGTTGAAGGGGACCAAATGATATCAAAATTACAATTTGACCCGAAGTCAACCAGCTAAAGCGAACAACGCTTACACTTTCACGCACGACGGCGCCGCCGCGGCCTCTTCAACAATCTTCACACGTTTCACGTCTCTCAAATTCTTCGCTTGTTAGTAAAGTATATTCATCGACGTACATCTTCATCTCGGCTCTTGAAATATAATATTAAGCGAGTAATAAACGTAACATGTCTGAGTCACAGAGAATATATACTAATTTCGGTTTCATAAAGCTTTGTATCATCAGCGTGCTAAATTTATGTATATTTAGAGAGGTGTAAAATTTTGCGTATACAGTGGAACAGATGACTCCAGGAATAGCTAGTAGTTCGAGGTGCGAGGGAGTGCGGGCGGTGGCGGCGGCGGCAGCGGTGGCGGCCCGCGGCGCCTCCACATATAGGGCTGGCCTCAGCCCGCTCTGCAATCAGACGCAGTGTAAGCTTACCCGCCGAGAGCCGCCGGAGCACGCGGTGTCGGCGCGCCGACATTGACGCGCCGCATGTAACCGTACACGCCGCCTCGCTATTTTAGTCTCGTCCGGTGCACTAATTCGGGCAGGGTTAACGCGGTGGCCTCCCGATCGCCGCCAGTAGTAACACACTTCCGTCTTCGTTCTTCACGTCGACACTCAGTTTTTTTTCTTCCGGTTCGTTACTTCATCTTACGAGAGCACAACACAGTAAAGTTTCAATTCAGAGATTGGGAACATTAGTAGTTGGTGCTACGATAATGTTAAAAGTTTTGGACTGTCAACCCAAACGTCATCGACCTGACGTAGGCCCCGGACGAGGGGTTCGTTGACACCTAGCAGGCTTGACCTTGCATCTCGTCATATTTAACCCAAAAATAATTCTATGCTCGAAGGTTGCAGTCGGGAAAAAAATCCGAAATGGAGCAAAATGTTTAAGTAAAGTTTCATTAATAAAAGAGGTGACCGACCCCGAGTGGCCAGGTGAGAACCGCGGCGGCACCTCAGGTCGCCGCTCTACGTTCGCGAATGCATTCCGACCGACGACGACGCGACATCGCGAACCTACTAACCCCGCGTCGCGAGGGGCCCTGCGCCCCGCGACCCTCCGAATCCGTCGACCCTCCCGCCCCCCTTCCGGTCCATCCAAAAGCTTCGAAAATACTCGACAACTATACGCGCGTGTAAGCCCAAATGATGAGGAGATATATTCTTAAAATTTTGGCGAATGTGATAATTCATTAAGTACACATATGAATCCGGCATAGGGATGTAATTAACGATCGTAGGTAGAGCGAATCGTGGAGAGCGACGCGTGACGAGTGCGCGGGGCGGGCGGGCGGCAGCACGGGCGGCTAGGGCGGGCGGGCCTCGCGTCTTGACTGAGAGGCGCGCAGCATCGCGCCGCCGCGCCGCCCCCGCGCACCGCGGCCCCGCGCCCCTGGCGCCGCCGCCGCCGAGCCGCACTGTCTGCCGCGTCGGCAGGCGCGCCGGCCCGCGCTGCTGCCTGCCGCCTGCCGCGCATGCTAGCCCACAGGCCCACACACCCGCCACACAGTCACATCTACCTGCCTCACCTAAAATTTTACTTCACATCTTACCAACGACAGACTACTTCATCTGTTTGCGTCCTATGTCTTTTTTTCATATTTGAGATTAGCTCAAGACTTTTTGATGCTCTTTTTTATAACCCCATTAGGATTCCCTTAGGTTTTCAACACATTGATCTCTTAACGCACGGTGCATAGAGAGCTCAATGTTTAATGCTGTCGTATATTTTTTTAAATGTTCAAAAACTACTGTTTTAGTCTGCATTAGGCCGCAAATCTAATTAAGAAATTGTAATTCATCACAATAGGCACAAGTATTAGTATATCAATACTTCTACTCAAACAAATAGATAAATGAAACAACGATGTACTAATTCGGAGAATGTAATACGGCAATCAATCCCCGGATTGACCAAATTTGTTACATTTGCACACCCTACACATACTCGTGCATAATGTTTTACTTTACTGGGACAATATAGAAAAATACTAAAATTAGTCGCTACAGGAAATCTCTCTTTAGAAACGGTGTGCATTGTACAAACAACAACAACAGCTTAGCAACCTCTTTTATTATTAAAATGTAAGTTTTGAGTTATGCGTCATGCATTGAATGTCTATTGATATGATATACTTCCGTATATCGAATAAAAAAAAAACTATTTCTTTCTTCATACAACTGCAAAAGGGGAGCTCGTAGCCGCGTAGGTTACGGCAACTTAGCCTATCCAGTGACAAAGCTATAAAACCAATTTTCTTTTCAATTTGTTGCATGATACTCTTGTTGCGTAAATCTAGCTCGATAAAGAACGCAGGCAACTAAGCACTACAACGTCCGGAATGTATGAACAGTGAAAAAACCTTGTGTGCCGACTTCTCGTAGCAAAATTACACTTGATTACATTTTATGACCATGTAGTACCCGACCTAATCAGTTTTATTTTAATGAAGTGGGATTGGTTCACTGATTGCCATTTTTACTTACGCAACTTTTATGTTTAAAGAAGTTATACTATGTCGGCGTAGCAACATAAAATCCTTAAGTAACAGGAACTAATGCCTTCCTAATATCTTAAAAATAAGTAAACAAAAATAGCCTTTATTTCCTCTGATCCTTCTACGTACATAATATAACATCACGCCTGTAATCCCCGATGGGTTAGGCACAGGGGTAATAGTACACCCACATTCCGCCAGTTTACGTACATAAACAAACAATTTCTTAATACTACATAACATAACATCACGCCTGTAATCCTAGAAGGATTAGGCAGAGGTTTACCTATAGTACCTACACCCACATTTCACCATTTATGTTAAAGTCCCATGTAATAGGGGGCGAGCCTATTGCCATCAACCGGGCACAAATCCAGACTCCGGACTCAGACTCAGAAATTCTAGATAGAAAAACCCAAAAACATTTTGCCCTACCTGGGAATCGAACCCAGGATTTCATGCTCAGCAGTAGCTCTTACGACCACTAGACCAACGAGACAATAACATTTAACAATATTATGTCTTCTGATTTTTAACCTTCAAGCAACTATCAGCTACCAAGTCAATCTTTCTTTAGACACAGGAGGCCTCCTCTAATCCAGTTATCGCTGTCAAAAGCTGTTCTTCGGCAACCTTTTGGCAGATCATCCTTCCACCTTCTCACTTGTTTCCCTCCACCTCTAGGTTTTTTTTCCATACCTCGGGTACCATTCGTAACTTTTTTGGTTTATGTTTTCCTTATTTTTATTCATGATCAAGAACAGGTTTTCTACGCGCTGCTTCTGGAAAACTTTACTTAGTATTTATGTCTATAGGTATCTAGGGAAGTGATTGTTTAATGTTTATGATTTTTTTTTAAACCATAAGGGGGTCATGGTGTGATACGGTATATACGGTATTACAATACTCTGCCTTCTGGCAGTTCTTAAATCGTCAGATACGTTATATGAAATGCAAAATGAAACCAAGAAGCAGTCAACATTAAGTGAGCTTACTGGTTTTGCAATCAATGTCTCGAAGGTGTTAGTATATTTTTTATTATGGTACTCGTAAGTGGTTACTTTAGTACCTACTTCTATTTATAGCCAAGGTTTATACTCGTATTAGTACGAGACCAACTGTGGAGTCTGTTTTGAAATATTGTTTCTATCTTTGCTGCCACTCCGCAATGTCTACGCGGCATCATAGGTACCCTTTTAAAATAATAGGATATATTTTCTCCTAGAATGGTCCCCGATTTTATTCGTAGGCATGAGTGACCGTGTCAAGTCTGTTCATTCTGTAATCCATTGTTAAAGATAGTGAACACGACCAACTAAAATGAAAATAAAAATGTTTTCAAGAGTAAAGCATGTTCCCCCCGAAAATAACTTTTTTCTATCAATTATGAAACAGTATTAAAAATTCTCCGACGGAAAACGACAATGTTACGTTATTCGTCCGACCGAATTGGAACTTTTCATACAATTCCACCGAATAAAAAAACCCACACACTATTCAAATATCAGGAAAAGCGATGTCCGCATATAGTGCCCATCGACTGTCAATAAAGTGGGAGCTTTGAGCTTTTAGGTTGATGTCACAGTTGTCCATTCGCTGAGTCGACTCTTTTGTTCATCTTCGAATTTATCGGAAGATTAATGAACGTAATTGTGTTGCGTCTATTTAATATTACAGCTTTCATATAGAAACCGTAAAAGTGATATCTTTTTGGTTTTGTAGCAGCCTAAGCGGGCTGTCACTTCAAATGAAACGTGATTTAAATTGTTACGGCGACCTGTGGATGCAGCCCCAACACTGCTATCTCACCTCAAATACCAGCTCTGTTTTTATAACTGTTATAACAATATGTTAAATTCATGTCCCCTCCCGACCCTTGCTCGAGCCAGCCCGCGCCGCTGAGTCTGTAGCTTTAAATTCGTCCCAAATTAATATCAATCCTGATCCAGCTAGTCCCTTGCTGCCCTCTTCCAGCGACGCCCTAAGCCGAGGTCCGTACCCCACAGGGGGTGCCCTTAGCGTTGTCGCTTAGTTTTAGTTAGTATTTAAGTTTAAGTCCTGGCTGGAGGCCTTAATTTACTAGGGCAACCACAGGCAAGTCCGTCTAAGCAGACGACAACCTCATAGGTTGACCTGCGAGATGCCATTTATAAAAAAAAAAAAAAAAACATGTGTTTTTTTAACGTGTCCCCTGCATCAGATTATTTCGTGTATGAAGATGTGTTAACTATGTAAACATAAGTACACCAAACTCACGTAGCGCAAGAGCTTCATATAGCCACAACGACAGTCGAAAAATAACTTTATAAAAACCTAGCATATTGTTTTTTTGTTTTCTTAATGTATAAACAATGTTTTGTTGCGGCAATTTATTTAAAAAAAAAACCTATTATAAAACGTTTTGTAGCTTCCCATTCTTGACTTGTTGTCCCACTCGGTAGTTTCATTTTATTTAATGTTTGCATAATCAACTTAAACATTAGTGTTGTTACACCAAACTGCGAAAACAGAGAAAATCGCTATCGATTATTTCTGAAAGTATAAAGACGTTCACAATATGTTCTTTTATGCAACGAAATAAAAAGGTTGATAATACATACCTACCTGCCTTCTTCCCATGGGGGTGGTCAGAAACCACAGAACGCCACCTGCTACGATCCTTACATACTCCTTTTGCCTCGTTTACGTTCATACATCTGGTCCTACACACGCGCCGGTTGCGAGTACTACGCACCTGACCTTTCTGAAGAACATCACCAATAAGGTAACTGTAAGGTAACAATATGTATGTATGTGTGTGTGTGTGTGTGCATGTGTGTGTCTGTATATATGTGTGTATGTGTGTTGTAAGGATGATAATATAATTAAATACAGCTTAAATATACTTAAAAATATGCATTCAAATATTAGGGAGCCTCAGAACCAAATAAACAAATTTTCAAATTTTCAAACTATAGTACGACGTAGGGTGGGGTGAAGAGAAGTTTCGTACCTACAATTGACAATATATAACACGTAACACTGATAGACGTCTACTGCGCTATGACTCATAGCCCAATAACTAAGCTTGATCAGGTTATCAGCTAAGCTTGACTATACAAATGATACCAACTGGTTATCAGCTAAGCTTGACTATACAAATGATACCTACTGGTTATCTGCTAAGCTTTACTATACAACTGATACCTACTGGATCATTTGTATATCTGGTCCTAGTCACAATATAAATTATATGTATGAGTTCACATATGCATTCGTATGAAGATCCGGCAAAGAACCGAAACGGGCAAAACTAAACATCCGATTTTGCGACTTCAATCAGATTCGGTCACACAGCAAAATACCGAATACGATTCAGTGACAATAGCATTTTAATACATGCGTACACACCAGCTCAGATTAGATTTTTTACCTAATGCCGCAAAAATCCAGGCACAGCAAAATCCAGTCGTGCGATGGGCGCGCACGCGGTTGGGCCGCGGGTTGGGAAGGACAACCGCACCGACCGACGACGACTACTGAGCGCTTTCCTGTAAAATACCGAATAGCATATTCACACGATGACACACCACTCAGTTTTTACAAAAAAACGGAACCGGACGCCGTGTGAACAGAGTATTCGGCTCTGCCATATACGGTAAATATAAAATCTAGTAAAACGTGTCTCCGTGTGAACGTAGCGTTAGCTTGACTATATAAATGATACCAACTGGTTATCAGCTAAGCTTGACTATACAAATGATACCTACTGGTTATCAGCTTTATCCGGCCTTCCTTGCTCCTCTGCGCCGATCCTTTAGATCACTTTTAGCGAAACAATGTAGAACTTCTTTATTTAATAACTGTAATTTACATGGTGAACATAATAAATAGTATTCTATTCTATCCTACCAACTACTTCTCTACTTCCACATCCCTACGTCACGGAACAACTGCTGAACTTACCCTTCGTGACGAGGAAATCCTCGATGTTCTCAGAACGGCTACCCTCCCAAGACTTAACCGCAACAAGGTTGCTTAACCCCGCAGGTCGATATCGTTAACAATTTAGCTCTGATTCCCCCGTGGCACAATTTAATAAATAAAAGACGTTATTCGGGTAGCTATATCTTCATTCTTATCTCTTTCTTTTATTTTCGCCTTACTATTGAGTGGAGTTAGAGGCCGTTACGGTTCCCGGTTCCTAGCCAAAGCAATTACATTTTATATCGTCAGATCTTTTAAAGCCTGTCTTTTTATTTCCATTTAGTCTTGAATGAACCGTAGAGGTAAACTTAAATTGTAGAATTTTATCGTTTCTTTTTCTACTTATTCTGGCGCTCAAAATCCTTGATTATTATTTCACACTCATTTTGAATTCTATCCTATAATTAATTCCGCGCATGTGCTGCAGTGTGTCATCTGCGTAATCAGTAGCACCGATACACATAGTACACCCTGTCACAGTTTTCGTGATTACTTATTTCAACACAAACGCAATTAGAGAGGAGTGGCGAGCCTCCTGCTGTTTGTTTTAATTACGTCGAAATATCCGCCAGTGTCCACGCGGCGCACCGCACCACGCCACACCGCACCGAGCCTCGCTCCACTTTTTATTGCAAATTGCAAACCCCATTAATGATAAAAACAAACCGATCCCACGATTTAAAATTACAAACCTATGTAAAGCTTAACAGAAATCAATTACCGCCCAATCTAATTGGAGTACTTAATCCTTTTTAGTATGGATTTATGAACAAAGTTTCCTTTGCATACTTTGAGTGTAAACACGCTAGGAAAGTCATGGCTTGTTTGTGTAGCTTATGCACCTACACTTAAATGTGTACTCTGCATAAGCTCGAAAGTTTTATCAGCTTAAATCGAATCGAGAGTAGGATTATTTTATCTCTGTGGCTACATATGTTATTGTCAAACGCTACACGCTACAGCCCTCCTGTATCAGTTTTGAGGATAATATCATTTATCGTGTTGCCCTGTCCACAACACTCGGTCTCCGCAGAGTTATCCGCTTTTTATATTTCAGCTTAGCTCCTTTCGGGATAGTGTACAGGAAAATCTCTATTATAGTGAAAGATTTATGAAATGCTACAAAATATTACAAAAACGTCTGTGTGATGTATGTGTTGAAAATAAACTCACATACTCAATGGAGAATGTCAACGGGCGTAGTGTTTGGCACTCGAAATGTTAATTGCGCATCTCGTTAATTTATGTGTAACGTTATAACCGGCGCCGTCTTTCGACGTTCTCGGAGCGTTATATTTCAAGTTTATCAATATTTTGTACGACCTTTCATTTATTATGATAATAATATAACACTATATCCTTTCCCACTTTGTATTTGCATTGAATGCCGATTTGTGTCTTAAACAGTGGTCTTGAAAAAGTTTAAAAGTTAAAAGCTTTTCTGAAAACACCAGACTAGCGATTCTCTTATTTTTAAGAACGTTCACATTCTAAGTAATTTTGAATCTTTAAAAGCTACTGTGAACTGTCTAGCATCAGGTGGAAAGACAGCTCACCACCTTAAGCTCACTTCACCTAAGTGTTCACGGTCATTTTAACAGAATAGATCGGTAGATTTTGAACGTTTTTAATTTCGGTAATTGACCTTATATACCTGTTATTTTTATTTATTCAAGTTACCGTTTCCAACCTACATTTCTCGTATTTTCCTCTTTTTCTCCCTTAGCCACTGCTCAACTCGTGAGTCCTTTTGTGCTACAAACATCATTTGTGGCATCCATTTTGACGTACGAAATTACAAGAACTAACCAAAATTGTGCTAAGGAACTAACCGAGTCATAATAAAGACACTGTATTTATCAAAATTACTATCAAAATAACGTAGTATCAATATATGTAATGCACATTGTGCACTATGTAATATTCTGTTAAAAAAATCTTCATTTGATTCTGTTTTGAGACAGGGGCAATGTATCAGATGAGCCCATTGACACAATACCTTACCAGTTCTATACCCACACAGAATAAATATTTGAATGGTTTACGTATATTTATGTTCAGCCTTGTTTATAATCATAGCGTCAGCTGATGTTGGCTAGTCCTTTATCATTAAATTCTGTGAAATGTTAACTTTCTCTTCACTGTGTTTATTTAAGAGCCGACTGTCAATGTTTACAAGCGAGCGACCCGCCCCTGATGTACACGGGTGCAATCTACCTATGTGGCGACATGTCAAAACATCGAGATGTGTGTGCTCTATTGATCTACGTAAGTTTAAATATACACATAATACACATAAACTTTCCAGAATAAATTGTCTAAATGATAGTGAAATCCTCATCAAAATCCAATACTAAATACTTTATTGCATTCCATATGTATTACTTGGGTGGCATAACTAAATAATAGATCAATATGGACCCTGTCGGTGTGCACAATTAGCAGAGAGGAAAAAAAGGACTAACAATTCAAGTAATTCAATATTTTAAAAAAAATATTAGGTGTGTTTAATTGTGTAGTTAAGAACAACTAACGTAGCGACTTTGTTTTATACTAAATATTTTTAGAAATAACCCCTGTAAAACATACCGAGCGGGCGTTGCACCTAATACGTGTTTTTAAAATCTTTCCAAATTTTATTACGCGCGTTCCGTGAGAAGATACATCGAATCACACATCTTTTATCAAAGTCAGTTCAGTTCCTAACAGGACAATTACAAATCAATTCAACAAATGCCACATCCATACGAATGTACGACTACATTACGTCAAAAAGAGTTTTCATTTCAAAATATTCTCTCGACCTCGACTGTATAGTTAAAAATGTGTATATTTTTGTTGTAAAACATAATTAATGTGTGATGTAATTTAATATGTTGAAATGATTAAGATGTATCAATTTAAATCTTGTAGCGATAACATGTATCGATCAGGCTGAGGCGAGCGCGTAGCTAACCCCGTTAGCTGGGAGCGCGCCCGGCCACCCGGCCGCGCCGCCGCCGTCCGCGTCATTGCCATTCGCCCAGGAAACACGTTTCCTGCTTCATTGTTTCCTAATTTTTCTAACTTCTTTCTACTCCTCTCTTATTGGAGCTTCTTTTGTTTCGTCCTTTCCTTCCGGAGATGTTCCGTTTAAATTGTCACTTTTATTATCCGTTCCTGGGCAGGGTTGCCCTTTGCTAGAGGTAAGCGAAATAATCTATTTATGTCCTGCATTCCGTCGTTTAATTATTTAATTATTTTCATATTAGTTTAAGTCAGAATATTTACTAACTAGGTACTCATGAACAGTGAAAAGTAATTCAATCTGTACTTACCTCGATTAAATTCGGTCCTAATTGTGAAATAAGTTTCAGGAAAACCTTACGATAAAAATCCGGGTAACTTTTTTATTTGTTCTTGAAAGCAAAAAAAAAAGTAAGGTTCATTTTGCAAGTAAGTACCCAAACAACTAACGTCATAATTATGTAATTAATTTAAGACATGATGTTAAAACATGTACAGATATCGTTGGTTTAAGAGACGGTAGCTGGTTGAGTGAGAGGCGTTTAACGGGCTAATTATCAAACGGCTAATGAAGTTTGTATTCAGCGGGCGGCGGCGGGACGCGGGGCCCGGGCCTCTACGTGCTGCGACTCGCAACGCGCCCCACCTGATAACTCCCCGCCCTCCACAGAAAAATTGCAGAGAAAAAGTTTCATCGCAAGGGGACGTGAATGAAATGAAGAATTGTGTCGGCCGCTTTCGGGATTATTCCCAACACAAAATTCCTTGAGAACCTTTTCGATCTGTTTCAATTCATCAAGACTCGTCTTTATATAGATAACTATTCGCATTCGTAATAACAGGTAAGTCTACAAAATAAATATTAACGTATATATTCTATTATCTGTCTGGCCATCGGATGGATCGGTTTTAATAATCCGAACCAGATTGTTGAATGAGATGTTTAGTTAGATGAACTGTTTGAATCGTTCTCCATCACTGAGTCTCCCAAAAAAAATTAAAAGTAGTGGTAACAATTTCCACGGAAAATGCGGATTTTCTCGTGCCCGGAAGTTTCAGTTACATATTGTTTTATTAAAATATGTTGGTATTTAATTTGTATCAGAATTACGGCCAGACTAGTTATTCATAAAATTTGAAGGAAGACATTTCTCGTAGATATTTATCCGGTTACAAAAGAAAACTTTAATGTTTTCTTTGTGCTATACCAGATAAGGATAAAAGGAACAAATCGGAAAAGTTGTAATTTTTTTTTTTATTCCTCATCACTTTTTGGTTTAATGGTGAAACTTGATAGCATTGGAAAAATACGTGATGGTAATTTGTTAATCTGAATTTCGTTAATTCCCAAGTTTTCCATTCTAAGTCTTCTTACTGCTTCTTTAAAGGTATACATTTAGTTTATATCTTCTGGTAAAGCTAATGTTTGTAGTGCCCTTCTTTATCTGTGTGATTATTGAGTTTGTTTTCTTAATATCTAAGAGTCGGTAGCGTTTAAAGAAACATGTTCGTCGTCATAGCCTTTCAATAGTGTCTGAAACATAAATGGCAAATACAACAGCCGTCCACTTGCAATGTTTTGAAAGCAGTCTTTGTAGTCCCGTGTGCGCTCTTGCAGTACATCCAAGTAATTTCGCGCAATAGCTCGCGCCACGGGTCTCTTTGGGAAGGCCACTTCCTCGTTACGACTGCTATCATCTACCAAGAAAATATAAAGTGGTCTATTTGTTTTATGGCCACCTCGTAACCAGACTTAGTTCTCAAAACTTACTTGAACGTTTGAAATTATTGAATTTGCTTCTAATTCATTAGGTATGTGCTGGAAAACTTGTACAGTACGAGTGATATTCTTTTAAAGGAGCTTAGTGATTATATTCTATTTCTTAACGTTAATATATCTTTAGAAATGTGTTTTTTTTATCTCGGAGAGTAATTTGACAAGTGTAATGTAAAACTACTAACTATAACAAAAAGAAAATCTCTTTAGATTTTATCTGGTTTTTTATAACAAATATTCTGGATCAAAAGAAGCCCATCCAGGTCCTAGGCAACGTATCTGTGAAACATAACGTCAGTTGTTTAGGCGTCAAAAGTCAACAGGTAGACAGACCAGATGGAGTTATTTTCACAATTATAATATTTACTAAAAATAAATATAAAACTATACATATTTAAAGTCTGCCTGTGTGAGCGTTGTTCTTCTAAACAACGCAACAGGTTTTGATGTGGATTTTACCAACATTTAGAGTATGTATTCCGAAAGGTAATAAACATGTAATAAATAAACTTCGATATTTTGTCAAGTCGTTAAAACCTTACGAAGCTGGGGCGGGTCGTATAGTACCTAATAGTATATAGAAATATGGATAGTTATTTGATATCTTTTGATACAAAATCCAGCTTCATATTTCAGGGTTGCAAGAGGTATGACAACCCAGTACATAATAAGGAATATGCATGTAAATATACAATAATATAAACCCAAGAAAAGTATTCACAGTCAAACTCAACTACTGCTTAATGCTCACAAAAAATATTAAACTCCACCAATTTTCTACTACATATAGTTTAAACGTCCGTTACTGTCATGGCCATGATGTGACGTCATACGTCACGATACTGCTTTGTTGAGTTAAAACATATTTTATTTAAAAAAAAATATGGATAGTCAACACTTACTTCAATTACTTACCCTAGTGAGATTTCAAGCAGTTAGCTAAGAATAAATGCTTATTCTCATGGCTGTTAACGTCACTTCCGGCATTGTCGAAGAGGACGCGTTCCGAGTTAGCGTTCCGTTCCACCAAAAATAACGCAATGTAAATTAAAATTGTAATACTTATATTATATAATTCAATCATGAAAAAGCTTTGAACAACTTTCAAATGATTTTACCTATTATTTATAATAGTACTAGCTAATGTGTTTCAATGCCTTTTTTTTTCAAACGTCCCCCTGTATTAGAATATTATAAACATAAAATCATACTAGTTTTCTCCGAAGAAAAACATAAGCACACACATGCACACAACAAAACACAAAAATATGAACTTCTTTAACAAAAACATCCTCGGGAAACCGCTGCTGGGTTTTTATTTTAATGGTCATTAGTCATGAAAAGATAACAGAATGACAAACGAAACCGACCCCGTAGTTAATGAGTGAGTGATAGAGCCACATTTTTGGTAAACGTCATATAAAGCACTGCCGAGTGTAAGTACCTGCATTTAAAAGTAAAGGCCGTCCAATCAAATTGAGTGAGTTTTTCGACATAAAAGAATAATGGTGAAATCTTTTTTATCATTTGTATTCTTCTTGATAATTATCAGCAACTAGTTGTTCGGGCCCGGCATCGCCCGGGGTGAGTTTCATACGAATTTCCATGGATTTTCCAATACAAACCTTATTCTGACATTTACAAACACAACAACAAAAGAATTTGCCAAATAAGTGCAGCCGCTTTGAAGTGATACGCGGACAAAAAAAAATTGCAGTTGATTTCTGTTTATGTATGTGACAATCAGAAGACTCAATCATGGAAAACACGCGAATGTGTATCGTAACGCTACGACGCCGACGACGTATAGTGTTTGTCGGGTATACTTGGTTCGTTATCATTATAGACACCATGGTACTGGTGGCTAGGCCATGTCGCCCTGTGCGGTCCATGGCCCTTTACGGGGCACCGGTGTGGGCGCGTTCTTTGAGGCGCCGACCGGCCCGCAGGTTGAACGCGTCCCAAAGGGTCATGGCCATCCGGCTGGTCCGGGGATACCGCACGGTCTCATTCGAGGCGGCGAGCCTCCTTGCCGGATTGCCGCCATGGGATCTGGAGGCAAAAGCCCTCGCGCACGTATGGGAGTGGCGCGAGGAGGCAAAACGCCGGGGTGTAACTCCGCTGCCGCGAGAAATCACGGTACAGCGGACAGAGCTCCGGCGGGATCTCATGGCGACATGGAGGGTGCGACTGTCGCAACCCAGTGCTGGGCACGCCACAATAGCGGCGGTAAGTCCCCTCTTTGAGGAGTGGTTGGAGAGGCGCCACGGCGTCCTCACCTTCCGCCTGACACAGGTCCTCACCGGACACGGTTGTTTCGGGAGGTTCCTGTTTCGCATAAGGCGGGAGGAAACGCCCGGGTGTCACCATTGTGTGGATCGCCCGGAGGACACGGTGGAGCATACGGTGGAGGTATGCCCAGCTTGGGCGGAGCACCGCAGTGTCCTCAGGGAGGCGATTGGTGGCGGCGATCTCTCGCGTCCGGCCCTGGTCCAGGCCATGGTACGGAGCGAGAGAGAATGGAAAGCCGTCACCTCCTTCTGCGAAGCAGTAATGCTCGCGAAGGAGGAGGCGGAGCGGGTGAGGGAGAGAGCCTTGCGCCCTCACGCCCCCACTAGCCGCCGCAGGAGACGCCCTGGGCGTCGGGAGTCGCCTGCAGATTCCCGGCCACCGTAGGCGCGGGCTTGCGGACGGCGAGCAATGGGTAGCTCGCCGCCGGTAAGGACCAGGCCCGGGTCGACGGCGCGTTGTGTTCCACGCGCGCCTCAAAGAGATGTCAGCACAAAGTGACGGGGTCCGATAGGGCCGACGCCTCAGGGTCGCGGGTTATTCTACAGAGAAAACCGTGGCCCTGGCACAGGCAACTGAAGGAACACGGGTGGGTTTTATTCAGTAAAAGTCTGACACGCCCTCCCGATCCACCCAGAGCGGGAGAAGTCATATGATGATTTCCCACCCAAAAAAAAAAAAAAAAAAAAAGGCCATGTCGCCCTTATTTATATAGAAAACCAGATCTCATGCTTATTGGAAAATACTTTCCTTTCAATGGGAAGCAAGAACCTAAAGAATATTCCTTAAAAATAGTCCGTAGTGCTCGCTATCTTCGTTACATTCTAGAGGATGTTTTATGTTGTCCTATACCAGGTGCACAAGCTTCTATTGTATAGCCCCGGAAATGTTCTTCTTATTGATGTTTTGTTGCAATCCTCTTGCTCGACTGCAAATGCGTTTTAAATGTTTTGTATTTTTTATTTTGCGAATTTGTAATGGGATTTCACATTGGGAAAAATAATGAACTGACATAAACTTTCATTCCCATTTTCAATTCAATTCAGGACATTTTATTTCACATAAACCTACTGGGCAATTATGGAACGTAAAAACTGTCAGAAGAAGCTAGGTGGACGATTCCAGTTGGTCGTTTCCTATGGAGAAGACCTGGCCAGATATTCCACGGTTACTCTTTGTTTTAAATAATTAGCTTTTAGAATGGTTTCAATTACTGTGTTAATAGGCATGCGAGAACCAAAATAGAGGACCAAAACGTAAAACAAGATAGAAATTATCGTCAAATCAAAGATCTCACATTTACAAAATTAAAAATAAGCTACTTAATAATCTACATAAAATGAATTCATTAATTAATTCACTGACAGACAACGCAAAGCCTGAACTGCTGGTTTGAAAAAAACATCCAACACCAGAGAATCAGTACCTTTCACTCCTCAATAAAACATAGGATGTCAGAACATAACATAGCAGTTTCTAGTGATGGAAGGCAACAACTAATGATGACTACTACAAGAACATAGTGCATGTTATGGTACAACACCCCCACTTAATGTGTAACATGTGCCTAGAATCATCATTTGTACGAGAATTCTATAAATATCGAAAGTGAGCACAAAGAAAGGTTTTTTGAAAATTCAACCCCTACAGGGGTTTAAAATGAAAGTTTGTTTGGAAGTACGACATTTTTTTGTTGTTAAAAACGTGGAGGTTGGAATTTAGACTCATGTTCATTAGTCCAAGTCATAATTGAAATTAAATTTTGCCGAAAATAAGACAATTTCGTGAAAATATGTCGATTTCACCAGATATAATTTCCAGAGCAATTAATGTTTTTAATTATTATAATTTTATAAACCTGACTTTAAGGCTAAGGAAAAACTTTTTCGAAATTATATTTTTATTTCTTAATTTAGAACTCTTGACTAAGCTAATGGGGAGTTTTTAGTAATTGTGCTGAAATCAATAAAATTTAAATGAAAGTGTGGTCGGTTTTTTTCTTCTAAAGATCGAGAAACTTGAATTTTGATTGTTAATTAAAAATGACTATAAATTTAAAAAGGAGAGTCCGTTTTATAGTGGTATACCGCTGAAGATACCGTCAAATTATTTTTTTGTAGTAAAAAAAGCATTAGTGTTGGCCTAACCAAAACGGACAGGTACAGGCAGACTCGTTTGCGAAATTGTAATCTAAATACGGTTAACGTTATTTTTCATATCTTTAAAAAAACGTTGGTTTAATTACAGCTTGTTTAATTACGCCGATATTTCTGCGGAGCGAACATTATGCTGGGCAATAAGTCTCAGCTAATTGTTTGAAAAGATAATTTGGTGGCGGTTTATTGTGGCCGCCGGCCGGGACGGGCGCGTTAGTGATGGCGCCCAGGGTCGCCCAGCCGCCTGGCCGCCCGGCCCCACGCACATATGCCACTAATTACTTATTCACTTGTTTAAGATACGCTCGCTTAAAGTTAAGTAAATAATAGCTGTAATTACTGTATGAACGAGTAAGTCTTATAATAGCAGATGTTTGTTAATCATCAAATGACTAACAAAGCTTCTAAGATCTACGTATTTTACCATTTTTACCTTTCACTAAAACATATCAATACGATTTTAAATCATTATCATCATTTGCCCTGGGATGCACACCCAGACATAGAGTTCACAAATAGCACGACACAGCCAGTAGTCCGGGAAGGATTCTAAAACATTTTTTTTCAAGTAGTTTTAATAAAATGATAAGTATTTACTTTTAATTGGAAAGGAAATCGTCATTTCCTTAGCCTTCAGTCGTAAACCTATTCGTCGTCGTCGCCGTCGTAAGTCATTGTCATTTTGGTTCTGACGCAGAACGTAGGCTTCGCAAAACGTAAAATTGAAACACAAAGTTCGATTCACCCACGCAAAGAACATTTGCTTAAGTCCAAAATGGAAAATCCTTGTTACACACTCATCGAAGCGTCCCTACCGAAATTACTAAGGCAAGTTCAGTAGGGACGGTTCGATGAGTGTTTCAGTATCTAATAATGGATGTAAACTATACCACATATTATAAATATATGGAGTCGATAAACTTATTAAATACTTAATTGACTGTATTTCGAATTTTGGCTTTGTGAATCCTGACACGGGGGAAACACTTCAGGAACGGTCCTGAAGTGTTTCCACGGACAAACAGACAACAGTGTTATCCTATTACAAACTAGTTTGTTTAATTTTCGGATATAAAGCTCATCTATGAATAAATAAACATTTACAGATCCTTTTTATCTTAAAACCAGCAAAACAAAACTAAGTTAGTAAATAATTCGTTTGGGAATCGTTTGAAATATTCACCCGAATATTTGTCATGCATTATACTGCCATACATAAACATTATACATATATATAAAACACACATTGACACATTATAAGTAGCAAAACGCGGCGGGCGTTTTTAAGACCACTGAAGTGCCAGAACAAATTGTTTCGTAAAGTGCTTCATAATTCGTACTCATTGAACTAGAAGAGAATATGGAGCATGAAAACAAAGACAAAAATAATACTGGTAATGCTGTGATCTCATTAACCAAGTTTCTACTCATTGTATTACGTTTCAGTATCGTTAATATTATTAGACTGGAGGTTAATTGGCTCTTCACGGTTAAGTATTTGATTTTACGCCGTGAGCTCAATGTACACTTTTATTGGATTCCTTGTTTCAGTTCTACGATATGCTGGCTTCTACAAAAATAGCTCATATGATTTCATCACATACTTAATCTATGATGCGTAGGATTCAAATAGTGCATCCAAAGTGCAGCGATTGTCGTTAACTCGTTTATTTCACTGCGATTAAGTAGTTGTCTCTTACACAATTTAAACTTCAATGCGTTCTTGCTTAGATTTAATACGTAATCAATGAGCATTACTTGAAAATAGAATAGTTATACTATACTATTCATTTAATCCTCGTGTTGAAACTATTTTTCTTGAAAAATTTAGACTTATATTTGACTTATTGCATCGATATCATAGTTAAGATGCGTGTGTGATTAATTATAAATTTCTAATAGTCCTTATCGAAATCACACATGTGTCGCCATCTAGTGCACGTAGCCGAAACAGTGACGATAGTTTCACGATCTATTGCAAATGTAATATTATCGTTGTAGATGGTGAAATATCGAAAATGAAATGCGATATCAATATTATAATATCAATATCGCATTTTATTTTTCATACCAGTAAAGTGAACGATGCATAGGTATTGATTTTTAAAGGTTTTAACTAACAGAAAGGGAACAAAAAGATCTTATTCTAAATAAAAACTAGCATAGCATATTCCAAGCAATGTTTAATAAGCCAAATCACTTCTATTTAACATACAACGTTTATGATTCAAAGTCATCACATTCTGCCTAACCTTCTTCCTATATATGTTGAGGTCAACTTCCAGTCTCACCGGATGCAGCATAATACCTGTGATGATTGAAAGTGTGACTACAGCATGAGGTCCTGGGTTCGATTCCCAGGTCGGGCAACGTGTTATTGGGTTTTTCTATCTGGAATTTCTCAGTAGCAGCCCGAAGTCTGGATTTGTGCCCGGTAGATGGCAGTAGGCTCGCCCCTTATTCCATGGGACTTAAACATAACTGGCGAAATGTGGGTGTACTATAGGTACACCTCTGCCCATCCCTTCGGGGAAACAAGGCGTGATGTTATGTTATGTTATTATAAAACTTTTTGGTTATGTAGATTTTGCAAACACAATTTCATTAAGTAAGCTACCCAGGCCCCCTTGATTACTACATTGAAATTTATGTTTTTTAATTATTAATTACTGTGGAATGTTGTTTGCATTGAATACTTACCTAATCCTTTGCCCTGCAGTGGGACAGTAATAGGCTGGTATTATTATATTGAATAATTGGCAAACTCACTTGCTAAGTTCTCACATTCTATTCATTTCAGTATGAGTATTATTTATTTTTGTTCTGTAATTCTGCAACAACAACAGTTAATAAACGAAATCACGAAAACATTAAAAGTTATGTTTAAATTTGAAAACTGTCAAAATAGTATTATTATTATGTTGGCAGGTGTAGAAAAAATAAATTGAGAGTTTCAGACCTATTAAAGCTCTTATAGAAAAAATAGAGCAACAACATTTCTACCTATATCTTAAACGTAACATTGCGGACTGCGCGTAACAAAATTATTAAAGGTACCTACCGCCTATATAATTTATTAATTTCATCAAAATTACTTTACTAGGTACCTACATTGGTTTTTGACCACATATTGTAGGTTTGTGCAAACTATTACTACTAAATGGCACCGCTAGGTGTGATTAACTAATTTGTAATATGTATATAACAAGTTTTAACTGTATGATCTGGGTACGCATAATATATGGAAATACAAATATGTAGAATGAGGCACGGCGTCGGAGACTTTCAGTGGCCTCTGGAGTGCTGCCAACGATTCGTCTGGTGGTTATTTTCGCACGTCATCCACAAATAACAAGACATCCTTCGATTCGGTCTTGTATCTATAGTCTATGAAAAAACTACATCACGTATAAAAAATTGTTTCACCAAGGTTTGTGACGCACATGTTATCATTCATACAGCACGTTTCTATTATACTTATTCTTACAAGCCCGTTCTTACATTCAAATTCAATAAAATCACAAAACCGAATTGCACGCAAGTAACTCTATTAAAATGCCCTTTGTCTAGTATTCATTATCCCCCTGTCTAGTTTTAAATTCTTTTGTTGGTCGTAGTCGTTGCATGGATGCATGAATAAATTGTTTTTGAGAGTCGAACGTACCGAACAAACTGGTAGGTCAAGATCCCTTTCTCATAGAACACTCTTTTGTGCGATAGTAAAAGGCGTTCGCTATTAAAGGGCGCGGATCGGGTAGAATGTTGATTTGTGGGTAATTATTATTTAATCTATGGCAGTCAGTAAAGTTGGGTTCACTTTCTTGAAGGGACGAGGAGTGTCGTGTTTGTCTCTTGGTGCAACGAGTTGGTCGCTGGCCGCGCCTGCTCACTTATGTGTGTGTGATCCTGATTGTAATGCGTGCGCGCTGTCATTGCCCTAGTCCCACCGCTGCCCCCTCGCTTCGTGAAACAATGAGCGGAACCTGGTTAATGATCGCCCTGTTTTCGGCGTTATTTTAAAATCTACCTTTTGATGATTGAATATTCAATGAGAATTTGAAAAGCAATATATTCCATCCAATAGAGTTCCGTATAAAACCAATGCTAACAAATGCTGAATCAAATACTGGTCTAAACAATCTGATGTAGAAATATGTCCGCTCTTGTATAAACTGTACCTCTGAAGATGACGATCTCATCCTGTTGTTCCTTACATAAAAACTATACTGAACCTTTACAGCTTAAATTTTTTTTAATGTGTTTTTTACACATAGGTTCCGTATACACCCAAAAACTAGTTAGCAGACAATATTATTTCTATCTTAACGTTTTTGTTAAACATACAGAATTTTAATTTGGCAACCAGACAACGACTATTCAAGGCTCACGTAAAATTACTTAGTTGAAAAACAGCTAGCTGATAATTTGTCAATTAAACAAGTAAAGTAAGTAGGTACATCAATTCAAATCCTATCGTTTTAAGTTTCACTCAAAACTCATAACGACGGATTTTAATGGTACGACTAGGTATTTGAATCGATGAATGTGTAAAATTAGATAGGTTATAAAACACGTTGTAATGAGCAATACCTTTTAGTAAACTCTACGCATACTTACCGAGGTATTATGGCATTACTCATTTATATCCTTCCTCAAAGGTGCAGGAATCGTTTACTGACATGAAACCGTTTCTAGATGTAAAAATACAACATATGTAGTAATATAATAATTTGTTGATCAGTCTCTTCTTCTGTCCGGATCGTCTGTCATAGAAATCAAAATACCCGAAAAACACACTCATTATAAGTTACAAGTCGGAACTGTGGAACAATATAGCTGTGCAAGAAACAATGTAATGTCCAAATAATATAGTTATATTAGGAGCATTGTTCGGCGAGGGCACGGGCTCGGGCGTCCATTCAGCCGCGACCGATCCGCATAATGAGATGCAGTGCTCCTCCAGATGTGGCGCAGGCGCGGCCCCAACGCGCTGCTGTTTTTTGTTTCCCCGTTTTTGCCATCCACTCACCAGATAAACGGTTTAGCGATGCTGGTTACTTGCACATTACGACATAACATACGACGTCTTAGATTTTGAGTAATCTTGAAGATAGGTCGGTACTGTAACAAAATATGAATTCACAAACAAATAAAAACTGGAAATAGATACATTTTCATTACAATTATGTGTTATTTTACATACACCTATTTATAAAGGTATATTTATTTAAGCGGTTAACTGATAATGGTTTTACTAAATCACTCGAATGACTGTAATTGTACCGAAAAGTTAAACTATAAACCTTGCTTTACCGATTTTTTTAAATAAATAGATTAGGTCAGTAAAAATGTGTTGGCTCCTGTACAGTATTGATGTTAATAGGTAATTAAGAAAATAAGATTAATGTCTTTCGAAAAAACAGAAAAATAATTTTAACTAATTTTAACTGTTCAATAATGATTAAAACAATGTTATAATTATTTTCATAATTTTGAATAAAAATCTACGGTTATGAATATTCCTCAGCAAATTCCCACAAATCTCACATAATTTAAAGTTAGGACGTGAGTTGTAAGCTCCGGGCTGCGTTAGCCTCGCGTTTATTTATGTTGCCTTAGTCAGAACTATTACCTACGCCAGATGTTATTTTACGACTGTACGCCACCGAATAAACAATCTCTCCTTTTCTCTTACTTTTAGTATCCAAAGAACTAGAATTATAAAGTTACCTATGTCTTGATTTTAAACGTTATAAAACACCAATGTTAGTATTAAAATATTTTTGAATACGCGTCACTGTAGATTAAGTTTCAAGATGTCATTAATAAAATAACAATATTTACCACTGCGCGTCCTACAAGTAGCATTATTAATTTGTGACAAGTTAGTTATTATACCGTTTCACAGACTGAAATACAAGAAATCCATGGCAAATATATACACGTCGCTTCCGAACTATAAACAGATATCACACAATTTAATTAAAATGAAACACTATTAAACCGTGATCACAAATAACAAGACAAATCTTCTGTCACACATGTGAACCAGGATGATGCGATTTCCGGACCCGCGGGCACGCCCGCGCTGCTCCATACTTCTTTACATTCCATACGATTATAAGTACTATGGGAAGTAAGGAAGCACGGAACTCGCGCAAGGCTTTGTGTCTTCATTCTTGAGTATACTGCAATCCTGTGCAGTTGCAATTAGCAACTACCTGTTACACATGAATAATATGCAGCGATGGTAGGGTGCGTGACGCCATCTCTTGGTCGATGGTGATGGGAGCACAACGCGACAGTGGGCGACAACGTGGGGGTGGCGAGCGACGCGGCGTGGTGGCAGCTCGCTGAGCACTGGCAGCGCGCTCGGTGCGCACGCGCAGACCAGCTCTAAAAATGGAGTCAACCGGCGGAGTTCGCTTACGACTCGGGAGTACCATCCATTCCAAATTTGTATTTTCCCGAAATAGAACCGGCGGCGTGCGTCTTTCGGATCGGTTACCCGACCGTGCAGCGACCTGCAGCGTGCGAGGACTGGTCGAAGTGCACGTCTGAACCTCGGCGCGGACTAGCCGGAGGCTGCCGGCCGCCGGGCCGCTCTTATGTAAGGAACACCGTGAACCGCGCCGCGTGACGACCGCTTCGAAAATAAACGTGCACGCCGAGTCCGACGCCGACGGGCGCCACATGTGCGCGCTCCCGTCAGCGTTCCAATGATCGCGCGCTGGAGGGGAGGCTATTATTAGTTGTACACCATCCACCACTGTCACCTCCCGCAGGGTAGTCGACTTAGTCGTGCTATACATAGTTCCGATCACGGGATCTGGCAATCCTCAGCGTTCACTGACCTCTCCTGAAACAACATAAAATATTATGTACGTGATCATTAACCCAGAATACCTAATAATATACTTAATAAAAACCCATGCATTTTCTTGTGATTTTAAAGCTCTACTATTTTTGTTGTAGGCGACTCGTCGGTATACCAAGAAAATATTCATTTATTGAAATATTGAACAAGCAATTTTTTATTGCTACTAGTATCGCGTCTATCTAATCTATGTATCCTAGTAGATTGTGTGTTTGTATCAGAGAACGTGACAGCCGCATCGCGGTAGAGAATTCCCGCTGCCGCCCGTAAAGCTCGCCTCTCTGTACACTCAGTCAATAAAAGAATTTTGGCAAACTTTCGTAGACAAACAAGTGGGACGACAGCCAACTCATCTTTTGTCTGCTCGAAAGCAACATGGTTCTGTTAGCATTTCGATACCACAATGTTTCAAAGAGTACTTTTTTTGAAACATTCACTCCTTAGTATTTTCTTCGTGGTAATAATATATTTTGTTGTGTTTTTGTTTGAGCTTCCTTTGATTTTCATAACCAATGTTTATACGTTTGTATTCTAAACCAATTTGCATATAGGTAATAAGTTAATATACTTAATTTAATCTTTATATAAACTGGCTTCGGTATTACTTACTAGCTGAAGTTTTAATGAACCTGTTCATTCATTATTTCTGAAATTAAATTACCAATGTAGTTTGTTCCTACTTTGATAATGGTAGAAAGTTGCATGTTTAAATACGTATCATTAATGGTAGTTGTGGGGCAGTTAGGTAGGTAAAATAAGTCATAAGAAAATAAACGAGATGTTGAAGCTCAAAGCTGTTTCTACTTTCGAGGCCAAATATTTGTTTTTTAAATTTATTTACTTAGGCACTTAAATATAAAACTGACACTTCGCTTAAAAGTGACGATGCTATAAAGATTAGATTAGTTGTACGATTGCAGACCTAAGAAGACTAATAGCAGCAGCTTTACGTTTAATTTGCAGGTTCATAGGTAATGAATGCACCCTGTAACTATTATAGTGGGTTCGGACTTATCTAATGTAATTTTATAAGATGAGCTGCGAGGACCATCTCTTGAGTAAAGAAAGGCGGCGATGCTGCCCGCAGAGCAGCCGTCCGTCCAAAGAGCGCCTGTTGAATATTAATGCGACATTGTTATTGGCCACTAGTGCCCGCTGCTGCCCCAATCGCACATTTCCATAACTTACTATTCTGGATCCGAGGGGAATCAGCTCACTATGTAGGAATATGATCACTTGGGCAACTCATATTTGCCCTGTAAATTGTGTTCCGTCGCGACAATACATTACATTATTCATTACGGAATCTATAAGTGGACGGCAACTTCAGCCTGCGTTCTCGAATACTCCGCCCGATGCTTAGTTCTGTGACAACGCGGCAACGCAATGATTCACGGCCTGATTGTTTCACATCACGTTACTAAATGACGTGTACGCACCACTAGTTATTGAATTTGTCGTTGATTGTAAACAACCAGTGAATTAAAAGCATTCAATGTTAATCGTTAACGGGAACTGCACCGACGACGATACAATTTAAAAATGCATGCTCACTTTATATTTATTTATCCACTGAGATAAACCTACTTCTCCATTCAAAATTCTAAGCAGCTCTCCGCTGCTTTGTTTTCGGTGGATTTACCTAAGTTGAATCAAAGTCGTTTCAAGTTAAAAAGGTCCCTCTTTCCATTGCCATAACATAATAGTTATGTGTGTTTACTATTATGGACGGGACAGCACATTTTGTAGGGATCGCTGCAGACATAGTTTACGAAACTGTAAAATTACCGTACTTTCTGGGTTTTTAACACGATATAAATCGTACAATTTGTTTCGTATTCATTTCAAGATTTGAAATAAGCGATGGCTAGTGCACTACAATTTATTAATTAGGTAGTTTACTGATCTGATACTGTAGCTGGGTTTTGATTTAAGTGTCATATTTTTACTGGAGTCTAGAGGACAAAATAATATTGTTTTTTCACAAGTTAAAGTATCATGTTTATTTATAGTAATTCCCAACCAATACTGGTAAAAGATAGGTAGGTATACAAAAATATGTATGCCAAAAATGAAATCTGGGTGGAAGCTCGATTTAGAAAAATATGAATCAGAAATATAAAGAATGTAACTTTACCTGATATAAAATAAGTAATCAGGAAGTAGTCGAAGTTGTGGTAAATTCTTATTCTTATTCGCATGATTTGTGTAAACCCGCGAACGCTTAGTTTAGTTTCAGCTGTAACAATAGTACGTGTTACATGTTGGATAGGTCAACATTTTTATTGGTGTGTTAAACAATATTCTTTACTTTAATCATACATAATTATATCTCGATGAAAACAGTTTTTAGGTGCATTGCTATATAACAGTAACAGTAGCCGGCCGGAGTCTGGATTTGTGCCCAGTTGACGGCAATAGGCTCGCCCTATTGCCGTCAACTGGGCACAAATCCAGACATACATGGGACTTAAACGTAACTGGCGAATGTTAAAAAAACACATTTTTTGTAAAAAGTTTAGTGGACTATGTTAAATAATACCAGCCTGTTATTGTCCCAGTGCAGGACATTGATCACCATGCTTGCTCAAGACGGGTATCATATTACTTCAGTCCAATACCTAGAACAGTTAATTATTAAACTGATACATTTAAGTTGTTTTCAGGGGTTAAAATCTAACGAGTCAAATTAAAGCGTAGAAATTACGTAACTATTGGCATGTCAAACATTCAAAGATGGTTCGTATAGAATATAGGTTCTCAACCTTATTTTGACCACCCACTTTGTTTTTTTTTCTAGAGCATCATTTCTTTTTAACTTAGCATCTGTCGCGAATCTGAAACAGCTATTGCCACGATTATATTTAAATGTGTAATATTTATAGTCGTAAGATCCCATCTCAACGCCCTGATTTTCTCTGGGTCTTCTACTGCCCCCTGAAAGTCTCAAACGCCACTTTGAGCACCTATGGTTTATAACATATACACCATGCATTCACTTTTTTTTAACGATGTTTTGAAATTTTACTCTATTACGAAACGAAACGCGTCGTAGCTCGTAAACTCGTAACGTAAGTCTAACTAATTAAAACGGATTACTCGTAGGAAACTAGCTAACAATGCACCATTATTGTCCTATATTATATTATTATCCATAAGCCCAACACGTTCCACGACACGCTTCAAACTTTGGTAATTATAGGAGCTCTACTTACTTATCTTGAAGCTATCACTTAAGAGACGCCAGTAATAAGTTGACACAGCAGTTATAAATCGATTTTAAGCCGTCGCCTTAAGCTGATCTCGATGCTAAATGAACATACTTCTACAAAACGGCTGAAAATATTGTTTGTGTTACAAATACCTACTCTATTTAAAAAAAAAACGTATGATATTATGTTATATCTGTTCAACTTATACCAATATTTAATTATTGAGTAAGTGTTCAATTATGCAGCTGAACATTGTCAGGACTGGTGCTTGCGCTTGCTTCCTCTATGTGGAGGCCGCATTGCGCGTGTTCGCTAAATGATGAGGTCCCCCCGGGACTCTTGGAATGGAAATCAGTGTTACTTGTAAATGTGTAGTACCCAGCATGCGACATTTCGGGCCGGGAGTGCCAAAAGAATAACATAATCGTTGATAACATAACATCACGCTTTGTTTCCCCGAAGGGTTGGGCAGAGGTGTACCACATTGACATGACTGATCACTTCTCTAACCATCGAGCTCATCCGCACGCCTTAGTGATCCCCTACTGGTGGTAGATCCTCAATAAACGTTATCAAAAAGAAAAGTAACTAAACGACACAAATAACACTATTAAAAACAGTTAAAGTAACTAAAAGAGCTAGTCGGACTCACACTGTCATAAATCTATATGTAGGTGCCACAATTGTATTAACAAACACTCAATCGAATCTCTTACAGTTCGGTACAGTAGGTAAATATGGTAGTCTTTCCCCAAACTGACTGAAATAAAGCCTCTTTTCTTCTTACCTTCAATCACATGTTACATGACACAGTCATGAATCTCGTTTAGTTACTTAATTTTTTTTTTTGAATTGTAGATTAGCTATGAAATCGACAAGTTCAAAATCGACAGTCATCGTTGCTTCAAAAGGTGCTTGAGTGTGGGACTCTTATTGGTTCAATACAAACTCCGAAGACACCATCAGTATTAGCTCAGTTTACTGAGCTACAGCCTACCCAGAAAACTATATATTTTTTCCTCTTTATTTATTATGGAGTTTTAATCTAAACAGATATGTCAACCTCATCGTACCGTTTTCCCCAGTAAACTAATGTAGTGATACAGACCCTAGTAGCAATGAAAAATAATGTTTATCAGATAAAAATAGGTTTTCCCGTACATATAAGCTGTAATTATCATTAAATTAGTTCATTAACATAAAAACATCTTAACCTATTTTTAAAATCCCTCACCTACCTATATCCGACACCTATTCAAAATATGAACACTTCTGAAGGGGCTAACTCACCCCTAATCAAAATAAGTGCTACTTAATAAATACACCTACATCCTGGTACAATTTAAATTCCTTTGTCACGTTGTATACGAGAAAATCGGATACGACAGATAGAGAGATGCTATAAAATTTGTATGCCTACCCTTTAGGTACATTTTTTAAAAGCTTAGGTATATTTAGCTTCTCTCGTTTATGATAGGATGAATTCTTGCAATCTAATTTTGAACAACTTCCTTTGGCTATCAAGTTAAAACTTTATATAAGTGCATTTATTTTGTAGAGATGGAGCTGTAGCCGGGAGCGTCTCTACACGAGGAAACTTTTTATCGGTTACTGATATTATCTTGAAATTTTGTAAACACGTTGACATTGGATAGTTAAACTTTATCAAAATGATGGTACCTATGCGGCATTTTAGTAAGAGGGAATTTTGAAAAGTAATTTTAGGTTCAGAATCCATGCTAAAATAATGAAAAAATAACCCTTTTTCTTAGTATGTAGTTTGTTTAGTAACTACATACTAAGTCAATGTAATAAAAACTGTGAGATTTATAATACTTATCATACGTAAGTTTGTGTCTATAGTACATGTAGGTATTTGTTTGCCACATATGCCTGTAAGGTACATACAATATTTAAAAATAATGGTTTTTGGGGTCTGTTGTGCTATCACGCTTACCATTAGATTTTCACTCGGGCACAAACTGAACTTCTGCATTGACTAAGACTAGCCTTGGAAAAGATTTTCGGCATCATATTTCTTTTTAAAGCTAAGGACTGATCGAAGATAGCATTCGATTGATTGTTGATGATTGATAAATTTGCCTCATTTTAAATGCATAGGTAGGTATATTCGCAGTACCTTAGCCACTAAAAATGCATATAAACGTGTATAGTGTACCTGCATGCATTCTTAATATACCTTTGACGAGCGTCAACGGTATACTCGTATTAGGAACAAAAAACTTTAATTAAAAAACAAAAACCTACGTATAGAATCTCGGAAAACTCAGTGACGTGTCACTTTATCGGTTTACACAAGTAATGTTGAACTCGTCGCTTATTATTAAACTCGCAATGTATTAATTAAATCCGTATACACTCACATAAACCGTATGTGTACGTTTCTGTTCGTTCAAACTAATCTGATGAATCAACACTGTTCCATGCTTTCGAAAATCCGGTGGTTTGAAGCAAATACAATTTAATATCTTAAACTGTTTGTTTACAAGAGCCAGAAAATATATAATTAAGGGTTGTTGTTTGTTGTATGTATTCCACTCAAATATCAATTTTAAATAAAACTGATTTGAGCAGTAATTTGTCATTTACTTGTAGATCTTGGTACACTACCTACATTCTTACAAATATTCATGTTGGTACCTAAAATGCATAATACCTACAGGTTCACATTACTAAATTGTAACTTTATAATTTTGTGACTTGTAATGACATTGAACTGAAACCGAAAAATTTAAACTTACCACTGCTATACACCATTCCTTTCGGTACGCCAAAGCAAGATACATTCTTGAACTAATTAATAATAGTCGGTATCGTTATAGCACTGTCTTCGTGATTCAGTCACTTTATGTACAAGTTAACGAGAACTGCTAGATTAGTGCATAAATGTATCACTGATGATGCGACACAGTGACAGATGAGCGGGGCGAGGCGTGCGGCGCGCTGTCGCGGACTACTGGCGCGTAGGACGAACGCTGTGCGTGCGCGCAGCCGAGCGGCCGCGCCGCCACCGCCGCTGTCGACGTTTGACCTTATTTAATTAGTTCGTTCGTTTTTACTCTTTGAATGTAATGTAGCATATTAAAATGTGTAACCGTCTAATTCATTGTTGCCATCCACTCGGTTAATGTTGTCAACTCTTAACTAACTGTAGCATCATAACGATCACGTTCACTATATTACTAATGACCACATCAGAGTGTAATAATTTTATTATTTACTTAAAATTAAAGCGGTCCTTAGGATTGTATTTAGTGTATTATTAGGTTCTCGTACTTATTGAAGCGATCGTTATTTTTTCAGTACAGTAAACCTTGTATCTAGATGTAGCAACCTACCTCTTGCGCTATTTCTGTTTGGAGTTCACCCACCTCGACATCGTCGTTGATTTCTGCATCTGAGATTACATAAATTATTTGCCTTCTTACTGAACACTTACGCGCACTAAATTCTAATAATGAATAGGTAGTGCCCCCAATTTATGCGGCATACAAACAAAAAAATACACTCACTACGTTCTCGTTACCCACTTGGCTTGAGGTTTAGGGTTTCAAAACTTGTAATTTCGCGCCTTGATTTCAAGTAACAAAGTAAGTTCCGAAGAGTGAAGACGTATATTTAAAAGTAGGATCCATAGAGTTTGCTGTATCAAGTACTACGGTGCCAAGCTAATCTTTATAATATAACTAGTTGCGCCCAGCGCAAGTCTCGATCCCGTGGAAATATCTAGATAAAAAGTACCTATCTTATTAAGGTTTATGAGCATATGGATATATGACAAATGATATACCTAGGTACCTAATAATTACTACTTTTCCCAGCACGTGGCTGACCTAGGGTTGCCAAACCTACTATATAATACAGGGTGGAAGGAACATCGACGCACAACCGGTTACCATGGATTCAGTACATGATTCTGAACCCCCCTGCGTTGAAATTTTTTGTCGGTAAAAAAAAACCTGCTGCTGTTTCATAGAAAAGTGCTATCTACACGGTCAAAATGTATGGCAGGGCAATTTTTCCTACTATATACATTCTGTCAAAAATTATCGGGAATGGGTGGTTTGTTTATGGTTCCAAATTCTTTTTTTTGTATATTTTTTTTCATTTTGCACAACGTTTTCCATTTTGGCGCGGAGTTTGAGTTGCATCTGTTAGATATATTAAAAGGGCTGTTTTAGTTTGATCATATCTAGTGTGTATTGCGAATTGCCTAGTGGACAAAAACATCAAACAAAGAGTTTGTCTTAAATTTTGCATCGCTAATGGAATTTCGTGTTTGGAGTCACTGAAAATGTACAGAAGGCTTACGGTGAATCGACTTAATAAAAAACACGTACTTTATGAGTGGTGCAAAGCGTTCATAAGCGGTCGAGATGTGATGGAATATTTGCCTCGCTCTGGTAGGTCATCAACGTCTTCAACTGAAGTTAACATCGCAAAAGTGACCAACATTCATGAAACGTATTGTTACTGGTGACGAGACGTGGGTTTACGAGTTTGACATGCAAACTAGTCAACATGCTTCGGAGTGGTGCCTTCCAACTGAACAAAAACCGACATAAAGGAGAATTCGCTGCGAGAACTGAACTCGATTTCAGAAAAAAGGGTTTAAAAAATGTTTTGATGATTGTATTATTCGTTGGCGTAAGTGTATCGTTTCTGAAGGAGCATAAAATAAATTTGGTTGAATAACTAACATTTTGAGTATTATTGATCTTTTCTCGGTACTTTCTTGACAGAGTAGTATATCCATATTATACTATATATACCTAAATACTTTATTGAAAACGAAAAACTACAATATTTTCATTTCAATACAAAATGGCGAAATAAGCGCAATAGACCACTAATTCAGCTTTGATAAGACTAATATTTATAACCTTAATTTAGAGTGAAATAATAGTTGAGTCTGTAACAAAAATAAGAACCTCAAAAAGCAACAGATATGCATTTTTACACATACCCACTATTATTATAATTGTTACAGGAAATGGCTTCGAAAAGACTATATTGATTTAAAAAAAGTTGGTAACCCTAGGCTGACCATCAGTAATTCTCACCGAACAACTTGCGATTCTACAAAGTTGTGAAAGACCATACCTACTTACTTTCCAAAACTTTAACGCCATCTCTTGTCTCAAAGGCTTCCAGGTAGAGATCCATGAAGGTCCAGAATTCATTTACCTACTCACTTACATTATTTCGCTAAAAAAAAAACTTTTCATTTTCATAATTACGCAATTTTAAAACAGCATATCTAATTAATGAATCCATCATACGAGTTAATAATAGTGAAGCTCAGCGGGGGATGCGTAACATCCACTTTTTTGTAACAAACAAACAGTCTATGAATATCCCAGGGAATATTGCCTATACGCGGGGGTGTAAATCTATTTTTTTTTTTTTTTTGTCACAGGCAGGCGTCGCCGTCGTCGTCAACGGCTTTTGAATACAACGTACTATTTACATAAATTAGCATATGCATAGCTAAGGCACTTAGAATAAAACCAACATAAATATGTCCGAGGATTTCAGATTTTCAGCATGCCTAGGTTGTATAGGCTGGTGAAAAGGATAATGTTTATAGGTAACGTTGCCCTTACAACCAAAATAATTATAATGAATAGATAACCGACAATCAGTTAGGGACAACTAATGTCACGCAGTTTTTTAGGTTGTTTCAAATAAAACGTCTTCTAAAATTATTTAAGAGACACTAGAGAAATGATTTGTTTTTTTTGTATGTTTGTTTGTTACACTTTCACGCTAAAACGGCTTAACGGATTTCAATGAAATTTGGCATATGGGTAGACCAAGACCTGGATTAGGACAAAGGGTACTTTTTATCTCGATATTCGCACAAGATCGAGACTTATGCGGGTGAAACCGCAGAACGCAGCTAGTGTTGTATTAATTACATAGACATAAAACAACATCACGCCTGTAGTATTTTCAGAAGGGGTTCTCGAACCCTGGAAGTATCCTCGTTCGACGGCCACGATAGAGACCACTAAACTGACAGACAGACAGAAACTTTATAGGTTTCGTCTTGAGTACGGAACTCTATAAATGAGAAGTAAAAGAATACACAAAAGTAAACACTTCATGATTAACACAAATATTTTAGTGACTGGGCGAGTGCATTTTTGCATTATTTTCACGATTGAAAAAATGCTTCACTGAATAGTAATAAATCATAGTGGAGTAATTTTTGCCTAAATGCCTCAATTATACTTTCATTCAAATTAAACATCAACGTTTTCTCTACAACTATCTAGTCTACCTAGGTAAGTTTTTACGTACCTAAATAGCTAGTAGGTACTCGAAAGTTATCCGAGAAAAGAGGTCACTATAGTAGTCTCAGCGAAGTTGCTCTAACATCGCAATGTACACTATCGAATTAGGTTGTTTGCGACGGACGGGACGGTATCAAAGCGAGTTGTATTGGTACAAACACGATATGCTCCCGAGTACACCATGAAATTTTATCGCCAGCCAGTTTAAAAGCTGCTTATAAACTGCCTTGCTACTCGTAAAATGTACTATGTGCAGGCATTCATATATGAAGACCAATTCCCGTATTTCAAAAATACAATCAATTTACATACATTTTTGGCGAGTTTTTGACATTGATTGTCGCTAAGATGAGATTGCGACTTGAATTTTGTCACTTCTACCTCCGATTTCATGATTCATTCATTAGTACTACTCAGTCAGGAAAGTACCGGGAAAAGATCAATAATACACAAAACGTTAGTTATTCATCCAAATTCATTTTATCGCCTTCAAAGTATGCTCCTTTAGAAACGATACACTTACGCCAACGAATTATCCAATCATCAAAATATTTTTAAACGCTTTTTCCGGAATTGAATTCAGTTCTCGCCGCGAATTCTTATTTATGTAAAACGGGTGCCACGAAGTGGTAATTTGAGTTTAGGAAAAAGAAAGAAGTCGGCTGAAGACATATCTGGTGCATAAGGTGCTTGCTCAATGGTATTTGTTGTAGTTTTTGGTCAAAAATTCGTTCACAATGATGGCCTTGTGCGAAGTTGCATTATTGTGATGCAATATCCAAGAATTTTCTTTCCAAAAATCTGGCCTTTTTCGTCGAATTTGCTCTCTTAAACGCCACATAACGCTCAAATAATAATCTTTATTTACCGTTTGACGTTCCGGCAACAATTCCGATTGTACAACACCGCGTTAGTCAAAGAAAACAATCAACATGACTTTGACTTTTGATCGACTTTGGCGTGGTTTTTTTCGGTTTTGGTTCAGTTGGAAGGCGCCACTCCGGAGCTTGTTGACTAGTTTGCAATTTGCATGTCAAACTCGTAAACCCACGTCTCGTCACCAGTAACAATGCGTTTCGTGATTGTTGGGTCAGAATTGACTCGTTCTAGCATGTCATCAGCGACTCTTATGCGATTGAGTTTTTGGAGAAAATTCAGGTCTTTTGGGACTAGCCGAGCGGCAACATGTTTCATACCTAAGTGATTATTTAAAATGGTACGGATCGACTCATGAGAAACAGAAAGTTCAGTGGCTATCCCTCTCAAACTTGAATGAGGATTTTTTGTCACTATATCCTTCACTTTTGCGATGTTAACTTCGGTTGAAGACGTTAATGGCCTACCAGAGCGAGGAAATCTTCCATCACATCTCGACCGCTTTTGAAAGCTTTGTACCACTCATAAGTACGTGTTTTAGATAAAGTCGATTTACCATACCTTCTCATTTTCAGTAACTCCGAACACGAAATTCCATTGGCGATGCACAGATAAAGACAAACTCTTTGTTTGATGTTTCTGTCCGTTATGAAATTTGTCAAAGTTGATTTTAGCGTCACAAATTGTGAAAAAAGGGCCCCACTGGAAGTTCAGAAATGAAAACGTAAATAATTTGTAAACCTAAAGAGGCGGAAAGAATCTTTATAATGATGACCAAAGTCTTATACCTTTAATAAAAGGTATAATACCTCTAGCTAGCGGCCCCTTCTTCGTTTAACTGGTAATAACCAGCTAAACGAAGAAGGGGCCGCTAGCTTTGGTTATATTGAGCTTCAACGGACGTCTTTGAGAACTTCTAAAAAGTACTTAATTAATACTAAATCATAAGTTAGTCTGCAAAGCCTTCTTCATGTCGCTGGCACAACAGCCCTAGGGTCAAAGGGCGTACGTAACTACATATTCGCACTAGGTAAATAGCGTCTTGCAAAGCAAACACTTTAGTTTAAACTCGAAACGGATCTGCACCAAACATGAATAGATTATTAAAACTTTGTGTTTACATGCCATCCTTACACAAGTCCTTGCATTGATTACAGTGCAATGAAAATAATGCTGGGCAAGCTGCCACGGCCGTGGATCGTTGACGACGCGAAGGACGACGGCTACACGGCGCTGCACTTGGCTGCGTTGAACAACCACGCGGAGGTTGCCGAGCTGCTGGTCCGCGGCGGCGCGCGCCCCGACCTCCAGAACGCAAATCTGCAAACAGCCCTACACCTAGCCGTGGAACGGCAACACACGCAAATCGTCCGTCTACTCGTCGCGCATGGAGCGAATCTCAATATTTGCGATAAGGTGACTTTTAAGCCAAATTCGTTATTAACTTGTACATCCCTCATCAATGCTGCAATGCAATAAATAGTGTTTTTAGTGCATCGTTGACGTATGCATATAACCCAGCGCGATTTTGGCAATATTCTCCCATAGAGCCATTACTCAATAACACAAAAACTCTCCATCAGGATGGCGACACTCCGCTGCACGAAGCGCTCCGCCACCACACGCTGCAGCAGCTGCGGCGCCTGCAGGACGCGCGTGACGCGGCGCTGCTCACGGGCCTTGCGCATGCGCACGACAAAAAGTCCTCCGCCTCTATCGCATGCTTCCTCTCCGCGCATGGCGCTGATCTCACCATTAAGAATAAGAAAGGTACAAGAATAATATATCGTAAATGTGTCTGGGTAGGTGTGCGGTTTTATTAGAAATGCAAAAAAAAGAAATTAAAAATGTTTATATTGTCACAGAAACACGTGCATATAAAAAAGAGCACGCACACGCACATACCTGCAGCTTCACTAATCTATGTCAAAAATATCACCAGCTAAATATCGTACCTAACTACCTTTACAAGGATGAACCCGAAAATGTAACAAAAACTGCGAAGATCTTTGTGAGAGTGATTTATAATTGTTTGCATTGCTTTTTAAAAAGCATATTACCCTAGTAGGTACCACAACAGTACGGTTTTAGAAGTAACAAAAATGTAAACAGACTGTTTTATACAATATGGACATCACTGAAGCATTTGGCAATGTAAAACATTACATCATTATTATAAACAAAATGTTCCGTCGACCCTATCATATCAGTTTTTTTTTGTTAACATTAGTACGAATCTTGCATCAAAATTTACTCCACCAGACCATCCGTCTACTCATCTTCATCCCCGTCTCCGATTAACTCTCTAGTGATTCCATTAGTTGATGAAGCACTTAAATATTATGCACAATTCAAAGCTTACGCAGTGATTGTGCTATTGGATGGGATAACATCTCAGCAATAATCATAAAGCAAACTACCTCCATTCTGACCCCTTCCATTACCCATATATGCAATTGTGCCATCAATTCGGGAGTTTTCCCACAAGCTTTCAAACGTGCAATAATCCATCCAGTGCAAAAGGCAAAGCTTAAGACGACGTGTCCAAATAGCGGCTAATAAATCCCTCAATTACGACGAAACAGAGCAAATTCTTGTAACTCTTTCGTAACACGAGTTGTAGCCTAAGAGAGGCACTGAACCTCACCCCTTACTCGCAATCCCAATCAACCTTTCCGGAACATTCAATTCAATTTACACACACACACACACTCCCACATACAAACACACACACGCATACACACAATCACCGTTACGGGCTTTTTTCTAACCATTTAATTATTATTATTTTGTATAACCTATTAGTATTTTCTCCTTTGTTAATCTTATTGCATAAGTTTTTGATAGTTTTAGTTCCCGGAACAGGGCACTGGCTCTTGTAACACAGGTTAACTACCTAGCAAGTGTCAGGGACTTTTGTTACCACTTTCGTATGCAATAAAGATTATATTATATTATCACACAACGGGAGCAAAAGAGGAAATGTCTTTTAAACTCACAGAATCTTACTTATCTGATAGCCTACTGACAACACAATTATGCACTCAAACAATAACAGAAAAGGTATATTACTCGAAGGTCAGAATAGTTAATTATAGTGTACCCCATGGTGGTGTATTAGGAACCCTTACGTTTTGTTTCGTATATATCAAAGACTTACCAGCTAACATGGACGAATCAATTACTCATTTTGTTTAGAAATACCTATTAACAACTCTTTGGCATCTATAAGCGTATCATGGGTGTGTTGCCCCGAAATTAAGATACGGCATAATGTTCTGGGGAAACTCAACAACCGAATGGCTTTTGGTATTCCTATTCAGGGAATAGAAACACTGTATACGAACAATGTTTAGTATGAAACCAAATAATCATACAAACTTTTTGATATGAACATAAAATTATGACCGGTTGTTATATATTTTATATGAAAGCGCTGATGCACAAAGGCATATTCTGCGAGGCTCCACATATTTAATACGATTATAAGCTACCAGCCAAATTAAGAAAGAAAAATGACAGTCTCTTAATTACTAAGCAACTGCGTGTTTTACCGAGATAATAAATCTAATGTATAAAGTTCTCGTGTCGCAACGTTTGTTACAAAACTCCTCCGAAACGGCTGGACCGATTTGTATAAAATTTTGTGCGCATATCGGGTATGTCTGAGAATTGGCCAACATCTATTTATCAAAAAAAAAATGAAGCAGTACAACGTTTGCGGGGTCAGCTAGTAGGTATATAAATATAACTCAACTAATGAATGTTTTGAAGACTCCCAAGAATAGACTTCCTAGACTTTTACCTATTTTCTTTTTAACTAAATCATATGTTATTCTTATATTTCTATTATGTTTCTACTTTTTATTGTATTTATTTATTATTTAACAAATTTATTGACAATAACTATTTTTAGAAATACAATTACTCACTTAAAATGGAAGAACCATTTTAAGTAATTTTAAAATAGTTCTTCTAATAATTTAGTTTGATACTTGTTAGAATATTCTTTACAGGGTCAAATTAAATTAGCTTGTTAAACTCCACAGACGTCATGATTATCGATATCTTAACACGATAACAAAAATAAATTAATTTGATATTTTTTTGTGGGGTCATCATCCGCAGTTAGTGTAGTCACTTCAAATTAATTTAAAACATCAGTTTTTTTAACAAGATAGAAGAAAAGAAAACAGATTTTCTCAACTCATACTTCAAGTTATTAACCAGCGCTCGTTGACCCTCTAAAACAATCTTCAAATCTTTTTTATTTTATCGTGTTTTGATATCGACATCCAGCACACGTCTGCAGAGTGTCACAAGCTAATTTAATTTGACCCTGTTGATTTATTTTCTTATTATTGTACACCATTGAAGTACGTTATAGTGATAATTTTTTCAACTATATTTGTTAACCACCTACAGTAGTAAACAATTTTCTATTCTGTAACGATTTCAATTTTTAGGTCAGACGCCCCTGGACTTATGCCCGGATCCGAATCTATGCAAGACTTTGACGTCTTGTCGCAAGGAAGGTGCAAGTTTGGGTGGCGAAGGCACGCCAGAGAACGAGCCGAGCTCGTTGAGCGCTGCGGCTGTGGCCGGAGGCAGCGCGTCGCCGCCGCCGGCCGCGGAGCCGACGCCAGTGCAGCCCGCGCCTGCACAGCCCGCGCCCGCGCCCCTAGCGCCCCTCGCGACCCCACCGCACGACCCCACAGCGGAGGAGTGCCTCGTTTGCTCCGATGCCAAGCGAGACACACTCTTCCGCCCCTGTGGACACATCTGCTGCTGTAACGTCTGCGCAGCAAGGGTAACAAGTTCCACTTAATATCACCTTTCTAGATGCTTTTCATGTATAAAGGTCGCAGACTGCCTAGCTCCCTCTGTGTCAAAAAGTCCTAAACGCAAATTGTCCTAATAGCAAAACGACCTGTAATCTAAACGACACATTAGTAAAATGTCCTCGTATCAAATCGTCCTGCAAGCAAATGGTCCTAAAAACAAAATAACGGGAGTGATAGTCTTACTACACATAAAATGAGATTTAAAAAAAACATTTTATTAATCTTCTGCTGGAGAGTCTATATCAACATAAATAAAATCTATTGCCAAAAATGTTTGTCCGCGCATCACTTCAAAGCGGCTGCACCTATTTGGATAATTGTGTTTGGAATTGTCAGGTCAAGGTTTGTCTGAAAGCTTTTTTTTTGGAAGATCCACCGGGAAAGTCGGAAATTTGGATGCTATTTTTGCCGTATATTTTATCTGCACGTTAAGCAGAAATAGTATTGACTTGCACGGATCCTATATCTCTGTATCTGGAACAGGTTTTCAATAGTGCGAGAAGTCCATTCGCCATAATAAGCGTTGAATGTAGTGCATCGAAATTTATGTACAATTTCAAGAGAGTATAACCTGTCGCAGCGTATGTATGTGGTCTACGGTGCTAAAGCCCTTACGGAATCCGGCTTGTTCGGGAGGCTGGAAGTCGTCAAACCTGCGCGCAAGACGGTTCGTGATGACTCTCAACAGCCTGTAGACATGGCTCAGAAGTGAGATGGGCCGATAATTCTTAAGAAGGGCATTGTCGCCCTTCTTAAAGTATCACCACACCCATGTTCCATGCCTGCGGCGTTTTGCCCTCGAATATGAATGACGGTATTAAACAGCTTCTGGAGGGCCTTAAGAACAGGTTTTCTGCCGGCCTTATGAGTTCGGCCGTAATTCCGTCATCACCCGGCGCCTTATTGTTTTTGAGCTGCTTCAGAGCCATCTCAATCTGGTACAAGCTGGCGTCCGGGATGTCTTCGGTATAGTGTCGGGTCAATCTAGCTCTTGGGTCGTTTACCAGATTCGTAACGGGGTTCCATGTTGACGTGTATAACTGTCCGCAGGGTCTCTCGATCTCTCCCAACAGCTCAGGTATAACGGTACGACGGGTTTAAACGGTGACCTATCGTTACCTGTAGTGGCGAGCTTCCCTCATCTACCATTAAACGGTTAAGTAAGGCCATCTTCACTAACAGATGGCCACACCTCAAGGGATAACCTTCAAACTGCCCGCACCAGAATCGGCTCCAAATCATCTGACCACGGGGCTTCACTAAGTCATCACTCTTAGTCTCGTAACAGAACTAATCATAAAAGGCTAGCCTAATCAGCCAGACAAGGATCAGGTTTGATTGAACTCATTGGAAACGCATCGGGTTATTTGGACACAATCTGGTCAATCCAGACTGGTCCCTTTCTCCAAACGTGTTCCAAGTTGTTACGCCTTGAAGGGAAAACTTTCTCAAACATTTTGACAGCTACAACCTATCGATCCTTCGAGAACCGTCATCCACAGACTCAGTAGATTCTCATCTATCTGTGCTTGCGCAGACCCACGAACGCTACTAGTTGCTTAATAATTTTTTTGCAACGTCACACTATAGATGAAGTAAACAGAAATAGTCACAATAGTCGACATCTGCATGGGAGATATGATTTTGCGTGCAGGTAAAGAAGTGCCTGATCTGCCGCGCGTGCGTGACGTCACGCGCGCGCGTGGGCGAGTGCGTGGTGTGCTCGGAGGCGCCCGCCACCGTGGTGTTCCGTCCGTGCGGCGACGTGTGCGCCTGCGCCGCCTGCGCGCCGCTCATGCGCAAGTGCGTGGAGTGCCGCACGCCGCTAGCGCCGCCCGCGCCCGCGCAGCCACCCGCGCAGCCACCCACGCAGCCACCCGCGCTGCCGCAGAAGATTGATTGTATGTAACTATTTTTCGAGACAATGCTTTCTAAGCTTTGAAGTAAAACGTTTGTGGAATTCCCTTCGGTTCGATCAGGTTCTACAGGTTTTATTAGTGTCCACCTGTTATTCAAAATTTAAGATCATTGTGCTCCATGCTAAGTTATGAGTTTTCGCGTATCCGCAGTGGAGAAGGAGAGCGGCAGCAACCTGGCGCAGGTGCAGGTGAACAAGGGGCAGCCGGTGCCGACGCAGTCCGCGCCGCACTACATGAACAACGGCTCGCGCTTCGCGGCCGCGCCCGCGCCCTCGGGCGCCGCCCCCGCCGCCCCGGCCGCCCCGGCCCCGGCCACGCCCGCGAACCCTGCAGCCCCGGTGCCTGCCGTGGCCGACGTGCAGAAGCTACAGCAACAGCTCCAGGACATCAAGGAACAGGTCAGCACTACCATGTTTCTATCTTTAATATTTTTGGAGTTTTTTCCGCCTTGGGCAAGTTGGATTTATAGCCAAGAAAATTTCATTTTCCATTTCCTTATTTCCACATAAATGTATTAGCAAAATATTATTCACATTTTTTTTCATTACAATAAATAATCATTGAAACGTACATTATTTAAACACCGACATGGAAAAAAACGCCCCATGACAAACGGGTAGCGCTGCGCAGATCAGTGCTGACCACGGAACCTAGGGGTATTCACTGCACGTGGAATTAGTCAGACACGAACTTGGTCTGTCCTTGTAATAATTTTGCCTGACCCCGCTGCCGATTAACATACCTACCTGACAAGCAGGTACACACCAGGTGCACTCGAACGACGAGGTAACGAGAAAACAACCCACTAAGATAGTTGTAACCAAAATGATACATTTTTAATAACGTATGTTACAGACGATGTGTCCAATCTGCTTGGACCGGTTGAAGAACATGATCTTCCTGTGCGGGCACGGCATGTGCCAGATGTGCGGGGACCGCATCACCGTGTGCCCCATCTGTCGCAAGCAGGTCGAGAAGCGAATACTGCTCTATTGAACATCGAGGCAGCTATTTATGATGATACTCTTCAAGCAGGAGCCCGCCTTTTGCTTAGGCTTCAATACTATAAGGCTGATTTTCTTTATAATGGCTTAGTTAAGTACCCAATGTTATTTATTAGAACACTTGTATTATAAGCAAGTACAGTGCCTATTTTGTTTCCTGATACATGATATTTTTTTCCTCGTGTGAGCGTATTAGCTGCAAGTTGTCTTAAAACACAGAACTTTGCAGTTTTAAAGTTCGAACATAATCTTTAAGAAGCTTCGTGTTATATAGCATTTACAGAGTAGGGCTGATACAGCGACATTATTAAATTAAATCTCCAAAACTTAACTGTATAATAATAACTTTACATGCATCTTTGTTACCGTTTGCCGAACGTTGCGCAAAATGGATATTGTTATGTTGTGTTTTTTAGCTGTTACTACAACTGCTGTTTTGCTGCTATTTTGTATTTCAATTAAATTGCTAAGTAGGAGTACTTTATCCGCTCCTAGGTGTCGGCCAATTTGGCCAATCATGCGCAAAGGCGCGCTACTTCTGGGTGGTCTCGCGTGAAAACGGCGCGTGTGATTAAAACGGCGATAACTCCTTAGTTATACACGGGAGCTGTTTGTAAGTTACGTCTTTGGTATCGTTATGAAAAAATATGAATTTCCATGGCCTCATGCATTTATGTATCAGTTCTAAATAACATACGATACAATAAAAAAGATATATTTTTAAAACTTCGTTTTTCACACGTGCGTAGTATTTTATACGACGCGGCCTTCCATACGATGTTAAAATAAAACTTGCCAGTGCGTCTCACACCTATTTGCATATTTTTGTGTACGACAATATCTGGCGGTTTTGGCTGTCAAGTTACAAGTAAATATTGTAAGTCTATGTAATTTCGTTACGAGTACTTACTTGTTTTAAACGTTGGCTCGTATTATTGTTGTAAGTGCATATTGGTTATTATATAATGTTATATTAAGGCTTTTATATAATCCTACGTGTTGTACAATTATATACCTTACACAACCAATATTGAATACTTTCCATATATTAAAATAAATACAATTGTTCAAATAACATGTTTCATTATATTTTAAAATGAACAAATCAGACCTAAAAGCAATAATAATAAATTTTATTCACCATTGCCACAAACTATCCGGAGTAATTAGTCACTAATGTTGTTTCATCGATATCTGGGAAGGCGACTGATTCTTTAGCTCTATTGACGTCAGCGCTTACTACGGCGCGGTCACGGAGCAAAGCTTTAGTGAGATCGTAGATTCTGAAGGACAGGTGCAAGTCCTGCGCCAGGTCGCTCACCTCGCAGCGTCGGCAGTCCTTGAAGTAGACGTCGGTGAGGCCGCGCAGGGCGGGGGCAGCGGCGCAGTACACTGGCGTACTGGCTGCTTGGCTCTGTGCAAATAAATTATGGGATTGAAGTCATTTGTCATATTCAACGAAACACTTTCGCGTTTTCGCTTAGAGATTATTAATTTTTAGCCTATGTTGTCCCAATACAGGGCAAAGGCCTCCCTTTCTTCTTCCACGCTTAGTGAGTAATAATACTTCATAATTTCATTAAAATTGTAAGGGGCTTTTGCGAGCCAGCTTGGTCCCGAGATAGGAAAAAATGAAAATAATAATACCAGCCTATTATCATTGCACTGGATGGCACAGGCCTCTCTATATAATAAATTATTATGAAAACTCACACCAGTCGTGTAATTTAAAAATGAAACTCCGCAGGCATAGGCTAGATGCCAAAGAAATCTATTTTGAATTCACTCCAGCCTTAGGTTGTGCGTGGCATAATGCGGTCCTCCAAGATACTACGGACATTACTGCGCCCGAAATCAGCACCATTCCTAATAACGAATCCCAGCAGTCTGCCTCAGTCTGGATTCCTTTTAGGGTTCCGTACCTCAAAAAAAAAAAACTGAATCCTTATAGGATCACTTCGTTGTCCGTCTGTCTGTCAATCTTTCAAACCCTTTTTCTCAGAAACTCGTAGAGGGATCAAGTTGAAATTAATATTAAACACGTAGGAGCTCTAAAAAAATCAATCTTCTAAGTCAACGCAATAAAAAAATACGGTGATTTATGCGACATATTTTGATACTCGCAAATAAATGGTGTACTTACTTCCCGTTGACCTAGAATAATGAAATTTGGCAAAAAGAAAGGTCTCACAGCACAAATCAAGGCAAAGGTCGTAAAATCGTCAATTTGTAGTATTACATTTTTTTTTTTTTGCAATCCCAAACTTATATTTGCAGTTGGAGAGATGACCGAGCTTTATATCGATTTATGGAAGATGATGATTTTGGGATAAATTCATCCTAGCAACGGAACCCATCTTTGTGCGTGGTCCGCCACGCAATTATCCGTTTTTTTAAATTATATTTTCGACGTAGTGAATGTTAATGCGTTATCGAAAACAACTAAATCCCTTACTTGTCCCATCTGTTGAACAGCAGAAATTAACGGCAAACTCAAAACACCAACACCTCGCTACATACCCCGACATAATTTTGGTCCTTCGAACCCGGATCACGTCGCGCCATTTCGAAAATTCGGAATTTAGGTGTGCGAGGTCTGAACTATCGTAACAAACAACAGTGTGTGTACGTCGTGGGGCGGTCGGAGCTACCATTGGAGCAGAACAGTGAAGCAGCAGCAAAGGCTGAATACGAACAGCGGAGAAAACAACGAATAAATTTCCTTATTTTTAGTCAGTAAGGAATGCATTACGAGTATTACATCCTATAACTGTCTCGGAACTCATTGATACGCAATCAATGATCTATGATGTGCTGATAGGAGAACAGTAGACTACTTTAAGCGGAAGCTTAACGCTTTGGAGAGTAATTGGAATGATTACCAAATTAATCATGATCGAATTGAGGGGGAGGTAAGTAAAACCGATCCTTATTTTACCAACCGAGAGTACGAGAAAACACGTACGTTGCATGAGTCAACCAAGGCGTTAATCAACGAACAGTATCAGCTGCGGGTCATCATGACAGGAAGCCTTTCAACAGGGGAGCAAACAACAGCTCGTGACAGATCACCATCGGCAGCGAGTATGCGTGCAGAAAAGACAACAGGTGAGGAGGCGGGTTTCTCGAGGCATCTGAGCGACCGACCAGCTCAGAAGTCGAACATGGAGCCAAACAGCAAGCTAGACGATTTGTTGTAAATAACAGAAAAAATTATGTCAGAACAACATAAAATAATTAATAAACATTGATTACGCTGGATAACATCTCAAACAAACTACAACGAGAAATAAACAGAGAGTAAAAAGTTTACCATGTCAGCTCTAACTGCCAGTAATTTACTGCATAATTTAAAAAGAACTCAATATATTTTACTTGACATCCTAACCAATGTTCACCATGGACAGTTTAACATACATCTGCTTACCCCTGAACAGCTCCAAAAGCTTAACATTATATTATCTCTGGGCATTTATCCAATGATCTAACATTGCCTATTGAACCGCACCATATTCAGAAGCTATATTCACTGATAAGCATTAAAGCACGAGTAACTGAAGAATACTTCCTCTTCCAAATAACATTCCCACTTATCAGTAGAGACCGATATAAGTTGTATAAAATACATCCGATACCACACCAGACGAACAACACTATGGTAGAGTTCATCCTGTCTTCAGAATACGTCGCTACGGATCTTAAAAGAGACTCATACTTAACAATTACATCGGAAGAACTTTCACTATGTAAACAAGAAGATGAAAAGTTTATGTGCGATTGTGAAAAGCCGATATACCATCTTAAAACAACGAGAACAACTTTAGTGATCTCGACCGCGATACAGATAAGTGCAAGGTACAAAGATCTAGATGTGAAAACAAATGGATATCACTAACAAACCCGTCACTATTCTTGTACCATTGCTGCAACATTTACGCCGCCAAAGTAATCTGCTGCGATCAGATGAATGGGATACAATTGAGCAAAGCTGGTGTAATTTACTTAGAACCAGTTTGCCCGCTGAAGGGTCAGGACTTTACTCTGAACATTCAGAGTCAAAAGAAAAACAGCATTGAAATGAGCCCGGACATGTTTATACCCGAGATGGATCAGTTAAACTTTATAATTAACAGCACGATGCCTTTATTAAACTTAAATGAAGTAACAGACTCAGGCGAGATGAAGTAAGCCTTAAACGCATCAACGACATGAAGAACAGTCAGGTGGAAGTAGGAAAAATATTATCCACCCATGACATCCATCAGTATGCAGTAAGCTACATCCTGGTCGGCGCGCTGGCGCTGACGGCGGGAGCGCTGCTGTACAGATGGCTGCGGAAGCGAGCGCGCCGCGCCCACATCACGTCGCATATGGAGCTTCAACCCACAAGAAGTGTTAGTGATGTGAACGTCAATAGTGTTAGTGTTAGTGCGCGGCCAAATATGAGTGAACGTCAATCTAGTGTGACACATATTAACGGTGAATTAAAGACAACAATTGTGAATAGGGCGTGTCCACGCGTGCCTAGGAATCCTTTAGGAACAATAAGGTCTTAATTTTAGTTCAAAACATGTTTACTTTTGTTCTACTAATATTTTAATCTTAGGTTGACTTGTTTTTGCCTTGTAAACATTATTATCATGATCATAACATTATTTACTAACATAACATTGGTTCATCTCAGCATCCCTATCTTTCGAGGCCCGGAATATGTTCGGTGTTTTTACCGAACACCTTAGTTAGCAATATCGGCCTGACGCGTTGACCTAATTTTATTACTTATTATTTTATAATAGATTCAGTGCACTTTTGTCTACCGCGTTAGCCGGGTGTTTTAAAACATTTCATCAACATTTAATAAAAATTTAACACTTAGAACAGTTTGAGAAGTGAGTTAATTAATAGTGTTCAACATAAAAATTTGTTTCTCCTCAAAACACCGACACCTCGCTACGTATACACATTAAACAAAATCGGACCGACATGTGAACCCTGAACCCTGGCATGGGGTCTCAACTCGAACAAATTACTATTATGAAATTAACGATCTAAAAAATGATATACGGCAGGACTTTGGCTGAATTATGTGGGTAATTGGGTTATATGAAAGCTGGGTTTCTTTGGTCGCTTTAAGCCGGATTTCGATTGAGAGTTGTAGGACACCAATGATGCTTAGGTGGTTTAGAGCTGCAGTTACCCTTGTGGTGACATCTACACCGCCACGCCGCGCAAGCAGAGTTTACCGCGCATATATACAACGTCCCGACAACAACCGACGGGCAGTTGCCCACCAGATACAACAACCGTCTGGTCGGAGGATCCTCCCTTTTCTAGAGATTGAGTAAACTTTACACCCTGTTCCTCATACCTCTATACGCTGTGTTATATTGGTTAATGCGAGATCCAATATTCGTCCAGACACATCCGTAATGTCGTAAAGTTTTATCAATTTTTGCATGTAGGTAAGTAAAATCTATTAAAATATTACTAATGCCAGGACGAGTATAGTTACTCACTGAGACATTTATCAAGTTCCATTTGATGTTGCCTAAATTAAAATCACCAACAATACAGGCGTGTAAGCCTATCTGTTCAAGCATCACATTTCAACAACGACTATTTAGCCCGGGGCTTTATGGTCGTTGCGTTACAACAATCCAAAAAGCTGTCCAAGGTACTACGTACAACAGGGGGTGGTAAATACACTGCACAGACCTATTTGACAAATAGATTTCACAAACGGTACCTCGATAGTTATCCAAAGATCCTCACATTGGCTTTCCCAGTGTGGCATACGTTTCGATTTTATTTTCTTTAATACAGCTATCAATACGCCCCCGCCGTGCTTCCCACTGTGTCTATCTCTTCTGTTGACTAAATATCTATCATGGAAGAGCTCAGCACGACACTACTATTAAACCGTGTTTCAGTCAATTTTACAATTTCATAGATTTTTGGACAATTTGTCGACAAAAGTTATGAGTCTTCGTGCGGAGACCTCTGATATTTTGGGCTGTTTTAACATAAGTAGATAATGCCATTGCTGCGATGTATGTATATGATAGACGTAATTTATGATGTATGTATATGATAGTCTCCCTAGATGTAGCATACCTACTCCTTTAACCTACTACATACTACAACACAACCAGTGGTTTTCCGTGTCTTATACAAGCAGAAACCGTGCTGTATGCAACGGGCCTAACTAGGCTGGTAATCGTTTTTGAGAAAATTAATGATGATAGATTAATAATGTTCTTTTTGGTCAATTTTTTACCCGACAACACGTAATCTGTACGAAATACGTAGTATCTCTATGTAGTCTGTGATAACGGATGTCATATTGTTTAGTAATGACCTGTGAATCCGGTAACGGTTATACGAAAATGTCTTATTTATACGTTTTTTAAGTCGTCGTTTTTGTCATAGAGTTGGGCTTTAGTTTTTAAATTTCCTTTTGTCTATTTCTCTCATAAAACTAATATGTCAGCATTTTTGTTTTACATTTTATTATGTAAACAAGTTTTTAAATGTTATAACTTAACTCTAAATACCCCAGCTCCTTTACTGTTGCAAGTACAATGTTTTGCGCGCTGCCGTAAACAGTGATTTATCACTCCAAAAATAAAAGTCGTTCCCAGCAATAATGTTTGCTCAATATTACTAACTTTGATGTAGGTACCTATAGAATGCGTAGATAACGGCTATGTGTAGATAACGGCGATGGGTTCTATTTACACCCTTTAAACATGTTTTCGCCTATCTGCCTTAAGAGATTTCACATAAGTAACCCAGTCTACCTCGCGCAGTTGGCCGCACAACGAATGTACCATCAACTTGTATTGGCATCTACATCGCCACATGCGAACTACGCATCACAATGACGTCACGCAAGATCATGCATCGCGCAAGCAGAGTTTACCGTGCAACTAGCATATATACAACGTCCCGACATCAATCGTCAGGCAATTGCCCACCAAAGACGACACCCGTCTGGTCGGAGGATCCTCCCTTTAACTTTTCACCATGATCCTCATATTACACTGGTGACCCTGAGTATGATCGTCAGCACAGCCTTCGTGCTACTATTTCAGCGAGACGTTCATCATCACTCCCGCAAGCTGCCACCGCCAGCCAGCACCCACGGCTTAATCCTTACCACCAGCATGCAGCGTGAGGCGGATACCTGGTCATCACCCTCAGCCTCATCAGCGACCTTGGCACATCACACTGCACTTTCGGCCGGTCCACAAGTAGGGCCCATATTCCCCGGGTTGTGGCTGACTGACTGCTTAACATAACACCACCGCTGAACATAACGCAGCGCTACCCCGACTCACTGGGGAATCTTCGCAGACAGATCCGACTCACCGCGAACTATGCGACACAGTTCCGACTCACTGCAACTTGAACTGGCTAGCATCGCAAGATACAAGACTCAGCCGTCTATAGACCTCCGGTTTCCGGAGTGGAGTGAACTCTTGCATCGTGCGAGCAGAGTTTACCGCGCAACTAGCATATTTACAACGTCCCGACATCAATCGACGGGAAGTTGCCCACAAGACACGACACGCGTCTGGTCGGAAATCCCTCTCCTTTCTGTAGAGGATGAGTGAACCTTACACCCCTCATACCTCTATAAACTAGTTGCGGCCAAACTTTGCGTAGTTACTATAAAACGTCTGCATCTTGGTCGTAGCTCCAGTGACCAAGGTTGCGTCCACGACCACGAATAGTCGTGAACACATGAGTCAGAGGCAGTGGGGCTTTTAGGATTTATTCGAACGTAACAAGTGTATAAGCCTAATTTTGCCTGAAGACCATGAGAAACTGTCTAAATGTTAAAGGAAACTTACAATTGATTTGGAAAAAGGCTTCATGCTTGAGTATAGTAATTCGTATGGCCACCAGTTCCGACACAGTCTCGTCTTGACAAAGGATCCAGGATGAGCGCAGAACACCGACTTGCCCGTCTTCGCCCAGCGGTAACTCAAGAAGTGCATAAAATGAATACCACACAGCTTAGAGATATTATAAGCTCTTATTGAAGTGTACTTTTGTTCAGGCAATGAAACCATCGCTTCAGTGGGTGTTAACGTATGGTTGAAATCCCAGTTTACTTGCCTGAGAAAAAATTAACGGTATTTCCACATTTGGCACAACTGAACTTTACACATAAACACACCTCTGCTATATATAAATTACCTATGCGATTCCGAAGATACAAGTACGACCCGTGCATCTGGGGCAAGTATATGTTCAAGGTTCGTTAATAAGACAAATTGACTCAAGTAATTAACTTGAAATGTTGTTTCTAATGAGTCTTCCGTAAGAGTCCACGGTAATCCAAATACAGCCGCGTTTAAAATGACGATGTCCAGTTTTCTAAAACAAAAAAAATACTTAAAAGTTTAATGCTTGTTTTAGACATTCCCGGTCTAAAACAAGCATTAAAGCATTAAGCTTTTAAGTAATTTTTTTAAAACAACTTTTAAAACAACTGCAGAAAATATATTGCAGAAAATAAAAACACCCAAATTTCCGGCAACAATGGCTGACGAAATAGTTTATGAATTGTTGCACCTAGCCACCGGAGTTTTGTAGCAATATTTTAAGAAGGATCCATATGTTGTCGGGCCGGTTCTTGAACTATTGCTCGCAACAATAATTTGCAGCTCCACATTGCCGAAAAAGTACAGCCTGCGTAGGAGCGCCTTTACGATAAGTTAGATAGAGAAAAATATCTTACGGCTGTTCTTTCAGAATCTCGTTGGAGCACTTGTTCACAGATTTCAGTGAAGCAAGATTGAGCTCGTATAATTTCAGAAGATGACTATTTTCACAAGCATTTTTAGCAATGTTCGCCGCGTAAGGGTTTCGACAAGCCATAAGCACAATGCAGTCTCGAGAACTTAAACATTTCGCCATCTCCAATCCGATCCCACTATTCGCACCCGTGATCAAACATGTTTTATTAGACAAATCAATATCTTCTGTCACCTGCAAAGAAAATATTCAGGTAAGTACCTACTACCATAGGCATACTCCAAACTAATATTATAAATGTCGGTCTGTGTCTCGGTCTGTCTGTCAACCTTTCACGTCATAACGGCCGTAAACCCGTTAAGGGTTTCGATGTTTGACACACAGGTGACCCGGCTAAGGGCATAGGATAATTTCCAGTGTTATATATACTTTTTTAATTTTGTCATTTGCATCAGTAACGACAATTACGAAATTAAACGTATCGTGTATATACCATACCATACATTATGGCCCGTGAAACGTATACAAATGTAGAAAAATAAAAATAAAACAAGTGAGAATTTCCCAAAAAATAATAAAAAACATCAAGCTCCTAAACTATAAATAATCGCTGGACATACATGAAGGTGCTTCGAGAAGCACTTGCGAGCTTAAATTTTGTTTTTGGACTACATTTCACGGGCCATTCTGTATAATATCATAGATCCTAAACTCTGTTCACTGGGTGATCCCATAGACGTATTATACAAACGGTTTTTCACCTTTTGATAGATGAAACTAGTGTTTGCACATATTATTATGTTGCTGCAATCACAACAATATAAATTAATATATCTTGACGACAGATATTAATGGGTGAATCATGAAATCAGATATTATTGCCGAGCTGTCCGTACTATATTTATGCTCGTGACAGTACTGATTTGTCATTTATTCCACACAACAATGTTTATGAGGCGGTATTTTTGCAATCCACTCCGCAAGCCTAAGGTATGCGCATCTTATTCACAAAATTGAACATCAGCATCTTACCTGATCCGCAGTTGGTCCATGAATGCTTAATACATCAAGACTACTTCCAAGAGAAGTTAAATAATGGTCGATAGATCCCTTTTTGGCTAGAAGTTTTAATTTATCGGGAATACTGCAACCGAAAACATTATTAGTAGACCCATTCTTCCATTACAAAAGGAAGCTGCATGTAGGTAACAATTGTAACAAAAACAAAAAGTAGGTAACAATTGTACAATACCTAAATACCGAACTATGAGTTCGGTAGTGATACCATAAACTCCATTGAAGTTTATAATAAGTCAGTGGTAAACTCACATTGCTTTAGCCCGCGGAGGTACCAGATCAGAGGCAAGGTCAGAGAGCGCTTGTTTTTTCACAGACCGGCTACACACATGCACGGGATGCACGCAAAGGAGCACATTTTCAGCAAATGATCGAGCCGGTCGGCTGCTGCAGCGTGAAAGAGCATGCAAACGGAGCCTATTTGCTGCTTTTAATGTATCATGCTATGCTCGATGGGATGGCTCTCGAACATCAAGTAATATCTTATCACAAAGATGTGAAATGGTCCCAAAACTCTTAATTAGGTATTACGATCAACAGCTTTAATCAGCATCATCATTTCAGCCGAAAGACGTCCACTGCTGGACATAGGCCTCCCCCAAGCAGCGCCACAATGAGCGCTTCTGCGCTCCTGCGGCCTTCACAAGGTCATCGGTCCACCTTGTGGGAGGCCTTCCAACGCTACGTCTTCCGGTACGCGGTCGCCACTCCAGAACCTTTCGGCCCCATCGGCCATCTGTTCTGCGAGCAATGTGCCCTGCCCACTGCCACTTAAGTTTGGCAATTCTTATATATGGTCGGTAACTTTGGTTCTCCTGCATATCTCTTCGTTTCTGATTCGATCACGCAGGTAAACTCCAAGCATAGCCCTCTCCATTGCCCTTTGGGTGACTGTTAGCTTTCTGATAAGGCCCATTGTTAGCGACCACGTGTTGCCAGTGCCATAGGCAACACGCACTGGTTAAAGACTTTCTTCTTGAGACACTGCGGTATAAACCCGACACCATATATTGGACGTAAGAACGCGCGCCTCTTTGGTCCGTCTTTTTGGAATAGACTGGTCGCACTCGGCTACAGCCGCTACAGGTCCCCGGCTATCGGCCCCTCGTTCCCGTTAGCGCAGTGGCGGCCGGTGACACGTTTTTGTCTCCGACTGTTACCTAAATGAATGACTGATGGAATGGCAGTCCATTCCATCAGTCATACTTCATGATAGATGTTTTTTTTTAATAATAGTAATTGTAGAATAAATAAGCTCATGTGGTCGCCTACTCTTGCTGCTCAGCATGGATAGAACGAACATTCCTGTATTCGATAGAAACAGCAAGTCATCTACCTTAATAAATATCCGCGTACCTTACCCAGGTACCTACTGAGGGTTAAGTTTTTTCACACAGTTCAGTTCCGATGTGTTTGTATTCTTAGGTGAAGTGAGCATGGAGTGAGCTGTCAATGCCACTGATGGGGATTGACAAAAATGGGATGACACTGACAGCTCACTCCACGCAATTCTTCACGGTGAGATCTACACAGAATCGACATGCTGGACACAAAATTATTCGATTTTGACTCACCAGCGAAAATAAGAACGTAACATCGTTTTAATTAAAATACAGTCGAACTCTAATTATTGAATTTGTGGTTACAGTGGTAATAACTTTCGTTTTTAATTAATTGTTTTTTGTAATGTCACAATATAGAGGTATCTATCTAATATATTTTTTAATTCATGATGTTTTGTTAGTGGCTTGTAATATTATCATAATGAGAACAATCCTATAGGTAGATACCTACTTGGTATAGGTTAACACACGCAGCGATTCGCTGGAGATTTCAAAATCAGATCACACACGGCGGTAACGCAGCGTTCGTGTAACGGCCGAACCCAATAACGTATCCATCTCCAATTTTGGCGTACTGGAGATAGAAAATCTATCAATCTCTGGTTTTAACGTCCTATTAGAGCCATAGTATGCGACCCTATAACGTGCTGACAGCTATTTTTTGGATAGGGACTGATTTGTACTGTTTATCATCAGTAGCTATCTGTCATACGTTATTGGGTTTGGCCGTTAAACAACAACGTTATCTAGGTAGGCAGACAGAGACGCAATTTTTTGAACTCATCGACAGATAACGTACGTATAACGACATGCAACAAGCGCGTTCGTTACGTTTCCATAGTATAAGACAGTTCAAATACTAGAGCCGGCCTGCGGTGGTGGACATTTGTAATGTAGGTACTATCTGGTAGGGTGCAGGGAGCTCCGAAAACACACGCGGACTACATTACGCCCCGGCCGCGTCCTCTGCATGAACAATGCACTACCACTGTTTCACTCATACTGTGACATGTACACAATCGATGCTGTGAAAACGGCGTAAGACTTTCTTATTGTTACATGTGTCTAATCAAATTAGCTGGGGAAATTTCACAGACTTGATGGGTATCCATATCTAAACACAATAAACGTCTACATTGTTTTCCATTGTTGACAAACCCACTTCTTCTTACCTAACTTCCCACATTCGTAATGCTCTGAGGATACTGAAAATCTTCGTTCCGCCAACAATCGTCTTCTACGATGTCCTTCTCATCGCTCTGGTTACATTCACTCTCCTTTTTTGTCCAGGTGGTCGGTCTTTGGAATGCGCTCCCTTCAAAAATCAGGACGGCCACCAATAGGTTATCTGTTAAAGTGAAGGCATGTCTTATATAGAGCAGATAATAGAAAACAAAGAATATAACTACTCTCTACCGATAGATAGAAAATAAGAGCAAACGAATCCAGAAAATCAGCGCTGGGGAAAATATTCGTAAGAATTTGGCAGACACATGTTATTTCTTGCGCATGACAAAGTTTATTTTGTAAGAAAGAAAGAAAATACATTTATTTAGCACAAACTATAATATCCATACAAAAATACAAGGAAAACAAAAGGGAATAAAAATTGCAGAAATGCCACTCACAACAGACTAGTGCCTGACGCCGATTTGACCTTTTTATTTGTATCTATGTATTAGTATTTGTTTATTCGTATAATTTATAGTTATTTTCGATCTATCTATCCCGTAACCTACCATGTCTGAATCACCATATGGTTAACTGGTAAAAATACCTCGGCATTAAGTAGGCCTGCCTTTGAACTGACTGGAAATCGAATGGTTTTTTAAAAGCTAGCTTTTAATAAGCCCCCTGTATTTTTTCACGAGTGCATAAATTTTTCGTTTATTTAACGCTCTTATTGAACTGCTAAAATAAATGGTTTATTAGTAAGGAAAACAACCATATTAAGCCCACTTTTCAAGCAGTCTGATGTACAACGCAGAAAACGTTTATCGTGTCTAGAGGATAAAAAAACAGTTTTTTATTCATTTTAACTTTTACCTTTTTTAGTGTGTCTTATTTTTGGAATCTTCTCCACAAGCCCTTGGAGCTTAAGCCCTTGGAGAGAACTGGTAGAAATCATAAGGTAACGAAAAAGCGAAACACCCTCTTCCATGCGACTTTCATACGACAAGAGACAGACAGAGACCTTCCTCGTCGCGTGAGCCTTACGGTCAGCACCCACTGAGCGGCGAAATTCTGTCAAGTTGTGAATTAAAATATACCCGAGTTTTCGGAAAACATGCCCTTTTTTTGCTTGGAAATCATCAAATGATTTCTCTCGCTCTGTGTGTGTCAGCTTTTTACTGACTAAAATCCACCCGTGTTCTTTCAGTTGCCACGGTAAACGGTATCTCTTTCAAACAACCCGCGACCCTGGCAGACATTGGCCCTAACGGACCCCGTCTCTAAGGGCTGACATCTTTTTGATGCGCGCATGGAACACGACGCGCCGTCGACCCGGGCCTTGTTCTTACCGGACGGAGATACCTCCATTGCTCACCGTCCTCAAACCCGGGACTGCGGTGGCCGGGAGTTAGCTTGCAATTCTCAAGCGTCTCCTGCGGCGACTAGGGGCATGAGGGCGCAACGCTCTCCCTCACGCGCTCCGCCTCCTCCTTCGCGAGCATTACTGCTTCGCAGAAGGAGGTGATGGCTTCCCATGCGCGCAAAAAAAAATTCTTAATGCATCCGCCGTATAGTCCTGACCTTGCAACTTCAGATTTCCACCTGTTTCGGACTCTTCAGAATTCTTTAGGTAGTTTCAGGTCATCACGAGAGGACTGCCAAAACCACTTGTCGCTGTATTTTGATCAGAAGTCCCAAAATTTCTATAGCAATGGGATCATGTCCCTACTACAAGATGGCAAAAAGTTATCGAACAAAATGGTACATTAGTTAAATGTAAATAAACTATGTTAAAAAATGTTTTGAATTTTTTAAATGTTTTACCGCGATAGCACCTACTCCCAAGCAAGTTTTTTGGCGGCATTTGTGTTAGTCGTGGACTCGTGACATCTTTTTTTCAATGATGACGGTTCGCTGAAGCACCAGACGTCTATGGATGTATTGTTTAAGTCCATGTGTTAACCTCATGGAACTAGTATGTACTACTCAGTACAACATTATTTAGAAACTATTACAGTGGTACACACGGCTATATATCAAGGTATACTTTTCCAGTTTAAGCTGATCTCGCATTGTAAAGGAATTCCGTACAATGAGAGGTTAGCTTAAACTGGAAAAATATAGCTTGATATACATATATAGCCGTGTGTACAATGATCTTCTGGCTTTAGAATTATCGGTGGCGCGAGGAAGCGATGGCGCGGGGCGAGCGGCCGATGCAGCGCCATATGGAGCAGCTTCGGTCGCAGCTTCGCGAGGTCCTGGTGGCGGAATGGCGGGACAGGCTCTCACGCCCTACCGCCGGCCTCGTCACCATCGAGGCGGTCCGGCCAGTGCTCGACCTCTGGCTCGGGAGGAGGCACGGCTCCCTGTCGTTTCGGGCGACGCAGGTGCTCTCGGGGCATGGTTGCTTCGGGAAGTACCTGTGTCGCCACCACTGCGTCGACTGCCGGGAGGACACGGCGTGGCATACGCTGGCAGAGTGTGCCGCTTGGGAGGAGCCGCGCCGTGCCCTCATCTCTGAAGTAGGCAGCGACCTGTCGCGGCCGGCCGTAGTGAGTGCGATCGTCGGCAGCGTCGAGTACTGGGACGCGGTGGTTTCCTTCTGCGAAACAGTGATCTTGCAGAAGGAGGCTGCGGAAAGGGAGAGAGAGATCTCGTCCAATCTCCCGATCCGCAGCAGGCGCACCGGGCGCAGGCGGAGGGCGGACAAGGCCCTCTTCCAGCCCCCCTAAATGGGTCCAGGGACGGCGGACTCGGGGACGTCCGCCGCCCCCCATACATCAGTACCCCTCTTAGACGTTGCGGGGGGAGTAAAACACCTTAGTCCCCCCCCCCCCCAACCCGAGGAGGCCCGCAAAGGCGGGCCGGCACCAGTCGGGGTCGCGGAAGAATCATATGTTCCCGCGACCCCGACGTAGGTGTGAGATGGAACACCGGGAAAAAAAAAGGCACGGAAGCGTTTCGGTCACCATCCACCCCGTCTTTTTTTGCTGCACTCACCCAGCGACGGCGACGCCCCAAGCCTATCCGTCCGTACCTCACAGGTACCCTTAGCTTAGCGTGTAGTCGCTTAGTTTTATGCCGGTATCCTCAGAAAAGCCCGGTTAAACAGCCGACTATCTCCTGGGTTGATCTACGAGATGTAAAATAACAAGAAAAAAAAAACAATTTGCGGGACTGTTTGACGGTACAGGACAGACCCAGTGGTCATGTGCTTAATATTCAGTATCTGAATATAGATCACGCTGCATAGCGTAAGCTCTGGCCGAATTATAAAAGTAAAATATCTTCCTTTAATTTGAATGATAACATGACTCATTAACTTTACGCCAGGTTTCTTTCAATGTGGTGTTCATAAAATAATAACGCGTTGTTCTTTTGTATGGTGGAACTTAAATACCATTAATATCATCGATGTGTTCTAAAATGATTGATTTACCGATTATTAACAGTTTGGTGAAATAAGAGAGGAATCGGAGATCAATTCGTGTTGAATAGTCAAAGTTTCGGGTTATAGATCTAGGTAGGGGGAGGTCGGGCAAAGCTAATTGTAGACGGCGTGACCATAGCTAGGTCCCTGCGGCCTACAATAAATTTGACATTTCGTTCATTCATTTCATTTTATGTTCATTCAAGAGTTTGATTTTATTACACTATTTCGATATTTTCGGTGATTTCAGTATTTTAAATCAAGTACTTGACATTTAAAGTGTCAGAATTTTAAACCTTGAAAATTTCCTCGTAATCACTTTCTTCAAAATGTCTCCGACATAAACTCGATCTCAAAAAAATCTCTACGAAGAGCCACAATCTCATAATTTTAGGGGCTTTCGGGAAATTGTGGACTCCAATTTCGTAGTATCTAGGAACACAACAAATTCGCTAAAATAAAATAAAAACCACATCACGCCTTGTATTATTAGCGTGTGTTGGGAACTAGCTACGACAGCGCCATTTTGACAGTTGCCTTCCCCATTGCGTAGCGAGGTAGTGGACAAATGGCAAAGTATAAAAATCTGTACCAAATAGAAACAAAAAAAATATTTTTATTTATAAACTAGCACTTCACCCGCGACTTCGACATAATTTCGCTTCTAATGTTAAAACAATTTTTCAAATCGGTCCCGTAGTTTCGGAGCATATTCAATACAAACAAACAATCAGATCTATTTTCTATATTTGTGTAGAAAAAAACAGCAGACAGTGACTTACTCTGTGGAATCACTTCTTGCATTTGTCAATTTGGCATAAAGGCCTCGTAGCCATGCCATAAACAATAAAATAAAATAAAACATTTGCCAATTGTCAAGTCATTGTCAAATTGTCTTGTTTTCAGCAAAAACAAGTTGTGTCACTGAAAGGGAAGAACTAATTGCGTTTTTTGAGATTTTCAGTCTCTTTTGGACCACGGGTTTGGATTTATTTGTTTGAACTATGTCTCGTGTTTATTATTCAAAGAAAATTCTCCCAAAAAGTAAGGACGTGTTTAAACGATACAGCGGGTTTTCAATATTTATTTAGTTTTTGGTTGTTTTTCGAGATATGTGGTAGGTATTTTAGTGCGTTGCCATAAGTAGCTACTTATGGCTTAAATGCAGTCCTAAATGGGCCATATTTTACCGGTTGTGTTGCTGCCACACATTGTTAGCAATGTTTTAAATGAGGCCCAGTAATACTTAGTCTTTAAATATTGCTACATTATTTTCGGTGTGAACTGACCACTCCGGTAACTATTGCTGCAACACTTTTTGAACTATTTCGTCAACCATTGTTGTCCATGTAAACCTAAATACTACTGGCCACACTGTTCTCTAAATATAGCCAGGCAATACATTTTCACGCAGCTGGGCCAAACTCGAAACTGTTTTGGCTTCATATTTCAGTAAAAGTACAGCCTGTCTAGGAGCACCAACATAAGCAGTTTGTAGAATATGCTGGTTGTAAATCTGAGTCATATTATACAAGATCAGGAGTAAGTCAGGGCAGTAACGTGGGTCCGCTGAGTTTTATTATTATGATAAATGAGCTGCCTAAGGCTGTCAGGGTTGCCACTTGTCTGTTATTCGCGGATGACCTTAAGTTGATCATGGCCATCAAAGATAAAAGTGATTGTGCACTATTGCAGCAAGATATAGACAATGTAGCTGAGTGGAGTAGGAAAAATAAACTACAGTTTAATGTAAGCAAATGCTCAGTAATAACTTTTGGCAGGATGAGAAAACCACATCATCACGATTACAAGCTTGAGAGCACATCAATTAAGCGGGTGGAATAGGTGTGTGACCTGGGTGTACGCCTGAACACTGAGATAACTTTTTGTGACCATATTGTAAAAAAATTGTAAAAAACCGTACAGAAGTCTGGGTTTTGTTCTTCGACGGGCATCGAGTTATACTAATATGAAAGCAGTTGTAGCATTGTATAATGCGCTTATAAGAACTCAGTTAGAATTTAATGCTGTCATATGGGCCCCGCATGAGACCTCATGTTGTAGCATATACAAAACAAATTCACCAGATTTTTGTACATGAAGCTTTACGGTGTGTATCCCTTCTATCCGTTAATGTACCCAACCTTATTCGTTATTGGTATGGTTGGATACAACAAACTCGAGACAAGGAGGGACTTAGCTATAACCACATATGTATTCCAACTATTATGCGGTAAGACTTATAATCCCGGTGTTTTGAAGGAGATTTGTCTGAATGCACCTGACAATTATGCATTGCGAAGCAGGAAGCCACGGTTACTAGCAGAGCCACACGCACGAACCAACTTACTCAGCAAAGCGCCACTGACGCGCGCCTTGCACGCACTTAATGACACTGCTGACATAATCGATTTATTTTCCTGCTCTCTGAATGAATTCACAAAAATAATATTGTATGTTTTATGTTATTTAAGATAGTATAATAAGGACCACGCTACCGCATTAGAAATATTCCTGTAATGATAGCAGTGATTGTAGAAATATAAATAAAAATAATAAAATTTATAAAAACTTGGAAAAAAAGCCACTACATTAAAATGGTTCTAGAAGACTCTTTCAGTGCAAGAATGATAGATCTATCGCACAGATAGAAATACTAAGTAATAATTAATAATAAATATCACATCCTGCATTACTGAAACTTTTATGAACTCTTTCTATTACAGATTTATCATCTGTAAACTTATCACTATGGAAGTATTCTCATACTAAAACAACAGCTGAAAAGGCAGAACAAATTGAAAAAGCTGGAGATGAATCCAAGAGGCCCCAGTCCACAAGAATGACAGAATTTAGAAAAAAGCTGAGGGAGACTACTCCCATTGATGATCTTGGGGAACAACCAATAATGCATCCATCTCAAAAAGAAGCACCTTTTCCTCCATGGCCCAATGATATCAACCCTCATACAGGAGAAGTAGGTGGACCCAGGGGACCTGAACCTACCCGATATGGAGATTGGGAAAGGAAGGGAAGATGTTCCGATTTTTAAAGAAAATCAGCTAAACTTGTAATAGATACGAGTAGGTAGGAATTGCTTGATAAAATGAAATTTTTAATGTAATAATCTTAATGCCACAAATATTATTGGCATTAGAGCAATGTGCTGTAGGTTAGAGGGACCTTTATTGAGATGTTTGAAGTGTGAGCTCTTATAGGTTCAGTGGCAGGGGTGTGGAGTGCCATGCCAAATTAGTATTTGTTAAGTGTTCATTTTAAGCATACCTTCATTGAGGTTCCTATGCTTACCTGTACATTTTCTGCCCATAGGCATAAAAGGTCTGTCAGACTAACCCTGTACTTTCAGTCAGCCTACACTGTATTATTGTATTATTCAAGGGTGGGAGATCTTTAGAAGAGTAACCCATAACAGCATAACAACATTTTCGTTTGAGGAAAGATGTAAGATATTGTTGGGGTTAAATTTTGCGAATAGTAATTTATTTAGAACTTTTTGTGCATAAGAGATAGTAATTACCTATTTGTTGTTTGTTAGTCACTTCTAAAGAGGACGAGTTATTAGATAATAATAAATAAATAAAATGTACATGTAATTTTTTATTGATTGGAAGATTTACCAACAGTTTTAGGCATCTTCTTATTTGTGGAATCTTCAAGTTCTTTGGCTTTATAATAATGTGGGGCAACTTCCAAGAGCCATTTACTTTCTATTTCCGTAACTTGCCTCATAAATTCTTTAGAAGTAAATACTAATTCATGGTAAATCACCCATCGAGGTAATTCTTCAAATAAAGCACTATTTGGGTGAATCATCACAGTCTGAAAAAAAAAACTTTAAAATAGCAAATAATTTGACACAGTGGCAGTGTTGGCAACCAAGGGCGGATCCAGACGCCTCCCCAGACGGTTCAGTTAAAATAAGGAGCGCCAAAATGTGATCAACACAACTTAATTTAACGAAATCAACCTCGACGTCGTAGTAGCTTCTTAACTGTTCAATTCTTATGAGATCATCAATATTTTTTTCTATCTGGTTAACAATCTACGGCTACGGCACTTCCTTCGGGAGCTGTATCCAGTTCGTAGTCGGGCTTAAAAGATAGCGCGGTTCGACGTTCGCGGCCTGGCGCCTTCAAAGTTTATGCAGCTTACCTCAACTCAAAATTATTTATTTAGCTAATAAGTAGATACCTACTATGAATGGTGAAAACAATAACGACCTATTGAAACATGACATGTTTGTGTATTATTTTATTGTGTGTGTGATTTCTATTTATTTCTATTGTTTTAATGTACCCCAAATGGACGGGTGCTAAAATTATTAAACTCGCTTCACTCGCTCTTGCAGGCAGGGGCGGTCCGCCCGGGCCCGTGGTTGGTAAACAAGGTCAAAATATGTTCAGTAAGAAGCAGTTGGGAGTTGCAGGCCCCCGTACGTACACGAAATATAAGTGCTAAAATGTTCTATATATCGCTCTTACATTTTCTTATACCTCCAGCATAATGAGTTGATCACGAAACTCTTATTTCAGTATGAATGGTCGAAAGTAGTCGAAAAAACCTGACAAGAAGGTACCTTCAAGACGGGGCTTAAATTTTTGAACTAGCGTCGCTCGCTTTTGTCAACATTCTCTTAATTTTCAAACTTTTCTACATACGTCGACAAAGTAACTTATATTACAGTATGAACATTCGAAAGAAAACCTAAACTATACCTACGAGGCAGGGTGTAAAAAATAATTGAGCTTGCTTTGCTCGCTCTTGTATTTTTTCCCCCCAAACTTTTCTAAATCCTGTTTCAGTATGTATGGTCAAAAGAAAATCAATACAATCCGTCTGACCCATGTGCTCATGTCGCCCATGCGCCACCCCTTGGAAATAAATCCTGGATCCGCACTTGGCCTCTACATTGGTATGATATATATGCTTATGTCATGCGTCAGTAAATAATGTATAATACGGTACCGCAAGGATTTTTACCAAGCCATATACCACGCAGTACCAAAAGACAATTGGAAAAGCACAAGCTAATTAAGGTACACTTCCGATGCCAAACTGCAGACCGCAGACGGCAGCGGCGTTGTGGTTGACAATAACCACAAACGATATACCTATGTACGTCACTTATTATGGAAATGCAATTTCCCTAAATAGCAGATATAGATAGGTAATATGAGCTGGTGTCCGCTACTCTTACGTCGATGCGCGTATTTTGCCATTTCCGAAATGGCCGTATCGTTCGCTGCTTGTGTAACTTCTTTTACATTATGTTAAACTGAACATTTCATTGTAAGATTTTTTTTCAGTTACGCAAGTCATTGGTAAAATTAAAAAACACGTCTAGCTGTAAGTGACAGCCACTGATAGCACTACTGGTACGCGGTCTGCAGTCGCCGCTCGACCGCCACAGCAAGCGGCAATGTTGCCATCTACGGAATCGATTTAATAGAATTACATAGAAACAAGTAGTGACGTAGAGCAGTGGTGTCCCAGTGGAGAGCAGTGGTGGCCCAGTCGAGAGCAGTGGTGGCCCAGTGGTAACGGCCGCGACTTTCGAGTGGTAGGTCGTAGGTTCGAACCCAGACAGGCGGTTCACTTTGTGTAAATTATTTCATCACCACTGCTCTCAAAACGGTGAAGGAAAACATCTCATATCTCATCATTTCTTCGAACCAAAAATTCGAAGACATGTGACATCTACCAACCCGCACTGGGCCCGCGTGGTGGATTACTGCCCACTCCCTCTCACAGAGAGGAGGCCTGTGTCCCAGCTGTGCAGAATAGGCGGCTGCTAATGTAAATGTAATGAAGTAGTGACGCTGCGGTCTGACATGCTGGTTGGTCGGTATACAGATGCAGTTTGCGGTCTGCCGTCGCCTTCGGAATTGTCACATTAGGTACATTTCATCTTGCCTAAGTCGTGTCGTAATGCCGCGCACTGTGTGCACAAAGACTTACTTGGTTATGTTTCACAGTCTTGTAATGGCCTCCTTTTGAAAATTTGGCTATATGGTAAAAGTAACCAGCTGTTATAGCTTTTCGAATGTTAGTGTCGTCACTTAGGCTTGACACCATTTCAATTTCCACTCTGTCCATAAGACCAGCTAGCTGTTCTCGCACATCCCGCGCTCGCTTCATTGATCGGTACTGTATAAAGTTTTCATAACACCACTGCACTGAGTATTCAGAGCCAAGCCATTGGTTATACACATTCATTAATGTTAAGTGGTCTCCATGCGGGTGGAAGAAGTTTTTCCTGGCAGTATCTGCATGTATTATCTTATCTTTAGGCCTGTAGAATACTGAGCTATTTACCGATAACATAGCTGCGATAGTGACAATTTCTTCTGAGCATTTATATCTAAAACAAAAAAAGTGTATCATTATTGGAAAGCAACACCATAACAAAAAAAAATTTCGATACAACACGGTACCTATATCGAAATAACATTTACAGTTTCTTTCAGGTAAAACCTTAGATAGAAAAGCAGCCTAATTGCGTAACACATTTTCGTAAACGATTACGACTAATCTGTTTTATTTTGACAGTTCAACAACATTCATTGCGTTATTTACATTGTTGAGCAGATTTTTTTATCGAACTTATAAAGCAATATATTAGCAATCTGTTTCAAAACGATTCACATTCCGATTGATTGCCTATTACGCGTAAGGTACAGATCGGAATATTTTTTTATATTTTTTCCTTTATTGGCCAACCAAGAATTATTCACAATGTAGTTAAAGTAATATTCACCATAATCTAAGGTTAGTGTACTTAACAATTTATTACAGGTTAGCACCGCATGCCCCATATACATATTAGAATTATGTGAATTTAATCATTATAAATTTGTGGTCATTACCACAATCTGTTTTTAATAATAAAACGTTTCTTCTCTGCATAAGGGGACGTGCAATAAATCTCATATTGGACAATTTTGTTCACCGTTTGTGTGAAAGAGACCCTCGTTTTCCCCGAATTATGATTGGTTGATGGTTTCTCCTCATTTGGAAATGGAAAATTCGCCCTTTGAACGTGTAGTGAGTCGGGAATCGTTAATAATTATTAAGGAGTATTCTGATACATTGACACGCCTGTAATATATTTATTGTGTCACTTAATATAATGCCATTTCTTTGATATGGTATATATACGCAAACAATTACCAACACCGAACCGGAGTTACCCAAAATAGCTTGCAGAGTAAGCAAGCTGAAGTGGCAGTGGGCTGGTCATGGTTGTCGAAGGACCACCGGTGGCTGGTGGAGCAGGCAGATAATATTTATTTGAACAAGGCTTGCAAATCACAAATGTTTGCAAAAAAAACTGAAAATTTATGTGTAGCGACGTTAGGATCAACGTTTTACAAGATACTAACTACTATTGATACGAGAACATTGAAAAATATCAATAACTTCATTACATGGCCTACTTAGACATCTTCAGATTTCGAATTGGAACAGTGTCCAGTCCATCTATGCAAAAATCCTCCATCATAATTTTTGTAAATTTTGTATTAAGCATAGCAACTAACAAACTATATCCGGCAGCCGTACAAATTCGCCGGACGAGCGACCCACCAGTGCGTCGTGATGCGACCCGCCCCAATCTGATTTATAAATGGCCTTTATCTTTTTTTTTATACATGACTTATATTTAAATTATTTTTAGCGTTCTCACATTTAAGTTGACAAACAGTAGGATTTGTTGAGACTGAAACTCCACATAGAAGTATTAGTACAATAATAAATATTGACACCATGCAGGAATCTAACCTGCTAGCCAATCCTCAAATCATAATTGTTGCATACTTGCTTCGTTGCATACTTCTTTCTCAACTCAACTTCTTTTATGTAATATAAGGATGAAGACGACACTTACTTTTCACTTGCCAATAACATTTTAGCAAGCATGGGATCTGTGGGGAACTCAGCCATTCTTCTACCAGCTTTTGTTAATTCACCATGATGATTAAGAGCTCCCAAAGCGTAAAGTTGTTCAAGGGCTAAAACTAATGTTTCATGTGGTGGTGGGTCTAAGAAATCAAAATGGATAAGATCATTAATCCCCAAAGCTTTTAGTGTGAGAACAGCATTGCCGAGATTAATCCTTTGTATTTCTGGAATAGTATTATCTTCAAGTTCATACTTGTAAGCCCAGGCAGTGTATAGGCGGAAACATTTGCCAGGTGCCACCCTGCCAGCTCTACCTGCACGCTGGTTTGCTGAAGCTTTAGAAATAGGTACCACCATTAAACTTTCCATTCCTGTTTTAGAGTTAAAATTATTCTGCTTTGCAAATCCAGGATCAATGACGTAAATAATATTATCAATTGTCAATGAAGTTTCAGCAATGTTAGTGGCTAACACTACTTTACGAGCACCCTCTGGAGTAGGCTCAAATATTTTAGCTTGCATATCACTTGGTAAGTTTGCATACACTGGTAATATAAGTAGTTCTCTTAACTTTTTACCAATTCTTTTTGTTCTTTCCTGTAACATTTCAAAACAAGTCTCTATTTCTTCTTGTCCTGTTAGAAAAACTAATATGTCTCCAAGTGGTTGTGTAGCATGTATCTGTAATACAGAAACAACACAAGCATCTACATAATCTGCTTCTGGTGCTTTTGTGTAATAGATATCAACTGGAAATCTTCTTCCAGGGATTCTGAAGATAGGAGCATCATCAAAAAAACTTGAAAATTTCTCAGCATCTAATGTGGCACTTGATATAAGCAATTTCAAATCAGGTCTAAACCTAGTTATATCCTTGACGAGGCCAAATAGAATATCAGTGTGCAGTGTTCGCTCATGGGCTTCATCAATTATCATTACACTATAAGATGCTAAGTCTGGCTCTGAGAGAAACTCTCGATGCAGGGTACCATCAGTCATATATTTAATGACAGTTCTGTCAGATGTGCAGTCTTCAAATCTAATGCTATAGCCAACTTCATTCCCGAGTTTAACATTCATTTCCTGAGCCACTCGTGCTGATACAGACATGGCCGCTACTCTTCTTGGTTGTGTGCAACCAATTTTTTTCCCGTCTTCAGTGAAACCAGCATCATGAAGATATTGAGGTATTTGAGTAGTTTTACCAGATCCTGTCTCTCCTTCTACTATTAGTATTTGATAATTCTTTATAGCTTCTATCAATGTTTGCTTAAAAGGGTAAACTGGCAGTGACTTCTTTGTTTCTTCAATGGTCATACGTATTTTTTGGTACTCAGATTTTTCTTCTTGTTCTTTCTTTTCTTTATTACCTTCCAATTGGAGAGCTTGAATAAAATCAATCTGCTCATCCAGTAACAGCTCATATTCGTCATTGGCTTTTGCATCCTTTGCTCCAAATTTAAAGAAAGCAGATTTTATTTGCTCTTGTTCCCATCTTTGTTGTTCTGAGTGTGGTAATTTTTCTCTTTCATCAACTTCAACATATTCACCTGTAATGTGACAAAATTGGGTAAATATCTTTTAACAAATTTAAAAACACTAAGAAAATTATTATGGCATTTAATACATAGAATTTGAATGTTTATATAATTTATAAGAAACTACCTTTAGCATCTTTTCCCAAATCTTGTGGCATATGATATCTCTGGACATTCTCCAACTCTCGGGCTTTTTCATGTTCTTTAGCCAATTTTAAAATAGTTTTTTTATGTTCTCTTTCCAACCTTTCTCGTTGAGTTAAGCTGTAACAAAAACAATATTTTCAGATTTAAAAAAATTGGTACCAAATTGATAATAAATAGTATAAAACAAAGTTGCTTTTTGTGTGGGTGTTTATGTTCTTCTGAACTACACAATGGATTAATATGCTGTTCTCACTATAATTTCTTCAACTTAAATTCATTCATGTACTGGCAGACAACACACATTTGTTGTTAATGTTTGTCCTAGCATCAAATTTGAACAACAGTTCCTTTTATAATGAAGGTGAGCGTAAAGGGCTTTTAAAAATTCATCACCTATAGGGGTTAAATAGGGGAAGAAATATTTTGTGGAAGTTTGTCATTGTTGTAAATGAAAATCCCACAGGGCAATTGGCTTGTCTGCTTGGTAAAAATCTTAAATTAATTAATTCTCTTACTATCAGACAATGCACAGCCTAAACCTCTGGGTCTAGAAGCATGAAATTTTGGGAAAAGAAGGAAAAGAGGTGAGCAACAAGGAAACGTTTTGAAAATTTCCCCTAGTTAACTTAAGGTCTAGTGACTGTTTTAGAAACATGGAAGTTGGTATTTAGACTATATATAATACCTTAATATTTTTTTGTTGTTTTTACAATGTTTTAGGTTATTTGGTAATAACTACGAAAGTATAAGCTATGTCCAGTTGCAGCTGTTGCTGATTATGATGCCACTTTATAAGCTTTGTTAATAGGAATCAACTTACCTGCTTTCATCAAAGAGGTATTCATCATCAGCTATGTCTGCTTCCAACTCAATAACCTTGTCATCTTTCCTCTTTTCTAAATATTTGCGACGTGAGTGAACGCGCAACTTGGGCAATATTTTTTCTCTGTCCTCTGCTTCCAACTTTAGACGCTTAGCTGCGTCTTCGTACGACCTTTTACTGGAAGACTCCGTTACTTTTTTTACTTTTTCTTCATCGCGTTTTTTCAATCTTTTTGTAAATTCATCACGTTCTCTTATGTCTTTTAAACGGTCTTCTTCAGCACTATCAGAACTCGACGAATAACGTCTTTTACTCAATTTATCCATTTTTGTAGAATGTAATTACAAACAAACTCGTGTACTATTGTTTTGATATCATACGTTTCTTTCTGACCACAGAACATATATAAATCTATCTGACAATCAGGGCTGCCAGGTGAAAAAATTCTGCAATCGTGCCACAGCATTAAAAAAGTCGTATATCCAAGGAAAATTCGAAATAATAAATCGTACATTATTATTCCTCCGTTTATTGGTTTATTGACTTTTATTACAAAATTAACAATAAAAATACTATGAAATAAGTAATGATATGTAATGAAAATAGTATGAAAATTTAAATTATAGTAATGAAATCACTTTTTTTTTGTATAAATTTTCCGTATTCATTGGTTTAATCATGTCATCTGTTGGCAACATATTCAAATATTCCTGATTGGTATACGACATTGTTCGCGATAAGATAGCGGCACGTGATACGTACGGACATCCGATCGCAAGCTATCTCCACGTGAGACTGGCGAAGTGTCCAAACAAGTAGCGACCAGTCGGCTACATCAAAGGATCGAGGACTCGTTATGAGTACCTACAATGCGGCTAGAGCACGGCGGTGTCATTTGAAATAAAAATAGGCAAAAAATAAAAGATTTCGCCGGCCGGTGGAGTGTTGTCAACTTATGAAAATTTACCATATTTAGTGTTACATTTCGCATGGTAACTAAAAATAAAAAAATCAATAACTTTTGGTTTTTAGGAGTTACTTTTTTCTTACTATTTTTTCTAGTACGTATGTTAAACCAGGAATACGCCTTTTTTGGATCGGACATGTTTTTGTTACATATTGTAATATATGAATTGCGTGCAAGAGATGATTCTTTAACACCTCCCAGCCAAACTCTCTTAATTTTTGCTGAGTGGCTAAAGAAGTGTGAGGTCTAGCGTTATCATGATGAAAAACCACACCCCTTCTGTTGATTAATTCCGGCCGCTTTCTCTCAACTTCTTGCTTTTTCAAAAATCACACATTTTCCTAGTTTGAATGGGGAAGGTCGGGCAAAGCTAATTGTAGATGGCGTGACCATAGCTAGGTCCCTACGGCCTACAAATTTTTTGACATTTCGTTCATTCATTTCATTTTATGTTCATTCATGAGTTTGATTTTATTTCACTATTTCGTTATTTTCGGTGATTTCAGTATTTTAAATCAAGTACTTGACATAGAAAGTGTCAGAATTTTAAACCTTGAATATTTCCTCGTAATCAGTTTCTTCAAAATGGTCACGACATAAATTCGAACTCAAAAAAATCTGTACGAATAGCTTTAAAGCACAATCTTCTAATTTTAGGGGCTTACGAGAAATTCGAACTCCAATTTCGGAGTATCTAGGTACACAACAACGAGTCAACTTTCGCTAAAATAAAATAAAACCACATCACGTCTTGTATTTTTAGCTTGTGTTGGGGACTAGCTACGACAGCGCCATTTTGACAGTTGCCTTCCCCATTTGGAATTATGTTCTTTAAAATTTAAACTTTCAATGATATCTAAACCAGCCAGATACAAATAGAATAGCCAAAGAGATTTTATTACAAGTTCACACTTACTATAATGCGAAAAGACTTTTCCCCCAACCTAATAAATTTCGGTATTATATGTATGGTTTTGGATTCTGTTTGTGGTGTTAACCTATTGACAGACACTCACTAGGTTATAGAGATGGGTAACTAGCCGAAATTTCAATAGCTTAGCTAGCCGGCTATTTTGGCTACTTGGCTATTGAATAACGCGAATAGCGAATAGCGCTTGTGGCGGCCGGTTAGCCCAGTAGCTAGGTAGGATTCGAATAATGCTCAACTGCCTTGCGACCTGTGTTCGATCCTCGCCAAAGCAAGAAGTTTTGATGATTAAAATAATAATTTGATGTCGAATTTCTTATTTATTTTTACTTTTATTTTTATTTTATACCCTTTTGAAAAGAAATGAATTTCCCTCATAGATATTAACATAAAAAACAACAAAAAAAATTACACTTTTGATTAAAAGTGTTTTTTTTGGTTAAGCAATAACATATAAAATATTTATTGATTTGGTTTAACTTTACATCTGCCGGTAAATAAATAACTAAGCATCGTATTTCGACTATTTCGTAAATTCGCAAACTAAACCAAATTACTAAGAAAAATGCCGTCTCTTTCTCTACATTATTTTGTGAATATTGTGAGAAAGAGATGTGCAATGCATATGAAGTTCATAATGGCGTCTCGCACTACTCACTCAGTAGTTCCCGCAGTGATCGCGCACACAGCTATTTCAGCTATCGGCTACTGGCTACTCTGGCTCCCCTCCCGACCCTTGCTCGAGCCAGCCCGCGCCGCTGAGCCTGTAGCTTTAAATTCGTCCCTAATTAATATCAATCCTGATCCAGCTAGTCCCTTGCTGCCCTCTTCCAGCGACGCCCTAAGCCGAGGTCCGTACCCCACAGGGGGTGCCCTTAGCGTTGTCGCTTAGTTTTAGTTAGTATTTAAGTTTAAGTCCTGGCTGGAGGCCTTAATTTATTAGGGCAACCACAGGCAAGTCCGTTTAAGCAGACGACAACCTCATAGGTTGACCTGCGAGATGCCATTCAAAAAAAAAAAAAAAGCTACTCTGGCTAGTCCTTCTAGCCGCGCAACCGGTTACCGGGACGGCTAGCGGCTGCAAAACGTTGTGGTTATATTATACTCTGTGGAGGCTACCCGCTGTGGCATAAACTTGTCAGATATTCTAGCTAACCAGTAGCCAATAGCCAGCTATCGTGTTGACGGATATCGTAGCCGTGGCTATTTTGTGAATAGCCGCTAGTTGGCTAGTTATTAGAATAGCTACCCATCGCTACTAGGTTATCCACATCAATTGACAACTGTTGTTATTTGACCATGTTGACATTAATGACATTGATGACAGTGGATAAGACACGTACGAAACTACGAAAGTTGTCGTTTTATACACTAAAATACACTTTTTACAGTTTTGACTGAAAACTTGCAAGTTTGCCACTTTTTTGTTTCAGTTTTATAATAACAGAAGGTTTAAGTGATTGTAAAAAGCCATAATTTACTTTTCGACGGGGTCGAAGTGTGAGAACCTTTTTGGAAGATGTAATGATAGCTATTAATTTCTTTAAGAGAAAACCATTCTCTCAAATTGCACTGCTGCAAATCCATAAAATGGCAAAAAGTTCATTTGAGTATGTTAAGAAATTCGAACTAGACGATACTCTTTTGCCTAATAGTTGGATAGTCGTAAGACTAGATGGAAAATGCTTCCACAAATTCTCGCAAGAACATGAATTTACAAAACCGAACGATATCAGAGCTTTGAAATTGATGAATTATGCCGCCTTTACCGTGCTCCGTGAATTCAATGACTTGTTAATGGCTTTTGGGCAAAGCGACGAATATTCTTTTGTTTTCAAAAAAAGTACTACCTTGTACAAACGACGGGCAGCAAAACTTTTGACAACTTTAAACAGCAAGTTTTCTTCATCTTACGTATTCTATTGGAAAAATTTTTTTGATGATGAACCATTAAAATACCCTCCAACGTTTGATGGTCGTATAGTACTTTACCCCAATGATGAGAATCTAATAGATTACATGAAGTGGAGACAAGCCGATGTGCACATAAATAATTTATACAACACCACATTTTGGACTTTGGTTTTAAAAGGAAACCTGAGTCCAGCACAAGTGAGTTAATTCAAGTAACCTATTATTATTTTTGATAAATGATTTTATTCCTTGTAGGTTTGTACAAACACTAACACATCAATTTGAATAATCACTACAGCTATAAAATAATTAAAGAATTTGAAAAGACAGCATTCCTTTGGTTCTGCCTGTCTCGCTGCCTGTTGGTAAATGATGTGAGTTCATGTATTAATTAAAAAGTCTTCTACTCAAGATACTTAAACTCCCAAATTATTATGTAAAATATGATAAATCTAGATGATGATCTCTATGATGGTAGATGGCAATAGGCTCGCCCCCTATTACATGGGACTTAAACATAACTGGCGAAGTGTGGGTGTACTATATGTACACCTCTGCTCAACCCTTCGGGGAAACAAGGCATGATGTTATGTATTACCTGTGTCTAATCCTAAAACTTAAATTTCAGGCTGAAAAACGTTTGTGTGGGACAGTATCTGCTGATAAAAATGAAATTTTATTTCAAGAATTCCTAATAAATTATAATAAAGAACCAGAAATATTCAAAAGAGGAACATTGTTGATCCGAAAGAGCATTTTTCATATGAATAAGCACAGTAATGTGATAGTAGATACACATGATGATATGCTAAAGGATAGATTCTGGACGGAGCACTCAGGCTTATTAATAAACAAGTCTAAGGAGAGTATGATGTATGATGGCCCCATCACAGACATTATTGCGGAACAAATAAATTGTATTAAAGAATAATAACTTCATTAGTTTTTTTAGGGCCTCCTTCCTTCCTTTTACAACAACTGCAGGGGTTGATTGGTGACCATGACCATCCATTACATATTCACACCCCTCTGTGTCTCAGAGCATGTTAAGCTGTTGGTAATTTGTAGTCTTAGTCTTACCAAGGGTATCTTATTACCCAGTAACTGGTTGTGGCGGTCAGATGATGAGGCAGTGACTCCATATAAAATTCAGGTATTCAGCTGCATCTGGTTAGATTTGAAGTCCATCCCAATATATTCGGGAAAATGTGCATTATTTTTTATAATTATTCACTATTTTGTGCCAAAGTATGGCAATTTGTATGAAACCATCGTAACAATAACTTTTAGTTATTGGTTGTTGGAATGCTCATGAATTAGTATGGTACCTAATATAAGCAGTAAGCATAGTATTAATTCATTACGATTGAATAGCTTCAACCAATTTAGATTTTTGGCATTTCAATGTTTTTTTGCATGTCATTGCCACCTCTATTCTCATGAATTAATTTTAGCGCAGGTGGCATTTAATACCGGAATAGTAATTCTACAGATGCAAAGCCACAGTCATAATTAAGTTACATTCTGCTTGGTAACTTACTGCCGGTATCTATCAATCTGCCAAGCGTAAGATCATTGCTGTTACTCTTTTGACTGGTTATTAGGTGGCTCTCTGATGTGAGGTTCTACAGCAAATGGAGATAATTTTATTTAAAATGATGATACTCAAATTTGGATTATTATGAATACTTTATTGAACTATATAACATTAAATAGGTGTCCAACGACTTTAATAGCCATACATTTTGAAACTAATTATCACCACGAGTTTAAAGTAAATAAGGGAACATAATACTGTGCTACAAAGGGGTAAGTTTTTTTAAGGCAGTTTTGCCGCTTACTTTGACTCAGCAACAGTATTATACTATCCTTTTTCATTTTTCTAACAATAATTAAATAGGGATAACAATGTAAGTTATTTTCTTTATATTTGTTTTTAACTTGTAACAAGTTTTATTAAAACATACTAAACGCAACTGCCAACTTGTTAAAAGGTTTCCGCTAACCTTCGTCTGTCGCAGTTGCAGCAAACGCAAAAGCAACGTCTACGTCTGCGCAGTTTCTTGAAATTATATGAAAAACGTCCGATAGTTGTGGGTTGCCAAACTCGAGAATTAAAATTGCTCCATCTGCGCAGCGCCCAACTTGAATCCTAGCTTAAACCTTCACTCCAGTCATTGTATTTTGATCTTTATTCCGAAAACAGTAAAGTTTTAAATACAAAATCGACCTCAGAACCGGGTCTAAGATGTCAGTTTTGTATTAAGAACAATACCCTATTCGGAATGAAAACATTGTTTTGGAATATGACATTATGTTTCTACTTGCATAAAATAAATATATTAACAGTTAAATGACCTCATCAATCAGATGAACTTCAAACAGAGATTTAAAACTTATAAATACTGTTTCGAAGTTAGTTAATAATAATATATTCGTTTTCATTAGCTGAAATACAGCAGTGTAGTACAATACAGAAATAATGTGATTAACCCAATATTTACCTAAAGTTATATACATACAACCTTAAGTGAATAACATTTTATAATTCTCATTTTTCTACATTATATAAATAAGTGCAGTCGACCGCACGTCGGGGGTAATTCTATGACCTTGGGCTGGTCTTACATAGTACGGAGTTTCAATAATTTAAGAAGCCAGCTTATACTGGTTATGTTACCACTGACATGCGGCCCAATGTACATCTGGCCTGATCAAAATTACAAATAAGGATGTAAAAAGCAAAAAGTATCTTAAAGGGAATTCTCAAAGTTCAGAAAGCTATAGATAGACTGTTTAGAAAATGGGAATGTAGTTGTCAATTTTAGCACGATGTTTTTGAGCCACGCATTCACTTATCCATACAATGTTTCGGCATTCCTGTTCCTTCAGCTTCAGGTATGAATAAAATACGCCGAAGTGGAATTGTTGTAGGAATGCCATGACATTGAGGCTAACCTGAAATAAAAAAACAAATATTAAAATACTGTCACATATCAATACAGTGATACAGGATTTTTGAGGGCTCAGTCATTCTCAGAATGTATGTTTCGCAAAATCTCCCTTTTTTCCGATGTAAGATTCAATCCTTCGTATCAGTACAAAATCGGTCAGGTGCGAGTCGGATTCGCGCACAGACGGCTACATAATAATCTTTTATTCAGATAATTGGTCCGGTACATTTATACACACAAATTAAATCGTTGGCGAGATTGATTTATTTTGGTGATGGTGGTTTTAAGTCAGCAAAAAACTTTGATTCCAATCGTTCCCGTTTCTTAAAGAGATAAAATCACTGTACTGGATCTACTGAAGTTCGAGCACTAGAAAAGTCAGGAATCGCAAAGAAGCTTTTCCCTCACATGTTTCGTAGGAAATGAGATACGCAACTGTTTTTTTTATGATGATGACAGGCCGAATCCAATAAAAAAAAACGTTAAAACTCCGAATTTCGAATGAATACGCTTTATAAATTGATTTGCTTTGAGTGACAAAGTTTAGATAGTTTGTTGGTTGTGATTTCTGCCATTCTGAGAAAAAACTCTTCATCATCTGACTTTCTGCTTCTGACGACCCATAACACAGCCGTGACCAACGGCTTAAAGTGCTTTCCGAGGCACGGAGGCCTTTGTATGTAAAGATGGTCACCCATCGACGGACCAACCTCATCGATCGACTTTTGCGGCTATTATTACATAACTACAAGCCCCTCCAACAACCCACACAAGTCCCTGTGTGTTCAGTTTTCCCATACGTTCTAAATTATTTGAGGTAAGTTTGAACAGAACGTCAGAAATAACAAATATCAAACTATTAAAATCTGTTCTCAAAGCAAATAAAATAATAACGCGTTTTCGTTCCAAATTCGAAGTTCAATTCATTTTCAGTCAGCCAGTCTACCCATCAGAAAAATTGCGAGTTGGGAGTCTAACTTCCTACGATATTATACTGCAAAAGATTTTCGCGACCTGACCTTTCTAGTACTCAAAGCTCAGTTGGTCACATTTTTTTTCATCCATTTAAGAAACAGGATTGATGGCAGCGAACCTGTTAAAAAAGTTTTTGAGAAAATTGGGATGATGACTAATATTAGAAATGTCCGAACAAATAATGTAATTTCAAAGAAGGCATAGTAAAAATTAGATAATCGAAGAAATCTGTAAAATCGAAAGATTAATGAAGAAGCAAAAGTTTTGGAGGGGATTATCGTCCTTGTCGCGCGGTACGGACAATGTAAGGCGCTAGTATGAAGTTACATAGTCGTGACGTCATTGCTGCGATAGTGCTATCTTTGTCTACCAATTATTTTAAAACGTTTATAGCTTGGCAATTACTGAAGCTTTTACACTTTCTAAATATTGTTTGCACTCTTTGGAAACAAATATTTTTTGAGTTAAAAATATAAAGCGAGAGAATGGGCAATAGGAACGGAAAATTATATAGCATATTCAATCATAGGAAATTAGTAGAGATGAAACGGATATCTGGTAACTATCCGGTATCCGGCCTATCCAGCGGCCTTAATATCATCCGGCCGAATACCGGATAACTAACTACTATTCGGCCGGATAGGCATCCCGCCGAATTTTAAAAAAACCTGGATTTAAAAATATTTTTAAGTAATTATTTGCTTTATTTAGTTAGTCTTAGTATCACTTCAGAAATATAATTAGTATAAGTTGTAAATTTTAATTCACACAATAGTAAATGAATGTAATAGAAAGAAAATGAATTAATTAGTACTCATACTGCAGTAAGGGCAAATTATGGTGAATAAATACTAATTTCTCTGCATTGAGAGGTAGCAAGCGGTTTCAGTTCTCTTCATAAATAAGGCCAGCTTCAGAAAAAAGTCTTTCGCTGTACACACTGCCGATAGATAGATTTTGGTAAACTTTGTTAAATTTGGGTATTGTTTGGCATTAGCTGCCCACCAAGACACACCAAACGGCAAAGTTTTTTTTCCGGCCAATATATACATAATTAAAAAAGAAGGAGTCTTGTTTCCTATGAAATGGTTGGGAAGTTTTTTTTTGCAATTTCCAACTTTTCTAATACCTAAACCTAAGTTGGTCCAATACAGTTTTTTGATCTTTAACTGGATCTAGTTGCGTCAAAAATGGTTTTGTGAAAATTGGCACTTTTCTCGCAGACTACAATTTTTTTCTAAATCTGTGAATGCAGGGCGGAATGTCTCAAAAAGTTAAGGAAAGTCTCATAGAACTGTTTTCTTATAGCTACAATGGTTTATGTATGTATCTGCCTCTACTGCCTCATCACTTATATCTAATCTGTACATATATAGTGGGGCCGATCAGGCGGTTCAGTAAAATATAGGTTAAGAAATATGTAAACCTTGGGAACAAATACAGGAAATACAATAAACATCTAGTAAATACCATTATGTAAAGTGGATTGGCAGAAGCATCCTCCCCACATGATGACATGATTTAATCACTCATTAATTTCTTCTACTACGAGATAAAATAATATTATTCTGTACAATAAAGTTCATAATTTTCAGATGATGGAATATTAAAAGGAGGAAATTTTAGGTACTTAGACCAAAAAAGTAATTGATCCTATTAAAACTTACCTCATGTTCAAAGAACTTGTCTTCCAAAGTCTTGTCACCAACATTGGTGCCAGCACCTTCAAACAATGCTTGGTACTCTGCGTAGTACTCAGCCACAGCCTTGACCTGCTCATAATCATCTGCTCTGGCTAGAGCAGCCAGTCCATCAGGATTCAGTTTACCACAGCGTGGGTATAGTTTTGCACGGTCATCCTTGGACAACTCAGTCCCAAAGGAGTTGATAGTAATGATGATAGCACGGCGATCTGCTTCAAACTGTAAAAAATCGTAATTAAAAAACTATACTACATTAGAAACTAACAAAAACAAGGTACAACACTTACTGCCAAAATTTCACACATAACATCAGCAGTAGTACCACCATTCTGCTTGCAGAAATCATAGAAGGCTTCCAGGTATGCCTTATACAGAGTGTTACGAATAATCTCAATATTCATCTCATCCAAGTCTTGCTCACTGATGCAGTCCACAAAGAATGGGGCCAGCGGGGTGTCAACCAGGACTGCATTGTACAGTTCTGCAGGTGTAGCAGCAACATGGATAGCTTCCATCTGCTCAAAAGAACCCAATGGGTGGCATTTTGGAATCAGCTCAGAAATAGGTCTCTGGTGTAAAGTACCAGTAATCAGCAAAATGATGTTGTCGATCATGTAACTGTATGTAATGAAATCCAAAAAGGTAGACAGGGGCTCCACTGAGTGATTCCTAAGATGTTGGAATTCAATGACAAGTTTCTCACGAAGCTTATCATCAATGGTGGAGACAGCAAGAGGGCTGGGCTCATTGGCCAGGAAACTACCGTAGTCAGTACCCTGCAGATGAAGTTTCAAATCTGTAAACATTGATGAACGTCAAATGATTAACATATTAGATAATTGTGAAATTGGGTTTTAATTTTTTTTTATTGTGCTACATGCTATCACAAGTGGAAGTGGTTTTTAAAATGACCGAATGATTTCGTATTGTCTAATTACCTTCTAGTGTCTCGCACTGCACCAAGTTCAGGTAATCTGCCTGCTTGAGGATGCCACACTTGAAACCACGGCACAATCCTTCCAAATACCCAGAATCGATGTTAAAAATGCACCCCTTCATGTTGCTCGTGATATAATTTCACTAAAACAACTAACTTTACGTTGCGCTGTTGTTGAAAATCCAGGCTACTCAAATCAGTAAAAAGCCCAAAGAGACACAGACTACGGAAATCAATTGAAGTGGGTGATCATTGATCATATGATGTATCCATAGACAATTCGGCTTTTATTTCTGGCTAAACTCATTACTAGCATAGACAAGGATGATTAATAAAACTATGCTGGAATTAGTATGTACTACCTTAGTACAGAGTAGTATGCCACATTACACAAGAAATACACGCTACTGGTCAATACTCAATATTTTTCATTTCATTCAAGCCATTTTCTATTTTTTCCGGAAGTCCATTGGTAATGCAACGGAAACTTTATTTCAATCGTCTAATTTTTTTTATTAATTTGAAAGACGGAAAGAGCTCTTTGATTGACCTTGGGGAAGGTCGGGCCCCAGGGCCGCATTCCGAGGTAGACCATAATCGCTGACAGCGCTCACATCGATAATTAGCGTTCCGATTTAGATATCACGATTATGACAGCTGACAATTCGCTCAGTGATATTTTTAAAGGGCATGGTCGGCGTTATCGCAAGATAGCGCATGCCATGACGTCATTTATGACCATTCACGGGACATCGTTATCGCGCTCACGCTAACTCGGAACGGGTGTAAGCGCGCTCAAATCGATTACATCCCAATTTGGAAAGCAGCCTAAGTCCCTACGGCCGCGGCCTACAACAAATTTGACATTTCGTTAAATTAATTCCATTTCGTGTTCATTCATGAGTTTGGTTTTATTTAATTATTTCGTTATTTTGGGTGATTTCAATATTTTAAATCAAATATTTGACATAAAAAGTGTCACAATTTTGAAAGTGTGTTATTTCCTCGTAATCACTTTCTTCAAAATGTTTCCGATAAAACCTCGAACTCATTGGTTTAAGCCAGAATCTTCTAATTTTAGGGGCTTTCGGGAAATTATCGATTACAATTGCGGAGTATTAAGGAACAAAACAACCCATCATTTTCGCGAACAAAACTAAAACTGACTAGCGCCTTGTATTATTAGTTTGTGTTGGGAACTACACGACAGCGCCATTTTGACAGTTGCCTTCCCCATTACCAGAAAGATATAAACACATCATAATTTTCATTTGTTCAACCAGACGTTCCGGAAATACCTGGTTTGGCAGGGCCACGTTTGGCAAGATGGAGACCTCCATTCTTACTGGGTCATATCTGCTCTCCAGCCTCATTTCTCCTATCCCATAAATGATCGTTCATCCTTTGTCAGTAACCTCTTGTCCCTTCGTACCGGGTATCCGGTCCTTCGTATTTCAATGAAACAAAAGTTTTAGCAAAAGTGTACTATGACAAGCATAAACAATATAAAAACAAAAAAAGACTAAAATATTTGACTTGTTTCATTTCTATTTTTTTTTTTTTTTTTGTATGGCATCTCGTAGTTGACCTTGAGAGGTCGTGACTACTTAACCGGACTATCCTGTGGCTGCTCTAAGCGGACTCAAAGCCTCCAGCCAGGGGCGTAAAATTACTTACATTACTAAGCGAACGCTCGCTAAGGGCACCCCCTGTGGGGTACGGACCTCGGCTTAGGGCGTCGCTGACGGGAGGACAGCAAGATGGGACAGGCTGGATCTGGATTATATTATTATTATTCGGGGAATTTAAACCTACAGGCTCAGCTACGGCGCGTGCTGGCACTTCGTCGAGCAAGGGTCGGGGGGGACAATTACGTCGGGATCTTCGCGAGGAACCTCGGCGGCGAGGTCGGAATGTCGGTCTGTGTTTGTGCACTGTACTGGTGGCCCTACTGCTGGTGAGGACATGCTTGGGACGGCGGACATGACTAATGGAGGAGGGAATATAGCTAGCGGCCTTGACAACCAGAGGGTTGCGGTGATTCGCGGCGGTCTCGAAGAAACGCTTTGAAATGCGTTTCATAAACTGACGGATAGTGGGAATCCTGAGGTCTACGTGGAGGATTTCGTTGCGAACGTACCAGGGGGAGCCTGTTATCCTACGGAGGAACTTGTTCTGGAGGGTCTGCATTCTATTGAAGCGAACGGGCTTGGCGTGTGCGAAGACTGCACTGGCATAGGTCATGATCGGGCGAATCATTTCTATAAAATACAAGCCTGCATGATTATGTCAACGGCATATCAGGGGTAACAAACTAATAAAAGCAGATCCTGTCTGTCTGTCTTCTGTAAAACCTATGATACAAAGCCAGTTCGGCTTAAAATGTTTTTTTTTTATCTTTGATAGGTGGTTGCACCGTACCTGCAACTACTTACAAAAACCTGGCTTAGTTCGGGCAGAAATTGTAGACGGCGCCACTGCGCTTATTGGCATAAAAATGACGTAAGATGTCACTCATAGCCCATAAAATTATAATACCTAGTACTCTTTGCTTCGTACTCCTTTACCTAAATCAATACTTTCTCCACTTTGTACAAATAGATTTCCTGTCAAAAAATTTATAGTCTCTTTCATAACTTTAAAATAGGTATTGAGTTGTAATTTTTCCGTCGCTTTGTTTCCTTCAAACTAAACGAAACATTGGCTGAATGCACAAGCTGTGCAAAGTCAAAAGAAAAAAAAAACACAGATGTCAGAATATGGCTGCATTCCGAATTGCGATGTAATCGATTTGAGCGGGCTTACACCCGTTCCGAATAAGCGTGAGCGCGAAAACGAAGTCTAGTGAATCGTCATAGATGACGTCATGAAATGCACCATCTTGTGATTATGCCGACTAGGCTTAGTCGGCATAATCACAAGATGATGGATGGATGTTAATTAAATTAATATCACCGTGAGCGCTGCAAAAATTACAGATGCGAATATAGCTGACGAGCCTAACGGGCGACAAATTTCCTTTATTTTTAAATCAGAACGATACGAGAGGTAGTGTCAATGAGTTGAACTTCTATTTTCATAAAATATACACGCTGAAATTTTAGTGGTTGTTTTCCCGCAGCATAATAAGTTTATATCGGTATTACAATCGATCTTTATAAAGAAAAAAACTTAGAATCAACAAATGGCATATTAACAATTGTGATAAACAAAACTCGAAAGCGACTGCGAACCGATAGTTATACATCGCGCGATCTACGCGCAGCGGGGTCCGGGTGCGGGTATGCCCCGACCGGCCAGCGCGGTCGTTGCACTTCGCGTATAAATCAGCTGATACTCCTGACCTAATTAAACACAAAACCCAATACCGAAGTTGTTTCAGTTTTCCCTTCATACTTTTAGGGGTTAGGACCGTCAATACTTTTTTGCCTACAACTTACTGATCACGAAACTAAAAATCAAGATAATTACGTTTAAAAAAATCGAATTAGAAAATAAAGTATTTATGGCGTATTTAAAAAATGGAATCAACTTATTTACAATGATTTAAATTACCTAACCTACTTTTAAATGTTTGCTATTTACAAAGGTTCATGTTACTTACGGTAATTACACTTCCCGGTAACGGAGCAATTGTTCGAAGTGCAAGCCACTACGTTCAATACACAAACGAGCACGTTTTAATTGATTGTCTTTAAGCTTTATTAAAGTGTCTCTGTCACGTCTTACGGTATTAAAAGCGTCCACTATTGCAATTATTAACGCGTCTCGTGTTTCGTGTTCTTCACGATACACCAGGCGCTTTAGCTCCGACCACAAGAAAAAGTCCAACGGGGTCAAGTCCGGGCTTCTTGCTGGCCAAAGCACTGGCCCGCCGCGTCCGATCCAGCGCTGGGGAAACACCGAGTCCAGGTGTTCTCGCACGGCGCGCTGATAATGAGCCGGGCACCCATCATGCTGGCAGTGCAGATCGTCCACGGGCACTGCTAGCGGAACGTCGTCTAATAAGTCCGGGATAATATTACGTAGCATTTCTAGGTAAGTTGCACCTGTCAAGTGTCCTGTCACGAAATGCGGTCCAATGAGATGGCCATTAATTATGCCGGCCCACACATTAACACTAAAGCGCACTTGGTGCAGTCCTTCAGAGTTAAGCACTTTCCACACGTAGTATTTATTGGCTTACGCCAAACCTAGCGGCAGCCATACGCGTACTGTGACGAGGATCCCGTTCGAAGTACTCGATGATATCCTCGTCGAGCTCTGCCGAATGAACGGCCGTACGACCTCTGCCCTGTGCATGCGCTGGTGTCCTGAACTGCCAATAATCGAGTAGCCGCTGTGTTGCCGCTACAATCGTCCGGGCCTGTGGAACTTGCGGGTTCAAAACCCCACGAAGACGGAGTGACTCCAAGTGTTGCGGCTCCGCGTAAAGTCGCCGGGCAGCATGGGAGTCGTAATTAGCCCTGGCGTACAGTTGAACCATAGCGACAAACTCTAAATTTGAAAAATTATAATGACGACTCATTTTTGCAACGATAACGTATTGCACGTACGATGTTCGCGGAATGACTAAGCGCGGAGCGCGAAAGTGCAGTGCGGAAGCCGGAACGCAACAATCGGCGGCATCTGTTTGATGCCTCGCTCGCCGCGTGCGGGCAGACTAGTTAATGCCGTATCACCGTACGCGAGAGCTTATTTTGCTCTGAACATTTTATTACTCATTATTTCCTTTTTCGGCATCGCGTGGCGGCGCACGCGTGTTTCATGTAGGAACCTACGTTACGTCTAGTGAACTACTATAGAATCTCGCGCTTTCGAGTTTATGAATATTTTTTTAAATTATTTGAATAAAAAAAACCTTTTTATTTTAAGTTTAACTTTATGTTTCGATAGTGCTACTGATGGGTAATCGTTCTGCCGCGGGAAAACAACCACTAAAATTTCAGCGTGTATAGTTGGTCTTTCTTGTGCCAAGTTTGGGGTCGTAATTATGGTACTCTTTGGTCCTATCTAAGTTTTGACGTTGAGCAAACACTGAGAGCGCGTTCATGAGCGTTCCGAATTTTGACAGCTGTCAGCTGTCATAATCGTGATATCTATTTCGGAACGCAAATTGATGTGAGCGCTGTGAGCGATTATGGTCTACTTCGGAATGTACCCTATAACTTTTTAGGCCGGATTCCAAGTTAGACCATAATCGCTGACAGTGCTCACATCGATGACTTGCGTTCCGATTTAGGCTGCTTTCCGAAATGGGATGAAATCGATTTGAGCGCGCTTACACTCGTTCCGAGTTAGCGTGAGCGCTTTCAGCGATTTTGGTCTAACTCGGAATGCGGCCTTAGAGTGCGGCATGGTCGGCGTTATCGCAAGATGGCGCATGTCATGACGTCATATATGACGATTCACATGACATCGTTATCGCGCTCACGCTAATTCGGTACAGACGTAAGGCCGCTCAAATCGATTACATCCCAATTCGGAATGCGGCCTTTTAGTTTACCTTTGATTTGACGCTACGTGTCAGTCAGTGGTTTCGAAAATAATTTGTTGAATTTAAATATACGAATACGATGGATTCTGCCTATAATAATCCCATAAGACAAAGAATAAATAAAATCTTTGACAGTCATATCCTTTCAGATAACACAGATGCGCTACATTCTGTGTCTGGCTTTTGTTCGTCAAATTCTGCATACACAAGAAGAATAATTGTAAATGAAATTGAAAAAAGGGATATGCTGGTAAACAAAGCTGTTTTACTAGAATACAGTAAGGTAAAAGATAAGCTGCAAGTGCTGCTTGATTCTCTGTCATCTTTAGATGTGGCAGTCAAAGATATGTCAAGCAGATTATCTGATTCCAAAAATAAAACCCACCACCTTATAACTCAAACAACAAAACTCAAAGATGAAAGAAAAAAAACAGAAAAGAAGCAGACTTGGGTTGGTGCTTTTGTACAAGGATTTCAACTATCTCCAGAACAAAATGAATACTTAAACAATGTTTCAGTCAAAACGCCATTAACACATGATTTCTTTGGGACATTATCCCAAATAGAAAAGTTGTATAGTAACTGTAAAACACTTATTAAATGTTGGCATCAGACTTCTGCATTTGATATCATGGAGACAGTGGGGCTGCAACAAGAAGTTGCTATAGAGAAATTATATCATTGGACTATTGGAGCCTGCCTAAGTACTGATTCACCAAATAATGTACTGGTTCCTACTGCTTTAGCAAAATTTCAGAATAGACAAGTACTATTTTCTAATATTATTGATGAGTATAGTTCAGCTCGCAAAGCAACTATTGTACAACTCTTTATTGATGCATTAACAAAAGGTACAGAGGGCTCTAAACCCATTGAATTTTATGCCAATGACCCTAAACGGTACATCGGAGATATTCTAACATGGGTGTATCAAGTAATACCAGTAGAAAAAGAAAATCTAGCAAGTTTATTTAAATTTTGCAATATGCCTGAAAAGAAACAACTTATTATTGATGCTCTGACAAATATCATGGAAGCTATTTGTCCTCTGCTAAAAGTTAGAGCAGAACTCATATTGAAACCTGATAAAGATCCCCTTGTTCTGTGGTCTATAACTAATCTAATAATTTATTATAAGGATGTCATACAGGCTGTTCTAATTAATGGTCATCTAATTAATACATTTGAGGAGCTACTGAAGAAAAGTGAAGAAGTTTTCCTTATTACTCTGGATAGTAAAATACAAAGGGAACTAAGCCATGGAGTCAAAGCTCCACCAGTAGATTTAAACCCTTCAATTGTTGTGACTGATTTGGTCAGTTTCCTTCGTGATTTATTGGCCATAATGAATGTGTCCCATAATATAAATACTGCTGATAGAAAAATGATAATTACACATATATTAGATCCTTTATTACACGCAATAAATGAGACTGCATGCCATTTGAGTTCTTGTGACATGTCAGTATATATGTTAAATTGTATTTATCATATTCAGTGTACCTTATCTCTGTACACAGTAATGGATGAATATAATGAAAGGCTGCAAGCTCAATCTGAAGCCCAAATTGATACTTTAACTTCAGAACAGGCAAGCTTCCTTGTTGCTAATTTAAATTTGGGACCGATTTATACTATTCTTCAAGAAAAACTTAGTGGTCCTTTATCAGCTATACCTGGAATGGACACATCAACATTGAAGACATTTTTAAACAAGTTTGATATGTTCTTAGTATCTCCAGATGTATACATGTTACCACAACTCAATTTGCTTTTGAGCCACACTCACAAGTCATTAGTAAAAAAACGGGCATTTGAAGTAATATTTGCTATATATGCACAATTGTACCAAGCAGTTCATGATCCAGTAAATGGTTATGTTGATCCACATACTATTGTTCGCAGAAAACCAGAAGAGGTAAACAAACTACTTGTATGAAAATTTTAATTATGTAGTACAATCAGCAACAAAAGTTGATTCACTTCATGACTGCTGTTTTCTAAATCTTAATTATTGAGCCAGAATTTAGTTAAAATTGGAACAGATGTAAAATTTAAGAAATGAAAAACTTAAGAAGTGCTTAAAAGGAGATTATCAAATCATATTGTATCAATTTACATGATGTGTAAAGTTTGCAGTGTTAATCGACTTTTTTTGCTGACAAAGGCTGGCTGTTATATGGTACCTGTTTAATGTTTTGTTCACATATTATTATGAATAATATCCAGTGTTAATCGACTTTTTTTGCTGACAAAGGCTGGCTGTTATATGGTACCTGTTTAATGTTTTTGTTCACATATTATTATGAATAATATCCAGTGTAAATACATGTTCTTTTTTCAAATAAACTGCAGTTATAACTACCTATTTGTGCTATCTAACTTATTTGTGCTCCGAGCATCAGATTTAAGCATTGTTCAGAAAAAACGTTTAAAATCAAGTCATACCTATAATAAGACAATTTTTGTGCACTTTTAGAACGTTTTTTGACACAATAAGGCTAATGATATGATCAAAATTATCTTACCTACCCACATTCTTGATTTAAGATATGTTATAGACACAGACTACATTGAGATATTACGTATGAAATAGTCAAAGTCAAAGCATTTATTTCAAATATGCCCATAAAAAGGCACTTTTGAACGTCAAAATTTACATTACAAATAGAATTGATTCTAGCCGCCACTTCCAAAAAGTAGTTTCGTATGGAGAAGAAGTGGCATGAAACTCCACCATTACTCTTTTAAAATGTTTTACAATATTTTATATACATTAATTATATTTCTATATGTGAAGACGATGCACCAAGAATAAAAATACTATACCACAATAGTCTTGTGTAGTTCATGAACGATGAACGAATAGGAGCCGGATCTTTGCACTGTACTAAAAGAATCGTTTCCGAACTCTGACTTGTAATCGCTCTATTAGGTCTAATAGCTCCTTTCGGACTCGTACATTTTAAACCGCGCGATCTTATTAGGTGCGAATGAGAACGAGAAATGAAATGATACGTCATACGAATTCATTCGATGTCTGTGAATGAGAACGAGAGAGAATAGCCGACGAATGACGATGCTACCCGAACCCGAACGACCGAATTCGCCATTCTAAACGTTTTCTACATTACACAGTTGCCAAAAAATTAAATGTACTGTGCAGATAAAAACAAATGTTTTGGTTTCATTCTTATATTACTTATTTTAATAATGGAAAAACGATATTTTAATTTTACGATTGATCAGAATGACAGTCCTAAGCCTGTTCAAGTATGAAGGAAAATCAAATGTGTTAAATTAATACTATGACTTGGTCACCGTCACGGCGACACAGATTTAAATGCTAAAAAATTTCTTCCATTACATCATCTTAAAGTACCTAAACGTAGTGATTTAGTACAATCTCTTTGTTACGTTACTGCATAAAGACCATAAATAAAGAGCGTGTTGCTCCCGGGTCCGAGCCTCGCTTAAGGAAATGCTGACCGACTCCGAGAGCGAAGACCGAATAGAGCTGTTAGAACGAATAGAATGAACTAGTTCACTGTCCGAAATGTACTAGTACGGAGCGATCTTAAAAATGACCGAGCAGGCACAAGACTATACCACAATTGGTATAGGCACATGCATGAGTAAAGAAACGGAACGGAACTTCCTACAACCACGCAATGATAGTACCTACCGTCCTACACTACTTCTACAAGTATAAGCTTGAGTCGCGTGTTGTGACTAGGGTTGCCAACCCTACTATATAATATAGCTAATATCAGGGCTTGTTAACGTTACCAAATAACAAAATATTAACCGTTACATAACGTTAATTTCAATGTGATATCTTAATAACGTTACAAAAATGTAACGTTACTTGATATCATTACCAGAAAATTAACGTTAATTAACGTTATCACAAAATACGACAACTAACGTTAATTTTACCGTTAATTTAGCAACGTTGCCGTTCCGTACGTAGGTTTACATTTTTTTGCTTTCGCGCTCGGTTAGCATTCGATCACGATGCACTGTTGCCGCTTCGCCTCGCGCCAACCGCACCGTCACCCGCCGTCGCTCTACAGTCGTGTGTAATACAGTGAGTTTGTTCGTTCGAGCGAGACATTTACAAGACGGGATGTTAAAAACAAAGTAAGGGTGACAGATATTTTCAACTGAACGAAAATAAAACATCAAATTCACAAACAAGAATAAATTCAGATTATGAGTAAGATTTTAATTTTACACAGTTATCTTTTTAAAGTAAGCAATCACTTTACAATTGTTGATCCGAAACTGTATTAAATTGATCTCTAAATTGAAAGGATGTCTAAAATGTGAATTTTCTTAACAGCCAGTTTTGGCTTTTATGTATCGTTTTTATTTAAACTGACATTGAAACTAAAATAAATAAAAAATTACTTTAAGCTACAGATGTTGTTATATTGTTGTAAATTTGAAATAATTACTAATGAGTAAATTGTAAGTATGGCTTAAATTATGACATTTTATTATTACATTATTTTGGTAGTGATTTGCTCGTTGTTGAGTTTACGTAGGTACCAATATTGAAATCAGGACTGATTTTACTTATTATAAGTTTTATATATTATTGTTAATTTAATTGATTATTAATTCTATTTTTAAATAGTATGGTGCGGTGTAATAAACAAAGGTTAACAAAAATTAAATGACCTGCAGAGTCGAACGAAAAATATCATGTACCCTTTGTAATTGAAAATCATGATAAGATTTGTGTTTTCTTGGGTTACTTGAATATTATAAAATAATAAATGCTTATTTGATTCTTGAATTAAATAAATAGGTACACACGGCTACATATCAAGCTATACATTTCCAGTGTAAACATTTTATAGGATTTCCGTACAATGAGAGGTCAGCTTATGCTGGAATGGTATTGCTAGATAAGTGGCCGTGTGTACATTAAATGACAATAGGTAGTTCACATAACATTTTTTTATTATGACCAAAATCTGTAACAGGTATGTTCTCAAGCAACTGTTAGAAAGGCAATAAATGATTGGATAAAATATAAACTTATTTGTTGTCTTTAGGGCACGCAAGAGCCGCAATGCACATAGGCATGTACATGATTTGCCTTACTTGTTTTTGGGCAGGCCCATTTTTGTATATGTTTATGGGATCTCATACATGAAGGTAAGTACTGCAGTTCTCCTATGAGCGAATTACCAAACTAGAAATTTCTTATATCAAATTCTTTGTCGAAAACACAATGGATACAAAGATTTTCATATACTTCGTCATCAGCATGTTCAATAATTTTTTTTCTTATTGTTGCTATAATCCATGTTATTGTAATGAGTATTTTTATCTTCCTTTATTTCGTTTTCTGTTGTATACTATTGTTTATTATGACGTTGAGGTTGTAATAAAGAATGTGAAATATCAGTATCACGTTGGCTATTTTTGATAACTTCTGAAAAAACATTTTATATTACGTTTCAACTTTAGTTTTAACTATTGCATCTACCTAAAATAAAACAACCTATAATTACCAACCATCAATGTCATCGGCGCTATTTGTTGGACTCGCAACGTTTTGCAAGTCTGTCAAAAAGTAGTCAACCACTATAACTATAATCTCCACTTACAGTAAAATCATCTGAAAAATAAAACAAAAATATAATGGGTGACAAGACAATCCTTAGAAGCGGAATGGAACGGAGTGGCACGTTTATTGCTTTATACTCACTTGTGATAATCGCAGTTTCTCGTAGAAATAAGCGCCTACCCGCTTCAACGTATTAAGCCTACCTACTTAACTTCAGAGGCCTTTCAAGTAATACAAGCGGCATGCAGTCGATGACAGCCGTCAATACACGGCGGCGACAGCAGTCGACTCGAAATGTCGTGGCTTCGCGTTAAGCTATTAAATCCTGCTTAAATTAATATTGTAATAACTTTAAATAAGAACCCGTTTTTACCTTGATTATTGTCTTCACTCATCTTGATATAGGATAAATTATCAGTTAAAAATCACACTTAGCACTGATTACATCAGCTCATTATACCGGATGAAAATTTTTACCGTCTCGAGAATAATATGGTGTGTTGTGTAAGTGGAACAGACGCCATACACAAGAATATTTGCTTGAATTATTGCTTGCATTGAGATTGTAGTCCCAAATATCCGTAAAAAGTCATGAAAACTGTCTATCCTACGGCCCGTGCGTAAAACTAATAATAGCCAAATTTGGCTGCGATCGCGCATGTATGAAAATTTTACGTGCGAGCGATAACGTCGACAGGTTGTTCTATTTTAGCGTTCGAGTTCACCTACGGGATCACGTCGTGTACGAAATGACGAATGCCGATTATGCCGAGCAGCTGGGGGTTAGGGGTCGCGGGCGACGAGGTGCGAATGTTATCTAAACAATGATTATCCGTGAGTGGCGACTAGGTACTATAAGGTCTGTTGGCCGTCACAAGCTAAACCATCTAAGGTCGAGGTGACCCGTTTTTTTACATTATTATTTTGTGATTTCGATCATTCCTTCATACTTTTGTGGGCTACTAAGGCTAAGCCTTAGGACCGTTTAATAAGATGTAGTTTATTAGAGTTACGTACAATTTTAACTTTTTTCGTGGTGTGACGGCATCTACACCGCCACATGCGAACCACAAATCCTGCATCACGCTATCACATTTTACCGCGCAGCTAGCATATATACAACTTCCCGACAACAATAATCGGGCAGTTGTCCACCAGATACGACATCCATCTGGTCGGAGGATCCTCCCTTTTCTAAAGAGTATGAGTGAACTTTACACCCTGTTCCTCATATCTCTAAAGTGGTGTTAGGTCTGGTGACCTTGGCGGCCAGTTCACAGGTCCACCGCGACCTATCCACTTATTACCGAATTCAATATCGAGATATGCACGTACAGATCGTTTATAGTGAGCTGGACATCCGTAGTGCTGGAAGTAGATATCTCGCAGATGGAGCACAGGAACGTCATCCAACATGGTGTCAATGACGGAACGTATCATTTGTAGATACGTTATTCCCATCAAACGACCTTCTATCCAAACTGGACCAATTATGCGATCGTGAATTATCGCTGCCCAAACGTTGGCACTGAAGCGAACTTGATGTGCATGTTCTTTAACTTTGTGTGGGTTTTGGAAGCTCCACCAGTGCTCGTTGTGCACGTTGTAAATGCCAACACGGGTAAATATGGACTCGTCGCTCCACAAGATGTTAGCCTCCGCATGGTTCTGTAGCCAGTGACAAAACTCCATGCGGGGTCCGGTGCATGCAAAGCTTGCACTCGTGAAAAATGGTGTGGATGCATTTCCATTGAATGGAGTAGCTTCCACACCACATACTGGCTTACGCCAAATCGACGAGCGGCTTGCCGAGTGCTCCTTCTCGGGTGTCTTTGGAAATAATGCAGTATGGCGTCTTTAACGTGTCTGGCCAAGGGTGGCGGCCCCTGCTTCTGGCATGACTGGGTAGCTGGAACTGCCCATGATAAAGTAATCGCTGATACGTCCGTAATATTAGGGCAGTGATGGGAATTTTAGGAAGAAGAACACCTACAGTCGTTGCGAAGAAAAGGTATTCCTGATACCGTTTCTTCGCAACGACTGTAGGTGTTCTTCTTCTGCGTACATTCGCCTAGCACCGTATAAGTTTCCACCAGACTGGATATAAAATCCCACCATTGCTACTCGTAGGTACTCTACATTAGAATATTCGTACGTCATGTTCTATCACTCAGCTGATTCACACGCGGAAACGTAAACAAAACAATGCGCCATCACACCGTGACTAATAGCAGATGACTGGAGAGAAAGAAAATAATAATAATTAAGCTGAGAGAGCGCGGGGTGCGGGCGGGCACTCGTGCGCTTGCGAAAGGATATTATTATCAAAGCGGCCGACAGCACGTGCGGTACCAGTATTATGATGATGCTCTGTGACGTGCGGCGAGTATACCTACCTACCGGCCGGCTTCAAGAAATAGGATCGCGCTACGATTTCATTGATAAATTCCACGCATTTAGTAGGGTGCGTATGATTTGAATTTCGATACTTTTCCCTAGTTTTTTTTTTAGTTCCTCTTTTTATTGTTCAAGTATGAAAAGTTTAGTTCAAATGAGTAGCATTTATTGATAGATCAATTTCTTTTTATGTTATTGAAAAAAAAAACATGCCATTGGCTTCTACTCCGTTCACCTAATATACCCTATTTTTTTCGAGACGGTAAAGAAAGTCATACGGTATATACTACCAGTTCTTCCCACGCGTAAGAATCAGGCAACGATTTCATCGGCATGGGCGCACGGCATCACAGCGCGGCGCGACGGGCGGCCCCCCGCTACCTCCAGTTTCACCTCAATAGTTTAACCGTTTAAAAATAACGATATAATTAACGGTATTAAACAATTAACGTTATATTAGACTAACGATAAAAATGGCATAAATAACGTTAAATCGATTACCGTTATTTTAATATTAACGGTAAGTCTGTCAAACAGAGGTAACGTTATGAAAATTTTACCGGTATTTAAAGCCCTGGCTAATATAGTATCCTACTATTTTAAGGGATCAACTATTAGTATTTCCCTTAAAATAGTATGTGTAATTTTTTGAATCCTTATTTGTAATACACCTACCTTTATGAAATGTTTTTTTGAAGTGAAAACTTCTTTAGCGGCGTTGGACACTTTTTTTGTAATGGGTAAAAAATGTTAAACTCGCGTCAGGACACGTGACCTGATCGAAAATTCGTAAGACGGATGATTGTTGATTTTTATTGATGTATTTTTCTGAGAGTTTTTTTTTAGTATCTTTTTAATGTAATATAAATTGTCATGTTTGTGTACGATAGCGCAATAAATAAATATTGTATTCTACCACATAAATTATAGTACTTTTATACTGATAATTAAAGCAATTCGTGCAAAATGATTCCCTAACCACTCCAAAATAACAAAAATGCACAACGTTAATGTTCAAGTTTTTTTTTTTAGATTTGCTGATAAGTTCAAAGATTTTACTTTCCCAAACATATTTTTAATCTTGGATTAAATGGATTGGTAATATTGACTACCACAAGTCTGTGACTACCACACTATGATGTAACCTATCTTTATTTTGTTTGCTTTTAGGTTTTCATTTTAATAAAACATATTTTTGAACAAAAAAATCTTTTGACTGCCTCGTTGGTCTAGTGGTCGCAATCGCTACTGCTGAGCATGAGGTCCTGGGTTCGATTCCCAGGTCGGGCAAATTGTCATTGGGTTTTTCTATCTGGAATTTCTCAGTAGCAGCCCGGAGTCTGGATTTGTGCCCGGTTGATTGCAATAGCCTCGCCCTCTATTACATGGCACTTAAACATAACTGGCGAAATGTGGGTGTACAGGTACACTTCTGCCCAAAAATCGAAACAAGGCGGGTGAATTTGCCACATTGTGGAAGTTTCCATTGCCAGTGCACATTATTATACAATTTTAGTATATTTTAACTGTGCAACCAAGCATGTAGCAATGACTATAATTTTTTAGGCTATTTCGATTAATTTCAGCCAACATTTTGTTATGGCAATCTTACCGTATGTGACGGTTGACTTAGCCATTTAAGTTATTTGGACTAAATATCATTAATGAATGAGAAAACAATAGATATTCGATTTCATTTCAATGATGCATATTTATTAGTTAGCTGATTAATTGCTTCGTGTATCCATAAATAGTTTTTTTAAGAAACATCTTTTCAAACTTTTTTAGCCAGCAAAGTTGCCAGGGTTCATGGTACACTTATGCGCATGATACATTAAATCAAACTGAAGATGAGAATGATTAGAAAGATTATATACACACGAACAGAATAATGATGAAGAGATCAGATTAAAAAGTTAAAACAAACGAAGACGAAAATTAAGTGCCTACCTTACTTGCGTAACAATAATCAGAATAATAAATTTTTTGAAGGATATTGCTAATCCATTGCTTTGTTTGGACCAAATGCTGCCCAGACACGGGAGTACTTCCAAATGATTCCTTGCATTAATTGACTTGCACTCCGATTTGAAGCCGCCAGCGGCATGCGGTTCACTGCCTGACGACTCCGAAAGAGCCGCGCTGCGGCTGGCCACTTTAGGGTGGAGTCCCTTTGTGGCGAGCCTCTTGGCTCGCTGGGCTGGCTTGGCTGGACAGGTTGACTCGCTGGTCTGGCTCGGCTGGTCAGACTCCTCCTCTTCTCGATTTTGGTCTGCCCGCCACCGCGCGTCCTCGCCCACTCTGCCCCTTAAGCACCTTTGGGGAGGGGCCATACTGGTATGGACCGCGTTTCCTCCCAGACTCCTCCCGCTCGGACGATTTGTCCCTTAAACTTGAGCCTCCTCGGCTCTCGTTGCCGTCAGCGTCGGCAAGCGGTAAGTCCACCACGCGCGAATCCTTTTCTCGCTGGCCGGTGGTGCCAGCTATTCGAGAACCTGACAAACTAAAATTTATCAGGCCGTCGAATGAACGTGATGAGCCTCCTCGGCTCGGCAGACATTCGTTGCCCCCCCCCCCCAGAATGCGAATGGGGGCTTGACGTTCCCGACGGGAACGTGGCGTATTCTCCGGCTGCTGGGCAGCCGGTACGACCTGTGGTAGTTTTTCTTCGATTGTCTTATTCATTTTTTGGTTTGTTCTTTAGAGGGTGTGGTCCCTTTTTCCCCTATTAACCCCCCCAGCGCTAGCGACCGGATTCCCTCCGGCCATTTATCCCCTCAGCACGCTTGACCATAGGATTGGGGTAATTTTTGAAGAGGTTGTCTTCCTCTCCCCTTCCCACTACGCCCACTAGACTCATTCTCTGCAACCAGAGAGTGTAGACGTTATATGGCCCGACGACGGACTGACCATCCCGCCGCTACGCCAGTTCCTTTCCTCGACCAATAAGTATGACCGATGATTAGAACCATGACCTTTCCCCGTTCGTTAAAGATTAGCCGCCAACCCCAACTGTCCACCAAAAGCAGGTGGGCAGTTGGAGCTGACGTTGCCCAGGGTGCGCCACGAGGAGGCTCTTCAACATGCAACCCCAGTGTTGGCTTATGGAACAGTAAGTGTTCAAACGTGCATAGGCACGTTAAGAGTCGTATTGCTGTGAACTCGCGGTACGACTGCATGTGTTTAAACGACACACACTACAAAGATCGCAGTTTTGCACGGCACACACTGACGTAAAGTCGCTTACTCGCATCGCACTGCACGAAACAAAAATATATTTCTGTCGCTTTTGTTAGACACGCATCATGCTCGTGACCTGGCCGGTTCATGGCATTGCTAAAATTCTACTTAATCTAATATTATCTGGTTGCAGTAAGCGCCAAGCGTTGGACTGAGAAGCCGTCGGCTTAGGTCCGATCTCATAAGATGCAGCGCAGTTTTATTGCCAATTTTTTAAATTGGTTTGCAATATTCAAAAAATTGCTACTTTTTTATTATTTTGTTATTGCAATACAGGGTTTAGCATTAAAAAAAGCGTTACAAGTGAATACAAAATTAAAACATATTTGTTTGTTATAATATTTTACGACCGTCGCGAGGCCTTTAATGATGCATGTTTTTTGACACAGTCCGTCAAAAAACATGCATCCGTCGCCAGGCTATTTAAAGGCCTGTCACCTTACAATATTTGTATAAATAATCTGTGCATTGAATGGTCAAATATGGACCATTGTGTACACAAATGAATACGAAACACAATCCACCGCCCGTCCCCTCTCTGAGGCGCGACAGTGACGGTTGCTAAAGCAGAGTTTATACGAAGCCAGTAAAGCTGGCGCCAGTCCTGCAGTTTCATTATAGTATAAAGTACTCTTTGTGTATTATAAAAAAAAAACAGCAGCGTCGTATTGTTAGCTATTGCTCACGACTACTGTTTTTCGAGGAGTTTTTAAGAATTGTTTGATTTACCAAGACCTGGAAAATAACTTTTTACCTGACAACGGAGTCATTGTGGGAAATGCGGCATTTCCACTAAAGACTTATTTAATGAAGCCGTAGGTGTAAACCTCAGTACAGAAGAAAAAGTTTTTAGCTACAAGTTATCTCGGGCAAGACGCATAATCGAAAATGTATTTGGAATCTTAGATTCCGGGTATTAAAAAAGCCAATACTAACTAACTTGGAAACAGTAGATGCAATCGTTTGTGCTTGTTGTGCCCTTCATAATTGGCTACGAAAGAAATCAAAGTCCAGTTGTTTGTCCACCGCTACTTGTGTTGATAGGGAAGATGAACATGAAAATTTTCTGCCCGGTTCATGGAGGAGCCAAATACATGCCCTACAGAGTATTGGTAATCAAGGTAGCAATCATTCTGCAGAAATAGCAATAGATAAAAGAGATGATTCGAAAAATATGTTTAATAACAAAGGAAGAGTTCCTTGGTAATTGACTTCGAAAATCAACATCAAATACATGACCTCTTTTTGTTGTAGTTTGCGAACTTATATTTTTTTTTTTGGGTGGGAAATCATCTAATGACTTCTCCCACTCTGGGTGGAGCGGGAGGGCGTATCAGACTTTTACTGACTAAAACCCACCCGTGTTCCTTCAGTTGTAGCCTGTGCCAGGGCCACGGTCGAGCCGCCAGCGGCATGCGGTTCACTGCCTGACGACTCCGAAACGCGCGCTCCGCATATTCCTTCGCAAGCATTACTGCTTCGCGAAAGGAGGTGACGGCTTTCCATTCTCCCTCGCTCATCTGAACTTCAAAAAATCAAAACACAAAAAAAAAGTCTGCGTCACCATTGTAAACAGCACGTGCAACGGGCCGAGTTACGCTGTGCAAAGCGGGACGTTCGCCTCCCCACTCTCCCCACTCAATGTAAGCTAGTGCGCAGTGAGGAGGGGCTCATTCTTGTCGCAACGCTCGTACAGAAACAAAATAGCAATCACTCACATGGGCGCGCGCCCAATCATCTTACCGGCCACTGTTGCTAACCGAACGAGGGGCCCGTTTTTACAGGCCAACGTATAGGCGGCCGGGGGGCATAGCCCTGGATTCGCTCGCCGCGACCCCTTACGGGGACGAAGCGACTTCCAACGAAAAGGGGATCATTCTTGTGGCAGGTTCGGCCCGGTCAAGCTGTTCGAGCGCATACTCGCAGCCCGCCTCGTCGGCCACTTGTGCAGAGAGGGGCCGGACCTGGACAAGAGCCAGTTCGGCTTTCGGCATGGGCGCTCTACCATCCACGCTGTGTCGAGGGTGAGAGTCCTGGCGGAGGAAACAGTGTCCCGGGGCGGGGTGGTGGTGGCGGTGTCCTTCGACATCTCCAACGCCTTCAACAACCTGCCCTGGAGCTGCATACGGGAGGCACTGCGTTATCATCGGGTGCCTCTCTACCTCCGCCGCATCGTTGGGGCTAATCTGTCGGGGAGGTGTGTCATCTACATGGGACGTGATGGCGGAAACCAGCGCCAAGTGTCGTGCGGTGTTCCACAGGGATCGGTCGTGGGACCGCTCCTGTGGAACATCGGGTACGACTGGGTGCTGAGGGGCGAGCTCCCGCCGGGCGCGAACCTGACGTGTTACGCGGACGACACGCTGGTCACGGCCCGGGGGAGTTCGCACAGGGAGGCAGCGTTGCTCGCGCGGCGGTATCACTGACGGTGAGCCGCATACGGCGCCTCGGCCTGGAGGTGGCCCTCAACAAGTCGGAGGCCATGGTGTTTCATGGCCCCCGGCGGGCGCCTCCGGCCGGATCACACATTGTCGGATCGCTGTCGAGCCCACCATGAAATATCTGGGATTGGTGCTCGACAGCCGGTGGGACTTCGGACCCCACTTCCGGCGGCTTGCGCCCAAGTTGTTGGGCGCGGCTGGGGCGCTGTCAACGCTGCTTCCCAATCTGGGGGCCCGAGCGCCGCTTGTAGACGGCTCTACGTGGGGATCGTGCGATCGATGGCCCTTTACGGGGCCCCGATCTGGGCGGCTGACCTGACGGCAGCCAGCATCTCTGTGCTGCGAAAGCCGCAGAGAGCAATGGCCGTCAGAGTCATAAGGGGGTATCGCACGATCTCCTACGAGGCGGCTTGTGCACTGGCCGGATCCCCGCCATGGGACCTAGTTGCGAGGGTGCTCGCGTCACTATATCGGTGACGCGAGGAAGCGAGGGCGCGGGGCGAGCGGCCGATGCAGCGCCATATGGAGCAGCGTCGGTCGCAGCTTCGCGAGGTCCTGGTGGCGGAATGGCGGGACAGGCTTTCACGCCCTACCGCCGGCCTCGTCACCATCGAGGCGGTCCGGCCAGTGCTCGACCTCTGGCTCGGGAGGAGGCACGGCTCCCTGTCGTTTCGGGCGACGCAGGTGCTCTCGGGGCATGGTTGCTTCGGGAAGTACCTGTGTCGCATAAACAGGGAGCCGGACGCTCGGTGTCACCACTGCGTCGACTGCCGGGAGGACACGGCGTGGCATACGCTGGCAGAGTGTGCCGCTTGGGAGGAGCCGCGCCGTGCCCTCATCTCAGAAGTAGGCAGTGACCTGTCGCTGCCGGCCGTTGTGAGTGCGATGGTCGGCAGCGTCGAGTCCTGGGACGCGGTGGTTTCCTTTTGCGAAACAGTGATCTCGCAGAAGGAGGCTGCGGAAAGGGAGAGAGAGATCTCGTCCACTCTCCCGATCCGCAGCAGGCGCACCGGGCGCAGGCGGAGGGCGGACAACGCCCTCTTTCAGCCCCCCTAAATGGGTCCAGGGGCGACGGATTCGGGGACATCTGTCGCCCCCCAACATCAGGACTCGAGAAGGCGGCGCGCGTAGTGTTCCGCGCGCGCCGCTCACAGACGTTGCGGGGGGAGCACACCTCACTCCCCCCGCCCGAAACGGGGCCCGCGCAAGCGGGCCGGCACCAGCCGGGGATGCGGAAGAATTATGTGTTCCCGCGACCCCGGCGTAGGTGTGAGATGGAACACCGGGGTGGTTTTTAGTCAGTAAGAGTCTGACAGACCCCTCCGCCCGCCCCAGGGTGGAGGACATCCATGAGGATTTTCCACCCAGGGAACAAAAAAAAAAAAAAGGAGGCTCGGCCCGGTGAACCTGCTGTAGCGCCTAGAGCTATTATAGCGATCCATTTAATTAATTAACAAGCTGTTGGAATAAAAAGTTGGTTACTGCAATATTTCATACTTTTATTTAATATGTCGGACCTCTGCCTTCAGGTCATTTCATGGTGATTATTTTATAAGAAACTGTGAGTGAAATAAAGTGGTTGTGCTGTAACTGGTATCTCTATTTTCTTCGCCCGACAATCCACGCCTACTTACAAAGTGCAAGTGTAATATCGCTGATGAGGGTCTATCCCGATATCAGAATTGGGATTCGAACGGCAAAAACCTGAAGCAAATAACGACGACAGTGAAGTGTGGGCCAACGTCTAATCTATTCAAAATATGGAGTTTTTGCTATCACGACTTCCGGCAACCACTTAACCGCAAATGTCAAATTTCACCGCAACTGCGCGACTGATACGGTTTGATCCTGATAATGACAATCGCTTCAATGGCACATGTCATCGTTAAAGCACAACAGTCCAAAAATCAAGTGATTGAAGCAAGTGGCAGTACGAACCTTTGACCGAAGTGAAGAATTCGAAGAAGAGTCGTGATACGAACCGTCTCACCTGTTACGTGTATGGACAACCACATCATCCGGTGAGCTCGTTCCTTTTCTTTTTAATAGATATTCTGGTAGTTCGTTTGTAGCTTTTAGCTTTGTCAAAAATTCCAGGGCACTATGCGCTGTGATTTAGTTTACCTTACAGGTATAGGTAAAGAAAACGTTAAACATGAATCGCAGAATACTGAGCCGTGGTGAAATTCAACACGTCATTGTCCTTTTTGTTTCATGTTGTACCTTGTACCAGTTGTACCTGTTAACTCAATTACAGAACCAGTTATTATAGGTAGGGATCTTTTAGATAGTAGATTCATGTACGTACGGATATTGACAAAATTACGTTCTATTTGGGGTAAGAAAGTTAACGTTACTGAAGAGTTTCACTATCATATACCACAACATCAACACTGACCTACATGGTGAAGATAAACTCGCATTAGTTCAAATATTGCGAAAGGATAATTAATTCTTTATTGGTGGTATGGTGTTGATGGTTAAAGTAATTTATTTCTCGATAAGAAATTACAAAGATTTCACTTACTTGAGAACGTTTTTAAACTTAAAATATAACTTGGACACACAAACTAAGCAGCTATTGTTTGAATTTATATTAAATCATCTAAGTTGTAATATCATTTCTTTTCGTACGCAAATAACATTATTAACTAACACAAATTTTAAAATTTTCGATCCACCCGCAAAAGAAATAATTACCGTAGATAAGGAATGCGATCCCGGTGCCACAATAAAGCAATGCAGTTGTAGGGCAAGTCTGTTTAATGGAGTAGTGTTTGATCATTTAGAAAGTGATTTTTTAAAATTTAATTTTGAAAATACCAAACGTTTAGTTTGCATTCTTTACTTCTACCGGTAGCTTATTATATTGTTGCACTCCCGCAAAAATAATTGTTCTCTCGCCATTGACTGTCCGCACTCGCGGTAGTAAAATGTGATCCTTCGTACTATTGCTGCGATGGTGTATTTTTGTGTGAATGAACTTACTTAGAATTCTTAAGTATTCTGGTACAATACGCAGGAAGTTGTTTAATATTCATGAGTTTCGTTTCCCTGTAAATTTTGACTGTAGGTGTAAGGTAATCGTAGTGAAATAATAGTTTAATAATTTTATTTTGAGCGATCTTTAGGTCCTTTAGATTAGTTTTTGGCGGGTTGCCCTATATTTCACGTGTTTTACGTTAAAAGGGCCTATCAAATGGGCAGACAAGATATTTACAAGAAAGTGATCGAAATACTAACATCAGAACCGGTTCTGACTAAAATGATTTGACTGGAACGCACTGATTGAACTTCACACTTGTGTGCTGGGCCTCAAGGGATTGTTCGGGGCTCAACGGGGCTTAGGGTTTCTGCACAATGTTATACTGTACATTTCGATATCGCGGAGAAGTTGTGTGGAGGAATCGATGGTAGGGAGTATTCTTGTCCTTGTTGACTCTTTCACTAAATGCGTCTTTCTCGAGTGCACTTCTTAGTTGGATGCAGCAGGTGCAGAAGAAGCACTAAAGGAGGCTCTGTCTTTTCGGTGCGACTTCGCGGATAATTTCGGATCGGGGTGGGTATTGTATTGGCGCAGACAGAGCAATTTTATGGTGAACATGGTGTAGAGTTGCACCTTGTTCCTAACGGTTCTGGCAGGGCAGGTGTTCGGGTAGAGGGAGTCATGAGGACATTGAGGTGCTCACTTGTTATAATCGAAAGTGAATCTGTTGGGACCTGGCGGGGCAAGCTTCTCGAAGTGCAGCTAGCGACGGATGGTGCAAGGTCTATGATACACACGAACAGAAATTGTGTTCGGCACTCGGGCGCGGCTTTTAAGTCTGGCTTCATATTTTGAGTCTGAAATTCGTAAGATAGCATCCGAGAATATTGGGAGAGTTGCTGCGTCACGTGGGAAAAATGAGACCGTTCTACAGTGGTGATTCCTACTTCATTGAATGTGACAGGTGGGGGGGGGGGTCCGTATGGGCTTCGCAGGGAGCACAGACTTCCCTTTGTTGTGTGTCTAATAGAGAATGCAAATATGGTCGTAAGCATTTTCGTGCAATGCCCGGGGGAAGTGAGGGCTTGGTGCATTTAGCTACCACCTTGACTGGTAGCTTGAAGGAGGCCGAGGTGGCGGCAGTCCGCGATTGACGAGTGGAGTGGGCGTCGTCGGGTGGTTTTAGTGATGCTTTGTCTATTTGTAGTTCACGTACGTTATCCGCCAGCTCTGGAAACCTCTCGGCCTCGGAGAGTGAAGAAACGTAATTAAACGTAACATTGGTACTACCTGTGAGATAAAGTAAGGGACCGACTCATGCGGGTTGACGTCCTATGGTGTGTGTTATTGGGTAGTCTAAAGAACTGGCTTATGCAGGCCGATGTTCTGGGTCATATTATAAAGTGATCGTCTAGTCTGAGAGGCTATGAGATCAATGGAGATATGTGTGGTACTAGTGAGTGATCGGAGAGACGCTGATTGGTTGCCTGGTCCATATTATCTGGAGAGATAACTGGCTGAAGGGAAGCCTATTTAAGATGTCGGGCTCAGCTCCTAAAGGTTGATCTTGTGGGTTATAAAACGTTGTTATGTATGTCACTGATGGACGAGCGTACAAAGTAATGTATCTACCAGTTTTATTCTTTTTACAGAAAAATGGGCCCGCGGTGACTTTAAGGGGATGGAGACGCACAAGGACGTGCGAATGTCAGTCTGGCCGTGACGGCGCTTCAATACTTAAATTTGTGTTATTTAGTCTTCGCTTCAATACTTAAATTAGTTGTATTTAGTTGTCGTTTGTTAGTTTAGAGTGTTATGAACATGAATTATGTTTCTGCTACGACACATTCAATGACATGACACTCTGACACAACACAGTACGCTTATGCACCTTGAAGTGACATTTTGCTGGCTGTATGACATGAGACTCGGTCGGCATCGTACAGGCGTGCTACGCGTTCGGTGGAGTGTCTAAGTCAAGTCTATTCTTAAGATTAAAATAGTTTGTTTCTGTTATAGGCTCTAAAGTAAATGACTTTGGTGGTAGTGAAACTATCAATGAACATAGCATGTGTGGATTGTTGAGACAAGTACTTTAATACATTTGATTATATAATCTACAGGGACCATTTTAGTCCGGACTAACAAGAGACAAAAAAGAGACTAATAAAGAGACAAAAAGAGACCAAAAAAGAGCAAAAATATAGAAAGAAAAAAAAACTGTATAAACTGGAGTGGTCTTGAAGGGTCATTCATGACCGGACCAAGCAGTAACAATCCTGAAGGGTTTGTTATAACCGGCCCAGGAGATTATAACTCTGTAGGGTCGTAAGACCTGACCAGGAGGTTATAATTCTGAAGGGTCACTTGACCGGTCCAGGCGGTTATAATTCTGAAGGGTCGCTAGACCGGGCCAGAAGATTATAACTCTGAAGGGGTAAACCGGACCAGATTGCTAAAGTTCTGAAGGCTCAATAACGAGTGGTCCAGAATTAGTAGTAAACTCTGCAGGGCTGAACCGGACCAGATTACTAGTATAAGTCCTAAAGGCTCAATATTGAGCGGTCCAGAGTTGGTTGCACAGTCAGTAGGGATGACCTGGATTTTTTGCTCATCGAGATTGCTAGTCAGGATGAACGAACAATCTCACCGCCTTCTTCTGTGAGATGTGGTACCGACCCGTCGGGACTCAGTATTGGTGACTGATTTGGTGTCGAGGACGCATGCGTGGCTAATGGCTCAACACTCGTCCCTTCCTCCTCTCCAAGATTAACCCCTACGTCAGTTGTTGGTAATTCGGCGCAGGAATCGTCGTTCTCACTCGTTACGCCTGCGGATTCAGACTGTTGCGAACTTGCGACAAGCTACTGTCATCGGATTCCATGTCCAAATGCCCATCCTTCTTTTTGTTCCGTTCCTCTGAAACGCCTTTGGATTGAAACCGTCGAATCTGTACTCTAATTGCGTAATACATAATCAATTGGAATCTGAATCGTTTTGAATCAGATTGCCAATCCATTGCTTCATAAGTTCGACAAAAAAATCTGCTCAACAATTTAAATAACGAAACGAATGTTGTTGAACTGTCAAATTACAACAGATTAGTCGTAATCGTTAACGAAAATGTGTTACGCAATTAGGCTGCTAGTCTATGGTACGAATTACTGTGCATTTTAGTTTGTGAATATACACCGAATACATGACATTCCCAATCTGTTTTTTGATTCTTCCTTGTACCCAACAAAATTTATCGATCCCGCAAAAACGTTTTATCCAAACAACATCATCTAAATGAAATATTGGCATTTTTGTTCCTCCCTTGTTCTTACTCTGTAAGGACTGGTTAGCGAAACATCCGCGGATGTCGAAACGACTTGAAGTGGATTAATTAAGTCCAGGCGCGAGCGTAGAGGTCGACCATAAAGTACTTCTGCTGGAGATTTACCTGTGGTACTATTTTTGGAGTTCCAAATCAAATAAAAAAATTGCGATTTTTTCTTGTAGAGGTATTTTCGTATCAGATTGCATTATGATACTTTTGAGCCTTTTTTTAATTATTTTAACGAAACTTTCGGCTTGTCCGTTACTGACTGGTGGTACACCGGTGATAAAATATGTTGAATACCGTTTATACTGCAAAAATTCTCAAACTCCCTAGTCGTGGAAGAAGTACCATTGTCTGTCACCAACGTGTGTGGTATACCTACTCTAGACATAAAATCACATAATCTACCTATAACAGTTTTTGATCCATATGATGTTGTACCAACTGTGTAACATTCGACCCATTTAGAAAATGCATCTACTATAACTAAAAACATTTGGTTATGGAGCGGTCCAACGAATCCAAATGAATTCTATAGAAGGCATGCGACTGAAAGGGCCACGGCGAGGGAGGCGCGCGGTGTGGCGACGGACGCAGCTGCGCACACACGCTGCACGCGGCTGCCAACTGTTCAAGCGCTGCGTCGATTCCCTGAAACCAAAGTTTTTCGAGTGCGGCTGCCTTCATTTTTACTACCCCGAAGTGAGAATCCTGTAGTTCTCCACACATTTTTTCTCTCAGTGAATGTGGAATAACCACTTTATGACCATGCATTAAGCATAAATTTTCCAATGCTAATTGGAAGCGACAGTCAAAAAACGCTCGTAATTCGGGGTCGAGAACTTTACGCGGCCAACCCTTTATAACATAATTTTTCACTTTTCTTAAAATCAGGTCGCTGTCAGTTTGGCAACGTAATTCCTTTAGCGTAATGGGTAAACTTCCTCACAGTCGCGGTTTTCCCCCCTTACTTCGTCCTGCAGACGGTTCTCATCCATTAACTTCGCTCGAGATAAAAAATCTGCACTGTTATCTCCGCTACGAATATATTCGATTGAATAATTGTACGCTGACAAAAATAACGCATAGCGTTGTAGCCTATTCGCAGACACTTCAGGGATGCCACGATGCGGACATCGCTATCAACGGCTTATGATCCGTACGTAAGATGAACGGTGTGACACGACCATATAAGTACCTACTGGTGAAATCTCCTTACCCCGTAAATTATGGCCGTAGCCTCTTTCTATAACTGCGAATATTTTTTTCCGCTGTTGTGAGCGTCCTCGAAGGAAATGCGATCGGCCTCTCGCGATGGTCGGTATGTGATAACTGAGATATAATAGCGCCTAAACCTTGTGGCGAATCATCCACTGATAGTATCAGTTTTGCGGCAAGATCGTAATGGGCTAGCAACTGATCGGAATCGAGCAGTTTCTTAATTAGTTCAAATGCCCCATCTTGAACTTTGGTCCCTTCCCACTTTTTATTTTTTATGAAGCAATTCAAGGCAGATGCTGGATGCGTCAAGCTGAAGACAGGGCGCTATGACGCTCATTAGGGGAGGCCTATGTCCAGCAGTGGACTGATATAGGCTGATGATGATGATGATGATGATGATGAAGCAATTCATATAATGGGCTTAGTATCGACGAAGCGTTCGGCACGGAGCTTCTATAGTAGTTACTTAACCCTAAAAATTACTGTAACTGCGATAAATTGGAGCTTTTAATATGGTCTGGACTTTATCTGGAGATTTCCGAATTCCATTTTTATCGATAATGTGACCAAGGTAGCCAATTTCGTTTTTAAAATATTCGCATTTATCCTGCTGAACTGTTAATCCTGCATCTTCTAAGCGTTTCAACATCCGCGGATCTTTCGCTAACCGTAAGGAAAAATCAGTCCTTACAGAGTAGAAGGGTCTCTTTCACATTTTTGATCCCGCAGTGTGCCGCCAATCCCCTAATCCTTGCTGCCCACTGAGCATGACTTTCACCTTGGCGCTGCGTAGCCGAGTAAAAGTTATACCTCTCCGCGAAACCAAGCCGTTTCGGGGTGCGGTGGCAGTTCAAAAGATCGATGATTTTGTCAAAATCTATCTCTTCTATTTTCTGCGGCAGCGCCGGGTCACTCGCTACGCTAGCTTGTAGGTCGACTAGCTCAATGCACTTAGCAATATTGCTTTCCGTTTGACCTTGGCTTTGTCCGACACATCAGTCACGTCGTTCGCAACAAACCACTGCGTAAGTCGTGATTTATAAGTCTCCTCGCTTCTGTCGCTCTCTCGCTTCTGAGGTGGTCAAAGTTGGTGATAGCAAAAAAAACTCCACTAGAAAACATCTTCGTGTTGTTCTATCCTCGTCGCCAATGTATTGAGTACTATTTATTATTGTATGTATATGTCGAACCGATGTCGCACACGCGCAGACACACACACACGCGTGTCGTGCGCGCAATAGGTACAATATATAACAGTAAGTATTATAAATAACATTATGTTTATAACACTTTACTCATCATTCACTAATTTAAACAAATAATAATTTATATTTAGTAAATTAAGAAATATTTGAATAATTACACTGAGATACATTCACACTTAGTCCATTTGTGATATGACATCATTTACGTCCACTTTTACGCAGCGCAATAATATTGGCAACGCTTCAATATATATTTCACTGCATTTTGAAAATTATAACCACAATACCGCTAACACATTTAAACATTCGTCACTAACCAACAACGTTCAATTAGATGAATAGTCGTAACGAATTGCATCTACCTCACAGAAATCGAAATAATGTACTTAGTTTTCTGTCGTCTACCTACAAACTTTTATTATTTAAGTAAACAAGATGAACGAGACAATTATCGAATGATTATCGAACCACTTCAATCCAATCCAGGATAATAACAAAAACTCTCAAAAGCTATGGAAAGTTCTAAAATCAATGTACGACCCTAGCAGTCTAAGGAATAATACATGCAATTTAGTGACCAGCTCTTCCGACCCTGTCGAATCCCTCACTCAATAAATGCTACTCTTACTTCACATCCGTAGGCAAAAACCTGGCTGCTACCATACTGACAAGATTTTCAGAAACCCAGACATCCCTCACTAGCAAGTACTTATCAACAAATACCTCACCTTTCTCCTTCTTTCTACATCCCACTGACGAAACAGAATTTACAAACTTCATTAATCAGTTAAAAGACGATAGTTCCCCAGGTCCCGACAAAATCAATGTAAAACTCATAAAGAAAATACAAAACTTAATTATAATACCTCTAACCCACCCGATTAATCTCAGCCTGGAAACAGGAGTATTTCCCGAACAGTGGAAAGTTGCAGCAGTAAGCCCGATACATAAATGTGGTCCTAAGGATAAAGCTGAAAATTATAGACCAATAGCACTTCTAAGTATATTTTCTAAAATCCTGGAAAAGGTGGTTAACACCCGCGTTGTAAATTTTCTAGAAAAACATCATCTAATTTCAGAGCGACAATTTGGTTTTAGAAAAGGGAAATCAACTGAAGACGCGGCTTCGCTGCTAACAAACTCCATATCTTCAACTTTAGAAAAGGGTGAACGATGCATGGCGGTCTTCTTAGATCTAGCCGAAGCGTTCGGCACAATTTCAACATAGCTGCTCCTTAAAAAACTAGATGCAGCAGGGATAAGGAGAAAACCACTCAAGTGGTTTCACAGCTACCTCACCAATCGCCGACAGTATGTGAAATCTGGTGAACACTCAAGTGGACAACTCCCTATCAATTTTGGAATTCCTCAGGGCAGCTTACTAGGCCCAAAACTCTTTATAATCTACATGAACGATATACTGAACCTCACTATTCCAAACTCGGAAATAATATCATACGTGTCCGCAACGCAGGCGCGGGGGTTTAGGGGTGTGCGGCGGAGGTCACTGAATAGAAAAATAGGTGGGAGAGGATAAAAGTGTCATGTCCAACATGGCAGTTTTTTCTTTTCCAAAAGATTCTCGTCTATTGCAACGTTCACTTTCAATTTTTCGTTTTATCCTCTCATGCGTCCCGGCCATTTTGGATAAATCCAAAAAAGTCGGCCGACCTATTTACACTTGGAATGACAACCTCAAACAGGACATGACTTACTTCGACAAGGAAATCAACTTCTGGGTGGACACGGCTGAAGAACGAGATAAGATCTTTTGGCTGCTAGCGGGATATACAGGAAACCGGAAACGGATAGCAGCGAGACCTCAGGTGAAGATATTGGAACAACACAGCATAGCAGCGACCGGCTGCGACGTCGTTAAAAGATGCCCACCCATAGACAAATATTTCCCCCCCCCCCCCTCCACTAGTCCAATGCTAATTTTAGGGTACATTACTCGATTGGTTCTTACACTCCTATCCTATCCTAAGGGCACGTCTTCCCTACCATTACATTGCCCCCCGGTATATTCCTAGATATGCAATGGTCTTTGTAGCACCATGAAACATGACGCTTCAGGGGCTAGTGCAAATCTTGGGGTTCATTCGATTAATCGAGTCTGGTCAAACCACGCTGGGGTCGGTGCATTTCATTCATTCATTCATTCTCATGCGTCGCGGCCATTTTGGCGAATAATGCACATACGTCACGCTTCTTAGGCTTGGGTAAAAAAATAAATATCGATATTTTTTCGGAAAATAGTCGAAATACACATAAAAAAGTCTAAGCAACACATACTACATATTTCAAATTATTGTATCATTTCTTACCAAGTAGGTAATACCTATGTAAACTTTTTTGATCTATAGGACATACTGGCTGGTCGTAAAAAAAAATCGAGTATCATTTTTTTTTTCATAAATTGAAAAGTGAATGCATTTGTTCGAATTTTATAGTTTCGTTTTCTTTGCTTATTAAAATTTAGTATTCTGTATCAATTTAAAAAGTTTTGAACAATTTGGATTTTGAGACATTTTTTACGTCATGGAGCGACGTCATTTGAACGCAGCTGAAATGCAAAGAGCTTTATGGATGTTGCAAGCGGGAAGAAGTCAATCTCAGGTATCTCGGTTTACGGGAGATCCTGCTGAGCAACACCCAGGTCGAGGAAGGTGTACAACCACCCCGCCATGGGACCTAGACGCGAAGGTGCTCGCGTCACTTTATCGGTGGCGCGAGGAAGCGAGGGCGCGGGGCGAGCGGCCGATGCAGCGCCATATGGAGCAGCGTCGGTCGCAGCTTCGCGAGGTCCTGGTGGCGGAATGGCGGGACAGGCTTTCACGCCCTACCGCCGCCGGCCTCGTCACCATCGAGGCGGTCCGGCCAGTGCTCGACCTCTGGCTCGGGAGGAGGCACGGCTCCCTGTCGTTTCGGGTGACGCAGGTGCTCTCGGGGCATGGCTGCTTCGGGAAGTACCTGTGTCGCATAAACAGGGAGCCGGACGCTCGGTGTCACCACTGCGTCGACTGCCGGGAGGACACGGCGTGGCACACGCTGGCAGAGTGTGCCGCTTGGGAGGAGCCGCGCCGTGCCCTCATCTCAGAAGTAGGCAGTGACCTGTCGCTGCCGACCGTAGTGAGTTCGATGGTCGGCAGCGTCGAGTCCTGGGACGCGGTGGTTTCCTTCTGCGAGACGGTCATCTCGCGGAAGGAGGCTGCGGAAAGGGAAAGAGAGATCTCGACTCTCGACCCGGCCCGCAGCAGACGCACCGGGCGTCGGAGGAGGGCGGACAACGCCCTCTTCCGGCCCCCCTAAATGGGTCCAGGGGCGACGGATTCGGGGACATCCGTCGCCCCCCAACATCAGGACCCGAGAAGGCGGCGCGCGTAGTGTTCCTCGCGCGCCGACCACAGACGTTGCGGGGGGAGTACACCTCACTCCCCCCGCCCGAGACGGGGCCCGCGCAAGCGGGCCGGCACCAGCCGGGGTTGTGGAAGAATAATGTGTTCCCGCGACCCCGGCGTAGGTGTGAGATGGAACACCGGTGTGGTTTTTAGTCAGTAAGAGTCTGACAGACCCCTCCGCCCGCCCCAGGGCGGAGGACATCCATGAGGATTTTCCACCCCGGGAACTAAAAAAAAAAAAAAAAAGGTATACAACTGACTGCAAGACGCCAGCCAATGTTAACCGCCCGAGAGATAGGTTTTTAAGTAAGAGAGTTAGGTTGTTATGGCTACTAAATTCTAGTGGTGTTGTTAGCTGCCAAACTGTGCGAAATAGACTGTCGATTTCGCACACGACGGCCAATTAGGTTCCCACCGATACGTCACGGGAATCGCGCTAGTCGAAATGAATGGTGTAGGGAACACATTACATGGACCCGGGAACAATGGGATAAAATTTTATTTTGCGATGAGTCTCGATTTGGTTTCAAGCCTGATACTAGAAGGGTAAGAGTGTACCGTCGTCCTGGAAATACTGAAAGACTGAGGTGCGTTCAGGAAGTGCATACATACAACGGCTCAACAGTTAGTAACAAAAAAAAAACCTGAAAATACTGGAAATGGAAGAAATAAAATAGAAACAATGTGATGAAAACATGAAAAATGTGTTCAAGTTTAGCTTGACATTAGGGATGGGTAGCTCGTGAGCTAGTGATAGAAAAGAGCTAGCTCTTTTCGATTGACGTCGCTCTCAATCACTCTCTCGCTCGCTAACTAGCTCACTAGCTCAGTAGGTTCGTTCGGAGCGAGACACCGATGACCGAAGTCACCGACTAAACGGCTCATCGGCTCGCTTCGGAATGCTTCGGCTGAATTCGGATCGCATTTGTTCGTTCTCCGCTTGTCCGGCGCAATACGTCCTTGCAATCTACTCATACGACATACGTCACTGTAAATCTATCTTTATTTTCATTGGGTTAAAGTAGAAAATACTTTGGCACATTACTAAAAGGAACCGCGGCATTTTATTTTGCCGATTATTTACGTAAAATCACAATAAAAACAAACAGATATAACTTATTACAGTTTAGTTAGTACTTTTTCGGTTGTTTCAACGAAATGAAATGCATGCCCCTGCAAAGTACCTATTACCTAGTGTATTTTTATAAATAAATGAGAATGAGGGATTAGTAGTTGATTAGTGGTGCTCTAAAAAATGAATTACCTATTACTTTAGCTTTAATGAGGAACAAATGTGAACTTTTTAAATATTTCTGTGAACTAAGTTGAAACTAAATGTAAAATTATTTCACAAAAATCAATCATGTTATGATACAGACACATACGTCGACCGTTACTTTAACAGCCACAAAAAAAAAAAAAAACTCAATATCCGTAGTAATTGGCGTAGCATGTTTATGAGCTAAAGAACCGTAACAAAGAGTCCAGAGAGCTAGTGAGCTAAGAAGAGTTATATAGCTCTTTAGAGTGAAAGAGCTAATCGCTCTTTTCTTTTCAGTGAGCTGTTTCGCCCATGTCTACTTGACATTGATAGTAAAATGACGTGTACCCTGGATTTGACACAAATACCAAAATAAAATGACTCAATTTTAAAATGGATTAAAGCTACGAAAGACATAATTTATAAAATTAATAATGTAATGGTAAAATAAACGTAAGACATTATTTTTAAAACTGTGGTAAGTTTTAAAAATAAAGAACTTCTACACGGAAGACGAGGCGGTATGGTCGAAAGACTATAGCCTGCCCTTTCGGTGAATAAAAAAAAAAACATCTCTATTCCTAACCTTAAAACTCCTTTAATTTGAGCTGTCACTAAGTGCGGAGTTTCGATATTTTTTACGAAGAAAATTTAGGTAAATGAGTTGAAAGTGAAATTTAAAATTAAACGATGGGGTCCCGTCAAGTTATAGAGAAATCTCTCTCTATGTTGAGGTCTCTACCAAGGATATCACTGGCTAATATTCGCGACAATCCTAATTCAAAAAAACCTGTAAGTACTTGTTTTCATTTGTGTAGAAAAAAAGTATAAAATGTGTTCCTACCCAAGATTTAAGATTTTAATTTTGCATTGCAGGCAAAACGGGGCCGCGCCCAACATGGTGGTGACAAGCACGGCTCTGGTAATAAAGGTTCAGGACAACGGCAAAATTTTATGAGGCTTGGTTATGAAACAGGAAATAATCCTTTTTATTTGAGGGTACCTCAAGAACATTACTACAGAGGCCACCAGTAAGTCACCAAATTGTTGGTTACCTAACCTGTTGACATAATAATCAGAGCCTGTTTACTGCTCAATATCATAATCCCGTAAACTATTTGACTACTTTTCTATGGTTCATAGTTTTAGTAATTACATACATTTGATTTTATTTAGTGTAATTTCACTAAACTGAATAAAACCTATTTTCTTTTCTTTTTCAGTCTAAGAAGGGAATATCCACCACTGTCCTTACATCAGCTGCAGAGTATTATTGATAAAGACCGCTTGGATGTAAACAAACCTATAGATATTGCTACTATTATTAGGTCAGGAATTTACAATTTTTTCCCTGACCAAAAGCAGTTTGGCATTCATCTCACTGATGAAGGAGCAGATCTGTTTGCAGCCAAGATAAATATTGAAGTACAATGGGCTAGTGAACAAGTCATTGCTGCTATTGAAAAAAATGGTGGAGTTATTACAACTGCTTATTATGACCCACATAGTCTTTTCTTGCTCAAGAACCCTAAAAAGTTTTTTGAGTCAGGGCAAGCTATTCCAAGGAGGATGATTCCACCACCTGATGCTATTGAATATTATACCAGTGCTCAAACGCGTGGATATTTGGCTGATCCAGAAGAAATATCCAGGGAAAGGCTAAAGTTATCACAAAAGTATGGGTATAGTCTACCGAACATGGAAAATGAATCTAATTACAAAATGCTATGTGAAAGGAAAGATCCTAGACAAATATTTTATGGATTAGAGCCCGGATGGGTCATCAATTTGAAAGACGAATGTATTCTTAAACCTAAAGATCAAGAAATGCTGAAATTCTACAACACTTAAGTGAAATAAATTATAATCATTGTTAATAAAATAGGTACTTAGATTTAATAATTATTTTATTTCTATAAATATTGCTTCTCTTATATAGAGTAATATAGATTGATTGAGTGAATCCCCAAGGTGTTAGGCAGAATTTGTTTAGAAATAGATTTTTGTTAAAAATTAAAACAACATTATTTTAGTTGGTGTATATCACACCAACTCGTTTTAAGCGCTAGAGGGTAAAGAATGAACTAAGTTCTGTAATACAATTGAAGAGAACAGGCTAAATTCACTATAATGTAGATACATAGTCAGATTTATTTCAGGCTAAAGACTATTATGATGTCATCGTCATCATCCATTCCTTAGCATTGCACAGAATAATGTTCGCCATTAAGATGATACAGGTATATTTTTTGTTGCTTTTGGCTTCGCATGGTATGTGCATTCAGCCAATGTCACATTTCGTTTATTATGAATAATATAATATATAATTGTATTTATAATAAATTATAAAATGGTAAAATCTATAGGATCTGTATTTAGAACAATGATACCATACTGATATAAATAAAATTTCAACATAATATTATTTAAAGTAATGAAAGAGACTATACATTTATATACAGGAGAGCTATTTGTACAAAGTAAAGAAAGTATTGAGGTAGGAAAAGGAGTACGAAGGGACAAGAGGTTACTGAGAAAGGATGAACGGTCATATAAGGGACATGAGAAAAAAATGTGATCTAAGTCGCCTACGTCAACAGGGAACACGGTTATTGGGGAAAAAATCAACGCCAAATTCGGCCCTGAGAAAAAACCTACCTCAACATTCTTTGTTAACCTAGCTGCAGGGCCAAACAACAAAGCGGTAAAAGACCTCAGGAATATCTATCACCAGTCGATTGCCATTGAGGATCCAAAAAGAGGAAATCGATCGTACAGTGCCAATGATGCCAACAGTACGGACACTCCAAGAACTATTGCATGCGCCCATACCGTTGTGTAAAATGCGGATTATCTCATAAGACCTCGGAGTGCCAAAAACGTGATCGTCTTACCCGCGCATTGTGTGCTCTTTGCAATGGACCTCATCCAGCAAATTACAAAGGATGTGAAGTTTATAAAGAAATACTGGCCCGAAGAATCAAAATACCCTCCCTCACGCCAAGTAGACATGACCCGGAAAGTTCTAAACAGCGGTGGTGGCACTTTTACTAATATGCTTGGCAGCACTACTAAGGAGAGAACCCAAAGCATGAAAACTACCTTTGCTGAAGCTCTGCAGCAGAACAAAGAACATAAAGTTGATATAAAGACCGGACCCAGCCCAACCCTAGAACATCTACTCCTTAACCAAACAGAAAAGTATGAGTGCATCTTCCAACAAATGAGTACTCTTATAAGTCTCATAACCAAGCTCGTCGATCGACTAACAAAATGAATGCACTAAGAATAGCTACCTGGAACCTTAACGGACTAGCCCCCAACAAACAAGAGGTTGAGGTCCTATTCTCTGAACACAAGATTGATATTCTTCTCGTAGCCGAAGCCCATGGTACCTGCAACACAAACGTCAAATTCAAAGAACGTCAATGCTATATGACAAACCACCCAGATGGCACTGGTCATGGTGGAACAGCGGTCATCGTCCACAAGAAGGTGAAAGATCAATGCCAGAATACTGAACTGAACACCTTCAGGCAACAACAATTGCTGTGGAGAATAACACGGGCTACATTAACGTGTCGGCGTTATACTGCCCCTCTAAATATAAAATAGACGAAAATATGTTTACACGATACTTCCACCAGCTCGGAAACCGTTTCATTGCAGGTGGTGACTGGAACGCTAAACATATTAACTGGGGCTCTAGACTCTCTACAACGCGAGGAAGACAACTTAAAACAAGCATAGAAAAAAGCCACTTATTGGTATCCTCCACCTGTGAACCCACGTACTGGCCAACAGACCCTAACAAAATCCCAGACCTCCTTGACTTTTTTATACTGAAGGGACTACCGAGGCACTACCTCAAGCCTGAATCCTGCTACGACAGTTCCTCAGACCACACCCCAGTTATATTAACAATAAGCACTATGTTGATAGAATCGGAAACCGTAAAAATGCTTACGTCCAAACACACGGACTCGGAATCCCTCAGAGATTATATTGACAACAACATACAACTGAAAATACCTTTGAAAACTCCGGATGACATAGAAGAGGCAACAAAGTACATAACAACTCTTATTCAGCAAGCTTGTTGGATCAACACCCCAAAGAACCAAATAAAAGATCGGTATAGTAATTATCTACTAGATGTTAAAAACGCTCTACTTGATAAACGCCGACTTCGAAGAATCTGGCATCAAAGTAGGCTACCAGTGGATAAAACTGTTTTTTAATAAAGCTTCTGAAAACTTAAAAGAAATCTTACACAATTGGAACAATAAGACATTGGAAGATCAATTGGAGTCTTTAATGCACTGCATCGACAAATTATTTATTGTGGAAGTTCACTAAAAACTATAACAGGCCTCATAATGCTAGGCCTCCTCTTAAAACCGCATCAGGTTGGGCTCGAACATCCCAGGAAAAGGTGGACGCATTTGCAAGGCACCTCGAAAAAGTCTTTACACGAAATCCAGCCATACACTTGGAAAATGAAGAACTAGTTGATAGCGTCCTACAACAAGATTTCCAAATGTTGCCACCCCCACGCCCTATTACACGCGAAGTCTGGAGGCTTATCTCAAAGCTTCAAGACAAGAAAGCTCCCGGGTACGATCTCCTTACCAAAGAAATACTGAAACAGCTACCCAGAAAAGCCATCGTGTTTCTTACATCACTTTTTAATGCCATTTTGAGAATCCAGTACTTTCCTCTGGCATGGAAGGTTTCCCAAATCATAATGATACACAAGATGGGTAAACCTCCTAACGAAGTAACTTCATACAGACCCATAAGCCTTCTGCCAATCCCCTCCAAAGTCTTCGAGAAGCTACTGTTGTGTAGAATATTACCTATCATAAATAATGAGAAAATTATTCCCGACCACCAATTCGGCTTCAGACAGGCACATTCTACCACTGAACAAGTCCATCGAGTCTACGATAAGATAAGGAAAAGCCTAGAAGAAAATTTATACTGCTCCTCAGTGTTCCTGGACATACAACAGGCTTTCGATAAAGTTTGGCATAAGGGTCTGTTATACAAGCTGAAAATAAAACTTCCCCACCAGTACTACCCACTAATGAAATCCTATTTGTCGGAAAGAGTATTTCAAGTTAAAGATGCAGATGTGACGTCGCAATTCCATAATATAACTGCTGGAATACCGCAAGGGTCGGTACTAGGACTGGTGTTGTACACATTATACACTGCAGATCTCCCGCAGGCTGATGAGGTTACTACAGCAACATTTGCTGATGACACCGCCATACCGGCCAGCCACACAGATCCTGCTATGGCCTCACACATGCTGCAAGGGAGTCTGGACAAACTAACCACATGGCTACAAAGGTGGCGGATAAAGACAAGTGCAAGCAAATCGGTCCACGTCACATTTTCGCTGCGAAAGGGTGACTGGGCAGTTCCTGTACACCTCGAGAATGTCACACTATTTCACCATGAAAGCGTAAGATACCTAGCGTCTAACGTGGAAGAAACATCTTAAGACCAAGAGACACGAACTTAATATCCGTTACAAGAACCTACACTGGATCATGGGACGCAACAGTAAACTGAGTACCGATAACAAACTTTTAATTTATAAAGTAATCTTGAAGCCAGTGTGGCTGTTATGGAATCCAACTTTGGGGCAGTGCCTGTAACTCTAGCATCATTCAGAGAATGCAAAACGCAATTTTGAGGTCAATCAGTGGCGTTCCTTAGCTTGTCACGAACGCTGAAATACACAAGGGGTTATCAACGAATACCGTCTGGGACGAAATCAAGTACATCACAAAAAGGTATCAGGAAAAACTGGAAAGGCACCCCAACAATCTGGCTGCCGCACTGAAAACAAGAAGCTACAGGAAAAGACTTAAAGGAAAGACATCGTGTAGTCCACCCACACCTGTGTGGACCTAAGTACGTATACGGAGTGCATGGCTCGCTGGAGTCACGCTCTTCCCGCTAATGTTTACCCCAACCCATCCGCTAAAAGTACAAAACTGATCGCGGCGTGTCACAGAAAAATAAAAAAAAGCCGCCTACGTCTGTGCCACACAGGCGAATGGGGTTGTCGATGATATGAAGTTTGGCAAGATGGGCTGGAGAGCAGACATGACCCAGTCTCATCCGTAATAGAATGGAGGTCTCCATCTTGCCAAACCACGGTTTTTCCGGAACGTCTGGTTGAATATATGAAAAATAACGACCTTTCGTTTTGCTTCCGCTATCCCAAGCTTCCTTCCAGGTTTCCCGAAGAAAAGCCTCTGCTAAAGACTCGAGGTCAAAGTAAAAATATGTATAAGGAACTAAATCCCCGTATTGCACCGCATCAACGGCGAGTGTATCAGCCACTTCATTGCCATGGATTCCAGCATGGGCCGGAATCCACGCAAACTACAGTGTATTAGAGATGGTTCTGAACGCAAATTCTCTTATTAAATAAATGATTGGCAACTGCGATTTGATTACGAAAGGAGATTTATTGATGGCTAGAGGAGCACTTTGAGAATCAGTAAAAATTATAGTTTTTTTTAGCTTCAACACTAGATTATATTTTATAGCTTTTAAAATGTCGAAACATTACCCCGTAAAAACAGAAGTCTCAGGTGGCAGTTTTTTTTTACGTTACCCAACACAACCCGTCGGAGAACGCTTGGCAGCATCCGTAAATATATGGTGGTCCTCTAGGTGTTCAGCCAGAAAACGATTAAAACTTAAATGGCAATTGGGATTTGATTTACTTACACAGTTATACACTCGGCGTCACAAAAATCGCACCTCCCTGAAAATAAGTTTCTATCATGTCCAGCCATCAGCGCATACATTGAAACCCAGTTAAAAATGGTACGCATTGAAAGTAGGTTTAATGACCGAAATGGTTACAATGGGGAAGGCAACTGTCAAAATGGCGCTGTCGTAGCTAGTTCCCAAAACAAGCTAATAATGCAAGGCGTGAGGCGGTTTTTATAATTTTTTGCGAAATTGATTCTTTATGTTCCTAAATGCTCGAAAATTAGAGTCTCCGAAATACCCTAAGCTTAGCAGATTGTGGCATAAAGCAATTGGAAGAGAATTATTTCAATTACAACAGAGTTCGAGGTCATGTCGGAAACATTTGAAAGAAAGTGATGACTAGGAATTAAAGCTATATTTAAGGTTTTCAATTCTGATATATTATTATTCCAAATCGAATAATAATTGATATAAAATATTGAAATCAATGAAAATAACGAAATAGTGGATTCTAGCCATAATGTCTCTAATCACATGGGCAACTTTTCTTTGCCCTGCTGAACGCATAGTATTTTCGGCAGCAGTCACTAATTCACTGGCACTTCGAGATTCTACGAGATCCACGACTAGACATTTCTTCGTCTTAAACGACGATTCCTCGAAACCTTTGCGAGGTCTTCCTGCAGATGTCACAACCTCACTCGATGTTGAAGGTTGTGGGGCTAAAGAACTCACAGTAAACTATATGTCTCCTTCATCCAGCCAAGTCTTATTTCTAATTAAAAAACGCTCCTTCGATTTTCCCGAAGCCAACCATTTGGCTTCAATCTTAGTAGAAAAGTTGGATATTTTCAACTTTATTTCTCTTTGGCTGCTTTCAGTAATGTCACCAAAGTGAAATTTTGAAGAAAGATAGTCATAAATACGCGATCTTTTATCATTCTTCGTGTGTTTCAACCACTCTTCAAAAAATGCTACCCTTGAAATAGAGTAAACGTGTTCTGAAAAAAAATATAAAAAAATATGTTGTACTGAATCGTGCTGAACAATATGTGTATTTTTACAAACTACACAGTTATACCTACAATATATCTAAAAACTAGCCCGAATAGAGGCGAATCAATGTATTTCCTGAACGTTCAAAGTTTTGTTTATGAAAAAAAATACGCAAAAATTTATACATTAAGTTAAAAAAATGCTAAAAATTAATTTTAATAGATTCTGATAAAAATAATATATTAAATAATAGTACATACCCTCAGTATTAATATCCATCACAAAAAACTTTCACAATATCACAAGGTAAATAATATGAAAAATTATCTCATATACGGAAAGGAAAACCGTAATATCCTTACAGGTGGTTATAGTACTAATTATTTATATATTTTTGACATACTTACGTTACATAACGAATATCGCTGCTATTTTTTTTTTTACATCAAAATATTTTTATTTATTTTTACATATGAAACGGTTCCTTTTAGTGTTTAAGTTGAAGAACACAGATTTTTAACAACACGTAACATAAAATAGCATCACCCCTATATTCCCGAAGGAGTAGTCATAGGTATATAGTAGGTACATCCACACTTAGACAACTATGTTTGAGCTAGATATTTATCAATACAAAATGATTTTAAAACTTTATATACCAAAATACAAACTGTTTAGTCCTATAGTGAGTCTGAAAATAAGTGATTAAGTAATTATTTTATTTATTTATTTATTTAATACTTTCGCACAAGCATGTACAGAGGCGGACTTAATGACGTAGGCATTTTCTACCAGTCAACCTTTGGGTGATGCAGAGTCAAACATTGGTAGGTGAAAATAAAAAAACATTTAGGAATAAATATTTAAATATAAAGATACCTAAACTATATATATAATACATATATATACCTAATTATAAATAAATATAAACACAAATTACTAAACATAAGTAAATGAATATACTAAAAACAAATAAGACAAACAATTAGAAAACTATACCGTTATGATGATACTGCCAGCTTCCTGCGAATGTGCTCACGAACTTTTAACTTTAAAGGCTAATCGGTTGGTTGCCATCCTGATTTCTTGGGGGAGTGCATTCCACAGAGAGATAGACTGAACGAAGAAGTCTTCCTTCTTCGTTCAGTGATGACAGAATGAAGTCTGTGCGGTGAGTGGGACATTGAAGAAGACGATTGTGTGATGAACGAAGATTTCTATTGTGGTTGGCGCAAATGTACTGAAAGTGGGGGGCTAGATAACCAGGGGAAGAGGTAGAGTCAAGAAATGAAGAAATGAAGAATTGTATTGGCTTCGTGGTGCTTTCACAAGCCTTTCTATAGTGTCGTGTTAGACTTGTGCCGCGCGGACCGCACTTTGTTTTATTCGTTTCCTTTGTGTTTGCACAGGTTCCAGCCGGCACCGGTGCGAACACCGCCCAATGCCGCCGCGCCGCACGCATACCCGCCCGCGCCGTCCACACGCCCTCGCGCGCCCCCCGCCCGCACCGCCGCACTTTGCGTCGCCGCCCGCCCCCGCGGGGGCTGCGCCCGAGCCGTCGGCCAGGACGACCAAAGCTGTGCCAGCTTCGCACACCTCCGCACCCGGTCCCCGCCTCTTGCTGGCGGGACCGGCGACAGCGGAACAGGAGCGGCCAGCGAGTACCGGACCACTTTCACGTCCGGTACAAACATAAACACAGGCGCCCGCTTCGCCGGCGCCCCCCCGAACGTCGGCTTACGACTCGCCCGCCATGCTGTCGGCATGCTCGTCGCGTGCGGGCTCGAGTTCGTCGCTGGCATCCGTGGGCTCGGCCGCGTCCGGTCGCGATGACGTGTCTGGGGACACGACCCCGCGATCCGGGCGTAGGCCCACCGTGGGACCAGTCGCCGCCGATGTCGCAATGACATCACCTCCAACACCGATGCCACCTCTGGGGTTCGACTTCGAGTTCCAGCTCGAGTCTAGGCCCCAGAAACAGCGTCGCAGGCAGAGTTCGGACGAGACAGCAGAGGAGCAGTCGAAGCGGCTACGCTCCGAGGCGCCGCAGGCACAGCGCGAGATCGCGCCGCCAGCGTCGCCGACCTTCGCGGACGCTGCACGCCGCACGCCTCCACCATCAACGAACGAGACAACCGCAGGGGTAAGTACCCAAAATTTACCCCTTGCCCCTCAATTACCGACACCCCCGACTGCCACCGTCGGCGCCGCGACGTCAACGACGACGACGACGACAAAGCAACAGCCGGGCACGAAGAAGAAGCCGAGGTACCCACAAATGGTAGTGGAAAAACTACCGAACTGGGCCACACATTTCCGGGCCATAAGCGCCAAGCTGGGCCGTCCTCCTCACGCTCGGCCCTACGGGAGTGGGGTCCGATTTACAGCCGACAGTGAGGAGGAGTACAGGCTCGTCCAGCGCTACCTGACTGGCCTGGAGAAAGAAGCCGGAGTCTCCTGGTTCGCGTACTGCCAGCGGACAAGGACATGAAGATTGCCATCCGGGGATTACCAGCAGATACAGACCCTCAGGAGATCTACGAGGAACTTCAGACGCTGGGGTACCCGGACAGTAACCGGAGTATGTGCGCCATATAAAGGGGGCGCAAGGACGACCCGGTTGCGTATTCCACGCAATACTTAAGAGGACACCAGACGCCCGCACTATATTTGACACCACGCCTATTATGTTTATGCGTGGTGTGAAGATAGAAGCGTGGCGAGGCAAACGTGGGCCCGCACAGTGCCACCGGTGCCAGAAATTCCGGCACAGCTCGCACCAGTGCCACCGCCCGCTTGCTTGCGTAAGATGCGGAGGCGAGCACGCGGCACGAGACTGCCAGCGCCCGCGGGAGGAGCCGGCCACCTGCATTAATTGCAATGGCCCGCACCCCGCGCCCCGTGTTCCAGGCAGAAATCCGGAACAAGCGAGCGGGGACTGTCGCCATCACGGCCACCACACGCCGGCCCCAAGTGGCCACCGAGAGGCCACAAGTAGAGGCCACAGAGGCCCAAGGCACGACGCTGATGGCGGCGGCCAACGGGCCCACGGACAGAGATGCCAGATCCTCGAAGCGGAGGAAGAAGGGACGCGGGGGCAAAGGAAGGGGAAAGAAGCCCAAACCCCCGGCGACCCAGGAAGATGAGATCCCGAAGGCCGACCCTGCCTCAAACAGGGCGCAGGTCCAAAAAACAGATGAGATCGAACCTACCGCTAGCGCCGCGGCAAAGCGCCGCGGCAAAAATCGGAACTATTGAAACAAAAGTTCCAGACCGACCCTCGTGGCGGCGCTACCGGCGCTAAAACGACGGTAACCAACAGAGAATTCACTACCTGCGCTATCAAGCTGCTGCTAGACCTAATTAAGGCCATCAGGCAGGGACAAAACGCGGAAACGGTCATCCTTGATGGCCTGGCCACGGTCAACCCTTTGTAATGGCTAGGTCGTTAAGGGTGATTCACTGGAATGCCCGCGGCCTTCGGGACAAGGTCGCCCCCCTCCGCCATCTCCTGTGGGAACAAAATATCGACGTGGAGCTCATCAGCGTGACGCTCCTGGGACCTGAAGATAGGATAAGGTTCCCAGGATTCCTCGTCTACAGGAAGGACGAAAGGTCGGCACTAAACATCCGCTATCGTGGTCTGGCGGTATTAGTGAGACGAAGAGTCGTCCATCAGGAATGTTGGGTGTACAGCTACACGTAGCCGGCGAGGATATCAACATATATAGCTGCTATAAGCCGCCCGCGGCTCATCTAGACCTTTTAGAGCTGCGGGCACTATCGAACAAATCATCGCACGCCACCATCCTCGCCGGTGATTTTAATTGCAAGCACCCAGCGTGGAATTCATACCAAACGAATACCGAGGGGAGACGGCTCTTCGCGGACGCGGAAGCCTTCGGATATACGGTGTCTGGCCCGGAGACACCCACACACTACCCGGACGTCGCACGGTATATGCTGGACGTGCTGGACATCGTAGTACACCGAGGGCTAAAATGCCAGGCCACTCAATAAGTGATAGACGACGAGTTACAATCGGATCACCAACCGGTACTCGTCGTCTTATCGGGTATGCCGACCCGACTGAAGCCCATAGCGCCACGTCGTAAAACGGACTGGACAGCCTATGCGGAGAGGATTGAGACCACCACACCGACTCGGCCTATCGTTACCTCCGCGGACGTAGACCAGACGGCGGACGATGTCACTGCTTGCATACAAAGCGCCTACGAATCGGCCACTAGCACACTGCCGCAGGGGAGATCGCAGCGCAGCTATGATCGATGCGAAGAGGCGCATCCGCAAGCAGTGGCAAAAATACAGATGTCCGACTCTCAAGAAAGAGATGAACCGTCTCGCGGAGAAGGTGAAGGCCGAGCTCACGGCACACACCGCCGCGAACTAGGAAGAGAGAATTGACGCCACGACAGGCAACTGGCCGTCACTACACAAGCTGTGCCGCCAGTTGAAGAATACCCCAGTCCCGGTGCGCCCACTGCTCAACAGCGACGGGGCGCTTAAGTATGTAGCGGAGGACCGGGCGGAGGTCTTCGCCGAGCACCTGGAGCGTCAGTTCCAACCGAACCCGACCAGCGACGTCGATCATGTCGCAGCGGTCGAGCAACACCTGAGAGACTATTTCGCCACGCCGATGGCTCCTGAAGAGGATCCTATTTTCTTCTCGCCTGGCGCAGTCAGACGCGACATCCTACGGACGAAACCTAGAAAGGCTCCCGGTGCAGACGGTGTCACCAATACAGCGCTGCGCCACCTGCCGTACCGTATGGTAGCGGCACTGGCGCGCCTGTTCACGGCGATACTGCGCACCGACATCTCCAGCCACACATCGCCCCGCGGCCTGAACAGTTCGGATTTCGGGCGGAACACAGCACGACGCGTCAGCTGTCGAGGGTACTGCACCTTCTCGCAGCTGCGATGAACAAGAGGGAGTACTCGATTGCAGTATTCCTCGACATGGAGAAGGCCTTCGACCGTGTATGGCACGAAGGCCTTATATACAAGTTGGCCACGTCCGACGCGCCCCGTCGCGTTGTTAGGGTGGTCTCATCCTTTCTGTCCCACAGGTCCTTCAGGGTGGTGGTCGACGGGTCGCATTCCAGCGCCCGACCGATGCGTGCGGGTGTACCGCAAGGCAGCTGCGTGTCGCCGGCGTGTTACTCGCGTTTCACCGACGTCTTCTTCAATGTCCCACTCACCGCACAGACTTCATTCACTCTTCCTTCTTCGTTCAGTCTATCTCTCTGTGGAATGCACTCCCCCAAGAAATCAGGGTGGCAACCAACCGATTATCCTTTAAAGTTAAAGTTCGTGAGCACATTCGCAAGAAGCTGGCAGTTTCATCTTAAAGGTAATGTTTTCTCATTGGTTGTTTTATTTGTTTTAGTATAATTATATATTTATGTATATGTATTTGTACTTATATTTATATATAATTAGGTATATATGTATATCTATGTATTAGATTAAATATTTATTCCTTGGTTTTTTATAAATTGCACCTACCACTGCTTGTCCCTGCATCACCCAAAGGTTGACTGGTAGAAAATGCCTATGGCATTAAGTCCGCCGCTGTACAAAATGTGCGTGAAGTATAAATAAATAAATAAATAAATAAATTCCCACGACGCCAGATGCGACGCTCTCGCTGTACGCAGACGACGCCGCGTACATTACCACCTCGCTTAATGCAAAGTACGCGGCCGTCAAAATGCAGCGCGCCCTCAACACTCTTCCCGATTGGCTGTCAAAGTGGCGGCTGTCGGTGAACGTCGGTAAGACGCAGGCGACGATCACCGGGTCCGCGCAACTTGAGTACGCCAGTTCAGGGTATTATCAATGTGCAAGCCTAAGTCCTTCACGTCAGTGCTAAAATTACAATGACTTAAATAAGTCTGAATAGGTAATTAAATTGTTAATGATTTCTGATAAGTAAGCTAATTTGTTGTTTAGTTGAGTTATGAGTTCTAAGAAATATTTTGACGATTTTGGCCCGTTTTTGGCCATAAATGCACAATAACTTACGTTTATGTAAAAAAAAAAACTTTTCTAGCTTACTCAGCAGCATGAAGCGCCACAAGAAGACACCTATTTTCGCCACACCAGTGTCTGGTGACAGTGACTAATTCAAGTTATAGCTAAGAATAGATTTAATTCATGTTTTGTAACTTGGGTGAATTTTTAAGTTTAGCATGTAAGCACTCTGTAAACTCATTTTCATCATCCACTCGCATCTCTCTCGCCCGGGAATATGTACGAGTCATGTATCGTACATGGCACGCGCGCATTTCATAGGTCAGCACTTTTCCGTCGCCTTACACAAATTAAAGTGTAACGCGACAGTACACAATCAGCGTTCATAGTCAGCTGTACTCATTCACATCATTCATATATCATTAGTTACGAGGTAGTTAAATAGATTCAATAAAGCATCATCTTTGGCTATCCGTGACTTATCATTCAATCACAAGGTGTGTGCGACCCATTCAGCACCGCATACATCTTTTTGGTCCTTCGAGCCTCAAGATTATAAGTGTTTCGCGTTCTTTGTGCGGTGTTGATTCGGTTGAGCTGGCCGACCAGAAGCAGCATCTAACCAGCTCAACAGACCGCGACCGCAGACCGCGGAGATCATTGCACCAGCAGCAGCAAGTACAAGAGATCACTAAAGATCATCAGCAGTGTCGTCAGGAACAGATTTGGTGACTCGAAGTTTTATCATTAATTTTTCCATCATGGAGGGAGTTATTAAAACTCAGTATCAAGTCATGGAGGCAATGCAGAAACTTCTGATAAACTTCAAAAAAGACGGAGGAAGCCGTAAGACTGCTGACGGCGTGCAGAAGAAAATTGACCTTCTCGACAAGTATTGGGCAGAATTTCAAAATAACCACGAGAAGATTCGCGAGCGCGAAGATCCTTCTCATCAATACTTTGTACAAGATTCCCATGAACAGACAAGACAATTTTACAGAAGCACTAGGGAACTCTTAACTAAGTATTTGACTCAAGAACAAAAACCAGCTTCACCCGTAGTAAAGCCTTTACTTTCGAGCTGGCACCGTCGACCTCGCAATCACTGGAACCAAAACTCCGTCCAGAGCAAGGTGCAGGTGGAGCTGTAGGCGGTAACCAATCGCCCCGCTCAATAAAGGTGCCTGAAATAGCTGAGATCGCGAGTAACAGCAAAACAGACGAAATGCTACGCAAACAAAGGAGCAATTTCAAAGCGTTCCAAAGAACCGCATCAAACATCAACGTGGACCTCCTCAAAGAGAATTGGCAGTTTGAGGACGCCTTAAAGGTGTTAGAGTCAAGGTGGAAAGCAGTTGATTCACTTTATTGGGATCTTGACAGCTTACCCAATGAAGCCGACGTGCAATATGAGATGTCTTTCCATTATTTTCATACGTGTCAACTCGTTTACAACGAAATGAAAGCAACCATCAACTCCAAAATGTGGTCAGTTACCCACCGAGAAAGGTCGACGCCAAAAATCGAAATTTCGGCCTTTAGTGGTAGCTACGAACAGTGGACAGCATTCAAAGATTTATTTGTTGAAACCATCCATTCTAGTCCGTCTCTTTCCAACGCACAGAGAATGCAGTTTCTCATTCAGCATCTATCAATCAGCTCGGAAAATTATGAGACTGCATGGGAGATTCTCAACCGCAGATACAACAACCGGAAACTGATTTTCACGTCACATCTCAATTCATTGCTCAGTGTTCCTACCACTCAACATTTATCAGCAGCATCAGTCAAAAAACTCCACGATACGACAAAAGAATGTATCAATGCGATCAAGAACCTTGGTGTAGACACGTCATCGTGGGACCCAATAATTGTACACTTGCTTTCTCAAAAGTTGGATACGGTGACTCATAACGACTACTTAGAGTCACTGGCGGACCCGCGTGAGCTACCCAACATAGCAGATTTTCTCGATTTTCTAGAAGGAAAATTTACATCATGGGAATCATCTCGTCGTAGGCCAGAAACAGCAAAAACAACTCAGTCGGAGCCTACACGGACATACAAAAAATTTCATTCATATAAAGCATTCAGCGCAAATCAGAACCAAAGTAATAATTATAAATCAAATTCATTGACAAAAGACAATGAAAGTTCAACAAACTGTCCACATTGCAATCAAGAGCACAAGTTGTTTTCGTGCAAGACATTTCTCGAATTACAGCCTGACGCAAAACGGAAGGCAGTTGCGAAATACACTTTATGCAAGAACTGTCTAAACGTACATACGAATAGCAAAGAATGTTCGTCAAGAAAAACATGCCGCGTCTGCAACTCAGATCATAATACATTGCTTCACGACGCTTACGGCAAAGGGGGTGGACAGAAATCAAACAGCAACAAACTGTCCACATTGCAATCAAGAGCACAAGTTGTTTTCGTGCAAGACATTTCTCGAATTACAGCCTGACGCAAAACGGAAGGCAGTTGCGAAATACACTTTATGCAAAAACTGCCTAAACGTACATACGAATAGCAAAGAATGTTCGTCAAGAAAAACATGCCGCGTCTGCAACTCAGATCATAATACATTGCTTCACGACGCTTACGGCAAAGGGGGTGGACAGAAATCAAACAGCAATTCTGTGCAGCAGACAACAGCTGGCACTTATAGCAAGAAAACAACAAGTGACAGCAGCAATCACGTGTCTCAAGAAGATGTATCAGAAACTCTGCTTACCACAGCATTGATCAAAGTGCAAGCACATGATGGGTCCCTGGTAACTTTACGAGCGCTCCTTGATCAGGGTTCACAAACATCCCTGATAACGGAAAAAGCAGCACAGAAACTACGATTACCACGTGGCCGCTGCAAAGGGGTCATATTTATTTATTTATTTATACTTCACGCACATTTTGTACAGCGGCGGACTTAATGCCATAGGCATTTTCTACCAGTCAACCTTTGGGTGATGCAGAGACAAGCAGTGGTAGGTGCAATTTATAAAAAACCAAGGAATAAAAATTTAATCTAATACATAGATATACATATATACCTAATTATATATAAATATAAGCACAAATACATATATATAATTATACTAAAACAAGTAAAACAACCAATGAGAAAACATTACCTTTAAGATGAAACTGCCAGCTTCTTGCGAATGTGCTCACGAACTTTAACTTTAAAGGATAATCGGTTGGTTGCCACCCTGATTTCTTGGGGGAGTGCATTCCACAGAGAGATAGACTGAACGAAGAAGGAAGAGTGAATGAAGTCTGTGCGCTGAGTGGGACATTGAAGAAGACGATTGTGTGATGAACGAAGACTTCTGTTGTGGTTGGCGCAAATGTACTGAAAGTGGGGGGCTAGATAACCAGGGGAGGAGGTAGAAACAAGAAATGAAAACAAGGTGGTCAGCGCCCTTTGCTTTCTGCGCTGACGTATGGGCAACCACTTTAGAAGTGACCGATGCGCAGAGACATGGTCATATTTACGCAGATTGAAAACGAATCGAATGCAGTTATTGAGAAGACGGTCAAGTTTGTCGAGGAGATCTGCATTCAGGTCATAGTAGCACACATCACCATAATCGATGATCGGGAAAATTAAGGACTGCACAAGCATTGTCTTCGTACTCGATGGCAATATATTTTTCAACCGATACAGCGCGCGCAACGTTCCGGTAACCTTCTGGCTTACCCGGGCGACTTGAGTACGCCAGTTCAGGGTACTATCAATGTGCAAGCCTAGGTCCTTTACGTCAGTGCTAAAAGGAACGATAATACCATTGAAGAGTACTGGTGTCGGGGCGAAAGAAAATAATTGCAAAGGTGTCATACGAATCACGTGCAGTGCCTTTCAAGGTGATTATACATCTGACACCGATGTTTTCATTATGCGCAATTTGATTAACAATTTGCCTAACAAATCATTCACAATACCAAAATCGTGGACGTTTATAGAAAATATCACGTTGGCTGATCCAGATTTTCATGAGAGTCGTCCTGTAGACATTTTACTCGGTGCTGAGATATACTCAAACATAATCCAAGAAGGTATCATCAGGCACGAAAAATCGCAACCAGTAGCACAGCAAACACGTTTGGGCTGGATTTTATGCGGAACCGTGCAAACAACATTTCAATGTAACGTTGTGATAAATAACATCGAAGACATTCAACAATTTTGGACAGTAGAAGACATAGCGGAAAACTCGGGAATGTCACAGGATGATCTGGATTGTTTGCAGCACTACAAGGACACAACAACTCGCGACGAAGAAAGTCGTTACATTGTTGAGCTACCGTTCCAACCAAACTTTCAAGAAAAGCTAGGAGCTACGAAACCTATGGCTTCGGCACAATTCAGGCAACTGGAAAGAAAATTTTGCAAACAGCCACAATTAGCACAGTCATATAGACAGTTCATACATGAATATCAAGCACTGAATCATATGGTTGAATGTACTAGTGACGTGACACCGACTTGCTATTTACCTCACCATTGTGTTCAGCGCGCCGATTCCACAACTACGGCGTTAAGAGTAGTATTCAACGCATCGGCGAAAACATCCACGGGCCATACTTTGAACGACCTCATGAAGCGTGGCCCGAATTTACAGCAAGACCTCATGTCATTGATCTTGCGATGGAGGCAATATCGTTTCGCATATACAGCAGATATAGAAAAAATTTATCGACAGATACTTTGCCACACTGAACATCAAACCTATCAGAAGATACTATGGAGGAACTGTTCAAACCAACGTTTACGTGAATATCAGCTCACGACAGTCACATATGGCATGAAAGCAGCTCCATTCTTAGCTATGATGACTTTGAAACAGTTGGCAGCTGATGAGGGCCACAAGTATCCGCACAGCAGGGCAGCACAAGCGTTGCAAGAAGAGTTCTATATGGATGACCTTGTCAGTGGTAGCTTCACGTTGTCGTCGGCCAAACAACTGCAATGCGATTTGATCCAGTTACTTCAGTCGGGAGGTTTCAACTTACGTAAATGGTCGGGAAACGACGAACAGTTACTTCGAAACGTCAGCTGAGCGTCCTCAGATCAACCATCATTTGATTTCAAGCAAGCAGAATCAACAAAGACGCTCGGGCTGAAATGGAACCCTAATGAAGATACATTCACGTTCGAGCTAAAAATGAGCAAAACAAAACAAACAGAAAAACATACTAAACGTCCATTACTATCAGATATTTCAAAGATATTTGATCCGCTTGGTTGGCTAGCTCCGATTACAACAAAATTAAAACTTTTATTCAAGCAAGTTTGGTTGTCCAACATTCAATGGGACGACCAGATTAACGTTGAAATAAGCACCGAGTGGGACAAAATTAAAGCAGACCTACAAAACATCAGCCAGTTCAAAATTCAAAGATGGTATCAGACAGGAGAGCAAGACACAATCCAACTGCACGGCTTCTGCGATGCATCATTAAAAGCATATGCGTGTGTCGTGTACTGTAAAATTGATACCAATATTACACTCGTCGCTGCAAAAACGAGACTTGTGCCAGAGAACAAAAAGCTCACTTTACCACGTCTAGAGCTGAGTGGGGCGCATTTACTTACAACACTTATGCGAAAAATACAGCAAGCCCTCAACGGACGCAAAATTAAAGTTTATGGTTGGAGTGAATCCACTGCAGTTCTCGGCTGGATTCAAGGCAACATCAATCGCTGGACACCATTCGTAGCGAACAGAGTCAAACAAATCAAAGACGTCATACCATCAGAAAATTGGCATTATATAAAATCAGCTGACAACCCAGCTGATTGTGCCAGCCGTGGCATCACAACAGAGCAATTGAAGCAACATAATCTGTGGTGGAGCGGCCCGCAATTTCTCACTGGCTTCGATGAGGCATCAGTAGCAAAGAAGTGCGTCTACGTCACTGATCAAGAGGAGCGAAAATCAAAACAAAGCAACGTCACAACTCGTCAACCTCAAAGCGATGATGTCATAGAATCCATACTACATAGAAACAGTAACTTGACACGCGCCGTGCGCTTGCTTACGTGGGTGCTACGTATCACACGACGTCACAGCGAGCGCACTGCTTACTTGAATGGAAATGAATTGGAAACCGCAAAACATATGATTATAAAATATGTACAAGTTACGCAATTTTCAGAAGAAATTAGCAAGCTGCAAAAACAGGAGCAAGTACATAACAAAAGCAAAACTTTGTGTCTCAACCCGTTTCTGGACAAGGATGGACTTTTGAGAGTGGGAGGCAGACTCAAGCATGCGAATATTGACGAAGATATGAAGCATCCACTGATCATACCACACAGCAGCCACGTTACTGACCTTATTATCGACCAAGCTCACCGCCGCACGTTTCACGCGGGGGTTCGGACAACGCTAGCGAGTACCAGACAAAACTACTGGATATTAGGTGGAAACAGAGCTGTTAAGAAGCGCTTACATGCATGCATTACGTGCAAGAAGCATAAAGCTGTCATACAAAAGCAAATGATGGGAGATTTACCTGTATCTCGGAGCAATCCTTCGCGTCCTTTTCAGAACACCGGCGTTGACTTCACGGGATATGTTGACGTGAAACTCAATAAAGGGCGAGGAATCAAGACAAGTAAGGGATACATCGCAGTGTTCGTGTGCATGGTGACCAAAGCCGTGCACCTCGAACTCGTATCAGACTTGAGCTCATCTGCATTTGTAGCTGCTCTAAAACGCATGGCTTCACGTCGGGGTAAACCACATAACATCTACAGCGACAATGGCACCAATTTTGTTGGAGCTAATAGAGCACTGCAGAAAGAACTGACAGAACTGCGCAAGACATTCAACGACGAGTTTTATACAGAGATCAATGAGTTGGGAATACAGTGGCATTTTAATGCCCCAGCTTGGCCAAGTGCAGGAGGCCTGTGGGAAGCAGCGGTAAAAAGTCTGAAGCATCATCTTCGACGTGTTGTTGGTGAGCAAAAACTCACGTTCGAGGAATACAGTACTCTACTTGCTCAACTCGAAGCATGTCTCAACAGTCGTCCGCTGTGCGCACTTACAGAGGACCCAGATGATTTGAATTATCTAACTCCTTCACACTTTTTGAGCAGCGGTCCCATACTGACTATCTTAGACACCGAACAAGATGAAAGGACAAGGTGGAAGCGAACACAGAACATTTTCGAAGATATTTGGAAGAGGTGGCAATCAGAATATCTCGCAATACTCTCAACAAGGAGTAAATGGAAGAGACCTCACAAAAACGTTCGAGTGGATGACGTTGTCATCATTCATGAGCCTAACCTCCCCGCGGGAAGATGGGCTCTAGGCAGAGTCACTGAGCTACATCCCGGTACCGATGGATTGGTCTGTTACCCTGAAAACACAAAATGGGTACCTCAAGCGCCCTGTGATTAAACTGTCAGTGCTGCTCTCTGACTCACAATCAGCACCCGAGCAGACAGGGAAAATGTCAGACAGCCAAAATATCAAGACCATTGACAACCAATCAAAACGACGACCAGTAGCGTCTAATCTGATAGCAACTCTCGTTACACTCTTTCTCTTCATGACATCCGTCTTTGGCCACGAACAGTCAGCATCTCCATATACGTTGACAACAATAGGCAAAGCACTCTATTTTGACCGAATCTCAAACATGCAGTTCATTCGCGACGAATGGAAACTTATCGTATATTACGACATGAATCCTTATTGGGACGGTTCGGAAACCTTCGATAAATACCTCAAACAAATAAACAGCGTATGTGAAAGAGACACAAACAAAGTACTATGTGACATCATCCTATTGCAGCTACGTCACTCACATGACGAACTGAAGTACTACAATGGAATGTTACTGAATCAGCATTTCGAAGAACGCACTCGACGGCGACGAGGCCTCATCGACGGTGTGGGCTATGTTGCCAACAGTTTATTTGGCGTATTAGATCAACGTTTCGCCGATCAATACAAGCAAGATATCTCTCTTATAAAAGGAAATGAAAATCACTTGGCACTCTTGTGGAAAAATCAGACCTCCGTAGTAGAAGCAGAATATAATTTACTCCAGAGAACTGAAGAGTCAATCAATCGGCAACACAAGGCCATCAATCAACATTTAAACAATCTAACGAAGGCCTCCAATATGTTGAACAAAAATTTGCAAGAACAAGAAGTGATGAACGAGCTAGCACTGTCCACCATAATAGCCACTAATATGCTCACGAAGCCAAAATCCATACAAGACACACTAATCGACACAATAACCGATATTCATCATGGAATGTTTAGCGTTCATTTACTAACGCCGAAGCAATTACGAGACCAACTCAGCATAATCTCAGGACAATTATCGCGAGAGTTATCTTTACCGATAGAAAACATACAGACTGAACTATCAAAAATTTACCATCTTCTGAAGGTCAAAGCAAGGGTAACAACGCAGTACCTCATTTTTGAAATTAGAATACCTCTGGTCAACAGAGAGAGTTATGACCTGTATCAACTCATATCCATACCACAACAACATGGAAACACTACCGTCGCCGTCGTGCCGATATCAGATTACATAGCGATTAACTTACGCAAAGACACCTATCTGGCAATGACGGCGAGAGACATACAACAATGTGTCCAGTATGACGAATCTAGCCGCCTCTGTCACTCCTGAAAACCTATTTTTCAGTTTAAGTCAGAAGACAGCATGTGTATCAAAGATAAGGGCACAAGCAGATGTCTTACAAACATAGCAGCATGCCGCAATAATTGGATGGAATTGAAAAAAAAAAATACTTACCTTTATTATTGTTGCGGACAGTGTGCACTTCGTGTTATATGCGAGCATCAGATTACCGCAATACAAATCACTAAGGCCGGGGTCATAGCACTGGATGCAGATTGCATAATTAAAGGAGAAGACTTTACAGTTTTTTCACACAAACTGAGGTACTCAGAGACTAAAACTGCGGTTGATTTGGAATCACAGCAAATTGCACCTATTAACCACATCATCAACGTCACCTTGCCACAATTGGAAATCAACATTTCTGATCACGAAACCTCTTTGCGGCACATCAAAGAACAGATCGACCAGATGAAATCAGAAAACGCCTTGAACTCAGAAATTTCAATCCATGATATCCATCAGTATTCAGCAATCTACTTGTTGTTGTCGGGCGCTGTACTAGCAGTCGCAGTTTATCTATGTCGGTGGATTTGTCGTCGTCGGCAGAGGAGCGCCAACTTACAGTCGGACTCCGGGACGCAGCCTCCGGCGCCGCCGGCGCGTACACAGCACGAGGCCCTTGGCGTCGATCCGACGCCACGCACTAGAGACTCGAAACAGCCACGAGAAGAGGCGGTTGAATTAAGAAACTTTTCTAGCTTACTCAGCAGCATGAAGCGCCACAAGAAGACACCTATTTTCGCCACACCAGTGTCTGGTGACAGTGAATAATTCAAGTTATAGCTAAGAATAGATTTAATTCATGTTTTGTAACTTGGGTGAATTTTTAAGTTTAGCATGTAAGCACTCTGTAAACTCATTTTCATCATCCACTCGCATCTCTCTCGCCCGGGAATATGTACGAGTCATGTATCGTACATGGCACGCGCGCATTTCATAGGTCAGCACTTTTCCGTCGCCTTACACAAATTAAAGTGTAACGCGACAGTACACAATCAGCGTTCATAGTCAGCTGTACTCATTCACATCATTCATATATCATTAGTTACGAGGTAGTTAAATATATTCAATAAAGCATCATCTTTGGCTATCCGTGACTTATCATTCAATCACAAGGTGTGTGCGACCCATTCAGCACCGCATACAATTTCTATTTATTTAACAAGTTATTCATTTATCCGAACAAGATTGCAACATTTTTGCTAAATAAAAAGTACTGAAAAGATAAATGATAAATGACATTCATGGTTGTGGATAAAGCAGCAGTGTTGCCAATACTTATCAATTTCGTTAATGAAATAATCGATTATGTTTTCATGGATTTCTTATTAATAATATCACATCCGTAATGCTTGTTATACGATCTAAATACCTACGGTGTTATGTTTTTGCTTTTGATATTAAATGAAAAAACGAATTAATAGTTGATATTATAATGAATACAAAGGATTAAAGCAAAAACGCTACCACACATTCAAATAATAATTCTTAATCTGTTCAGCACAATAAAGACAGAATATTTTAAAGACAATGTATTTACAAAAACGTACATAACTTCAGTAGGGTTTTAGTGGTGTAAATTATGATTCGAATAAAATCGATATTGTTTTTTTTTTTGTGAGTGTGGCAACATTGAGTTACGCCGGCCGGCTGTCAAGTCAAGACACGACACAGACAAGTGACAAATAGTCTTGTGCCTGCTCGGTCATTTTTAAGATCGCTCCGTACTAGTTCATTTCGGACAGTGAACTAGTTCATTCTATTAGTTCTAATAGCTATATTCGGTCTTCGCTCTCGGTGCCGCGGTGGTCAGCATCTCATCTCATTCTTGCGATTCGGTCGGTCGGGTTAGGTGAGGATCGTCACTCATTCGTCGGCTATTCTCTCTCGTTCTCATTCACAGACATCGAACGTATCTGTTAAACAATCAGTGACTGTTTATCATTTCTCGTTCTCGTTCGCACAAACGATCGCGCGGTTTACAATGTCCGAGATCGAAAAGACCTATTAGACCGATTACGAGTCAGCGTTCGGAAACGTTTCTTCTAGTACAGTGCGAAGATACGTTTCCTATGGGGAAGGTCGGGCAAAGCTAATTGTAGACGGCGTGACCATAGCTAGTTCCCTAAGGTCTTCAATAAATTTGACATTTCGTTCATTCATTCCATTTTGTGTTCATTCATGAGTTTGATTTTATTTCACTATTTCGTTATTTTCGGTGATTTCAGTATTATAAATCAAGTACTTGACATGGAAAGTGTCAGAATTTTAAATCTTGAATACTTCCTCGTAATCACTTTCTTTCAAAATCTTTCCAACTCAAACTCGAACTCAAAAAAATCTCTATGAATAGCTTTAAACCACAATCTTCTAATTTTAGGTTCTTCGGGAAATGGTGCACTCCAATTTCAGAGTATCTTTGAACACAATAACGCGTCAATTTTCGCTAAAATAAAATAAAACCACATCACGCCTTGTATTATTAGCTTGTGTTGGGAACTAGCTACGACAGCGCCATTTTGACAGTTGCCTTCCCCATTGTTTCATCGTTCATGAACTACACAAAACTAGTGACAAATCACAAAAATCTACTTTTATTGCATGCATTTGCCTTACTGAGTTTATTTTCTTGCGGATTTGTAATTTTAACCAACGAATAAGCGTATTTATTGGATTCCAACGATTATTTTAACCCTGACTTGTACATCCAATGATTGTAAAACAATGGGGAAGGTCGGGCAAAGCTAATTGTAGATGGCGTGACCATAGCTAGGTCCCTGCGGCCTACAATAAATTTGACATTTCGTTCATTCATTTCATTTTATGTTCATTCATGAATTTGATTTTATTTCACAATTTCGTTATTTTCGGTGATTTCAGTATTTTAAATCAAGTTCTTGACATGGAAAGTGTCAGAATTATATTTCCTCGTAATCACTTTCTTCAAAATGTTTCCGAGATAAACTGGAACTCAAAAAAATCTCTACGAAGAGCTTTAAACCACAATCTCATAATTTTAGGGGCTTTCGGGAAATTGTGGACTCCAATTTCGTTGTATCAAGGAACACAAAAAAGCGTAAATTTTCGGTAAAATAAAAAAATACCACATCACGCCTTGTATTATTAGCTTGTGTTGGGAACTAGCTACGACAGCGCCATTTTGACAGTTGCCTTCCCCATTACGTTAAACAAGATCAAACCTATTTTATCTTAAAAACCCTAACTCTTTTTTAAACCAATTCCTTGATGTCGACATTGCATAGTATCCTATCCATATACTTCAAAATGTGTGCACTAGAGGCCGAAGTGTCTATGGACGGTGGGCATTCCCCTTTTCTTAAGCACATCTTTTAAAACTCTAATGTGGGTAGTCAACTAACTATTGACGTTTTGCATTAAAACGACTAAAATTTTGCTTTTTAATTTAGATTGTTCACAACTGTGGAACTGCTAACACAAAATTTTTGCTCTGTGACTATAAAACCAATTTGCTCTTGTTTGTGCTTCTAAAAAGTGAGAGTACTTAATATAATCATGAGTATTGTATGGTGCAGTTGTATCCCGTATAGGCGATTGCCTTTCTGCCGGAGATCGAGTAACTCTCAAAGAATTTTGTTGGAAATTCACGCGAGCTGCTTTACAGAGGTGGCGGAAATCCAACCGATTCCTTGATCACATGAAATTGGCTGCAAGCAAATATTGATTGGCCAAGTTGTGTGCAAACTTTAGTAAATGAAGAACCAACTGTTGATGAGATACCAAGAGCACAATCAGACTCTCAAGAACCGTCGACATCATCGTCCGTCGTTGGAACAATGACAAAAATGTCCCGAAAACCATTCGAAGATCTGTGAAGTAAACAGAAAAAGAGAAGATCTGATGATCATACAGGCGAATACTCTAGTAGTAATTGGCATATGCAGCTGCAGCGCGTTTAAAAGACAAAACATTGTTCCGTACCTATTGCCTGTTTTTACACATACCAGCTGTGGACAAAATTTAAAAGGTCGACGCTAAGTACTATGCGTGTACAGTACAATGATGCCTACCGCATCTTAATGAAATTTCCGAGGTACTGTAGCGCGTCGAGTATGTTCGCTGAAGCGAGGGTGCCAGACTTTCATGCCATTATTCGATCGCGCATAGCATCGTTTTCCAGCATTTTACGCAAATCGTGCAATCAGCTGTTGAAGGTCGTTAGTGAGGATTGGAGCAGTCCGATCCACAGGTATTGGCTCGAAGTTCATCGGAGTGCCAACCGACAGTAAAGATTTTATAATTTTAATTTTATGATATTTTCATTGTGTAATTTATTGATGGTAACAATTTAATTAATTTTAATGTATATTCAATTGAATGTTTTTATTTTAATGATTGGATTGAATGTTAATGTTTTAACGTTTTATAAATTTAGATGAAATTGTATGTTCTTGTAATTTGTATATTGGGACTTGGTGCTTGGTAAATAAATAAATAAAAAAACTGGAGTAGCAGCCAGCTCCCAACCTCGACTGGCCGAACGTTCTGATGTACATCTATAACTTGCTCCATAGTTTCTGCTCCTACATGAGGATCTTGATTGTTATAGACGTCACTAAAGTCTAGTTGCCTTCCTTCGTTTTTGTGCAGAATTAATTCTGGTGTCATTTTTGAATATACCGAGTAATAACTAATAGAAGCGATATCCGGCAAAAGAAATCCGGCACTTGCAAATTGAAATCCCTAAGTCTATGAAAGCCGATTTCAGCCCACCGTGCGCCGGGCCAGTGCAAATCGTGCTCTACAAGGAGTTTTAATGAAAGGCACAAAAAATTCTCTTGAATATTATATAATTACTTTCTCATAATACACCCATACTGATTATTTTATTTTATAATCAAAAGTACTTATGTATATTAAAAGGAAATAATGCTTTAAAAATAATCACATTAGTATATTTTTAAGTATATAACTGCGAATTAATTCTTACGATCAAACATGGATTAGCTTATAGAAAAAGTGTGAAAAGCCAGAATTCACAGATACACAAGTTAATATCTGTAATGGTCTGGCTTGTATGGTCCCTCAATTGGGACGCCAATGTATTTAGCTTGTTTCGGTGTTAGCTTGGTTAGTTTAACACCAAGGTGGTCCAAATGTAAAGCAGCTACTTCTTCATCTAATTTCTTAGGTAATGTGTGTACTCCAACGGGGTATTCATTATGTCTTGTCCAAAGTTCAATTTGAGCCAACACTTGGTTAGTAAAAGAATTGGACATAACAAACGACGAATGCCCGGTGGCACATCCTAAATTAACTAAACGTCCAGCAGCCAACACAATAATATGATTCCCATTGTCAAGCTCATAGCGATCAACTTGTGCCTTAATGTTTACTTTTTTAGCATTGTTTTCCAACCAGGCAACATCTACTTCACAGTCAAAGTGGCCAATGTTGCAAACAATTGCATCATCTTTCATTTTCAAGAAGTGTTCCTTGCAAATGATGTCTAGGCATCCAGTAGTGGTGACAAATATCTGTCCCACTTCAGCAGCTTCATCCATGGTCGTTACCTGGAATCCTTCCATAGCTGCTTGTAGAGCATTAATGGGATCGATTTCAGTTACAATGACTCTACCTCCGAATCCTTTAAAAGCTTGAGCGCAGCCTTTGCCCACGTCGCCATAACCCGCAACCACGCAGACTTTTCCAGCGACCATTATATCTGTAGCCCTTTTAATTCCGTCAAGTAATGACTCTCTGCATCCGTACAAATTATCGAATTTACTCTTTGTTACTGCATCATTTACATTGATAGCTGGAACCTTTAATACACCCTCACGGAACATTTTATACAAATTGTGTACGCCAGTTGTTGTTTCTTCAGAAATGCCTCTTATACCTTCTAAATATTGTGGGAATTTTTTGTGAACCAAGTTTGTTAAGTCGCCGCCATCGTCCAAGATCATATTCGGGTGCTGAAATGAAAAAACAAATTAAATGTCAAGAACACAGTATGAATTAAGCCGAGACTGATTTGGTAAGGTATCATTTTTTTTTAAGTGAGCATAGGCGATAAATTTTCTGCCCAGCCCAGACGAGAATTCAGTTAGACCAGGCGACCTGTTTACAATTAGACATACTAGATAACACTCTTCTGTGTATTTACAGGTCTCCATGCAACAGTAACCTTGATAGTTTTATGGATTCACTCAGTCATCACTTAGATACGTTAACTACACAAAGAAACATAATAATAGCGGGAGACATAAATATCAACATTAGAGGAAAAGATTTAGAAATGACTCAAGATTTAAAAAAAAAACGAGTGAGCTATCTTAACATGTTATCTACGTATGGTATTTTACCTGGTCATACATTGCCGACCAGAGAACGAAACTGCTTAGACCACTTTATGTTGAACATTAATAAAAAAAAGACATCAGCTTCAATTGCTGAGTTAAAAACTACAATTACCGATCACTGTACTACATTTTTATCACTTTCTAAAATAAACAGTACGGAAGCCGCTAGTAAAATCACTACGACCATAAACTTTGAAAATGCACTAAAATATTTACAAGAAAAAAATCTTGCAGAAAACAAATAAACTTATTCAAATGCTGATAGATTCTATTAAATACAACACTAACATGAAAGTTATCGCTAGCAGCAAACGTATAATTAAGCCGTGGATCACCCCAGGACTATTAAAATGTACAAAAAATCGTAATAAATTACAAAAAGGCTGTCGATCAGATCAGTATAATGACATCTTAAAAATAACATACAGGCGCTACAGAAACTACGTAATAATCCCATAAAAAATTAAAAAGAAAATTCGAAAGAGAATTACTTGCTAAATCGGTTACAAATACGAAATTATTATGGAAAAATATAAAATCAATCTACTACTCAAATCAACCTAAAAATCAAAGCAGTGAATTATTAAATATCTCACACTCTCCAACTGCATCAGTGAATTCTGTTAATAACTTTTTTGCTAATATTGGAAAGCATCTAGCACAGCAAATTCCGAATAATAAAACTTCGGACCGATCTAACGATCCACGTACTCAAATTAGTTATTTTGTGCTCTTGGACACTGACCCCATGGAAATAGAAAGTGTTCTGATGAGTTTGAAAACCGACAGTGCTCCAGGATGGGATAATATTCCAACTCCCTAAAATATATCAGCAAAGAAATTGTTCCTGTCATTACTCATCTGGTAAATCTATGTTTTGGAAAAGGTATTTTTCCAACACAACTGAAGCAATCTATTATTACACCGGTTCACAAGGGAGGGAACAGCGACGATGTCAATAACTTCAGACCTATTTCTGTATTACCAGCTTTATCCAAGGTTTTAGAAAAACTTACTAATATAAGACTTCTAAATTATCTAAAAAAAAACAACATATTATCATCTACACAATTTGGTTTTAGACAGGGAATATCAACTGAGGATGCAGTTACAGCAATCAGCTCGATGGTAGCTGATTATGTCGATTCAGGGAAAAAGTGTCTGGCTGTATTCCTTGATCTGAAAAAAGCCTTTGACACTGTTGCTGTTCCAACCCTTTTGTCCAAGCTAGAAGGAATTGCAATAAGGGGAACATCTCTTGCGTTTTTTAAAGATTATCTATCAAACAGGAGGCAGAGGGTTAAGATAGGGACATGCATCAGTGATGACGTTGAGATATCATTCGGCGTACCTCAAGGAAGCGTACTAGGACCAACACTTTTCTTAATTTACATTAATAACCTATGTAACTTAAAAGTAGATAACGCAATAATCTTCTCTTACGCCGATGATACTGCCATTGTCTTTTATGGGAATAATTGGTCCGAAGTAAAGCTCAAAGCTGAAATAGGTTTGGCTCAAATGGCTAATTGGCTGAATGAAAATCTACTCACGCTAAACGCAACCAAAACCTACCTAATATATGTTTTACAATTAGAAATCGCTCACAACCAGATCAAGATTTGAATATTAAAATACATTCTTGTAAACGAGCCATGAATTATGCCTGTGCATGTCCTATAATTAATAAAGTATCAAAAACAAAATACTTAGATGTCATAATTGACCAACACTTAAGTTGGTACTCCCTCGAACACGTTGCTGATAGAATACGAAAATTGAAAAAGATATCTAAATATTGAGATACGTGGTCCCTGGCAAGTGTAGCCACAAAAATAGGCGCTTACAGAAATCTTCTAAATAAAATTTACACAGCCCTTGCACAATCTGTTATAGTCTAGTGTATATCTGTATGGGGTGGGGCAGCGAAATCAAAATTTATAGACGTAGAACGAGCACAAAGAGGTCTGATAAAAATAATGTATTTTAAGAAACGGAGATTCCCTACTGAAAGTCTATATGAGATCAGTGGCCTGTTAACTGTTAGGAAATTATATATCTGTGCTTCAATCTTGAGGAGGCATAAGGCACTTACGTATGATAAAAACATAACATTAAAAAGAAGACAGGATATTATTGTGCAAGTCCCACAATTTAAAACCAATTTTACTGCTATACAATATGAAAATCAATCAGCACGGTTATATAATAAAATAAACAAAGAAATATACATTTAGACTGAACATCTTCATAAAAGTAAGAAAATGCTAATAGAATGGTTAAAATCACGCACTTATACAGACGTTGAGTTATTATTATAATAATTGGAAATTGGTTATACTTGCAAAGCAACATCTACACTCACTCCCTCATACACACATCCACAATCGCCATACCTCTCACATACCACACACATCACACACCACACACACGCAACACACCTCTCACACACATTATTATTATTATAAAGAAGCTAACTCAAAAAACTATGTAAAAGAAAAAAACTAAAATAAAAACCGAGTATTTCTAAGTTGTACAAACAGCCAAAGCTGCGGAAGAGCGGAGTTTCCTAACACAGGCGTCATCATGCTTAAAAGGAAGCTCCAATGACAAACTAATGTTCACTACTTGGTACAGAAAAAAAAAAAAAAAACGTCCCGCCCGGGAGCGTAGTACGCCTTGCACACTTCCAGCGGGCCTGGCTACTAGTGCAACAAACGTCTACCGGGAATGGATTGGTGGCTGTAGTCTTCCGTGATCATCAAGGACTGACGTCTTCTTAACCTCACGTTTTTTAATTCCATTAAACAATACGTTATGGGAGTTGCGGTCTATGCTAGACGAGCTTACTGTGTATCAAATTACGAATAAAACCAACACAAAATGCTTATGTAAAATATTCTATCATAATCTAAGAAGCATTACATACTAATTGGTTTTATTACAACAAACATTAAGGAAGAAAAGATCGACAGCATTTTCCTCAACCAACGAAGAATGTAGTAAAATGTTAGTGTAGGAAAACCCACACTTTTATTACCTTTCCGTCCGGGAATATTAATGTCTGCTCAATGCACCAAACATATTCCTCCTCGGTTTCTCCTTTCCATGCATAGATAGGTATTCCACGCGCAACTAACGCCGCAGCAGCCTCGTCTTGCGTGCTGTAGATGTTACTGCTCGACCACTGGACCTGTGTGACAAGTGTAAAATTAATGTTTTAGGTTGTAAGCCAAGTGATTACCGTTATTATAACACCCCTCTTTTTGCATCGGGGGTTTCTAAAGAAACAGTACGTCATTACCGTTTATTACTGGGCTACCGCGTTTCTTTATTGCCCATAGCGAAAGCCTTCGACAAAGTCTGGCACAACGGCTTGATATACAAGCTCTACCAACTAGGAGTGCCAGATCGTCTCGTGCTCATCTTACGAGACTTTTTGTCGAACCGGACCTTTCGCTATCGCGTCGAGGGAGCACTCTCGTCCCCTCATCCTATTCGCGCCGGTGTCCCTCAGGGTTCCGTACTATCTCCTCTCGCCTTCACGCTGTTCACTAGCGATATCCCAAAAAGTAAAAAGGCTCAGTTGGCTCTCTTCGCCGACGACACTGCCGTTTACTATACCGGTCACTGTCTCAACGCTATAGCTCGTACTCTCCAAACCTCCGCAAACGTCTTAGGCGCTTGGTTCCGGAAATGGAGAATCGAGGTCAACCCCGATAAGAGTCAGGCGGTTCTCTTCTCGAGACGTCGTCGACTCCCTCCCCCACTTCCCAGCCCGATCACTATGTACGGCAAGCCAATCCCTTGGGAGAAGCAAGCCAAATACCTAGGCGTGATCCTCGATGAGAACCTTACCTTTAAGGCTCATATTAAGGCGGTTCGCGCGCGCGCCTCCTTCGCTCTTAGCAGGCTCCAATTCGTACTGACAGCCCGTAGCAAACTGTCCCTCAAATGCAAGCTCCGCATCTATACCGCAGTCATCCGTCCCATCATGACCTATGCCTGCGTTGTATTTGCGCACGCTCACCCACGTCATCTCCATAAGATGCAGACCCTCCAAAACCGTTTCCTCAGAAGGGTCACGGGTGCCCCCTTCTATGTCCGTAATATAGATCTTCACGTCGACCTCAAAATGCCAACCATAAAACAGTTCATGAAACGCTTATCAAAGCGTTTCTTCGACTGCGGCATTAAACATTCTAACCCCCTGATAACAGCGGCCGCCCGCTACACTCCCTCTCGCATTAGCAGTATTCGCCGACCAAGGCATACTTTAATCGACCCCGACGACGCCACTACCCTCCTCCAGGAGAGTAGTAAGGCCACTAGCACGCTACAGAAGCCCAAAACCCGATCGCCGTCCTACCGCCCTCGCCGCCGAGGCCCGCCGCGACGCCCAAATCGACGCCCCTCCCGACCCTTGCTCGAGCCAGCCCGCGCCGCTGAGCCTGTAGCTTTAAATTCGTCCCTAATTAATACCAATCCTGATCCAGCTAGTCATTTGCTGCCCTCTTCCAGCGACGCCCTAAGCCGAGGTTCGTACCCCACAGGGGGTGCCCTTAGCGTTGTCGCTTAGTTTTAGTTAGTATATAAGTTTAAGTCCTGGCTGGAGGCCTTAATTTATTAGGGAATCCACAGGCAAGTCCGCTTAAGCAGACGACAACCGCATAGGTTGACCTGCGAGATGCCAAACAAACAAACAAACAAATTCTTTATTGCCCAGATGAACTGGGTCGTGAGGCTTGATATTTGGAGAAAACATAAGGATGGATAAGCGCCTGGAAACGTCCTCGACCTTCGTGTCTCGATTATTATCGTGTATTTCTACACGATTTTCAGTTATCTACATTCCTTTCCAAGCTGTTACACATTAAATACTTATAATAGCAGCAAAAAAATATTTCATAATACCTAGTAGCAAACACATTTCAAAACATATCAGGGGTTATAGATAAAGAGGCCAACAGACGATGATAAATATCAGCTCAATTCTTACACGTATTCATAGAAATAAGATAAGTGATGATTTAATCTTTGCCACATTTCAATATCCATACGAAATAACAAACACAATGTTACTCATAAATAATGCTTATAATATTTATCCTGTTTTTGCTATTTATCAGTATGAATTGTATTTCTTTTATGGATTGCGATACGAGAAGATCGCCTTGTCTATGTCTCCATTTCCCATATTTTGAAGTCAGTTTAAGTACGCTTTATGGATATTTGTGTCCATCCATACCTAACATTCATTTTAGTTAAATCTGAATTATATTGTGGTGTTTAGTTTTCCCAGTGATAGGTACCAACTTATTTTTTATTTGCAATCCATACTAATATTATAAAGTAAACCCGAAAGTAACTCTGTAGATATGTTACCTTTTCACACCTTTTTGGTTTACCATTGAATGGATTTCGATAAAATTTTGCAAAGATATACCTAGGTCGCATCCTGGGTAAGGACATATGCTACTTTTTGTTTATTTCCAAAATCTACGCGGGCTGAGCCGCGGGCAGAAGCTAGTAACTTATATAATAATCTTACGCTCTTGAGTAGTAGGTAAGATGTAAAAAAAACGTAATACTTATAATAAGTTCGAAGCTAGTTGCAAACGTAATCGTAACATTATAGGTTGGAAGCTAGTTGCGAATAGGGCACACAATTGAATATTCGTATTTTTCGAGTGGTCATTTTAACTGTTGGTTGGTAATATTAATATTTTTTCAGATTGAGTCCTCAAAGTCATTCTCCTCGTGATCTAAAAGTGGAACCCTCGACGAGCGAACCCAACTCGCACTTGTCCAGTTTTCTATTTCGTATTTTAGGCACCGTCAAGTAGACAGTTGGTAAGATATTATTAGAATGCGAGGTTACGAAACCGATTCCCATGCATATATATTTCATCGCATTAGTGCTCTTTCATAGTCGATTGCGCCACGGTTTGCGAACGCTCCACTAAACGTTACGAAGCAACTCAAATCGTAGATAATAAGTATCAGACTTCCTCAAACTAAAAACTTGGCAGATAACAAATGTAACAATTTAATAACCAATGTCGACATTTCATGTATTGGCGATAAGTATATCAATTTTATCATTCAGTGATTAGATCCATACTGGATTAAAAGCATTTGTTTTGACGTATTATCTTTGAATATTATATATTACTTGCAACCAGGAAAATAATGTATGACTAATACTAAATCGGGCCCGCGGCGTCGCCCGCGAAGAGGTCGAAAGTTTTCCTATGGGAACATACTACCGAGATAAATAGTATGCTTTGTTCTAACCCAGGTCATATTCAATTCATAGGAAAAGGCAACAGACATATGGATTTATGATAAGTTTTATTTTTATTATGCGGGTACTGTCTGCGAGCCTAAGCTGAGCTTTGCATTTGTGTGAGTGATTACCAAACGCACCAATGTGATCGCGCCTCAGGCCGATTGCGAAGCAAAGTACGAGTCGCTATGTGCACTCACACAAATGCAATGCTCAGCTTGGGCCTCGCAGATTGTACTATTTATTAAAATTAGATAGGGGGGTAGTCACCATCTGCTTCGCCTTTCCCAACTAATTATTTATTTAGAGGGGTCTTTCTTCAGGTTAGTGAAGATATTGGAAAATACTGGCAAGGTTATCTCCAAAATATTTATTTGAGCACCTGTGAAATAAATATTTTAGAGATAGCCTTAGCCTAGCATTGCAATAAAAAGAAAAGAAAATAGTATTAAATCAGAATGCAGAAATGAACAGCACTTACTTCAGCACCAAGCTCTATAAGTGTCTCAATAAGGACTGCAGTCTGCACGGTCATGTGAAGACTTCCAGCAATTCTAGCTCCTTTGAGGATTTTGCCCGGAGCATACTTGCGGCGGCAAGCCATCAGTCCTGGCATCTCCTTCTCTGCCAGCATGATCTCTTTGCGGCCAAGCTCAGCCAACTTCTCATCAGCTGTAATACAAAAAGAATGTCAAGGTTGAAAATCTTTCTTGATTATTAATAAATCAAATTAGGTACTAAATTATTAATTTTCCATTTCAGAGAATTTACAAGAATTTAATATCTAGAAGTTTCTTAATAAAACATCTGAATAAAAAAACTTCAAAAGCCAATAATATACGGTACTTATGATACAGTATTTTTTTTAAAATCTGTAGTTAGGACAACAAAAAAGAAATTAAACATTTTAACAGATAAAATACCTTTTCGTAGGAAAGTACTTTTAAATAATAAAAATAAAAAATGTTCTTTTAAAAACATCATTACAAAATGTATAATGCAAATAGATATAATAGATATAACAAAAACTCTCATGAGGTACTATTTATATCAGTAAATAAAAAGCTTATTCTTATGCAATAGTGATGAAATTACAAAATGTATGTGGGAAATTTGCTTACTGATACTTGTAAGAAATTAAAAACTGGTAATGGTTATGATGGCTTGCCTTTTTTCGGTCCATAGTAGGTTTTCAAAAGTAAGTCAGGGTGAAAAGGCCACATTCCATATATTAAATTTTTAGGGAAGAATTTTCCTGAACTATAAATAATCGCTGAAGATACCCTTTAAATGGCAAAGAAAGCCCTTAAAGAAGGGCTTCTAAAAAATAGTTTTGGACCTCTTTAGACGCATACTGAATACCAACAAGTTTTACACCTTCTCACCTAGAGCTATCATTTAAAATGTAAACACTAAAGATAATACGTCTCATCAGAACAGCAATAATTGCTGATAATGTGATAAGAAACATTATCGTGAATTAAAATAATTAAGCAGTACAATATTTAGTGCCGGTGTTTTGGTCGATGTCGCATGGTTAAGATAACCTATAAAAATCTATGTATTGTAAAAGAAAAGAAGAGCTAGCTGTATTCGAAAATGTTTAATATTTTTAACTCATTATTTTGCTCCCTCAGACATGACTTTCTGTAAAAGATAATTAAAATTACTTACCGATTTTATACGGTGGCTTCATGATAATGAGATGTGCTCAAAATATTAGGTAAGTATGTAATAACCTAGCTACACTGGCTAGTTATTCGAAGTCAAGGAATTTTGTGGTAATTTTGACCAATAGGACAAATTTTATTACCAAAGAAGAAACCAAACTACTGATTACTTGCAAGACGACCTAGCCTGCCCACAGACAGTTTAAAATAGAAATGCGATTCTCTTCTCCGACAGATGATCACAGATTCACAATATAGAGGAATGGTACAGTCACGAGCATAAATTTATGTTATTTTAATTTGTTTAATTTCGGCTTTTCGGTAATACTATGGAATACTCGACACACTGCTGTCAGCTAAACAGGGTCGTATTAAATTACATAGCAAAACTTCGCAGACGTGATGGGAACCGATATTTAAACATTATGAAACAAAATAAATAAATTGATTTGATGATATATTTTTTAGGGTCAACAACTGTTGGTAGTTTACTACAACTATCACCGAGCACACGAGAGAACCACTCGTGTGTTAGGTTCGAAGTGCTAGGGATTTCAAAACCCAAACGTTTCATTACAAGTGCTTCAAAACTTTCCTGCATTCTCCTGTTTCTCTATTAATTTGAATGGTCAAAAGAAAATCGAACATACTGTAGGGGTGCCATACGCTCAAATAGGGATAAAAACTGCCATTTGTTCAGTTCAGATGTCGCTACTATTACTAGTCCAAGAATTTGACTGCTAGCTGTCACTACAAAAATACGCGTTTTTTTGTTTGTGAAAAAGCGACATATTTTAAGCATTATTAATTAATTAGTTTGTCCCATGCTCAGCTGTTGCCTGGAAAATTACGGGGTTTCATGTATTTCCCAAAGCTTTTAAGCCAAAAACTGTGGAGGAAAGCTCTCTGAAGAAAATGTGGAAACCCTTGAAATGACACATATTTTTCGAGACTAAGTGCTATCCATTTTAAACCTGCATAGCTATTCACATTCATTCTGTCGAATGATTGTGAATAGTTATGCAGGTTTAGATTTGCGTATTATTCCGACAGCTACTTGGTGTCGGGGACGACAGCAAATAGCTGTCGGAAGAATTGATTTGAGAACAGCATTAGGACTCCTTCTTCGATAACACTGATTGATGTTAAATTCGGCACGAAGAAGTAATTTACACAAAGTAAAGCGCCTGCCTGGGTTCGAACCTACGACCTACAACTCGTTAGTCGCGGTCTTTACCACTGGGCCACCACTGCTCTCCACTGGGCCTCCACTGCTCTCCACTGGGCCACCACTGCTCTATGCCTTCCACAAATGATTACATTAATTTGCTGTCAGCTTGAGTGAATGAATCATGAAACCACAGGGCAATTTCCCGTATTTTTTTTAAAACGTTCACAGAATAAGCTGTCTTAATCAGTCAAAAATACAAACAATGTACCTACATTCTTGACAAGTTTTCGAACCGATTGTCGCTGAGATAAAATTGAGACTAGATTTTGAACGTTTTTTGGGTTTTATGTAGCCAAATGGCAACATCCGTCATGTCTTTCTGTCCGGATGAAACTAGCGGTGGGTAATCTTTATTCCGGCAAGTGAATTGATTCACTTATTCCGACTCCGGGTCCGGTACCGGTTCACCTTATTTATTCCTTTGGCACCGTTTGGCACCGGCACTCACTCGCTCATTTTGGTTCCCCGGTTTCGCAGAACATTTTATTCATTTGGTTCACTGGATCATTTGGCACATTTTGAATTGAACAGTTGGTTAGTTAGAGCGATACGACGTGTTCCGAGTACTTCCGAGTGACTTGAGCGAGTGAACGAGAGTGAACAGTGAACGCGCGCTCCGGAATCATTTGGTACCGCGGTGCCGGTAAGGATTCTGAGGAATAAATAAGGTTTACGTATCCGCGTTCGGTACCGGCTCCTTTGGATCAGTACCTCCGGAGTTACCCACCGCTAGATGAAACTCATTCATTTTACTCGGAGACTATTGGCACTATAGCACGGTAATAATATCATACAGTATTCCAACTTCATACATACGGACGAAGCGCGAGCTATGCCTACGCGCCTCGCTCAAGGCACGCGCGCGGCATGCAGACAGTCTCGACCTCCCTAGAGTAAATATGTTCCTTGGTCTCGACTATGCCGGAGTGACGAACGGGCGGTGTGTTGTTTTTTTAACAATAACCGCGCGATTTTTTCACTAAAACTAAGTTCAGTGCATATTTACGACGAGCATGATATATTGTGCTGTTTATGGTTGCATGAATTCTTCAATAACGCATCCAGAGATTTTTTTTTTTAGATTACCTGTAAATTTTGAAAGGTAAGACTATAAAATAATTTTACTTACCAATCGGTAGGTACTCGACCGATCACCATGTTCGGCAAGCCGATCCCTTACAAGTTATCGTCGGACATCCAAATCTTGATATCCAATGCCGGTAGACGATATCGGCTATTCGATCAGCTGATATTTCGTCGGTAGGGATTGCTTCAGGCCACTTCCTTAGTCGGTCGATCATAGTAACTAAGTAACGATGTCCTTGAGCTATTGTAGGTAGCGGACCAACGATGTCGACGTGTAGATGTTGAAAGCGATCATTTGGCGGGAAAGATGAGCTGTTCGAGGATGTGTGGCGCTGTATCTTGCTTTTCTGACAATGTATACAGGTTCGAGTCCAACGGCTGATGTCTGCGTTCATTGATGGCCAGAAGTATTTTTGAGTTGCAAGTTTGCGAGTCGTGCGGATACCAGGATGGCTGATATTATGCACGCTGTTAAAATCTTCTTGTCTATGTACTTCAGGAGGCGAAAGCCAATGAGACTCCCAAGGAAGGTTCTTGCACTTCCCTCGCCCCTGGTGGCCATGCGGCCAGCGCCGCTGGTACCAGCGCGGGCGTCGGTCCAGCTGTGGCGAAAACCGCAACTAAGACCAAAAAACATAATTCCCAACTTAAACAAAGGACGTCGGTGCTGATTGGGACCAGTACCGACCCTTCTATTACAGCGGCGAAGACGGCGACGATTAATACCACTGCCGTTCTGACCCTCTCCACACAGACCCCGGCGCTGGGTAATACTGGCACCGGGTCTCCTACTAAACCTCCTCCACCTCCTGTGGCTCTTCTAGCCTCCCCTCACCAGAAGGCCGTCAACGGTCAAACGGAGACGGCCAGGTGCACTGAGGATGCGTATTCACGCGCCTGGCAAGTGCATAAACGCACGGGCAAGGGTAAAGCCAATAAACAAGCCCGTTGCCCTTGCACTGACCCTTCAGGTCCACCGGCTGCCTCATTACAAGGCGACCAGAGGGACAGGATCACGAGGAAGGAGCTCCGCCAAACACGATGGAAGCAAGGTACAGGCTCCCGAAACAAACAGGCTACTGCCACCAGGTCCGTCAAACCGACCAGCGGCCAGCTAAACTTCTCCGCCGGGAAGCGGTCACAGGCAGAGGCGCCCAGTCAACCGCCAACCAGCGTCCTAGAGAGAGCTGAAGGTACCACTAAAACACAGCGATCCGGTTGGAAGGATCAGGCCGCAGCCAAGCGAGCTCTCAACGAGACCTTAACACCTCGGGGAGAGCATAAGCGGCCGCGCCTTGATCAATCCAAACGAGTCGCACAACGAAGCTACGCCCAAGCTGCCAGCGCTGCCCTTGACGTCGCGATCACCTGCCTCCACCACAGCCAGACTGCGACGGCTCAGCTGCGCAAGTGGTTGGAGGTACAACACACAGCCATTGCCTTGATCCAGGAGCCGTGGGTTCCTGGTGGCGGAATGGCGGGACAGGCTCTCACGCCCTACCGCCTCGTCACCATCGAGGCGGTCCGGCCAGTGCTCGACCTCTGGATCGGGAGGAGGCACGGCTCCCTGTCGTTTCGATCGACGCAGGTGCTCTCGGGGCATGGTGGCTTCGGGAAGTACCTGTGTCGCATAAACAGGGGGCCGGACGCCCGGTGTCACCACTGCGTCGACTGCCGGGGGGAGGACACGGCGTGGCATACGCTGGCAGAGTGTGCCGCTTGGGAGGAGCCGCGCCGTGCCCTTATCTCAGAAGTAGGCAGTGACCTGTCGCTGCCGACCGTAGTGAGTTCGATGGTAGGCAGCGCCGCTCGCCAGAAAAAACGAGGCGCATCCTTAATGAAACTCACTTCCCTGGATGTATCTTCGCACAGGTAATCGACTGGCAAGAGGTAATCCAAACGCCTTCAGACAATGACTGGCGTTACGCCAGCAGGGTGATCACGTTGGAGAAACTCCAATGGGCCATCCAGAGCTTCCATCCTTTTAAGGCAGCTGGTCCTGACGGAGTGTTCCCCGCCATACTACAGTGGGGTGACACTGGTGTCGCAATAAGACTGGTGCCTTTAATGAGAGCGCGCCGGGCCTTTAGATACGTTCCTAAAGGATGGAGGGAAGTGAAAGTAATATTCATGCCTAAGCCAGGTCCTTACCTGGCTTAGGCATGAATATTACTTTCTCTTCCCAAACGCCAAATCCTACCGACCAATCAGCCTGACCTCCTTTCTATTCAAGACTCAAGGCTGTGTGATAGGGAGCTGCGGGACGGCGCTCTGAAAACCATACCGCTATACGGTAACAAACATGCATACAGCTCGGGTAAGTCGACCGAATCCGCTCTTCACCGGGTAGTCAGCCAGATAGAGGAAGCGATTCATCAAAAGGCACCTGCCTGGGCAATTTCATAGACATCGAAGGAGCTTTCGACAAAACCAGCTTCTCCAGCATAACTAGCGCCCTCTCCAGACATGGAGTAGAACAGGTACTAACGAACTGGATTACAAACATGCTTAGCAAACGTGTGGTTCGCCTTGAGGGTGCTCCCAGGGAGGGGTGCTGTCCCCCCTTCTATGGAATCTGGTGATTAATGACTTCATCACCAAACGCAACGCCGCTATTATACTATAGGGTATGCAGACGACATCGCAATCCTTGTTTGGGGGAAGGCGACGGGTACGATCTTCAACCTCACTCAGCAAGCACCTACGTATCGTAGAAAATTGGTGCAGGGAATATGACCTATCTGTGAACCCCACCAAAACTGAACTTCTAATGTTTACCCAAAAACGAGAACTAGGCCCTTTCCGCCTACCAAAACTGTTCAATACAGAACTTCATTTGGCCAACGAGGTCAAGTACCTGGGGGTCATTCTAGACAGTTAGTTAAACTGGAGTAGTCATTTGGACAACAAACTAAACAGGGCATGCATAACCTTCTGGCAGTGCAAGAAAATTATAGGTAAAAAAGGGGACTATCCCCTAAAATTATACTATGGCTGTACACCACAGTGATCCGCCCCATGATCACCTATGAAGCCGCGGTCTTGCGGCCCCGAACCAATGTGGATACAGCCTCAAACAAACTACAACGCATGCAACGACTAGCCTGCTCTGCGGCTACGGGCTGCATGAGGACCACTCCGACTGCAGCAGTTGAAGCCATGCTGGAACTGCCACCGCTCCACCTGTTCATACAACAGGAAGCAACACTGACGGCGGTGCGTCTTAAGACTCTAGATCTCCGGGGTAAGAGAGACACACCACACACCGCGCTACTTGAGGGACTCAACAAGGAGTTCCCCATTACGAGAGCCATCAATGATCGGGTACCCAAACAATTTATCTTTGATAAAAAATACAAGATCCAGCTTCACGAGGATCGCAGATGCGAGGGTTTGTGCCCTGCAGAGCTGCGCATCTTTACAGACGGATCCAAAACAGGTAATGGCACAGGTGCTGGAGTCTTCTCGGAGTACCTCAACATACGTATAGCCACACCATTGGGGGTCCATAACACAGTGTTCCAGGCCGAATGCATGGGTATTTCTCTGGCTGCTTCGGCCATCATGGCCAGGGAAGTTAAGGACCACTCGATCCGTATACTCTCAGACATCATGGCTGTTCTGCAAGCGCTAAACAACTACACAGTTGAATCTGGGCTATTATACGAGTGTCACCAGCGCCTTAACCAGGTGGGTAGACTCAATAAAATAACCATTCAATGGATCAAAGGACACAGCGGTTCGCTGGGCAACGATGCAGCCGACGAACTTGCCAGATGGGGGTCGAGTGAGACGGCAGTGGGACCGGAACCCATCTTGCCACTCCCCTTCGGATATTTACGCACTCTGGTAAGGAAACGCACCAGGGAACAACATCACAAACAATGGTTGGAACAAGGTGAGTGCAGGCAGGCTAGGGAAGCACTCCCTTCAATTGTAGCCGCCTCACGAAACAAGTTCTCCGACTAACTTAACAACAGCTGCGCATAGTTACGGCAGCCTTGACTGGCCACGGGTCATTCACCTCTTTTTCATAGGAGTCACAGACAGTCCGCTGTGCAGGGCCTGCATGGAGGAGGACGAGACAGCAGCTCATTTGCTTCTAAACTGCCCGGTGGACGCCACATACAGGACAAAGCACTTCGGTAACCCAGGTACCCTACGCGAGGCTGTCAGTAACATCAAGGCGTTTCTGGCCTTCCTCGAGGAGCTGAGGTGGATCGAATGATCGATTTTCCCACCGTACCCAAAATACGCGCATTGACGTGGAGTTGCGGACACCAGCCCGTATTACCTATTACCTATTAGGTCGGCAGTTGCATCTTCCGTAGATACACCTTTTTTAAAGCCATATTGGTTGCGCGCTATGACTTGATGTTTGTATAAAAGTTAGGTAGACGACCATTTATCAATCTCTCCATAACCTTAGATATTGCCGAAAGAACCAAGATAGGTCTGTAATTATTCACACACTCCCTGCTCCCACCAATATGCACTGGATGGACCAAGGCTCTCTTAAAGAGTTCCGGAAAAATTCCTGACCCTATTGATATGTTTATTATACGATTATGTGTTATAACGGGAACAAGAGGTTTACGACTTATTTTGAGGGGGATAGAAGATATTCCGTCCCACCCCGTGGCACTATCATATCTTTAAATTCATGATGGAAGATTCGACCTCAGAATAGTCAACGTCAAGAATGACAAAAGAACCAGTAGAGGAAGTCTTTGCTGGAGAGAAAGGCTGAGAGGGGGGCACAATTTTAGAAGCTAGGCCAATGTTGGCAAAGAACTTACATACTTGATTGACTGCAGTATACGGGTCCGTACGTATTTTTAAAAGTTCTAGAGGAAGAGCAGATCTTTTTTTTGTATGTGTAATCTCTTTAAATTTTTAATAAGAATGACTAAATGTTATTTCGCAATAGTGGTTAAAGTTACATTGTTTATAATTACGATTTATTAAAAAACTCAAGCCATAGTTATAACGTTAATTTGATTTACAAAAAATGTAACGATGTACAGCTAACGCGCACACTCACACTAAGATCACTCACAAGCTAAGAAAAAACGATAACAAAACATGTTATTTACGCTGTAAAAAAGTGCAGGGGGGTGTTGTGTGCACCTGCACTATTTTTACAGCGTAAATAACATGTTTTCTTATCGTTTTTTCTGTCCTATAAACAACAATATCTGTAATATTGTTGTATTAGAAACATAGCTCATATTATCTAGTTACGAATAGTCGAAAAAAAAAAGAAAAAAGATTACGTTTCCATTCGTCATTTTTGGTATTACCGAATACATAAAAAAATATCATAAATTATATTAATGTGTGCGTGGTCATACTGCTCACGGTAGTAGGTGTGTATCGCTCGGACAAGCATACACATTACCGCAACGTTGCGCCCGCCGGGGGTGTTCAGTGTTTATTGTCAGTGTTAGACATTGCTTGCGGACTTATTATAAGACCGTAAGACTTATTATTTACTCCGCCCGATCATGACATATGCCAGTGCAGTCTTTGCACACGCCAAGCCCGTTCGCTTCAATAGAATGCAGACCCTCCAGAACAAGTTCCTCCGTAGGATTACAGGCTCCCCCTGGTACGTTCGCAACGAGATCCTTCACGTTGACCTCAAGATTCCCACTATCCGCCAGTTCATGAAACGCATTTGAAAGCGTTTCTTCGAGACCGCCGCGAATCACCGCAACCCTCTGGTTGTCAAGGCCGCTAGCTATATTCCCTCCTCCATTAGTCAAGTCCGCCGTCCCAAGCATGTCCTCACCGATCCCGATGACCACATAACTCTCATTCAGGAGAGCAGTAGGGCCACCAGTACAGTGCACAAACACAGACCGACATTCCGACCTCGCCGCCGAGGTTCCTCGCGAAGATCCCGACGTAATTGTCCCCCCCGACCCTTGCTCGACGAAGTGCCAGCCCGCGCCGTAGCTGAGCCTGTAGCTTTAAATTCCCCGATTAATAATAATCAACAAAACTTGATCCAGCCTGTCCCATCTTGCTGTCCTCCCGTCAGCGACGCCCTAAGCCGAGGTCCGTACCCCACAGGGGGTGCCCTTAGCGAGCGTTCGCTTAATAATATAAGTAGTTTTACGCCCCTGGCTGGAGGCTTTTAGTCCGCTTAAGGCAGCCACAGGATAGTCCGGTTAAGTAGTCACGACCTCTCAAGGTCAACTACGAGATGCCATACCCAAAAAAAAAAAAAAAAAATTTTATTTACGATTTGGTTTGGTTGCCGACATGGACTCCGAACGTTGGGATTTATTTAATAGTTAGTATTACGAGTATCCAATGATATATTATAAGTTACCTACCTACTACGTTCTTAGTTACGTACTAAGTGTTTTGCATAGACACCCCCAAGTATCGTAAAACTCAAGTTTTACAGGAAAAATGTATTTTTGTATTAATTGAATATGTATATTTTCAAGGAGTCGAAGTATTGCGTTCAGCGATACATCAACTGAAAGCATTTTCTTTGTGTAATTCAATTACGATGTCAACATTAATTTATGTGTGGGAAATACTTTGCAATTTAAGAAAATAATTATTCATAAACAAGACAATACAAGTAAATAGTTTCAGTAATATACACATAATGCAGTAAATTTGTTGAAAATGTTGAAACGTAACATTACAATACGGACTTATCTAACGTTATTTCTTACTAGCTTCCGCCCGCGGCTTGGCTCATGTGGAGTGTTGATGAAAAATAGCCTACGTTCTTCCCCAGGTTTCAAACACAGTTCATCGGATTAGCCGTGAAACGTCACAGACTCACAGCCCCGCTGTGCGCACCACTCGCGGTGCCCGCGGTGTTTACGTACTTACTTTGACTTTTTTCAGTAACTTTTGAAACATCCGTCCAAATGAATAAGTGTAAAAACAAAGTTTACCTACATCAAACGCCAAAGGCGATAAATGTATTCATTTTGATGAAAAATAACTAAATAAACTGACTAACTGGCGAAATGTGGGTGTACTATAGCTACACCTCTGCCCAAGCCTTCGCGTAAACAAGGCGTGATGTTATGTCGTGTTTATGTTAACTAAATACTCTTAAATGTGTTTTGTAAAAACAAAAATCAATTCATTGGGCTGCAAGGGCTCACTATTTGGCTATAATAGCTTCCACATAAAAGGTAGATGTATGCTGTTCCGGACTTTTATTCTGAATAACACACAAGACTATAGCTATATTACTGTTTAGTTTCATCAAAATCCGTTCAGTAGTTTTTGCGTGAAAGAGTAACAAACATCCATCCATCCATCCTCACAAACTTTCATGTTTAAAGTAGGATAGTAGGTAGGATAGAAAGATTAGTAGGATTGTAGGATTTCAAAGACGATACGTATTTCTTTTTGTGGTTATTTTAGATTGATACAGTCTCAGTATCGTTACAAACCGTTGTAGTCGAAAACGAGACCGGGGACACATAATTATTTATTAATCAATTATTTACTTTTAAAAGCTTGTAAGTTCCCATAACGGTTTAGGCTGACTCAAAATACGAGTAATTCGACAATAACCACGTTCTAACATTTAATAAGAACTGCACGATTCATTTATGCCATTATGTCGGTAATAGCAACTTACGAAAATTCAATAATTTACGCAAAACAGTTTTGTATTGATACGTAAAGATACTTTTCTTGTCATAATTTTTGTTTTGAATTTCCCTACAATAAAAGTGTTATTCATGATATCTTTGTAAATCACACTACGAAAAATGAAAAACAAATTACTAAGATGTATCCCAACCCGAATGACGAATTCGATATAACAATAAAAAGTCCAATTTTACAGACTTATTGCTTGAGGGCAAGAAAATAAAGATTTTTTTTCTTGGTCTGAGTTTCACACTAGGTGTGCTACATGTAGGTGCCTATGTATATTTTGCATAAATTAGTATTTACCTACCTATGAAGCGTCGTTATTTCCGTTTCTATACACCATGTTCGCACGGACGAAAATATCTCGCTCCGGGATTTTATCGCGCACTGTGTCAGTGCGTCGACTAAATACTGTTGGATTTTCAACTCTTGGTGCTAAGCAGTGCGTTAAAGATCCAGTGCGCGAAAAAATCCCGCCGCGATTTTTTACGGCGTCGGTAATTATCTCAAGGACACTGAGGGCCTAGACAAAGTAACATTCGTAACATTCGATTAGGGTTTGACGCTAGTAGAAAAGCCAAAAAATGTATGGGGTTGACATAACTAAACGTCACGTGATCATAGGTCATATCATATTTCATTGATTATTTATTGTCAATATACATATAATCAAAGGTCATAGCGTAGTATCTTATTGAAGCTATAGCGGATAAAATAAATGGACAATCGTTTTGTGATTACAACAGTATCAAAATAGTTATGCTTGTTGCTTGTTTTAAAATAAGTCAATATCATAAGTAACTGTTGAACGTTTTTTTGCAACTTTGTTTACGCATAACATGACTTTGAGAGTGAGGGTATAGGCCCTATCCCTGGAGTGCACCTGTATCTGCGCACACACTTATGCGCTTTATTATATTGCGACTGAAATCGGTAAGGACCAGGAAGACATTATTATTATTATATTTTTGCTGGACTTACCCAGGTTTCATACAATACCCCTGATAAAATGGATATTGATGCCTCAATAATCAGTTTGTCTAAATTGAGTAGATATAATAATGGCTGAATAGTATAAATGATATTCATATTCATTATATTGGCTGTAGCACATACATAACCATTCTGTATCGAGCTCAGTACTAAAACATTTCGTATTGTGTCGCATTTACTTTGCTTGCAAGGATTGTAATATTATTTTTATTGTATAATAAAACTTCTTGCCGCTAGAATACGGTAGATTATCATCTTATGCACGGTACTACAGATAAAAAGCCAAATCATATAAATTAGAGTGTTTAGTGTGGATCTTTGACACTCCTACTACCATAATTGTATTATTCGTTTAGTCGATAATGTATGGTCACCTTTATCAAGTTTCGATTAATATTTTTTAAATAGATGAATCAATAATAACAATGATATTTATGAAGTAAGAACATCAAAATAAATGTTTATACAAAATCCTTGTTATTTATTTTTATTATTCTTAGCACAGAATACCATTATTTATATGTACGCTTATTTGTTTTATTTTGCATAACACTTAATTATTTGACCTGTATTCATTATTGATTAGAGAGCAGTGGTGGCCCAGTGGTAACGGCCGCGACTTACGAGTTGTAGGTCGTAGGTTCGAACCCAGACAGGCGCTTTACTTTGTGTAATTTATTTCATCACCACTGCTCTCAAAACGGTTAAAGAAAACATCAGAGAGACATAAGAAGCCTTAGTTTTTTAAAGTGAAGGCCAAGGGATTAAATAATCTTGTAGTGACACAGTACCCGTCACACAGTCACCAGAAACCAGTTACCACATACCACCGAACCAGCTACCACATATCACCGAAACAGTTACCACATACCACCGAACCAATTACCTTACCACGTTTTTGACAGTCTGCAAGAAACAGTGAAGCAATCATCTTGAAAAGGACGAGCACGTATTGACAAATATGAAGAAACAAGTTCGCTTCGAAAGAAGCGGTTTGTAAGCGGAAGCAACCAAGCAGAAGCACCAGCACCCCCGTATCTTCATTGTTCGCTTCGGGACCACGCAGATGGACACACGCGTCCCGCGGACCGGCAGGCAGTCTTCACACGACGACGGCGCGCGGCGAAAAGGATCGCGCCTAGCTCGCGACTCCTATTTATGCTTTCGCGGCAAATCGTGCCGTGTGCAAAACAGCGCCCCGCGCCCCGCGCGCGGCTCGCCCTATGGCGCATCGTTATTGGTCGATTAATTGGAAACCATCAGGCCAGTGTTTAGAGGTAGCTAGATAATAAATGTATATAAGTAGGATGTTTTGATAAATAAAAGTTAGTCGACAATCAAGTCAAGTTCGGTTCACTGTTCAGCCCAGTCTGTTTTATTTTCGACATAGTACCTACCTACCTGTATACTCTACATAAGTAAGCCACAAGCGCTTAAAGTGGTGACCCCGTGAAGCTGAACACGACCCTGCAGCCGAAGTCTGCGTTCCTGATACATCGAAATCTTGCAAGATCCTCAGAGAATCATCACCATGACGAAAGATACCGACGATTTTAGCGATGCTCAGGGCACCGCAACGGTGAAGAGTGACGTGGCATCAATCTCATTGCCTGCACGGCTACCACCATTTTGGCGCCAAAATCCACGCCTGTGGTTCGCACAATTTGAAGCCGCCGTTGCTGCCAGCAAGATAGGTGAGGAGCAGAAATTCAACCTCGTCGTCCCGCTACTCGGCAACAGCGACCTAGAACAAATCGGAGACATCATCTTACACCCACCGATCACTGGCAAGTACAGCGCGCTCAAAGACAGACTTATATCAACGTACCAAGAGTCAGACCACCGGCAGTTACAGAAGCTACTCAGCGGCCTCGAACTCGGCGATCACAAGCCAAGCCAGCTGCTGCGTAAAATGCGAGACCTCAGCGGCAAGCTACTATCGGATGAAGCGCTGAAGGTTATGTGGCTCAACCAGCTGCCCGCACAAGTTCGCGCCGTGCTCTCCGTCAACACCGAGTCATCGCTCGAAGTACTAGCTGCAATGGCAGACAAAATGATGGAGCATTTTGAACCCGCTACAGTCGCCGCAGTCTCCACAGCAAACCCTGCGTCAACAAGTTCAGCAGTCAATGAGGTACAGCTCAACGCAATAACAACTCTACAGATCAATATGCTTACGAAACAAATTGAAAAATTGTCACTCGAAGTCGCCGAACTTCGCAACCATGAATATTCGTCGTACCGCCGCGCCGCCGCCGCCGCCGCCGCGCCGTCCTCTTACACGCCGTCCGCCTTTTGAGCTGCTACCGGCTTGAACTGCATTCACTTGCACACCCGCTGATGTGCTGTCGATGAACTTACTTTCCTCTTTGGACATCTCTGCCGCCTGGCAGATTTGTATCGCCTTTGCTAATGATAAATCATCTGTGCGGAGAAGTCTGTCTCTCACAGTATTGTTGACAATACCACACACGATCTTATCTCGCAACAAGCTCTCGTGTAACCCACTGAACTCGCACTGCTGACTCAATATCCTCAATGCTGTTACGTAGTGGTCGATGTTTTCGCCGTCCTCTTGATTGCGTGTGAAAAACTTAAACCGCCTCACTGTGATATTTGGTTTTGTGCCAAAATACTTGTCAAACTTTTTCAATACACAATTTATGTCGTTTTCACTTTCACCTTCATCGAACGTGAACGTTGTATAAGCCTCATAACCAGCTGATCCAATGAGTTTAACCAACAAACTAGCCTGGACTTCTTTAGGCTCTCTGCTCACTCCAGATGCTTTAAGAAAAACTTCGAACAGCTTCCGCCATTTGTGCCACGCGTCCGATCGCGCAGCTGGACCACCGTCGAGCAATAATTCCGCTGGAGGACGTGCGTGCTCCATTTTTTTTTTCGTTTTATTTACAAATACGATGCGTTACGGCACACAAATATTTTATAGGTTCAAGACCGTTTTAACTCGCAAAATTGTTAAAAAGGCACACCGCTGCCACCATGTAATGAAACACACGCAGGTTGGTTAAACACAGATTTATTTACACACACCCTCACTTACAATTATGACATGTTGACATACCGTCAGACTACTTAATATACTACAGACTTGAAGTGTTACGAGTATGTTTGTTCACTTGTTTCGTCGGCCCCTTAAGAAAATTACACTTCGTCGCTGCATCCTCGAGATTTACATGATTCACTAGGTTGTACACTCCTAAATGTATTAGACATCGCATATTTTTTTTAAAAAAGACAAAAAAAAAAAAAAGATTACACGATTACAGTAGTAATTGCAGTAGTGGGGCGCCCGCCGCACCCGCGATCTACGATCGTTCACTTGTCATTCGCTTCTTTTGTGCGGGCATCGCAACATTAATTGTTGGTGTTTGAAATATTCCATCAATTTTTATCAAATTCGCGTGTTTTTTCATGTGACCATGGGCGAAGACGTCATGAAGAAGATCCAGGGGAAATCAGACGAAAATTTAGGCGACTGGAAAAGCGTTTAGAATGACAACGCGAACACACTTCCAGTGATGACCTACCTTCTATACATATTCTGCACGTACCGTGATGAAATCCCGGTCAAGTTGAAACTCATATTGTTTAAATAGCTAAGTGTCGTGACGCGATTACAACCGTCTATAATAGTGACTATTATTGTCAAGTGGTTTGATGCGATCAAATCGTTTTGTTGTCATTGTTTGAAGCCAAATTTGAGCCAATGCTATAGTAGATTGAAATACCGTTCCAGATGTTGAGTCTGGCCACTCAAGACCTGCCTCCTTGCCTCCCGACTACGAATCCTTCGAGCATTACGGAAATCTGTGGTGATAGTTCCACAACACCCTGAGACCGTTACTGGTGGCGCTGACACCAGCGACGCACCATAAATTGTGAAGGCCCTCCCACCTGATATTTTAGAGGTTCTTGGAGAATCTAAGGAAAAAGACGAGGTATTCGGGAAAAATCAGAGAAGAAATCTCCAAACTTTGGGGAAAGATTAGTATGAAAGGTCTATGTAAAGAACAGAAACAAAAGCTGTTTAATAATATTTTGATACCGGAGAACTTTCAACTTAATAAGGCACCAAAACTTAATGAAGAAATATCCTCTGTCTTCGGAACAGAACGGAATCCTCCAGAAACAGGGATAAGCTTCTTTAATGGACACAAAACCATCTAGGTATTGGTATAGCGGGTATCACTAACCTACTGTCATCAGTAATTGATGGCAATTTACAAAAAGCTGAGATTATAAAAAAGCTCTCGGAAACGGCACAAATATTGTTAGATTCACACTGCCAAAATACTGCAAACCGAAGGAAGTTAGTTACATTCAGCTTGGATAAAAAATTCTTGAATATTATCCTATGAGTTTAGAGAGAGATACTTCTTCTCTTCGGAGAAAAATTGGGCGAAAAATTCAAGGAATCTTGGATGGCTGAAAAGTCTGGATTACAGATAAGGCGGACCGAGCCTCAACCATGTACCTCCCACAGATCGACACTTGAATAATAAACGTCAGGGAAACTCGAGGCGCCCACTTCGCCACCAGAACTACAGAGGCAGGTCAAATGGACTCAGTACCCAAGCTTCCAACCCGAACACAGGGAGACACCAGCGTCAACAGAACGATACAGCTCTGCGAAGACAGCCCCGAAGGCACCTCCGAAACCCAACTAGAGGTGATTAAACATGCTGGTCGGTTACGACACTTTGTAACAGTATGGAAAAGCATAACTACGAGTAAAAGATCCTGTAATCTTACCGTGTATATATCGTGGTAACAAAATACGTTTTTTACGACATTACATACATTTTTTTAATACCTAAAAGCGACGGTACCCATAGGTTTATAAGAGTTCGTTTGCAAATCTGACTAAAATAAGCTGTTTTTCGGTACATTTTGCGGCTAAATAAAACTCCGGACTTGATGGAGTGTCCTGAAGGTGTACATCGAAAGCTGTTCGGAACAAATAGACGAACACAGCTAGGTGCCCCGAGTTTGGATTAATTTTGTAAGTTATGTTGAGACCTTACCTCCGGACTTGATAGAGTAACCTGAAGGTGTACTTTGACGACTGCTACTGGAACTAATAGACGAGCAGAGCTAGGTGTGCCCAGTTTGGGCTTGTTTAGTTAGTTATGATGAAACCTTACCTCCGGACTTGATGGAGTGGTCTGAAGGTGGACATCGAAGGCTGTCCTGGAACTAATAGACGAACAAAGCTAGGTGTCCCGAGTTTGGGTTCATTTTGTAAGATATGTTGAGTCCTTACCTCCAGACTTGATAGAGTAACCTGAAGGTGTACTTTGACGACTGCAACTGGAACTAATAGACGAGCAGAGCTAGGTGTCCCGAGTTTGGGCTTGTTTTGTTAGTTATGATGAGACCTTACTTCCGGACTTGATGGAGTGACCTGAAGGTGTACTTTGAAGACTGAAAATGGAACTAATAGACTAGCAGAGCTAGGTATCAAAAACCCAAATTGGCCTAGTCAGCCATGGTATCCACTGTTTACATCTTTACAGATACCTAAGGGAACATATGTATCACGGACCAAGTAGTGATCTCCTCTTATCTCCTTTCATAACGCAGCACCCCTTTAGGATGAAACTTACCCTGGTATCATGCCTGTTATCAGGGAAGCATTTTCTCGAAAGTCATTGACTCTAAGGTATAAAAATTGTCACTGCTTCTTTATCCAACAATACACTGAAACAGTATAAGGTCGTTTAGAGAAAATGGTAGCATTTTTGTCAAACCCATAAGGCAAACTGCTATACCGCATCTGTACAACCGGTACTGCAATTTTTGTCCAGAGAATTTGAAACAGGAGCCAGGTATACTACATTGAACACTGATTGGTCTGGTGTTTCTCTAGTATTTGCCAAATTTTATAACAGACCTCTGCTTATTGGGGAAACCGATGATTTTGCTCGCGCTGTTTATGAAAATAACGTTTAAATATTTACTGCTAAAATTACCATTTTTTTTTGTATTATCACTTCGTTGATATAATTTAATAATACATATAACTGTGATCAAAATAAAATAAAATCATTGGATTCATTTCTTTTCTTCGTCACTAACGTATTGGCTATTTATCTCAAAACTCTGAACATAGGTGGACGAAGTGTAATCAAAGGTTGAACAAACTTACCGTAATTACACGAGTCGCTGCATCCGAAGAGATTTACAAACCCACCCAACCCTTCTACAAGAAATCCCGGTATTAAATATAGATAAATAGCCCTCTTAAATGAATAACAAGTGAACGATCGTAGATGGCGGCGCACGCCCCACTACTGCAGGTACTACTGTAATCGTTTAATATCTAATGTTTTTTATTTTGTCTGTTATTTAAATTGTGCGATGCCTAATACATTGAGGAGTGTACTACCTAGTGAATCATGTAAATCTCGATGATGCAGCGACGAAGTGTAATTGCCAAAGGTAAGTTTGTTTTAACCTTTAATTAAATTATACTTTACGCAAAACACTTTTGTACTGATACGTAAAGATACTTTTCTTGTCATAATTTCGGTTTTGAATTTCCCTACAATAAAAGTGTTATTCATGATATCTTTGTAAATCACACTACGAGAAATTTAAAATAAATTACTAAGATGTATCCCAACCCGATTGACGAAATTGATATAACAATAAAAAGTTCAATTTTACCGACTTATAAAGACAAGATTTTTTGGTTGGTTCGAGATTCACACTAGTTGGTACCTAAGTATATTTTGTATAAATTGGTATTTACCTATCTATCTACCTACTTAGGGAGCTTTGTTTGTTCCGTTTCTTTATACTATTTTCGCACGGACGTAAATATCTCGTGGCGGGATTTTATCGCGCACTGCATTTTCTTCTCTTGTTGTTGAACCGAGCATTGAGAATTCCAACAGAGTGCTGCACACTGTTGAATTTTTAACTCCAGGCGCTAAGTAGTGCGTTGAAGATCCAGTGCGCGAAAAACTTCCGCCGCCGCGAGATTGTTACCTCCGTCCGAACGTGGACTTACTCATACTACCTAGCGTAGGTAATTATCTCAAGGACACTGCTCTTCTTTATTAGTACTGTAACATCGACTTTATTACGTTTACGTCGAAAGTCGATTCATATATTTTTTTAAATAGATTAATCAAAAATAACAATGGTAATAGCAATATTTATGAAGTAAGAACATAACAATATAAATGTTTATTCAAAATCCTTCATTTTTAACCCACGACGCAAAAAGAGATGTCATAAGTTTGACGTGTCTGTCTGAGTGTGTGTCTGTCTGTCTGTGGCATCATAACTCCCGAACGGATGAAGCGATTTCAATTTAGTTTTTTTTTTGGATTAAAGGTGACTTACTTATATGCGAGTGTTCTTAGACATGTTTGATGAAAATCGGTTGAGCCGTTTAAAAGTTGTCGGGGGTGAAAGTGTTTTAAATAAGATAATATTATTATTAGGAACCCATGTATTTCTTAGGTTTTTGCGTCGGGGGTTTTTTAGTTATTAATATTCTTAACTCAGAATGCCGTTATTTATGTACTCATATCGCGTAAATAGGTTTAAATTATTGGAATAATTTCTTTTATTTTGTATAACACTTTTATGATTTGTTTGTGTTAGTTATTTGTTTATACATTTAGTAAAAAAAATAAGTTTAGTAAAAGTAATAAGTACATAAACAAGTCAGAAGAGGCCTTAGTTTTTAACTTAGATATTATTGCTTGACAGACTTCGGGAATCAGTGAGGAAAGAAGTTGTGGTGAAATTTTAAACAGTTCTCCAAGGCTGAAATAACTTTCTCCTGTAGCTAAAAACCGCAACGTTACTGCCAACCTCTCTTTAGCGGGTATAGCCTTTCTCCAGCCCGTATTTTTTTTGCTAATGTACACTTCAGTACTCTCTAGCAAAAATTCAAAATCTTCATATGTCATTCTCAGAAACCCAAAGAACATACTATTGCGCAAACGTTGACATCCCACATCATCTTTTTATACTGTTCTATCATTACAGTACCGTTCTGCCATTTTCTATTTTGTAAACTTGGGCGCACCCAAAACCTTCTCGTCCTTTTGTATTTTTTTCTTATTAAAATAAAAATTACAACTGCGGCGGCAGTGCTGATGATTTTCGTATTCATTGTAACCAACCAACCAAAAAAAAATTTCACTTCACTAGCGTTCTATGTGACTGTCACAACCGGAATGATGCTTGACGGCTTTGTGCGGCTTGTGCCGGCGGCTCGTAATGCCGGCGGCATAGCCGCTCGGCAAGAACCCGGCGGCATTGCCGCCGGCATGTGTGTAGTAGCCTTTAGATGTGTTAAACTGCAGATTACTCTTGCTCCAAGCTACCACTCTGACTATATCTCTCTGCAGTCTTTCGCAGTCATTCACGTTTGTGATGGGGAAATAAAGCTTGAGGTCATCGGCAAACAGTAAACACTAAGCATCTTGCACAACGCTTGGTAGGTCGTTAATCATTAAGAGAAACTCCAGAGGCCCCAGATTAGTTCCTTGGCTTACCCCAGATCTAGTGTAATATGCGTTTGATTGATATCCAGCAAAGTCAACATATTGGTGCCTGTTACTCATATAACTTGCAGAAAACTTAAAAAATGCGGGGTGAAACCGACCACGGCTAACTTTTTCAGTAACACGTCATTGTCGACTAAATCAAACGCTTTTTTAAAGTCGAAATATGCAGCATCGGTTTGTCCCCCACTGTCTACTACCGGCACTACATCTGCCATGTAGCTGAGTAAATTACTTGTTGTATTTCTAGTTGGCCGAAATCCATGCTGCACGTCTGTAAGTTGCGATCTAACTTGCTCAAAAACGCTCCTATGAATAGCCGATTCTAATACTTTACCCATTGATGACAATACTGCAACCTGTCTGTATTCTTCAACTTTAGTTCCCGAACCTCCCTTTGGCACCGGTACGACCCGGGTAATCTTCCAAATCTCGGGAAACACAGCTGATTTAAGGCAAAGATTGTAGATGTGCAACAGCGGTCTCGCTAACTCCATTCGACAATCCCTAAAAATGTACGGCGGAAAACCATCAGGCCCTGACGATTTCTTCGGCTTAAGTTTCTGCAGGGCGCGTACCACGTCATCCAACTCCAGTCTATCAAGATGAACCCGCCCTGCTCCGTTCTGACTGTCCGCTTCCAGTATCGCCACATCCAATTTAGGTTTAACTAAAGTTTACATTAAGTAAAAATATTCAGCGAATTCTTGGACCGCTTGTTCACACGTCAAGGCCTCTCTGTTCTTAAAAATCTTTGGGCTTCTAATGTTACCTCTTTTAGAATTAACATAAGCCCAAAAAGATTTAGGGTCGCTCGACATTTGGTTTTGTATACGTTGGCGATAACGATCCTGTGCTACTAAAATCTTCTCTTTTACTTGGGTCCTACACTGAGCAAACGTTTCGTAATCATTTCCTAAACCACTACATTTATATTGTTTATGAAGAGCAGCTTTGAGCTTTATGTCGGAAATTATCTCACCCGTATACCACTCGGGATAAATGTACCTCGAGCGTACACGACTTCGCTTTTTCTTGGGAACACAGGCATCTATAATTAAATAAATCGTGTCATAAAAATACTTTACACTCTTATCTAAATCTAATTCATATAAAGGAGTCCAGTCGACGGCTGCGATCTTTGAATATAATAGAAAAAACTCGGCTTTATTAAAGTTCCGTTAAAATTAAAAGCGACATGTGTACGCGCTTCCGATGTCAATGGGCTCATTGGCTCTAAGGGGGTACTTGCACGTAAACACGGGCAAACGGACACCTCTAGCGGCGGGTGATATGCGTCCACCGGCACGAGCGCCGCCTCTGCCGCACGTACACTCACACACTCCCCCTCCTCAAATGTACTCAATACTTTAGAGATATGAGGAACAGGGTGTAAAGTTCACTCATACTCTTTAGAAAAGGGAGGATCCTCCGACCAGATGGGTGTTTTATCTGGTAGGCAACTGCCCAACGTTTGATGTCGGGAAGTTGTATATATGCTATCTGCGCGGTAAACTCTGCTTGCGCGATGCAGGATTTGTCAGACGTCAGTGTGATGCGTTTGTTCGCATGTGACGGTGTAGATGCCGCCACATCACTCCCCTCCGGAGACCGGAGGTCGATAGTGGGCTAAGTCTTGTATCTTGCGATGCTTTTTGCCACTGTATCTTGCGATGCTTTTTGCCACTGCCAGCTGAGGTTCCAGTGGGTCGGAACCGGGTGTCGCGTTGTTCGCGGTGAGCCGGAAGTGTCTGCGATGATGCCCCCAGTGAGTCGGGGTGGCGCTGCTTGTGCTCCAGTGGGTCGGATGTGGTACAGCGCCGGGTTGTGGCTGGCTGCTGCTGTTCGACCAGGAGAGGGATTCAGGGCTCTGCTTGTGGACCGGCCGAATGTGCAGTGTGCTGTGCCGAAGTTGCTGACGAGGCTGAGGGTGGTGACCAGGTATGCGCTCGCGCTGCATGCTGATGGTCCGAATACCCGTTGAAGCCGTGGTTGCTGGCTGGCTGTGTGACTCGCCGCTCTAAAGTTTGCTGGAGTGATGATGATGACGTCACGCTGAAGTAGTTGCACGAAGGCTGCGCTGACGTTCATACTCGGGGTCACCAGTTTAGAGATATGAGGAACAGGGTGTAAAGTTCACTCATACTCTTTAGAAAAGGGAGGATCCTCCGACCAGATGGGTGTTTTATCTGGTGGGCAACTGCCCAACGTTTGATGTCGGGAAGTTGTATATATGCTATCTGCGCGGTAAACTCTGCTTGCGCGATGCAGGATTTGTCAGACGTCAGTGTGATGCGTTTGTTCGCATGTGACGGTGTAGATGCCGCCACAATACTAAATCCAAACAGCGATCATTGCAATTACTTACTCTGTTGCTCTGGGTAAACCCACAATATGTCATATGAAACTCATAATATGAAGTTATGCTTGTAGTTTCACTACTATTTGGTGGGATATAAACAACACATATAAAAAAAAAAGCTATTACGTAAATAAACAGTGGCACCTACTAATTCGAAAACATGGTCACGGTTATGATATTATTACCGTGACATGGTCATCAATGTTTGCTCCGCTAAGTACAGGTACTCGCCGCAGCTCGATTCGCGGTGTGGCCACAAGACACGCGCCGCCTTGTTTTCGTCCATCCGCTCGATCACACCGCATAATAGTGAACCCAGGAGGGATTAATTCCGTATCACAAATTGATTCATTTAGGCCAGTTTCCGTGATGGCAAATACACTTGGGGGCAAATAAATCGAGCCACTACCTTTTTTCACGTAAAATGGTAAATATTTTTGGAACGTATCAATTCGAACTATATATCGCCTAAAAGTTAAGTTAATAACCTTAACAATGAGGGTAAATTATTGAATAATAACCTTATTGAATGATAAATTATTGGCTCTGCAAGAAAAATGGTAATTTTGATAGAAAATTTAGTAGGGCTAAAACAGTCCATAAAAACAATAAAAAACAAAATTATTGCAAAAAAAAAATTCTTAATAACTGGTATTACCCCCCCGTGCCCTGATGCATTCTTGTAGCCTATTAGTCATCGATCTGATCAGAGTTACGATGACATATTGTGGTATGTTCTCCCACTCTTCAAGCACAGCGACTTTAAGCTCGGGAATGGATGAAACAGTGGGAACCCTGGCTCGGACTCTCCGTTTTAGCTCGTCCCATAGGTGTTCGATCGGGTTCAAATCGGGACTTCGTGCTGGCCATACCATTTGTTGAATCCCGATCGCAGACAAGTATTCCGTAACGATCTGCGCGGTATGAGGTCTCGCATTGTCATGCATAAACAAGAAATTTTCTCCGACAAAACCAGCATACGGCATTACGTGGTCTTCAAGAATGTCAGTTATGTATCGGTCAGCTGTTAATCCACGTCTACCACTGCCATCGTTGGCGGGGTCGACGAAGACAAGTTCCGTTTTTCCGTCTAGAGAAATTCCTCCCCACACCATACAAGAACCACCACCAAAACTCAGTTTCTCGAATGCAACATTGGGCAAATCTTTCACCAGGATAGAAAAGAACCTAACTAAAACTGGTCCGGTTTTTGATTAAATTTAACTTTATAGCTCCATTTACCATTACCACTCGAAAAAGGACTGAGGCGCTTTGCGTCCCTCGTGCGATCACATTAGTGCAATTGGTAATCACTAACACAAATGCAAAGCTCAGCTTAGGCCTCGCGGATTACACCGGATATTTTTCGAAAATACTTTCCCACATAAAAGTTATTTCCGCGGTTGTTATCAAAATAGCCCATGTTATCTCAACAACTATTGACTAAAATAATATTAACCTTGGTTATGGAATCTAACAATACCCCACACGCCTATGTAAAATATCTGTGCTTAAGTGCATTAAACTTTTTATTACGTAATTTCATACATTCCAATTTTCCCATTTTTACCCTACGGCGCTAATAGTCTGCGAGTAAAATTGCCGTGTGACATCCGGACACGACGAAATACTAAAGGTTCCTGTTTTGCTATTTAATTTAGCAGCAGTAGGTACCCTAAAAATCATAAGGGAGGCATTGCGGTATCACCGGATGCCGACCTACCTGTCGCGTGGTCGAGGCCTATTTGATGGAAAGGGCCGTCATCTAACCCGGTCACCGGGGAGAGTGGAACCGGCGAGAGATATCGTGCGGTGTCCCTCAGGGATCGGTCCTGGGGCCGCTTCTGTGGGATATCGGTTACGACTGGATGCTGCGCGCCGACCTCCCGAATGGCGTCAGCGTGGTGTGCTACGCTGACGACACGCTGGTCCTGGCACAGGGGAGGTCGCACCAGGAGGCGGCCCAACAAGCGACACTCGGTTGCGACAGTCGTCGAGAGAATCCGGCAGTTGGGACTCGAAGTGGCCTTGCACAAGTCCGAGGCCATGTGTTTTCATGGTCCTCGGAAGGCGCCACTGTCGGGTTCCCAGATAACGGCGGGAGGGGTTCACATCGGCGTCGAGTCGACGATGAAGTACCTGGGACTCGTCCTCGACAGCCGGTGGAACTTCGTGGAGCATTTCCGACGTTTGGCCCCCAGACTGGAGCGGGCTGGCGCTGCCTTGAGGCGGCTCCTGCCCAATCTAGGGGGTCCAAACGCCTCCTGCCGGAGGCTCTCTACGCGGGAGTCGTGCGGTCCATGGCCCTTTACGGGGCACCGGTGTGGGCGCGTTCTTTGAGGCGCCGACCGGCCCGCAGGTTGAACGCGTCCCAAAGGGTCATGGCCATCCGGCTGGTCCGGGGATACCGCACGGTCTCATGCGAGGCGGCGAGCCTCCTTGCCGGATTGCCGCCATGGGATCTGGAGGCAAAAGCCCTCGCGCACGTATGGGAGTGGCGCGAGGAGGCAAAACGCCGGGGTGTAACTCCGCTGCCGCGAGGAATCACGGTACAGCGGACAGAGCTCCGGCGGGATCTCATGGCGACGTGGAGGGTGCGATTGTCGCAACCCAGTGCTGGGCACGCCACAATAGCGGCGGTAAGTCCCCTCTTTGAGGAGTGGTTGGAGAGGCGCCACGGCGTCCTCACCTTCCGCCTGACACAGGTCCTCACCGGACACGGTTGTTTCTGGAGGTTCCTGTTTCGCATAAGGCGGGAGGAAACGCCCGGGTGTCACCATTGTGTGGATCGCCCGGAGGACACGGTGGAGCATACGGTGGAGGTATGCCCAGCTTGGGCGGAGCACCGCAGTGTCCTCGCGGAGGCGATTGGCGGCGGCGATCTCTCGCGTCCGGCCCTGGTCCAGGCCATGGTACGGAGCGAGAGGGAATGGAAAGCCGTCACCTCCTTCTGCGAAGCAGTTATGCTCGCAAAGGAGGAGGCGGAGCGCGTGAGGGAGAGCCTTGCGCCCTCACGCCCCTAGTCGCCGCAGGAGACGCCCTGGGCGTCGGGAATCGCAAGCAGATTCCTGGCCACCGTAGGCGCGGGCTTGCGGACGGCGAGCCATGGGTAGCTCGCCGTCCGGTAAGGACCAGGCCCGGGTCGACGGCGCGTTGTGTTCCACGCGCGCCTCAAAGAGATGTCAGCACAAAATGACGGGGTCCGATAGGGCCGACGCCTCAGGGTCACGGGTTATTCTAAAGAGAAAACCGTGGCCCTGGCACAGGCAACTGAAGGAACACGGGTGGGTTTTAGTCAGTAAAAGTCTGACACGCCCTCCCGCTCCACCTTGAGCGGGAGAAGTCATTAGATGATTTCCCACCAAAAAAAAAAAAAAAAAAAAGGTACCCTAAAAATAATGCCACATTTACTAAATCTTATCCAAACATGAATAGTTTAGGTATAAAGGAAAATCAGACACCAATTTAACTTCTAAATTGTTTAATCGCCATAGAATAGTTTACAGGGTAGCAGATAGTCATAGTCAACACTAATGAAAATATATGCTGTAACAAAATAACTAATTGATTTTAGATTCGCGCAGGAAAAGTGGGTGGTATTCATTGACTCGATGCCTATGATTCTAAACCAGAACCTTTCATGGCATGGCACTAGTCCTCACATATTCTCCTATCATACTTAAATATAAGTACATACGTAACTTGTACGACATTTGGAATATTTTTAATAATATTTTTATATCCAAATTGTTCACTTTTTTTCAAATATATATGGCATAATGTAAAACAAGTAAATGGTAGTAATGACACACTTCACGTTATACATTCTTGCATAATTCGCGCAAACATCATTCCTATCAGTGATGCTCACAGACTAGCAGACACTCAACACGTCAATTGAAATTAAATATCTTAAAGGGTATTTCCAAATTTTAGCACACTAAGTTTTAAATCTGAACAGTAGGTATAAAAAGAGTTCCATCCGTGTTAACGGAACGAATTGATTAAAATATTAGTCACGACTTCACGAGTACCTAATGAAACTGGACATCGATAACAGAGTTTTGGTTTGGTTCTCGTACACGATAAAGGCACTGATAGTTAGCATTAACGCAAGTTTGGTTGACCAAATATCGGAAACAAATATTTCAATATAAGGCAATTAACTGCGCGTACCGGAGTCGATGTTTTTATCTAAAATTAATGTTACGTTAGGTTTCCGCGATATTTAAATGTTCTTACGTTTTTTGCAATTTGCGGGTCAGTGTCAGATTGTATGTTGAACAGAATAAGATTCGTGACCGTAACAAGAATGTGTTTACAGAATTATAATCATTACAATCATCAATACAACCCTTTAAGTTCATATAAACCCATTGAATTACTATTTCTTGTTACGGTCGCGAATCATATTTTGTTTACCATACAACCTAAACTGATCTGCAATTACAAAAAATCTTAAGAAAACTTGAATTTCTTTAACCATCTAAACCCTTGAAATAAAATATAAAATTTTAGAAATATCATTATTTTAGACATAACAGTGGACACAATAAATGAAGTTAAAACGGTTAACACAAAAGAACAGAATAAGTTTGGTGAAATATACCCATTTGAAACTTTGTTGAATATGGTTATCAAAACAAATCTATTTGATGGCAATTGCTCAGCCCATGTTTTAATAAAAGGTCCGCTTGGTCTTTCAACTTTTCAATTTACTTGCCATTTCGGAATATCTTAAAGGAAAAAACGCTTTAATTACATATGTACAATAATGTGATATTGAGATCAGAAGGCAAAGACACTTTTCATTCATCACAAATTTGACCAAAGATTTCGCCCATTGAGTTATGTAGTTCACTCAGTAGGGACTTAAAAACACCATAATACATGTTACAGAATATATACGGGACGTGATACGTTTGGACAACTAACCGAAAGCTATTTCCACGTAAGACTGGCAACAAACAAGTAGCGAGCCAGTAGCCAACCAAAACACTTCAAAAGCGTTACAGTAATATATCTATCGCAGATATGGAAGTGTTAACAGTGATAATAAGTGTAACAGGCAAACGCGGCGTTACCTAATTTACTATGTATTTATAGTTAATAATCATTATATAGCCGCCATCCAGTCGCCGTCTGTCTGGCCGCCGAGCGTTGTTGCGGTACTGTGCAATTATAAACTGCTTATTTCAGTTACACATATTAACACTTATTGACACGTATATATAAGGTTGCTTTGATTCTGTAACATTATTGTATCTGTTACATTTATCAATGTGTTTCTTTTCAAAACAGTGTTAAAACACATATTACGGTTAGTTTGAGTCCGTCATTCAGTATTCATAATAAATTATATACTACAGTGCAACATTGTTTATTTGCTAAGCGACTATTGTTGTACTGTCTCTTCAATGAAGACATAACTGACTGCTGCACTTTCTTAATACAAATAGTAAACATGAGATAATATTGAGTATTTTGATTTTTTGCATTTATAGTTATATAACTACCTATTGGTCATCGTTTTTTACTGTTTAAATGTCCTCAATATTTTTATTATTAACCTGAATTGCGATGAATACAAAAGAATCGTCGCCAATATGGCGTCCTTCAGTCTCGAGTAACGCCGACGGAATCTTAAACATACATTAATATACCGAATTTTCATTATGATCGACAATGCCTAAGTTTATAAAATATCTGAGATAATCATGCACGCATCTACACATGCATTTCTTACCCATCCATAAAATTCTTTCATACTTCTTACAAAACATAATAATAATTTATAAAATTCATAATCCCTTGCACATGTGCATGCCTAAAGTAACATACATCACCTTTCATACATCCCTTTCAAACTATCACTTTATCTCACATAAGTAAAGATACCACAGCCACTGTCTGTATTTATAATACCAAATAGGAAAAATGCTTCAACTTTAAGATAATTATGGAAAGATTATGGTCAGGCATACATTTAACAGTTTCAATAAAGCTACGCTAAGTGCACTGTTTGAGGCCAAAAATCACTTGGTGATCTGAAGAAAAAGCCGTAAACAAATCAGCACTCTTCATACATGCAAAAAAAAACAGTAAGTAAATAATACATAAAAACATTTCACTGGCTTATAAACATTCGTCCACTTTTGATTTGTTGTTATTTTATTATGGTTCTAACAAAGTTTATGGACTGTTTTGTCATGGCAATACACATTGTAAAGTAAACACAGAAATAGTTCCAATGTTACTATGCTACAATAATGGTAACATGTTAATAAAGAAGACAAATATTCACAAATTATCATAGATAATGTATTAATATTTATTTATAAAAAGGCCTATGTTAGCCCATGAACACAAAATAACTACTCTATAATTGTTGAAGATAGTTTATAACAATACAGGCCTCTTAAACAAATGCACCTAACGACTTATTAATACGGACATAATATGCCTGCCAGAATAGTTGAGTTTACCAGCAGCAAGTTATCTGAAACTGCGTTGCATCACTGTGGCAGTGAATTGTTTCAAATCTGAAATGAAAAAAAAAACAAAATTAAAAATATTTGCATTTTGTCTGTTTTCGTAGATATTCAAATGTGGTTATAGGAAAACCTATATGGTTCATGATATTTTTAAATGTTGGTTTCAATCTCTCGACATTATGGAAAACCTCGAATCCTACACGTACAAAGACTGACTGTTTTATTCCTAGTTAGTATTTTAAGAAAATCATAGACTTTTGCAATGATTGTAATTATGTGAGCACCGTGTACCTATAACGTTAAAATCAAATTCAAAATGTTGATTTGCAAAATCAGTTTACAAAGAAAGATCTTACAGCCTTCAGTCATTGCATTCCGCCTGCAAGCAAGCATGCAAATTATATAACTTTTATGTCATAGTTGTTGTGAGTACATTTTTATTATTGCATTATTATTACAAACAAATATTTCGTTCTAAAAATCCTTAATGCTGTAAAAACACTTTTTTTGTAACCACTCTGACAACTTTGTTATAAAAACATTAAAAGATAAATCAATCATTTATCTGTCTTTGCTTTATATTAAATTATTTTTAACCTATTGTGGTATAGTATTTTTATTATTGGTACATCGTCTTCACATATAAAAATACAGCATGTAACGAGGCGGGGTCGCGGCAGACCACGTAGGAGATGGCGGGACGAGCTGGACAGGTTCCGTAAGAACTGGAAAGAGGACGCGCGGGCTCGCGAAAGATGGAAGGAGTGGAAGGAGGCCTTTGCCCAGGAGTGGGACAGGCAAGTTAAAAAAATAAATAAACTAAAACCCTGTCCGATCCTGAAGGGTATTATTTAGTATCGTACTGCGCACACAAATACGTAATCATTTAATGGATACTAGATTATTATTTTTCCAAGAGAAAAATAATAAAATTAAAAATTATCATATCAAAGGCAACACTGATCGCTCAACAAAGTTCACCTACAGTTTCGTGTCAATGAAGCCGCCTAAGCGAGGCGGTGCTTTGTCGCGTGCTGCCAAACAAACTTACGACTCAAGAAACCTAAGTTATGCCTACGCTTAGTTATCAGCTCAGCAGGCATAGACGCTTTATAAACCTGAATTCTAACCTGTTTCTGTTTGTCAAAATACAATTATTATTGAGTTAAGGCTCCCCGCTAATAGGCGTGACGCCACATCACGACACAACGGCACCACTCGCCGCGCGACACGCGGTGCCTTTGTATTGCGCTGTGGAGACGCGCCAGTGTGCAGTAGACTTTAACGTGATGGTCTTTTGGCAATGTACCGACTATAACAATCAGTTTATTAAAACATTTACTTGTTGCATACCTCGGCGAGAGTGTTCCACAAATCTACCTCCAACATTAAAACACATTCGACATCTTTTTTTTTAAATTTGCACGTACTCTTCGCAGCGCACTTGTGTACGATTTGAGTGAGTCGAAAGCTTCCACAATCCGAGCTCTTACTTCGATTTCCGAATCAAACTCACTTTAAAAAACCATTTGTTTAACATGACTCCTTATATACGACCTCGTTCGCGATTCGATAGCGGCACGTGATACGTTTGGACATCTAACCGAAAGCTATATCCACTTAAGACTGGCAACAAACAAGTAGCGAGCCAGTAGGCAACCAATCGGCTACATCAAAGGGCCGAGGACTCGATAAAAGTGTGCCTAAAACGCGGCTAGTGCAGGACGGTGTGCTTCGAAATAAAAATGGTTAAAAATGAAAAGATTTCGCCGGCCGGTGGAGTGTTGTCAACTTATGAAAATTTAACATATTTAGTGTTAAATTTCGCATGGTTCATAAAAATAAAAAATCAATAACTTTTGGTTTTTATGAGTTTCATTTTTTTACTATTTTTTTCTAGTACGTATGTTAAACAAGGAATACGTCTTTATTGGATCGGACAGGGTTTTTGTACATGCTGTATAATTAATGTCTCCAAAATATTGTTTTCATTTTTAAAAGAGTAATGGTGGAGTTTCTTGCCCCTTCTTCTCCATATGAAAATACCTTTTGGAAGGGGCGCCCAGAATTAATTCTATTTAAATGTTAATTTTGATGTTCAAAAGTGCCTTTTTGTGCCTATTTGAATAAATGCTTTGATTTTGACGAAGGCACGTTTTGTTTGGTACATACCAGCTAGTGAGAGGCGTCTGATGCTTGAGCTTGCGGATCTCCTTGGTGGCCCAGTTGGCGAGTGCCTTGGTGCGCGGCGTGCGCGAGCGGCGCGCGGCCTGCAGCAGGTCCAGCAGCGGCCGCGTCTCCAGCAGCGGCAGCACGCGCTGGCCGAACACCGTGCACAGGTCGCCCGACAGCCCCGCGATCACCGACATGTGCCCGTCCGTGCGCTCGGGCTCGCACGCCACTTGCATCATAAACGTCACGATGGCCGGCACGTGCGGCTCAACCAGCGCCACGTCCGAACGCACCTGCCACATTACACACGTTCATTGTTTGCTCAGCAATTCATCCACTAAGTCATAGCTGAATTGAAACTACAAACCTCGCCCGTTGATCCTTTTAAGCCTTGGATGATACCAGTGTAAGCCTCGAGCACGCTTTCGCGAAGTTCGCCTAAGTATTCGACCATGTCATAATCGTTACGATCTACTTGAGCATTGCTTGCCTGTAATATAAAACATTTGACGTAAAATATAAGGTATTTTTTATTGTTCTTACTTATAGTGCAATTTTGCTTTTTTACCTGTAATAACATCTGCATCACGACGTCGAAGTATTTAGCAAAATCAGGACCAATGCTAAGAGCAATATCACCAAACACAGATAAAATCTGTGGTTTTACAGAGCGATGAATTGAGGGATCACCAAGATTTTCTAGTAGCAAGACTATGATTTCATCACAATAGGGTAGCACCTGTAACAATAATATTTTTGTTGAACATAATTATGTGTGAACTTTTCTGATCTCCCAAAGTCAGGGTTTTTCAGAGGACATGATAATACATTAAAATAAAAATTGTTAAACTTACTTTGCTTTTTAATGCACGACAAATATCACCAGTGAGCCCAACAGCTGCTATGCATACTTGATATTCTTGATGATTTTTAAGTCCAACATAAAGATACCTCTTGAAAGCATCCATATATTTTAAGAAACCTTCTCCTAAGACCTCAACTAGAGTTGAGACTGCCATAAGAGCATCTTCTTGAACACCACCAGCTTTTCCCGCATTGCCAGCAAACATAGTCAACAAGGCGGTCATAATGGCATCCGATATTTGTGGTGCATCTTCTTGAGTTACCTTACGAAGTACTGATTGCAGTGTGGCACACAACAGACTTTGGAGATCATTGAACTGTGAACGATCAGCCTGACTTGAAATGTGATTCTCCATCTGCAAAACTTGTTGAAGCCTCTCTAAAATCACCATAGTTGTTTTTTGCACAGTAACATAACAATCAGTAGGAGAGTTTTTAACCATTTCCATGAGAGCTTCATATGCAGCTGATCTTAAATTATGTTGTGCAGCATCTTGGCGATCTGTTGTTTCAAGAAGCCTTTGAATAATAAAATCAAAGTATTTTGACATGCAATAGGTTGAAGGTTGATTGGAATCTCCACAATCGGCTGCTTCGTAAGCAGCTTCTGCAAGGCCTGTGAAGGCCCAGCAAACATTAGCAGCTACACGTGGTTCAGCTTTTAATCCATTAACAAGACTTTCTAAGAGTGGTTTCAGATATGTTTCATTTATGGCTGCTTCAGGAACAATTTCACAAATCCTTCCAAAAGTCCAGGCAGCTGTGTCTCGCACAGCGACACTAGAATCATACATGGCTTCAATCAAGGTTGGCATAGCCTTCTCCACTAGTGGCTTCAGAGTATTTGCTTCAAGTCCACCAAGAATAGAACCAAATGCCATCAAAGCAGCCTCCCTGTATCGCCAATTTTCATTTTTAATATTTGAATTAATGAAAGGTAATACATGAGGAACCACTTCATCTTCGCAGCAGTTAGACAAAAGCATTAGACAGACAGACGCAGCTTTTGAGGGATTCCATTCCAACTCATCTTCAGTATCATCTTGTTTAGTTAGTTTCTGCATCAGAACAGGAGCAAGGTATTGCAATGCTCCTCGGGCGTAGAATCTAGATGTTCGTGCTGGTGGTCGTCCTGTAAAAAGAAGCAGTTGGACATGAGAGATCTTAGTTCTGTATACAATGCAGATCCAAACATATCAACTTTAATTTTTTCATCATACCTGCATCAGCTGCCTCTACTTCTTCAATTGCCAGATCAATCTCTTCATCACTAACATTAGACCAGAACTCAATGCCTTGAAGTGAAATTTCGTCCACATCAGACTTCATAGCCTCTAAAGTGATAGGGAATAATGCTTGACCCATGTAAGGTTCCATATATTGGTAGTACAAAGAGAGAATTTTAACCTGAAATTAAAATTAAAAATAAACAATCATATCACTTTACATACTTCAAAAACTAAGCAAATAATCTATAAAAATATTTATGTAATGTAATGAGAATTTACTAGTATTATAATACTTACTAAGCACTGGAGAGCTGCAACACTGATTCTCATGTCACTGGACTGTGTGGCTTCACATACAACTTCCATTATAAAATTCCTTTCATTTTCTTTATCAAAATTAGCTTTAGTAAATTCCAATGAGTTAAGTAAAGCTTGAGTGGCAGCAAGCCGGACATGGTTGCTGGTTTCAATAGATCTCATACCATGAATGATAGCAGTTAGAATTGGGTTACTCTGTTCTGTTAACACCTCAGCATCAATTTCTTGGCAAATATAACCTGAAGAAGGAATAAAAATATCAGTACTTAGCTATAATATTCTAAGACCGAATTTCACCAAACTTATATACCTAGAATAAGTCTTATCCTACAAATACATTTTGAATTTTTGACAGTTTCTCCACACTAGATCTGGCTTTGGTAAAATCAACCCTAAGTCACATATCAAACCTAAACTTATTTTGAACAGTCAGTATGTTCAAATAATGATAAAAAAAATTACATACCGATTGCTTCTAATGTTGCTTCTTTTTTAAGTTCTGTGGATTGAGCATTTACAACATTTTCTACAAGCATGGGTATGAGGTCATTCCACTGCCCCACAGGAAGCTCTGCTACTGCTACATAAGCTACACACTGGGCAGCTGAACTAGGTCTGCTGTTCTCTGTTCCAATTGCTGTTAGAATCTACAAAACGAAAATATAATATTATATTTCTTGAAATTAGGTATTTGAGACTGTTGATAAAAATACTAGATAACCTACATTTTTCTTAATATACAATCTGATGTCTTCAGGTAGTGCCAGCCACCTTTGTTGGTATTGCTGTTTTAGGATAGGGTCTTTAGAAGTAAGGTGGTTTTTTAGCTGTAAACCTGCAGCCATCCTAGCCACCTGACTGTTCCCCCCCGCAACCAGAACATCAGACAACATTTTGATAAATGTTGTGAAATTGGTAACAGCTGCATGATCAAGGTAGGTTTCTGCAGCTTCCAATTCATTTCGATCTGAAAATTCAAATGATGAAATATAACACAAAATAGTTATTTGCAAAACTATGATCAACAGTGTTAAATATTATCATCAGTAACATTTGTTATATATTGTTGTTAAAATATAGCAGAATTGCTGATATGAGTTATTTCAGATAACTGTAGTACAAAAGCATTATCACTGTATTAAGAACAAAGACTTGCTTATTATGGTACAGTTTTAACAAGCACATTGATTTATTTATTACAACCAATAACCAATCCTCAAATCAGGTATATCATAAAACATGATTTAAGTTATTATTACTTAATTTTGGACTAGATGCTTGTCTGTAAAAGTTGGTTGATTCCTACTGTTTATTAAAGTGAATTTCTAATAAAGTAGTAATGTAATGAAGTTGTCATACTTGGCTTGTTTTTTTTTAATTTAAATCTAGCAGAATATGTGGTTTTGAAAGTTTATCACTTGGACAAAATGTACGGGAGTCAAGGCTTAGTTATGTTGGGTATTCTGACTACGAAAGGAAATTGGAATGTCAAAGTTGTGAAAGATTACTGATTTATAACCTTCAAAAAAATAGAATTGTTGACTGGTGGCAAAATTGAATAACCCAGGAATAGTAAATGAAAAATAATTTAGTGTGTGTCAAAATGTCAAATTGTTTATGCACATCATTGCCGCGTATTGTAAAACTTGAATCGTAGTGAACCTAGAATTTTCTTTACATGACAGTTAAGCATCTTTGTCATCACATTCTATCAACGGCTATCTAGTAATAAGCCGTGCAAAAATATAAAAGATTCGATAGCAGGATTACTTTCTAAGGACTGTTTCGACCAAATACAATTTAAAACAGTTACGTTAGGTGATATGTCGGTTGACGACCTGAGCGCCATACATGAACAGTTTACAAAATGTGATTTCTTACCTGGTGATACAGTCTTTTCCAATATTTGTATAAGTGTTAATGTCGTTTCTGTATGCATTGTATTCACTGTTACTTCAAAACTCTAGATAATAACTGGAATCCGTATTAAATAATTAGAAACCGGCACACCACCGACGGAAGAACACTCATTGATAAAATGTTACCAGCTGTGAAAAAAAATTTGAATGAAAATGTGGTCAGACAGAGCTCAAAGCGTCAGAAAAATGGTAACGATCAAACTGATGTGAAAAGTATTTAATTGAATAATCTGTAATCAAACCTTTGCTTAGTGTCAATCATGCATGGATTGTGGCGTAACAAAGAATGCAATGCAAATGCAGCTTCATTATACGTATAAAGCACTAAGTTTGAAAAAATGTAACAATGGTAATAACAGTAGTAACATTGACACATTCATTCATTCAAATTTTGGCATAAAGGCCTAGTAGCCATGCCATAAACATTCAAATTACTTTATAAAAACAATTAATTTGATTGGATGCCTGAAGAATAATATCTTGTGTTGGTAATATTTTCGTCTCGTGCCATGGATCAAAATTAGATATTGAAAACAGTCGAAAGCTGTGAAAACGTAAATGGTAACGCTGGCAAAATGTCTTTTGATACTACCGATTTAATCATCACAACTAGCCGCGTAGTTGTATGATACGTAGTATGTTCGTAGCTCATGAAACATCGAATATGTTATGAAACTTATGTAAAAGCTTGTTTCTTACTACGATAGTTAATGAACGACACGTTCCTATTTATAAAATTGTGAAAATTGCTTCTATTAAAACAAAAAAAAAAAGAGGCTGTAAATACCTACTGACCAGATCCGCTTTACGGCCTCTGAGTGAAGCTCCTCGGCTCTTCGGTTCAGCTTTTAACTGAGGTACAGTCCACGTTGAATACATTGTTTGTTAAAATAATAAATAACAAAACATTGAGAAATAAAAATGACAGTACTATATTATGAGCAGCGCCACCTGTTCATAGCTTTGCGATTTCTGCTCCATTGTTTTAAAGACATAATTAATTTTTCCATGGTATGTATTTGGACATTACGGCCCCATGCGGCGGTCACAGCTCTTCTAGGCCTAGGAAATCGGTTCCGGGTTTACTGATGGCTGACGGTGCTAGCCTATCGATGGCCTAAGGTCCTCCCCTTTCATGCATTTGCACGAAGTTTCTTTATTTTCATTATTTATATTTATTTTATTTATTTATTTCTTCTGTAAAGTTGAAATGATACATAATATGAATGTGGTGTTAGCCTATAAGTAATTGTTACTCTTATAATTGTAGGTATAACAAATTATTGTAAATGCATTGTGTACACAATTGTTGGCTAACCTAAAATAAATAAATAAATAAGTTGTTTGTTTAAATCTGGGCTAGTACCAATGTGAATTTTTTAATTCAATATGAACTTTGAGTCTACCGTAGACATAACTGAATGGTAAAGGAAAACATCGTGAGGAAACCTGGACTTTTAGTTAATATAAGTCTTGAGCAAGCGTGGTGACCAATGTTCATGCTTTCTCTATTTAAGAAGAGGCATAAGCCCTGCATTGGGAACCAAGCCCTATCGCTTCAATAGAATGCAGACCCTCCAGAACAAGTTCCTCCGTAGGATAACAGGCTCCCCCTGGTACGTTCGCAACGAGATCCTTCACGTTGATCTCAGGATTCCCACTATCCGCCAGTTCATGAAACGCATTTCAAAGCGTTTCTTCGAGACCGCCGCGAATCACCGCAACCCTCTGGTTGTCAAGGCCGCTAGCTATATTCCCTCCTCCATCAGTCATGTCCGCCGTCCCAAGCATGTCCTCACCAATCCCGATGACCACATAACTCTCATTCAGGAGAGCAGTAGGGCCACCAGTACAGTGCACAAACACAGACCGACATTCCGACCTCGCCGCCGAGGTTCCTCGCGAAGATCCCGGCGTAACTGTCCCCCCCCGACCCTTGCTCGACGAAGTGCCAGCCCGCGCCGTAGCTGAGCATGTAGCTTTAAATTCCCCAGATAATAATAATAAGATCCAGATCCAGCCTGTCCCATGTTGCTGTCCTCCCGTCAGCGACGCCCTAAGCCGAGGTCCGTACCCCACAGGGGGTGCCCTTAGCGAGCGTTCGCTTAGTAATGTAAGTAGTTTTACGCCCCTGGCTGGAGGCTTTGAGTCCGCTTAAGGCAGCCACAGGATAGTCCGGTTAAGTAGTCACGACCTCTCAAGGTCAACTACGAGATACCATACTATATATAAAAAAAACCTGCATTGGGATAGTTCTATTCAGGCCGCTACCACGGCCTCGCACAGTATTTCGCCTAGAACATGCTAGGTGGACAAAATTCAAGTTTTCATTTCCAGGAAATCTTAATTGCATAACACAAAAAACACCCCCAAACTCCAAATTCCGAGAAAAAGTTGTTTTTCAATTGCTTAACTGATGAGTCATAGAGTTCAGAAGTCAGCTAATGAGTTTAATGCAAGCGTTCCGGTCAATCAGTTGCAATTTAGCGACACTTTTGTGAAAGTTTTTTGTGATGGATACTAATTTTTCATAAACAAAACTTTGAACGTTCAGGAAATACATTGATTCGCCTCTATTCGGGCTAGGTTTTAGATATATTGTAGGTATAACTGTGTAGTTTGTAAAAATACACATTTTGTTCAGCACACTTCAGTACAACATTTTTTTTTATTTTTTTTTTCAGAACACGTTTACTCTATTTCAAGGGTAGCATTTTTTGAAGAGTGGTTGAAACACACGAAGAATGATAAAAGATCGCGTATTTATGACTATCTTTCTTCAAAATTTCACTTTGGTGACATTACTGAAAGCAGCAAAAGAGAAATAAAGTTCCAACTTTTCTACTAAGATTGAAGCCAAATGGTTGGCTTCGGGAAAATCGAAGGAGCGTTTTTTAATTAGAAATAAGACTTGGCTGGATGAAGGAGACATACAGTTTACTGTGAGTTCTTTAGCCCCACAACCTTCAACATCGAGTGAGGTTGTGACATCTGCAGGAAGACCTCGCAAAGATTTCGAGGAATCGTCGTTTAAGACGAAGAAACGTCGAGTCGTGGATCGCGTAGAATCTCGAAGTGCCAGTGAATTAGTGACTGCTGCCGAAATTGCTATGCGTTCAGCAGGGCAAAGAAAAGTTGCCAATGTGATTAGAGACATTAGTGAAAGGCCAGATAATATTATTAAGTCAAAAGAAAATACCAGTTCCGTTAATCCTAGGCAGTTAAGTAGTGACGAAGCCTTAGCAAACTATATAGATTCGAGATAGAATATTAGTACACAGTACTGAGGTCATCAAAGTGGCATTGCTTCCAATTGGGCAACTTTCCGAAGAGGCTCAAGAAGCACGTAACAAAGATTGCCGCAGATTTAGGGAGTACAACACCCGCAAGTGCTCACGTGTTGCCACGAATAGAGACTTGCTGTCCATGTTAATAATAACATCTGACCCTTTGATCAATGGCCTTCGTGAGATTCCCCGAAAAAAGCCGGAAAAAATATGTGCAGAAGTATTAAAGTTAATCGTAAGCCAGACCACAGTAGCATCAAGACCGGAAACGTCATCATATTGTCGCACATTACCACAAAATGATGACGATTCACCAGAAGATTTTGATGATGATTCTGATGATTAGGTTTAGGTTAAGTTAGTTTGTACAGTAGGTATTTATTTATTTATGCATTTTTGTTGTTTGTTTATTATTTTTAAATATTTTTTTCTGTTTTTACATATTTTTTTTGTTTTTTATTACAAAATCATACCAAAAACTATTAATAATGCCTCAACATGACTACTTATATTTAAAAGCATCGTTAAATATCATAAAATAATATTGTCCACCTAGCATGTTCTACGCGGTACACTGTGCCTCGGTGTGAACACGAAGTCCAATAAGTTTGCCAAGGTTGACACGCAATGACTATCACCGACGCGCTGGTGACTTCAAAATCTAGGCAGGATAAATGGTGTTATCGCAACGACTTATTTAGTCGTCCGTGACGATGCACTGGTGACTAAATATTCTGAGGCCTATGGATGCTGGATCTAATGCCCACGTATTACAAGGAGAGATTGCCAGGACCAAAAATAAGTTTTGTAAAATGGCAACTCTTTAGAAATGTTGTCAATGTCATTCTTTTACCCCATGAACCTTTGTTGTTAGTGGTGGTTGACTAACCAATATTTGCAAAAATGGTAATAATCTTATAATTTCCTACTAATCACAAAAGCAAAATTGAAATTTAGTGATAAAATGTGATCTGGAAGTATAAATCGTGCGAGTTTTCTCAATATTTTGCTTCAATCGGCGTTATAAAATGAGTGTCAACTTTGTTTCAGTCGCTGGTAATTCCAGACAAGTTCCAACATATTCTTCGTATTATGAATACGAACATTGATGGCAAACGTAAAGTTATGTTCGCCATGACCGCGATCAAGGGTGTTGGTCGCAGATACTCTAATATCGTATTGAAGAAAGCCGACATTGATCTTGACAAGCGTGCTGGAGAATGCACTGAAGAAGAGGTATGTATATTTTTGGTCACTTGATAGAAATATAGGTAGGATAGGTATTTGATTCGTTTTCTAAGCGTACTTATGGTAGTTTGCCACTTGTTGTTTTGGTCGTCTCTGTAAAACCTATGAGACTAAATAAATGCAAAAGCACAAAGTTCCTCTCCTGATGGGCCCAACCAGAGTAGGCATTTCTACAAAATACAATGAACAGGGCACCTGGTTGTATATCCTCAAGGTATGCATGTCCAAGTCAATCATTCTTCGTTCCCCAAAATTAACCTGTATCACGTATTTCAATTTTATCTAAATTCTGTAGTAATTACTATTTTATTTTGTCACTAAAATTCCTTGTTATTTTCAGGTTGAAAAGATTGTTACAATCATGTCCAACCCCAGACAATACAAAATCCCTGACTGGTTCCTCAACAGGCAGAAAGATATTGTTGATGGCAAGTACAGCCAGTTGACATCTTCAAACTTGGATTCGAAGCTTCGTGAAGATTTGGAGAGGCTTAAGAAAATCCGTGCCCACAGGGGTATGCGTCACTACTGGGGCCTGCGTGTGCGTGGTCAGCACACAAAGACTACTGGCAGGAGAGGAAGAACTGTAGGTGTATCTAAGAAGAAGTAATCTAAATAAATAAAACAATTTCTGCATTTTAAATTTTATTTGATACTCCATTTGATCTCACTTTAGGTATTAAGTTACTTTCGGGCACAATCACTGAATGTAGCATTTTCACCTATTTTATACATCTATGTATAACTAAAAGAAATTGTGAGGTACCCTTATAACATCTGTAAAATCACAATAGCTATGATTCATAACATTAGTACCTAGTGATTGGTGAGATTAAAGATTTATCTAATTATTATTTCACATCACTTATTTGAAGATAGATTCATTCTTTACACAAAGTAACAACATAAAACCAAACAAAACTAGATTATTGACCGTTTTACAAAAGAATAATACATTAATAATAATGTGATGTTAAATGATTTATTGAAAAAATAGAACAATGTAAATATATTTACATTACAAATGTCACACAAGTATACAAAACTATTCATACTGTGCAATAAGTACCATCATGTAGACTCCAGCTAGTAGAGCTACTATCTCTTTGACAGACTGAGAAAACTTGGTTGAGCTTTGAAGAAGTTCAGGTATAACAGACACGGTAGCAATATAAATAAAGCCTCCAGCAGTGAATGGTAAAATGAGAGATGAAACAAGGCCATCTCCTGAACCTCTTAGATATATGGACAAAACTGTGCCAGATATTGCACCAAATGCTGTGAGCAACTGCAACATCATTGCTTTCCTTCGTGAACATCCTGATTGAACAAGAATGGCAAAATCTCCGATTTCATGAGGGATTTCATGTAAAAATATAGTTACAGTTGTAATAAGACCAATGTTTTGACCAGCAATATAAGATGCTCCAATTGCTAACCCATCAGTAAAGTTGTGTGTGAAGTCTGCAGCGAGGTTTAAATATCCAGCAATTTTTATATCTTCTTTTTTGTCCTTGGTCTTCTTTTTTTGTTTATCATCAGATTTCTTCTTTTCTGCTCCATGAGAATGCCCATGTCCGCCATCAAATAACCGAACAGTTTTCTCGACCACTAAGAACGTAATAATTCCTCCTAACACACCAAGCCCAACAGTGATGTCATGTGGTTCATGTTGCTCACTGTCATGTGAGTGACTGTGGCTGATCCCTTCGGAGCCGCCACTAGACATGAGCGCATGCGGGATCAAGTGCAGAAACGCATCGCCGAGAAGACCGCCAGAAGCAAACGACAGCAAAATCTTGAGTAATGGTTGTTTTTCCACAGTGCCATCAATAGGTATAAAGAACAGTATTAAAAACGGCGCTATACTAATAAAGAGTGTTGAACTCAATGCTCTGACGTATAAGTCGTAATCTGGTTCAGTTAACACTTCTTCGTTTTTGTGTTGTTCGTTTGCACTTTTGGAATATTTGAATGAGGGCGGTTCATTTCCATGAGAATGATCATGCGAGTGGCTATTACTATGTCCCAATGCCACAATTATTGTACATGCTAGAATAAGACGCAGAAACAGCGCTTTACTAGGATAAAACATGCTTACAGAATTGGAATTCCCTCCGTCAATAACTGTACACACATTAAACCACAATTCGAATGAATTTATGAATGACAGAAACAGAATGGAATGACAGCAGCACCATTTGACAAGTGATGACAACATGTCGGGACAGCATGAGCCTTGGAATTAGTAAGTACCTACTTGTGGGTATGAAACTGAAGGAAGGGTAGTGTACATTTGCGAACTTGGCAAAACCCGTTGAGAATTTTAGATTGACTGCCGTGACCAAAATTCAGTCGGAAGGAAATTATTTTGGCACGAGCATTTCCAAGCAGCGCAGCACTAATAATTAATAAAAAAAAAACCTTTTTAACGAATCATGATGCATGGGTGGATGATCTTTGCCTCAGGGTCGCGGGAAATTCGAAAGAGAAACCGTGGCCCAGGCACAGGCAACTGAAGTAACACGGGTGGGTTTTAGTCAGTAAAAGTTTGACACGCCCTCCCGCTCCACCCAGAGCGGGAGAAGTCATTTGATGATTTCCCACCCAAAAAAAAAAAAAAAAATATATGGTGATGCTCTACGATAACCTGTGAAAATCAAATATTTTACGTTCTGTATTCCGCGTAAGTTGATGATTGTGATAAAATGTGATTTTAAAAAAAATAATGAAATGAGATTTATTGTTATTATTATACTAGCTGTTGCCCGCGACTTGGTCTGCTATCCAGGATGAAAAGTAGCCGATGCCCTTACCCCGGTCAAGGTCTATCTGTGGCACACAGATAGAACCTTGACGGAATTTCATCCAAATCCGTTCAGACGTTTTGGCGTTAAAGCGTAACGAAGAGACAAACTTACTTTCACATTTATAATATTATAGTTAGGATTTAAATAGAATTTGTAATCGAAAATATCTGACATCACATAGGCAGCTTGGTTCTGAATTTAATGGATAATTAAGGAATCAGATAATTATGACGCAAGAAATGTTTGTCAATAGTGCATTGACACATGTTTTTGAAGCCGATGCAGAATGTTATATATTTTGGCGGCACTTGTCTCGCCAGTTAACCAGCGATATGCCCAAGTGCAGCAAGGCACAGCTGGCTCTGTTCGCAGACGACACGGCCATTTACTACACCGGCCGCGATCCAGACTCGATATCTCGCATTCTCCAAACCCAAGTCAACAAGCTTGGCGCCTGGTTTAGGAAATGGAGAATCGAAGTAAATCCCGACAAAAGTCAAGCGGTTCTATTCTCGAAGCCGCGTCATACCCTCTGCCCCCCTCGACCGATCACCATGTTCGGCAAGCCGATCCCTTGGGAGAAGCGAGCCAAATACCTGGGTGTCGTACTAGACGAACACCTCTTTTTTTCAGAGCACATTAAGGCGGCTCGTTCGCGTGCCGCCTTCGCTCTAGGTAGACTTCACTTTGTCCTCAATGCACGTAGCAAATTGTCACTAAAGTGCAAAATGCGTATCTACACAGCGTGCCTCCGCCCGATCATGACCTATGCCAGTGCAGTCTTCGCACACGCCAAGCCCGTTCGCTTCAATAGAATGCAGACCCTCCAGAACAAGTTCCTCCGTAGGATAACAGGCTCCCCCTGGTACGTTCGCAACGAAATCCTCCACGTAGACCTCAGGATTCCCACTATCCGTCAGTTCATGATACGCATTTCAAAGCGTTTCTTCGAGACCGCCGCGAATCACCGCAACCCTCTGGTTGTGAAAGCCGCTAGTTATATTCCCTCCTCCATTAGTCATGTCCGCCGTCCCAAGCATGTCCTCACCGATCCCGATGACCACATAACTCTCATTCAGGAGAGCAGTAGGGCCACCAGTACAGTGCACAAACACAGACCGACATTCCGACCTCGCCGCCGAGGTTCCTCGCGAAGATCCCGACGTAATTGTCCCCCCCGACCCTTGCTCGACGAAGTGCCAGCCCGCGCCACAGCTGAGCCTGTAGCTTTAAATTCCCCGATTAATAATAATCAACAAAACTTGATCCAGCCTGTCCCATCTTGCTGTCCTCCCGTCAGCGACGCCCTAAGCCGAGGTCCGTACCCCACAGGGGGTGCCCTTAGCGAGCGTTCGCTTAATAATATAAGTAGTTTTACGCCCCTGGCTGGAGGCTTTGAGTCCGCTTAAGGCAGCCACAGGATAGTCCGGTTAAGTAGTCACGACCTCTCAAGGTCAACTACGAGATGCCATACAAAAAATCAAATCTCGCCAGTTAGTTTTGGTATTCCTTCGATATCGCATAAATTTGTGCTGCCACTTGTAGATTCTTCGTCACTTGTTGAGCCTTCCACAAAATGATCACATACATTTTGTTGTCATAATTATATTTATGGATGAATGATGAAATCAGATATTATTGCCGAGCTTTCCATAGCAACATGTTAAGGCTCGTGTAAAGTAAGTACAGTACTACGGTTCCGTACCAAAATGGTGAAAAGGAACCCATAAAATCGTACGATTTTGTCTGTCACAGTTGCTTATTTCAGGAACTAATAATGCAATAGCAACTGAAAGACCAATGGCCGTTTTGTACTAGGAAATAACAGAAATTGTTGCCAAGATGAGACTACTAAAGTGAGCGCTAGATAAATCTGCACGCGTGTTTGAACTTAGATTTAACAACACTTTCGTCATAATGATGGAGATTTTTACTTTGGAAAATTCGGAACACAGCACTCTTCGTCAAGATGGCGGGCACGATTATTTCTTTTATTTCGGTGACATGCAGACTAAGTTTGCGCTCACTTTACCAAAAAATTACACATTAACAATGTACTTCAGTAAATTGTTGTAAAGGAACTGTATAAGCTCAAGTTTAATATTGAAAAAAAAGATAAACAACTAGCAGAATTTGATATTACTAGATAAGTACAGAGTTTTCAGGATGCCATTTTCTTAAATTCTAATCATTATTTTTCATTTTGCAACCGGTACTGACAAATCGATCGGTTACATATCCCTCCTACTTTTGACAAATAAAAACTAAAGATATTGCCAGCATTATGTTTATCCGTACCATCCGGACATATTTGAAAGAATAGGGAAGGTCGGTCAAAGCTAATTGTAGATGGCGTGACCATAGCTAGGTCCCCACAGCCTACAATAATTTTGACATTTCGTTCATTCATTCCGTTTCGTGTTCATTCATGAGTTTGGTTTTATTAAAAAAATTCGTTATTTTCATTGTTTTCAATATTTTATATCAATAATTATTCGATTTGGAATTTGTCTGAAAACCTTATTATTGCTTAATTCATCACTTTCTTTAAAATGTTTCCCACATAACCTCGCACTCCTGTTGTAATTGAAATAATTCTGCTAAGCTTAGGGTATTTCGGAAAATGGTACTCAAATGTTCGAGCATTAAGGAAAATAACAATGAATTTTTTTCGCAAAAATTAATAAAACCGACTCATGCCTTGTATTATAAGCTTGTTTTGGGAACTAGTTACGACAGCGCCATTTTGACAGTTGCCTTCCTCACTACGAATCAATTTTGCAGAAAAGATGGGTTTTACCATTTGTAAAAGTTTGTGGTATAAATATTTTTCCTTTTTATGGCATGAAACTTAATTCCATAGGAGTACTTAATAGGTACTACAGAAACTATTTAAAAATACCTATGTTCTATTAAGTTAAAATAAAATATACAAACATTCCAAAATATTAAATAAGAAATTGTCTTTCTAACATAAATTCATAAGACTGCGCCGAGCGAACTAGGTGGGCGGCAAATAGGTATTTACTGCGGCTCGCTATTTGTGTGCCTCGTATCGCACACAATGACATTCGCCCGATCATGACCTATGCCAGTGCAGTCTTCGCACACGCCAAGCCCGTTCGCTTCAATAGAATGCAGACCCTCCAGAACAAGTTCCTCCGTAGGATAACAGGCTCCCCCTGGTTGATCTTATCAATAAGTTAAACAATTTTCAGATCAAATTAGAAGACAGCAAAAAAATCTATGAAATTGATACACAGCGCTTACAGTCTGACATACAGGGTACTTGAGGGCAGACTTAGTTCCCTTTACATTAAATATGTGGGTTCTCAGAACCAAATTAAAGAACATATCCTTGCAGCTAATGAGTTAGTTATGTGTCAGTGTACTTGTCAGAAGGTTTCAAACCCTGATGCTGTCCAGTCTAAGTTAACGGATGACCCATCCCAGACTGAGAGTTTGTCTCAAGACTGTATTATTAACCAAGATATATCTGATATAGTGCAAGATCTATCTCAAGTGGTACAGCTTGATATCAGTAGCTGTCCATCTTTAAGTAGTCATCATCGTTCTCACATGTTTAATTTCAACAAGACTGATGTAACAAATTTTCTGTAACCATATTATTTAAAAGAGTGTCCATGGAGTTTCTTGCCCGTTCTTCTCCATAGGTACCTACTTCGCTTTGGAATGGGCAACTAGCTTCATATTTCTGACTGACCGACCCCTTGACAATTCAAAAGTGCCTGTAATGGGTTTATTTGAAATAAATGCTTTGAGTTTGAGTTTGAGTTTGAGTTTGTACGTTCGCAACGAAATCCTCCACGTAGACCTCAGGATTCCCACTATCCGTCAGTTCATGAAACGCATTTCAAAGCGTTTCTTCGAGACCGCCGCGAATCACCGCAACCCTCTGGTTGTGAAAGCCGCTAGCTATATTCCCTCCTCCATTAGTCATGTCCGCCGTCCCAAGCATGTCCTCACCGATCCCGATGACCACATAACTCTCATTGAGGAGAGCAGTAGGGCCACCAGTACAGTGCACAAACACAGACCGACTTTCCGACCTCGCCGCCGAGGATCCTCGCGAAGATCCCGACGTAATTGTCCCCCCCGACCCTTGCTCGATGAAGTGCCAGCCCGCGCCGTAGCTGAGCCTGTAGCTTTAAATTCCCCGAATAATAATAATCAACAAAATCTGATCCAGCCTGTCCCATCTTGCTGTCCTCCCGTCAGCGACGCCCTAATCCGAGGTCCGTACCCCACAGGGGGTGCCCTTAGCGAGCGTTCGCTTAGTAATGTAAGTAGTTTTACGCCCCTGGCTGGAGGCTTTGAGTCCGCTTAAGGCAGCCACAGGATAGTCCGGTTAAGTAGTCACGACCTCTCAAGGTCAACTACGAGATGCCATACCCAAAAAAAAAAAAACTACTAAAAGATTTATTGAGGCCGTTTGCAGTTGTACGAAAAAACTAGATAACTCAGGATTTTATAAAATTGAATTCTTCTGTTGAGTGAATTAAAAAAGACTAATATTGTTTCTTTACATGTAACTCACAAAACAAAATCTAATGATTTAAAAAAGTAATGTGTCTTTGTGCTTTATGCGTTCCTATACCATTTATCCGATTGCAATTAAATATTGGCGTTTTTGAGTGTGTGCCCAGGTATTGTTCTGGGTTGGTAGTTAGGGAAGTAAGGGTAAATAGGGTAGGTAGATGGTTACCTATCTACCTACCCTACTTACCTACCATAACCATCAACCTACCCTACTTACCTACGATACCTATCTACCTACCCCACTTACTTACCATACCTTACCATAGTGTTAACCTTCAAATAAGAATGTTGTGCATTTAATAGTGATGTATTTAATAATAAATCATAAATAAACAAATAAGTATGGTAGGTAAGTAGGGTTGGTAGATGGTTATGGTAGTTAAGTAGGGTAGGTAGAAAGGTATGGTAGGTATGTAGTGTAGTTAGGTAGCGTAGCTGGTTAGATACTAGCTTTACCTATTCACCTACCTAACTATGTACTAGATATTTCTACTTTTCGTAGAGTACTGTTCAGTAACTTGTAAAACATCCCATGGGTACTTGTGAAATTTTCCAAAAATCCAATAGTTTATTAACTTGTTTAATAAACAATATAAGTAGGTACAAAAAATAACCTTAAAGTGACATTGTATTTATACGTGTGTTTTATTGCACTTTTCTTTTGCGTTTTGCTGTTCCATTGTGAACTATGTTTCGTTCAGTTATTTTTAAATATCCTTTTGATTGATGGCTTCAAGAACATATTTAGATTCCTTAAATTTCCATTTCCCTAACTAATCGAGAATCAATAATTTCCGGCATTAGGTAAACAATCAAAATAAAACATTTTAATTTTTTCTTCCATTTTACACCAAAATTCTTTATCTTCCTCTATTAGTTCGACCTACATGTTAAAACTGCAAAGTTAGAAATAAAAACATGGTAAGTATTGGTAAAGACTATTGATTTGTCTGTAAGAATCAGTAAAAGCAGCAACAAAAAACTTTTGAGGGCTTTTTTGAATAATAATACCATGTTCATGTTATGTTGATTCATGTTCGATTCGAGAGTGATTTGTTCATATCTTTATTTCGTAGTGTAGTAGTGTTTATAACATCTATAAAGAGAAGAAATATTGGTTATGCTTATCCATTCACATGTAAAACAAGACGAAGAGAAAACAGAATCTGAACTAGGTTATTCAATTCGTTCCTTACTTGGATTAAAAAATTAACGAATAAAATGTGAAAATATTCCTTGGGCATGAATCCTAAAGCTGAACAGTGCAAGATTTCATACTAAAATGAGCATTAAAATAATCAAAAACACTAAAATCGTGTGTTCAACTTTTGGTTTCTAAGTTTCATTTATTAAAATTCATTTGAGTGGTTTTGTTTTGGTCTCTAAGCGTGAGTTTATAAGTAACTAGCTGCTCCCCGCGGTTTCACCCGCAAAAATCTTGATCCCGTGGGAGTATCGGGATAAAAAGTACTCTGTGTTAATCCAGATAAAAAAAAAAGTTATAAACTATCTGTTTGCCAATTTTCATCCAAATCCGTTCAGTAGTTTTTGCGTGAAAGAGTAACAAACATCTATCCATACTCACAAACTTTCGAGTTTGTAATAATTATAGTAGGTTAAAACTGTAAAAATATGCCCTTTCTCCATTAGTTGAACGATGATTGGATCAAGCAACCAAAATTAAATCCATTACTTGAACAGTAATTTCTCAAAAAATACGGCAAGTAACGTATTTCTGTATCAATATAATCAAAGCTGAATTTAACAAGATTTTATTATAACCAAATAAACTGTAATCTATCATTAATTATTTCTATAAGCTGACAAAATTCTTAAATTCGGAGGGTTACCTTACTTACCTTGAGGTTTCTGTATAAAACTGATTTTTTTTGGAGAGAAGCGTTCACTGATTCACTCGACGCTCGACTCTCGCCGCGGACGGACGTGTTTGTGCGCTCCAGTGTTGTGTTTCGTAATTCTACTCGGCGCTACCACGTGACGTCATCGTAGTCGCCCCGACTACTCCGATTCAAAATCAAGTCAAGAAATTGATTTGATTTTAATCAATCAAAAAGTGCCTTTTTCAAGGCAAATCTTATTTCTTATTCGCGAGTTTTGTGAGTAGCTTCACTAGGCCCCTTCTGGGTAAAACCACAGTTTCGTGGTCCTCGGTTGAAACCTTACAGTGTCAACGAAGCCGAGTGGGGTGTTGACCCAATTCACACCCGCTGAACCCCTTCAGGGCGAGGCAGTTAGTTGGACGGGTCCCAGATAACCGGCGGCCTTGGGGGATCTCCTAGTCGGCTCTGGTGACAGTTTTGCTTTCCACCTACTCACCTAGTGTCTTTAGGGTGTGTCTACACCCTTCGCGCTAGACTGGTCCGGGCCCCGTTCGCACAATAAGACTGGCGACGGGTATACAAGCTTAGGGCTCACCAATAGGTACACACCTCCCTGTCTGCACCCGACAGGGAGGGAACTCATCCCCGGGCCAGTCCACCCGGGGAGTTAGGTAAAGGGTTAGTAGGTTAAGTGGAAATTTAATTTCCACCATTCCCTCCCTTAAGTTTTCCCCCCACTCCGACCATGGAGGACGCCCTAATAGTGGCGTTCTTCAAGGAGATCCTCTTTAAGGACCCCGACTTCCTCGCCAAGTATGGCGCCAAATTCGCTGCTCTGCAGCAGTCCGTCCCCGGTCCCTCTGACCTAGTAGGCACCGCCAGCTCTGACATCGCTACGTTTAGCGATGCCCTCGAGCCCTCTCCGTCGCAACTTCCAGGTTGCTCGTCGCCGGCTGTCCACATGGACACCAGCGAGCCTTCCCCTCGCCCGACCTCGCCTTACTTAGTTGAGAGCGACGACCAGAGCTCCTCCCCCTCTTCCGACGAAGGCGTCTTAAAGACGGTCGGCTCGAAGAAGAGGAGTCTGAAGGAGAAACCGAGTCCTGACACAAGGACCAAGAAACCGGCGATCGAAGCCACCTCCGCTCCCGTGGCTCCATCCGCCACCGCCCCCTCTCAGGCCGCCTCGGCCTCAACCTCTTCCCTCAGCCACAGTGCTGCCAAGCCCGCTGCCCAGCCTTCTGCGGCAAAGAAGATCGCCCCCCCTCCCCCTGTGTACATCCAGGACAAGGGGAAATGGACAGATGTGTCCAAATGGTGCACCGATCTGCGAATCGGCTACACCAGCGCCAAATCTACCCAACAGGGTATTAAGGTTCTTGTCCCGACATCAAACGACTACAGAGAGCTCACGAAGACTCTCCGTCTTAGAGGTGTGTCCTTCCACACCTACGCCCTCCCCGAAGACCGTCAAATCCGAGTCGTGATCCGTAGGATCCCGAAGGAGATACCCGCGGAGGACATAAAAGCCGACCTTCTGTCGCAAAACGTCCCCGTTGCGGAGGTCCACCGCATGCACCGCGCCCGAGGCAGGGTGCCTTTCGATATGGTCCTCGTAGTTTGTCCTCCTACTGAGGGTCACCCATATTCAACGTCCGTTCCATCTGCAACCTCACCGGCTTGCAGATTGACAAACTGTTTAAGACCGGTGTCATAGGGCAGTGTCACCGCTGCCAGTTATACGGGCATTCGCAGATGCACTGCCATGCGAAACCCAGGTGCGTCAAGTGCCTGGGCGATCACGGCACTGCTGAATGCTCACGCCCAAAAGACCGCACCTTGTGCACAGAGCCGCGTAGCTGCGTGCTATGCGGCGACTCAGGCCATCCGGACAATTATCGTGGGTGCCCCAAAGCCCCCAAAACCTCATCTCCCAAGCTGACGAAGCGTGCAGACGCCCGTCAGCAAAGGGAAAGCCCCCGCTACGCCCACGCGTGGCCTACCACACATCACCAGGAGCGACTCAGTCCTCAGAGGCCCTCGCCCTGGAATTACCTCCACCATCAGCAGGCTTTTCCAGCCTTAGCTCCCAGACCCGTTCCTGCGGCCATCCCTCCACTCATGGACCACCGCATCCGCGTCAACGCGCCCCCAGGCATTCCTATGCCCATGAACAAAGCCGCTCCCGCCGCTTCAGCTCCACCCGCAGCCACCCGTGTTATCGGCCAGAACCCGATGGACGCGTTTAACGTCATCTCGAGTACTTTTACGGCCTTCCTTACCCCTCGCGCGAAATTGTTGTCGCCAGAAATGCCGGCAACATATTCATGATACGGAGTATCTATAATGCGTACCCGGAAATTACGCAAGCCCTGATGTCCTTTTCCAACCAAACCAATCCTAATAATGGATAAAGGAATCCTCGCGCGAACCAAACCCCGATCCCTAAAGTTAGGTTATTTCAATGCCAATGGCATCCTGCGACAACGCGCTGAAATCAGCGAGTTCCTCCGCGACCACCACATCGACATCCTCCTTGTTCAGGAAACGTTCCTCAAACCGAGTTACCGAAATCCGTCAATTGCAAACTATCGTACAGTTCGCAATGACAGGACGCGTTGCCATAAGGGCGGTACCCTTATATATTACAAAAAGGAGCTATACTGCATTCCCATAGACCCTCCCACACTCTCACGATTAGAAGTGTCTTGCTGTCGGCTTGGCATGACAGGTCATCAACCGATCACCATAGTTTCGGCCTACCTCCCCCCCATTAATACTTCGGAGAACTTCCAACTCCTTACTGAAGATCTTTATGTAGTTTTTAGCCTGAGTGACTCCGTTATCATAGCGGGTGATCTCAACGCAAAACATCCCTCCTGGAATAGCACCAGGACCTCTTCCAGAGCGAGACACTTGTTCAACCTCTCCTCCTCTCAGAACTTCGATGACATCGCGCCGATGACTCCCAATCACACCGCCGATGTCCTCGACGTGGCGCTCCTACAGAACGTCAACCTACGGTTGGACTCTATAGAAGTGGTACAAGAGCTCGCTTCCGATCACCGTCCAGTAGTCATGAAACTGGTCCCCCGCATAGGTCTGCCCGATTCCACCACGTCCCCCCACTTGGACCCAATCCCCGATCATTTTGACTCTATCGCTGACACGACGGCCGCGATCGACTCATTCACAGCTCACGTACAATCAGTCCTGAACGATTGTTCAAGGGAAATTCGGTCCGTCGGGAAATTCGGTCGTCCGGCAACTTCCAGCGACGGTCCACCGTCGCTGGAAGTTGCCGGACGATGTACGCGAAATGTTGAATGAGAAGAACGCGGCTGTCCGTGCCTACAGCAACTTCCCTTGCGACGCGAACAAAGCCCATATGCGTTACTTACAGCGTACTGTAAGAACACGCATAGAGGAGCTGCGTACCGCCGGCTGGGACAAGATGTTGAGCGAACTAGAGCCCACCCACCTAGCCTTCTGGCAACTCCAGAGGAAGCTCAGATCCGGAGAAATAGTCTCCCTGCCCCCCCTGATCCGTCCCGACAAGACCATCGCCTTCGATGATGTCGACAAGCCTGAGCTTCTAGCCGACAGTCTAGAAGTCCAATGCTCGCCTAGCTCTCAACCAGTAGACCAAGCTCACCTCTCTGAGGTCGACGCTGAAATCGAACATAGAGCCTCCCTCCCTCCCGTCGAAGACCCAGAGTATCCGCTGCCCCCCGTCATGCTTGACGAAGTGCACGACCTCATCAAAGGTCTTAAGGCTCGTAAAGCCCCCGGCTCAGATGGAATCACCAATAGGGTATTCCAACTTTTCCCTGCCCACCTGATAATGCTACTGACCACTATCTTCAATGGTGCTCTGAGCAACAGAAAAACATCTTCCCACAGGCATTCAAAGAAGCCACCGTCATCGGTATCCCGAAGCTCGGCAAGCCAAAGTCTGTAACTTTTAAGGTGTACATCTTAGATAAATGATTGGTCTCGCTGCACTAGACTAGATACCGCGCTCTATACAAACAATAGCTCCGTGAATACGGCAACTCAATATTGTAGTGTGTTTGACATCGATCGTCACTTGACACTTCTCAGTTGACATTGAGATCTAGTGTGCGTGAAGAATTGTGTTACCAGCTGCTCAACTGTTACCCGAGTTAATGGAAACATATTTTATGCTGTGTTCTGTTAGTTGAGTTATAAATATAGCTCAGAAAATAGTTTAAAATGAACAATAGATCAGAAGCGAATGTATCAATATATTTGTGTATAGATTAGGCGTAGGTTTCTTCTTTAGAAAAAAAGGAAGGTATGTATATCAATGATGAGGTCTCATTTTAATACTTTTTTATTATTATTTACATACGACGTTTTTTTTTTGTTTTTTGTCATTTATCGATCAGGTTCCTTGGGGAAAGTTGTTCAGTTTCATGGGTAGAATCACCCCTTGAAATAGTGTCAGCTAACATTGTATACATTACAAAGATAAACATTTTAATTATTTATAGAACTAGGTTAGATAAATGAAATAGGATATATAATAAAAATACAAAAACAATAAATTCAATTTTTTTTTAAATCTCAACCACGCGGAACTTGACTCTTGTATACGAAGCAACACTGAATGGCGTTTAGGGTTCATGTTATTTTATGTTGAAATTTCGAAATTATACGAGACTTACTGATGGTATGTGATCTTTACACAGTATTATTTTTACACAGTTTAACTACGCAAACTGGCATTTTACTTCGGATTATGCACTAAATTTAATAAAACATGCGGCACGTGCACGTGACAGACAGCTTGCAGTGTGACTGGCTCGGGTACGCCAACTTAGGCGTGGTATTTGTTGCCGCATTTGACAAGTACACCGGCGGTATCTAGTCGAGCGCCGCGAGACCTATCATTTATCTAAGTTGTACATAATAAAGAGTATTCTATCTACCTGTATCATGGTTTTTAGCGATAATAATAAACCTGATATTGTGGTAATAAATCGATTAGTGCGCTGCGTTCGTGCGCAATATTATCGATGTTACCATTCCACATGACGAGAACCTCGTGAAAGCTGAGAAAGAGAAATAAATTCTACTCGTTTTCGTAAATATCGCGATATTTTAAGTTCTCTTTAATGTGAACAGAACGATGGCAAAGCAAAATCAAATGGCGTGAAAACAAATGAAAAAAGTCAAAAACACAAGCATAAATTTAAATGTATTTGAATTTGGAATTCCTTATCAAACGCCCGATATTTGAAATCAAAGTGGCCAATTAGACAAAACGCCAATTTCAGCAAGGACCTAATGTATCGTATCTACCTCTAAAATTTTAACGGACAGACAGATGGCGTAGGCGTATTAAAAAGGTTCTTGTGTCACCCTTGAGGTATGTATAGAACCTAAAAAAATACGTCGTGAACTTCGTTATTTATTTTACACTATTAAAAATATGTAGATTTTAAAACCAATATGTCATTTTAATATTTCCGTCACTATCGCGTTGCGTTTCAACGATGCTGGATTGGCGGCGCACGAGTCTGCGCATTGAATTGTGCCTTATGTCCGGGATGTCGGAAACTGCGTCTTCAACTAATGGTGCCTGAGTGAGTTCCAGATGATCTAAATTTTCATATAACTCCGCATCTGATGGTTTTCTGAAAATAAGTAAGTTTTGTTTAATCGGAGTTACCAAAAATGAAAGACATTAAAATATTACCAAAAATTCATAGTTCTGTTCAATATTATTCCTGAAATTATGTAAAAGTGTTTTTTGCCGTGAGTGCTTGGATTGAAACCTGAGCTAGCGAAGGGTTCTAGAATTAAAGCACGAGCGAAGCGAGTGGTTTAAAAGAAGAACCCTGAGCGTCGCGAAGGTTTCAAATCACGAAACGCTATTAACTTTTACCCATAAGTGAAACACAACAATTTTCACCACACTACGAGGAACTTGCAAAAAAAAAAGAAAACCGTCTTTTCAACTAATTCTGACGGAGTCAAATTTTCATCGCATGTTGAGAAATTTGTAAAAACATGTCGTTGTAAAAGTTTTTGAATGTTAGCGTGGGACACAGGCAGGCCACAACGGGATTCTTTCAAAGGCTTCTTTCAAGTGCCTGTTGTTTTTTAAGTCGCTCATGCAGGCAAAGGAAGTGAGCCATACAGCCTTGTCTTTTTTGTCATTTCTTAGTGAGAAGGTACTTTCAAAACAAATGCTTCATACACTTTATTTATTTATTTCGATACACTAAGTATAGTTAACCATTACTTTTATTACCTTTTACTGTATATTACGATTAGAACTATTCAAATTAACATTAAAAATTACATAATTTTATAGTGTTAGCAATAAAAATAAATTAAAAAGCGGATATTTTCGGTTCTGAATAACCAGGTATTTTTGGTTGACAGGTTTTGAACGTTTCTAACTTTTGTCTTAAAAACTTTTTTGTTCCTAACTCTTTGGTTTTATTTAAAACTTCGAGTAAATGTTGAATCGGAAGCCTTCGAATTTTAAAACACTTTTACACTCTAGATAACAAAAAAGGCTTTTACCCACGGAAATCGATGAGTAAAAATTGCAAATAATAGGTAGTGTGGTGAAAAGGTCATTTATACTATCCATATCCTCATTCGAGTGACTGAGATGAATCTAGAAATTAGATTCGTCGTCATCACCATTCTACGTGCCAAAGAAATAGACAAGGTACATCTTGAATTAACTACTTTTTAAAAGCGTCCTAACTAATATTATAAATGCGAAAGTTAAGTTTGTTTGTAACGCTTTCACGCTAAAACGCCTGAACGGATTTGGATGAAATTTGGCACATGGGTAGATCATGACCTGGAGAAGGAAATATGCTACTTTTCATCCCGGATCGTAGACGAAGTCGCGGACAACAGCTAGTAATAAATATTGTTTGGAATATTTACGTAATTTGGGTTGTTCGCTGCAGATAGATATATTTGTAGATATTTCTCTCTTATTTACCTAGAAATATAACTTCAAATACCTATGAACAAATTTTCACCCAACGTCATTATATTAAAAGCATGGATCTACTGTCTAGTGCCTAGTAGTCTTTTGGTGTTAGTTAAAGGGCCTCTACGCTTTCGTAGGCCGAATCGTAGCACTTCGTAGCACTTCGTAGCACCGTCTTGTAGAGGGTGCTACGGCTGTTGTATTTTGTACTTCGGAATTTTTAAAGCAAATATCCAGGGTAAAAGTAGCCTTTGACTTTTTTCAGGTCCAAGGCTACCTAGGTGTCAAATTTTCAAAGGTTATTGAGTGAAAAGGTTGACAGACTGATTTACATTTTTTATATTAATTCATACTTATAATATTATTTTAGATACAATTTTCATTTCATACATTGTAAAAGAACGTGGATAAGATGATTGATCACTACAAAATGTACGGGAAAAGATTTTTTTGCGTTTTGTGGGTCTTCATGAACTCTAAGCTTTTTGTTGGTCTTGAAAAGTCTTTAAATCCTATTAAGAGACTGCATCGATTATTGAGCACATTAAAACAAAAAATGTGAGTTTTTTTTGTATCTGACTGTACCCATTGTTCCAAAACCTGTGCATGCAGTTACACAAAACAAATGTTAAGAACAATATTCTAAGAGCGTTTTCCAGTTGCCTATACTATAGCACCGTCTCAAAAAATCACTTTGTATAGTATAGTATTATTATCGTCGCTCGATATCGCGTTTATTTTGCGTGTTGTCCGCGTCCGCAGAGGGTGCCTTCCAGTTTTCCAAACAAATGAGTGACATAATATGAACGCGACGACAGCGTATTCGCGCGAACGGTTTTTTGTCTAAGACACAGGGTAATAGTAGTTTGAATGAATTTGTGTAAACTTAGGTCAATTTCTATTACAGGGTGTATTTTTTGGGATTCGGATATCTGTAGCTACGTGGTACCGTAAAAGAAATGTACCGTGTAGTAAGTCATGTGTATAATTTGTGTAAATCTCTTCTTAATACTTATGAAAAAGCTAAAATTAGTTCTTTGTATTGTAAGTCCTTACCCACCTAATGATTAGGATTCTGTATCTAATACGTCAAACTATGACGTCTTTTTGACGATGATGTTGACTTTGTTGATTGTTACTGTTTAATGCTCACCTTTGGTCACCACAAGCCATGCAGTCAGCATAAGTCCAATCCTTGCCAAACTGTTCCCCTTCCTCAGCCGTTTGTGGCAGCGAAGTGTGCAATGTTTCAGGCAAGCGCAGCGCGCTCAGCCCGCCCACGACTGAGACTACGCCCATCACTACTAGAGGTAGGACTAGGTTGCTTGAGCCCTGTTAATGAGTACATTCACGATAAAAAAAAGTATAGGCATTAGTAAGTCTTTGCAATATAACCCTTACCTCATAGTAATAAAGTAACAAAGTGTGATGATGTGAGTTTTATACAACTCTCGGGAATTAGTCTAATTTATACTTTATAAAAAAATAAGAATGTGCGTACTCCTTAGAAAAACAATCAATCAAACCTACTCCATTTATTCTAACAACACATTAGATAAAAGTGGCCCATCCAGACACGAATATCTATCTTGAAGTGGAGTTTTGCTTTTCTTCATTGACCGTTCGTTACATACATAGGTTTTTGAGAGCTGCTGCAAGATTATCTTTGCTGAAAGGAAACGCGTTGTTTACTTTTTGCCACACATTTCCTTGATTGGGTCTTATTTGCGTAATGTTGTAATGAATGAAGGAAGTACTTATTAGGCACATACATATTGAATGTAAAAAAGTTATGTGAACTACGGAAATTGGAATTTTTCGCGATACGTTTTTATCAACATACCGTGAATGTCTACACAGGTGGCAATTATTAAAGCAAAACCAATCCAATTCAATTACTTGTGAATATGGTAAGTACCTAAGTGTTGTAATTAGCTTGAGTTTTACTTAAATTAAGGTGTTTATTATATAGAGAAAGTAAATAACAACACGCCTGGGCTTTTGTTAGCCAAAAAAAATTAGAAATAGATAAGATTATGAAATAAAAAGGCAATAATTTAGATGAAACCAGATGATACCTATATAAACATATGTCTACTGTGTTATATGCATAAATACTGTGATTGAGAGCAGATACCAGGGAATTGTTAGTTCTAGCTCTGCCTAAATGTTTGCTAGGCTTTGGTTATCATTCTTACCAAGTAGTTTATAAAAGGTATTATAATCAAACCCAAGCCGCCAATGTATGCCGATGTTCCGATACCAACGCCTCTCAATTCCGTAGGGTATAGTTCTCCGGCATAAGGGTATATTATTAGGAAGGATGCAGATATAAAACACTTGGATATCAAATAGAGGACTAGGGTTTCCGTTCGAGCATCTGGAAAATTATTTCGGTTCTGTACACATAGGTACCTATTTACAATGTGAGTTGTTATGTTACAATAATGCTTACCACTGGGGAGTAATACGGTTACGATACAGAAAATTCCACTAATGACCATTGACAAACAGAGTGGCCATCTTCGTCCAATACGGTCCATCAGCACCCAACAGACCAGGTAGCTTGGTATCTCAACTGCTGACGATAGGAAAAAGCTCATGTACTGGTTTTCGCCAATAGCCGGCCCGTAGTAGCTGAGACCCACGTACACCATCTCTGATGCGCACCAGTTTAGAGTTATCAGAAATGTTTTAAGTCTCATGTTCGGAGTCCGACACAGAGCGAACACGCTCACAGTTTTAGCCTCCGTTACTCCCCTCTCCTTTTGTTCTATAACCTGTTTTTGAAGTTTATTCGTAAACTCCTCCGGCAATTCCTTCCCATTGACTCTTGCGATAGTTTTTAAAATCTTGTTTGCTTCTTCCAGCCTTTCACGCATGAGCAGCCACCGAGGGGACTCCGGTAGTACGAACCAATATAAATAATAAAAAAAGAAAGGTACTGATGTAGCTAAGGCGAGACTTCTCCAGTCTCTCAGCAAGTATGTGACGATGGATAATAATATCAAACCCAACGTGTAAAAAACGCAAGTCATCACAGTTACAAAAGATCTGTAGTTTGGACCTGCTAACTCCAAAGCTGAAAGGATTAAGTATTCATGTTATTTTCTCTTTATATGGATAAATACATTCATAGGTCATCATTTTATATTTGATGAATACATATTTACTTACAAATAATGAAGGGTATCTGATAAACTGCAGGAATAGTCAGTCCTACGATAACTCGTGCCATTGTCCAGAACCAGAACTCATGAGCATACGCAGTCATTAAGCTTCCAAGTAGAAGTGTGCTCAAACAGAGAAAGAAAGATTTCTTGCGTCCTATTCGGTCATTTAAAAACCCAAACGTGTACACTCCAACTGGGCCTCCAACATTCAAAGCAACCAGACCAAGAGTAGGGTAGACGTCGTACTCGCAGACTAGATCAAACTGAAACGAATGTAATCTTATATAATTTTTATTAGAAAGAAAGAAAGATGAAAAGAAAGAAAAATTGTTGATTTTGCACAAACAAAACGCACATTATGAAAATAAAAACACAAATTACATACAAATAAAGTAGCTAAAGGCCTCGTTAATAACGATATGAATTTATGCATGAATAGGTTTTTTTTAGTTAACATTTTTCTAATGGTTTTTAGGGTTCCTTACCCAAAAGGTGTCAACGGGACCCTACTACCAAACCTATAAGGCGGTTGTCTCTCATAATAAAACCGGCCATGTCGAACCCCGCACACTGTGGGGTTCCGTAATCGGGACAAATATTTACGCATGCACAATATTGATTTTATCGACAGCCAAAATGAGTTTGTATTTCAAAGCATTTCTCAAAGAAACTGTGAAACATAATCTGATTAAAACGGACATCCCGAATCAAACGAGGGATAGAGAACGAAGACTGATTGATTGATCACTCTTTTTTTCTATACCTGGTTATGTATCCTTCATGCACAGATAGTAGATGGTTTGTCCAGGAAGCAAAAAATTTTTTTAAAGGCGAGAGTTTGAATCCAGATCGGAGCGAAGGATTCTAGAATCCTTGTCACGGTCGGGAATAAAATAGAATCCTGAGCGCAGCAAGATATTCAAAGTACGTCACTCGAGCTTAATTGTATTGCTCCCGAGATGGACACTCTACTTTTTGTCACCCTTTAAGAGAAAATAAGTAAGTGCAACTTATAATAAGAATACTACGTCTATTTTTCATTCTCACTACTTGAGGAAGTCACTCTCATCCATACTTGATACTATAAATTCGAAAGTAACTCTGTCTGTATCTTACCTTTTCATGCTTATACGACTGAACGGATTTCGATAAAATTTGGCAATTCAAAAATATTATTTTTTCCCATAAGATACAATCTACTATTGTGTGGACTGTGGACTATCTTATGTTTACGCTTAGTTTCGTTTCTGAAACTATCTTACCCTAGTGCGCGAGCCCACTCAACATAGCTGAGATAAGGAATTAAAAGTTGGAACTTACATCAATAACAATAGATGATGTTACTTCAGAGGTGTCGTATTCATAGCCTTGAACACAGTGTTCTGTAGACCAACTCTCATTGACTTCTACATTTCCACCCATTTCTATAATTTCTGTCCAGTTTACGGCATATCGTGAGCACTTTTCAAATGTTATATTGTCCTAGAAAATAAACAGGTTTTAGTTCAGTGAAATCATCGTGATCCACTGCTAAACATTACCCTTCAGCCGGCAGACGGGTGATTGTTGAACACACCTTGTTTTTATTCGCTTGAATGAGGACACTGTGCTTTTCCTATCTCATAACTTTATAATAAACTGCCGGGAATAAATACTAACTATGGTTCAAGTGGGTCACTATCACCGCGCTTTGCTGTCAGTCAATATTTCTATTTTATTAGAAAGTTTCATGTTCAGCATTAGATAAAATTGTGATTTGCGATAAGAAGAATGCACATAATAAATAGTGATCGATTGAAAATGATTGAAGCAAGCTTTATGTGAGGGAGAGGATGTGCAAGTAACGAGATATTAACTGAATTCTTGAAATCTATTTGACTTTATTATATTTGAGAGCAGTTTGAAAGACCATGTCAAAATAGTAAAATGACAAACAAACAATGGGGCACTTAATATCGTTTGCGTGTATGTCCAGCGTGTCCTGTTGTGTGCACGCTACAGGAGGTGATGGAAGCTACTGAAAGTGCCGAGCTCGGAGCCAAATTCGGGGCTGACTGTATATAGATGGCCATCGACACGTTAAAAAGAAGAAGTAAAATTGTTGCATCAATTAGTCAAAGTTGCAGGCGGGATAATTAAATCGTCAAAATTTCAGGACCATAGAATGTGAAAAACATGTGAGAATTAATATCTTTACAGTTATAATCTCAATTTATTTTAGCTTTATGTATTTTAGCTTTATGTATATTTTAGGTTATATACATAAAGGTAAATGCAGGTATATTTATCATTCTAGTTTAGGACGTCACAAAATCAAATTCCTCTCTTTTTGTTCAAGCTTTTTCATTTCTCCCTTCGCAGGTCTGCTGGAAGAAATTTCTTATGAAATAAGCAGTACCTTTGTACTCAATACTAATATGTCGTATCTCTATTTTACTGTGTGCACATAAATAATGAAAAAAATAAATGATGAAAATATGCAGAATTGTATATTTTAATTATTTTTCATTATTTTTTGCACATAAATAATGAAAAAGAGATTATTTTCATTATATTTTTCTTTGGCATTACAATGGCATTTCGTTAATTATTTCGACTCAAAACGGCCAGTTGCTTTTTTTACATGTTATTAGAAGAAAAACGGCAGTATATTGTAAATAAAAAGGGTTTGTTTCACCGTTGCCATGTCGAAATGGCAAAAGTACCATAAACTTACTCTTGATATCAATATCAAGAGTGGGTAGGTAGGTAGTATATAAAGAAATAAGGAGTTACTGCTGAGAGAATCTGTGATCTCAGGACAACATTGTAACATTAATTTATTTCATTCGAAAAATTATAGGTATTTAATCAAATTTTCACATTGGGTTTTTCTGGTGCTTATTTGGTGGACGAATGAAAAAAAAACATGATAGATGGTCTATAACTGGGTATGATTTTATAGGAACTTAATGGTGATTTATTGGTAACAAAAAAACAAGTTTGCCATCATTTGACATTTGAAAACGGCGACGTGCGATTGATAAAATAATGATATGATGAAATAGCTGATAAAAGATAAACGGCTAGTTCCTCTTGTAATACTCTTACCTTTCGTGGAATTGATAGTTCTTTACGTTGTTGTTGTGTAAGATTGAGTAGCTCTAGTTCAGGAACTCTGCACCAGTAGTCAGGGACGTCTGTCATGAACAGCTGGTTAAACGCACAGAAGCCGCAGGGTAAACAGGCTGGTAGACAGACGAGCCATAACAGAAGCTTCTGGTACAGACCAAACTCCCCGATTTTAGGCAGCAAATCGTCCAAATCGAAGGCTTCATGCGTTTCATCCGCCTTAAGAAATTATTATTGAACATTAGGTTACCATTACAGTTTTTCTGCAGTAGGTAGGTACGGGTCTGAAATTAGCATGAGAATCCTTCTGTAGACAGAGGTTGAAAAACATTAAACTGAGTTAATATAGCTAACTTCGAACTCTTAAAAAATATCTAGGTAGGTAAAGGCAATACGCAATTTTGTACGGTTACTACGGGTATCAATTCTGAAGTTTAATCAAATTCAACCGTAGCGAAACTGTGGATCAAATAACGATGCTATATTGAATTTTGATTGTATTCGTCACACGCTTCGTCCGCGCATGAAGAAGTCACAATGTTTACATAAACTGATACAAATATTTACAATATAAATACCGATAGTTTCTCTTCTGTGCCGTAAGTAGTTGCGTTACTGGCATTTTTCGTCATTACACTCAACCACTCACTCTAAACAGTATTTAGGCTTAAATAACGCGTGTAAAAATGGGTACCATTCACGTTCAACGTTACAGTTTGACAGTCTTGTGGAACGGGAAGAAGCCCTAGAGTATTAATTGAATTAATAAGAACTTACTTACGCATGCGATAGTATTGTACTATCGTTCAGCTTTAGCGTCAGCCAAAGCTAATGCTCACCTACTTGCTGAATCAAACCTATTTATTTTTAGGTCAATACTGGGTGAGTCTACGTTCCAATGACGTTGCAATGGTGTGCCTACATATTACTCCTGATAGCAGATCGCAGGTCGTCTCTACTGCTTGCAGTGGACATAGCGTGGGTTTCAGCAGCCCGGGGCGTACTCTTATTTAGGAACAACATGTACTCACGGACAGATGAGGTTAAAATAACCCAGGATGTGGCGCTGCGATCTCTAAAATTATGCCACCTCGGATAGGTTAGATTATATTTTGACCATTTAATACAGAAATTAATGGAGTTACTTTGTTGACTTATGCAGAAAATAATGCTACAGGAGCGGGCAAATAGACCTAGTTCTTTTTCATCTACAACTTTCGATATATTTGCTGCACTTGGTACAGACCACGGAATAGTAAAAAAAGAGGTACAGACCGGAGTACCTCAATTGTTTTGGAAGTATATAGTTGTTAACAATAGAGGCAACCTGTGGCAGTAATGTGCAGAATTACAAAAATAAAATCATATAAAAGTTTAAAATCAGTTAATACTCGTAGTAACAACCTGGTGCATCAAAATAACATAACATAATCTTTTATTTTCATATAAACTTAGTATATAGTACAATAATAACTTAGGCTAGATACAATGTTTTCATAAGCTGATGATTTAAACTTCTGTAGCCGAACTAGGCATTGCCTGTATTTCGACTATCAGTGCCCAATCCCTTTAAATTTGATCCAGTTAGAGTTTTAGGCCTAGCGATACAAAAGTAGGATATTTCAAATAATAGTCTGTTAATGTTAATTTAATAATTTATTATTTAAAATACTCTGTCTTTGACCTATGAGTCTGTTGTGTGTAAAAGTGTTTATATAGGTGTATGTGTGTGAGTTTGTATGGGTTCGTGAGTGCTTGTATGTGTGTAGTGTGATGCATGAATATGGGTGAGTGGTTATGCATTTATTTGAGGTTATTATACTGTTACTGAATTTTAAAAAGAAGCAATTCAGTTTCTTCATAATTCAGTTGTTGCAGGTATTTATTTACTTTTGCCTTACATTCTGTCTTTGTAAGTGGATAAATGTTCAATGATTTATAAATTTTGTTACACAAATGAGGTCCGATGAAGTCAGCAAATCTTGAGATGAATTGAGTTTTCCAAAGTTTCGGGGTATTACAAACCATATATTTTCGACGTCTATTAAGTAACTGTGGATTGTAAGATTATCTACTATGTTGTAGAAGGATGATATTTAAAATAAATAGTTGCCTCACCGTCAGGACTTCACAAATTTGATAAAGAGTAGTAGTTGGAAAGTAGACTTTGAGTACAGCACGTTGAGCAACCTCAATTGACTTCATTGAGGTTTTTGCATTTCCACCCCAAGTCGTAATGCAATAGGTAAGCAGTGACTGATACAACGCGGTATATATTTGCTTCATTAATTTTGGTTCAGCAATGTGCCTAAACTTTTTAAAAATGTAGATAAGTTTCCGAACTCTACCACACGTGTGCTTTAAGTGTTCTTTAAAGTTAAGGTTATGGTCTATTGTAATACCCAGGTACATTGAGTTCGCTCGTTCTAATGATGGGCAATTACAAATATCTTCGGTTACACACTTGCATCGGTTACATCTTGAGTTTAGTGCCATGTCTTATACTGAAGCAAATATATTTCGTCTTGTCTACATTTAATGTTAGAATGTTATGCTGAAGCCACTCTAACGGTATTAAAGCCCCGCTGAGCAGCGTCGAAGACCTCATCCCAACTACTGGCTGAAAAAACTAGAGCTGTATCATCAGCGAAGCAAATGATTTCACCTTGGGTGAGCTTCAGGTTTGTGAGTTCGTTTATGTATACGAGAAAAAGTGTAGGACCAAGCACGCTGCCCTGCGGTACCCCGTGAGTGACTGGAAGGTACGTACTCTTATATTGACCCACCCGTACACATTGTGATCGCCCAGAGAGGTAGCTTTTAAATAGATCAAGTTGCATTCCTCTTATTCCGAGCAATTCCAGCTTATCTATTAAGATGGAAACAGAAATCGTATCAAATGCCTTGGCGAGATCCAAGAAGATTGTTAGGCATTTTTTCCCATTTAACATGTTAGCGCTTGTAGAACTAATGAGTTTGTTAACAGCTTGCTGCTGTGCTTTTTTCTTGCCGAAATCCGAATTGATTTGCTGACAACAAGTCATTTGTTTCTAGGTAATTTATTAGTCTCACATTAATTACTTTTTCTAATACTTTTGAAAGTGCCGGTCGTATAGTCTGTAATTATTAATACGATTTCTGTCTCCATTCTTATAAATAGGACAAACTTCTGATTGTTTTAAAGTGATAAATGATAAATGATTTTATTTTCTGTAAATAGGTTTGTACAAACACTTTTACACGTCAATCATATTTTAAAAACTAGGTGAGATCGGCGTTTCCTATCTGACTACTCTGAGAAGAAACGCCGAAACAAACTCAGAGGTCACAGTCTCTTTTAAAGTCCAGACATAATCTTGGTCAGGTCATGTGAAGACCATGTGGATTGATATCTGAAATGGTCTTTTGAGGAAAGAATCACACAGAATGAATGGACCTGTCCAGTCAGTGCACGCATATGTCAGTTGTCATGCAGCTCAACACAGAACTAAAGGAGCTAAACGATTCGACGAACATTACCAAAGAAAGGACATTTGGGTAGGCCGCATAAATTACTAAAACTGCCAGACCATGATTAAAACTAATAATTAAAAAAAAAATGAATTAAAAAAAAACAACACATCCACAATGTTTTCACATTCACAATAATTAAAATGGTATAATCCTTCACAAAGTAAATGTCATTGCATACATAAAGTCCATCAATGTCAAAGTGTAAATAAAAATATGAAAATAATCTTGGTCATATCATATGAGGACCATGTAGACTGGTGTCTGCAATGGTCTTTTGAGGAAAGAACCACACGGATTTGAGTGGACCTGTCCAGTCAGTGAACGCATTTGTCATTCATCGTGCAGCTCAACTCAGAACAACGGAGCTCAACGATTCGACTAACAATACAAAAGAAAGGACATTTGGGGAGGCCGCGTAAAGTACTCAAACAGCCAGACCATCATTAAAAGAAAAAAAAATACAATGACCCACATTCACAAAAATTAAAACAATATTATACTTTATACAGTAAATATATACATGTCATTGTTTAGATAAAAAGGTACGTATATAGAAAAAAACATTAAAAGAAAAAAAGTAAAATAGCAAATTAAACATCAACTATGTCTGTGTAAACTTATTGGAGCAGCTCAATCCCAAGCCTTCTTGTCCTCAATATAGTTCTTGACAGTATAATAGGCTTTCTGGCATAATTTCCGCTTTACAAAAGATTTAAATTTATTAAGGCTTAGTTCTTGAATGTGGCTAGGAAGTTTATTATAAAAACGTATACATTGACATTTAAACGAGCCACCTATTTGCTTGAGCCTGGTAGTGGGAACAACAAATTTGTGTTTGTTCCTAGTATTTATGTTATGGATATCACTGTATTTTTTAAACAGATTTATATTTTATGTGCATATAAAAGATTTTCATAAATATACTGAGAAGGCACAGTCATTGTATTAATCTCTTTAAATTTTTCTCTGAGGGAGTGTCTGGGACTTAATTTATAAATTGAACGAATTGGCGGCATTTCCCCACAAAAGAACACCGTACGACATCACACTATGAAAATAACTAAAGTAAACTAAACGCGCTGTCTCTAAATCAGTTAAATTACGAATTTTTCTAACGGCTTACGCTTAGTTTGTTTTAACAATTTATCTATATGGGGTCCCCATTGAAGCTTGGCATCCAAAGTTATGCCTAAGAATACTGTGGAGTTTTCGGGTTTCAACTCTTCACCCTTTAAAAGAACACTAGTTTCTACTTGTCTAACATGAGGTATCGTAAACTTAATACATTTAGTTTTTTTCTCGTTAAGAAGTAGGTTATTAACATTAAACCAGTTAACTACCTAAGCGAGGGCGCTATTTACATTGTCAGTAACCAGCTGCTGACGTTTCTGTTTAAATAAAAGTGAAGTCTCAACAGTCAACTCAGTACATCAGAAGTCGAACGACCCTTTGTAAAACCAAACTGTTTGTTATGCAGTAATTTGTGTTTATTAAAAAATCTTTGCATTTGATCTAAAATAAGTTTTTCAAACATTTTACTAAAGGTAGGTAGCACTGAAATAGGTCTATAATTAGTGGGGTCTGATGTACTACCCGATTTAAACAATGGTATTATTTTACTGTTTTTCATGAGATCAGGAAACTCACCACGGTCAAAACAATTATTTAAAATAACAGCTAAAGTAGGTGCTACAATATTTCGTCCGTCGACGTCCACAGAATTACCCCACAGATCTGCGGTCTTTTTAACATTTAATGTGTGAAAGGTTTTAATTATATCTCTACAGGTGACATATTGGAAATTAAATTCAGAATCACAAACTGGAACGTTTTCTTTAAATCAAGACTACGCAGTAGTGGGCGATGAGTTCAGAGATTTAGTAGTCGAAACGGGAATGTCTGCAAAGAAATTTTCAAAGGCCGAGGCGACTTGAGAATCTGATTTAATTATGTTGCCATCAATATCAAGGCTGAAGTCACTACTTCGGTTGCATGACCTTCCCGTTTCGCTATTAATGATATTCCATGTCGTTTTAATTACATTACTACTATTTTTAATTTTTGAACTCAAGTAACGTGACTTGGCCATACAACAAACTTTTTAAAATAATTTTGAATAATTCCTAACATATAAATTAAATTCAGCAGTGTTTATACAAGTCCGTTCATCATACAACTCATAAAGTCGTTTTCTACTTTTATGTATACCAATGGTAGCCCAGTCACTGAAGGAAGCATTACTATTAACCGAAAACGTCTTTGGAATGAAAGTATTATCAAATTGTGTAACCCAGAATTTTCTAACAAATTAACATTAAAATCACCACAAGTGATGATAGACTTATTAACTACAGATTTTGTTCAACACTTCATCCATAACCTTTTCAAAACAATCATACAGTCCTGAAAGCGGTCTGTACACACTTAATATAATGAACTGCTTCAATTCGATACAGGCTATCTCAATTGTTCGCTCAACAGAGAGGCACACAATATCCTTACGGTCTTTAAAGATCTGGTTATTTACTACAAATTAATGAGCCACCATGTATAGCATTTACACTGCTGAACGAACTACCAACCTGGAGATTACTAAAATTGAATATAAACTGGTGACTTTTAAACCAATGTTCTGTCATACAAAGAATATCTATATTGTTACAATTCAGGAATAATTCTACTTCTAAATCTTTGTTTAAAAACCCTTGAATATTTTGATGCACCTGGTTGATACTAACATAACATAACATCACGCCTTGTTTCCCCGAAGGGTTGGGTGGAGGTGTAATTTATTTACACACACATAAAGAAAGAGTTTGGGAATATTCCATGTTTGAGACAGCTGTAATTATTTTTGTTAGGTGTGTTACGAGAACATTCTTAAGCTGCTTTAAAAAAAAAACTAAAGATTTTATCTCCTCCTGTAGCGCAGTCTGTTTTAAGGCCAATTATAATTTTATTTACTTCGTTTTCGTCCGAGTCCATCATAACAAATGAGTTAATGTTGCTGGTGGGGTTTGGTACTTTTTAGGCGGTATTTTGTATGAACGTGTGTGTGTTTAGATTTTTATTATAAATTTTTTCAGCTAAAGAGTTTCCTACATTTATGAAGTAATTATTTGCTTCGTGAAGTGACAGTTCTGGTACCTCTACCAGAACTGTCACTTCACGAAGCAAATAATTACACACACAGCACAACACCCGAAATAACTTCTAACTTCCTCAAGTTAGAAGTCATTTCGGATGTTGTGCTGTTTTAGTAGTGTTGGTTATTCGTTTAATAGCTTACCATAACTCCTTGTTGTTGTTCTGAGCACTTTTAAGTTGCTCTCTTTCATAAGCGTCCTTGACCTTTTTTAATATATTGTTACAGAAGTTTCTGTAACGTTTGTAAGTTATGCTTAATGTTTCATTGTCAGGCGAGGATTTTGCTTTTTTGTGTAACTTGTCCCTGTTTTGCATACACCGTATCAAACCTTGAGTAATCATGCATTAAATATGTGTTTCAGCAGAGCAACACCCGCATCTGTAGTTAAACGTCCTTTCGTAAAGCCATACTGTTCATTATGAAGGAGGCCATTTAAATTAAAATGTCTTAGCAACTGCTTAAGTATTAACTTTTCAAATATTTTGCTAAATGCTAGTAAGATAGAAATAGGACTGAAACGGCCAATGTTATTTTTATTACCAGATTTAAATAATGGTATGACTTTACATGGTGTTGTCGGCTCCATATTAAGGTTTGGAGTTATATTTTGGGGAAACTCTACTATTAAAGAAATAATTTTTAAGTCACAAAAAAAGATCTGTTAGGGATATGTTTGGTTTGAAAATGTCTGATAGTTGCAAACAGTATTTTATTAAATACAACATTTTAAGTCTGCCTTCCTTATTTATTTATGAAATAGCAAATTTTATAAAAACCAATCCTAACCTATTTAATAAACTATCTGACGTCTCTGTTCGTAATCGGCGGGATAATAATAAATTATGCATACTAAGATCAACCACCGCATTGATGCGTAAAAGTATTTTTTGTTTAGCACAAATCATTTATAATAAAATTCCAAAATCTTTGAGACTAATGCCTTCTGCTCTGTTTAAAATACATTTTCAAAAATATGTCATAGCCAAATGCTATTATACCATATCGGAATTTTTAAATGACCGCAGTTAATTAAATAGATTCCTAGAATTACGACATTTTCACAATTTGACCCTAAAATCAGAGAAAAAAGATATATTCTTTATGTTTTCTGCTTTTTATTAGCATTAGGAATAAGTTAATTTATTTTTATATTTTGCTGTGTAGACTCAAATAATTTTCTCTATTTTTGGTTTATTCTCAACCAAAAATAAGTTGTTTTTGTACGCTATATATGGCAAGACATGCAGAACTACCTGTTATTTTAAGACCTTGCACATATTATTTGATGTATACTCATGTTTTTACAATAAATTTATTCTATTCTATTTACTTCTCTACATGAGGTCTGGAAAAGTTCCTGTATCAACACATTTATTAAAAGTAACAGCTAGATAGGGGGCGACGATGTAATCATCAGTGTTTTTAGATTTAAGTGTGTTAAAGACGTTAATTACATCACTAGGCGTTACATGTTCGAAGCTAAATATGCTAGTGCATTTTGGCACACTACTATTCAAAAGATTCTCAGCTTTAGACGGGGACGAATCTAAGGAGCAAGTCGTAGTTATAAGTATATTGGCAAAAACTCATTAAATGCCTCAGCTACGTCAGCTGGCTTATATATTTGTTATCGACCATAATTTCAAGTTGATTTTCTTCTTTAACCGACTAACCCGTTTCATTGTTAATAATTTTCCAAGTGGTTTTTACTTTATTATTGGATTTTTTATTTGAATCGCTTAAAAATTTTGATTTAGCAAAAGCGCAAATCTTTATAAATAATTTTTAATAATTTTTTACATACTCTAGGAACGGAGTATCAAACCTGTATTTTTTCAAACCATATAAATCGTACAGTCTCGCTCTACTTTTATAAATACCTGGAGTAGCCCATTGGTTGAAACCAACAGAGGTGCCATTAATGTTAATTGTGTCTTGAAAATAGATTGGTATTCTTTTTGCACAACATCAAAAACGGCTCCGAAAATTCAATAAGGATTTTCGTGTTCTACTAACGATGGTGTAATTCTATGAGCTATATTATTTTTAAACTTGTTACAATGACTAGCTGTATAAGGCCTGCATTCAAGTTTATGCGGCTTTTTAGGTAATGACATCGGGAAGCTAGCTAATAAACCACAGTGCTCGTAAGTTAAGTCACTTAACACTAGTTTCTTTTTGGCATCATAATTACTAAATATATTATCAAGACAAGTTGATGAAGATGCCGTGATTCTAGTTGGTTCAAAAAACAACACTGATTAAATATACTACCAAAACCTTGACCACATTTGTCAGAGAATACATTTGTAGTGTTAACCAAATTATCAATTTATATATTGTTAACTAATATGTTGATAATTGGCGAAGAATTGAAACCTGAAGGCAGCACAGTATTCTTGGGCTTAAGTTTGAATGCTAAGCTTCAGTGGGGCCACCACACATTGATAAATTGACAAAAAAGCTAAGCTCCGCAGCAAACGCTATTAGAAAAAATCGTTATTTAACTGACATAGAGACAGCCCGTTAAGTGTAGCTTTAGCTATTTTCATAGTGTACGGTCAGACTATCTTTGTTTTGCAGAAAAGAGCTGTTCGATCAAATTAAAATTAAGTCCGAGACACTTTCTCAGAGACAAAATTGAGGAGATTAATGTATTGACTGTGTCTACAAGAAGTTGTTTTTAAATTCTGTGATATCCATAATATAAATACAATGAACAAACACGTTGTACCTACAACAAGGATTCAAGAAACTAAGTGGCTCGTTTAGATGTCAATATAGACGCTTTTGTAATTAACTTACAAGCCACGTTCAAGATCTAAGCCTTAACAAATTCAAATAATTTATTAAACGTAAATTGTGCCAGGAAGCTTTTTATTCCGTTAAAGATTATATGGAGGACAAAAACGCTTGATCAGGTCAATCCTGCTCCAATTTTTGCATACTTAATTTTTTTTTTGCTTACTTTATTTTATTTACACTTTGACATTTGATGGTTTTTATATACACATGAATATTTACTTTGTGAAGTAATAGTACATTATGGTACTAGTGTGTAACATTCAATACACACGTGTATCATACGACGTTTTTCAACACTTGTGAATAAAATATCAATAAAAACTCATTTTATTCAAAAAAAGATCGTGTTCTATTGAACACATAAATTAATGTTCCTATTGCTTGCTTATTTCATGCAACTTCTTATTTAAATAGATAATTTTAACTCGTACGTGTTTAATAAATAAAACTTTCACTCAAATATAACTTTTATTTTCTCTGTAATAGAAGAAAACTTTTAATTCCCCATTTTGTACGTGGCAGAATAGGCGCAAACCCTATGCGCGGAAAATAAAAAAAAACGTCATCCCTTTAGTCTGTGGCCGATCGCAATGCGCGGGCATAGGAAAACTGATTAATTTTTCCCGCCATAGCGAAACATTCTTCACAACTCGTTTTCACTATTGAATTTATAGTTATTTATTAATTAAAACGTCTACAAGTACTAGTTACGAAGAAAATGATTTAAGATCAACGCTACTCCACCAATAAATAAAAAATAAAAAAACTGTAACTCACTAGTGAGTTATAGCAATGAAAAAGTCACAGTTTGATTATGGGTGTCATTCTGTGCCTAATTGCGGTGACCATAGAGCAACTTTATGAGCAAGTGTGTTGAAAAATATTTTTATTATTTAAATTACTATGTGAGGAAATTGTGGGTTATATTTTTATGTATTTTCTCTTTCTCAGTTTTAATTATAATGATGCAGTTTGAGTACTTAATGCGGCCTACCCAAATGTCCTTTCTTTGGTATTGTTTGTCGAGTCGTTGAGCTCCTTAAGTTCTGAGCTACACAATGAATGAGAAATGTGTGCATTGACTGTGCACACCACTCAAATCTTAATGGTTCTTTCCTCAATAGATCATTTTAGAAACCTAACTACATGGTTCTCAAATGATCAGATTTACATTATTTGCGGTTTTTTAAAATATGTTTTTATATAAATAATGACATGAATTGTTATTATTGTGAATGTGAAGACTGTGTGGGTCATTTTTTTTTATTATTTAATTATCTCAGTTAGTTTTGATCTTAATCGAGGTCTGGCGGTTTGAGTTATTTATTCGGCCTACACTAATGTCTTTTCTTTGGTGTTCGTCGAATCGTTGAGATCCTTAAGTTTTGAGTTGAGCTGCACGATTACTGACAAATGCGTGCACTGACTGGACAGGTCCACTCAATCTGTGTGGTTCTTTCCTCAAAAGACCATTTCAGACATCAATCAATACACATGGCCTTCACATGATCTGACTGGACTTTAAAAGAGACAGTGACCTCGTCAGTTTGTTTCCACCTTTCTTCTTAGAGTAGTCAAATAGGAAACGCCGACCTAACCACCGTCCGTTAAAATATCATATTTTGATGTGTAAAAAAGTGTTTCTACAAACCTACTTACAGAAGTAAAATCATATAACATTTAATTTATTTATTAAAAAAATGGGAGGAAAGCTGCTAGAGTCGCAGGCACGACAGATTGCCGAGGGAAAATAGTTGCACTGTACTCTACTTTTTACCATTGACTGCGAGAAAATATAAAAGAACCTATCTAAAATTGGCGGGATATTTTTAAAATTTAATTGTATACCTAGGAATAGCTCCATTTAGCTAGCCAGTTGGTAATTTCAGCACATTTTATTATTTTTTTGTGCATAATTTGTGCTTGCTCCAAATTCAAAATGTTTTATTCAATCAGTGATTAAAAGAGAGTTTTTCAGTGTTATCAATAAATCAAATGCCCTTTTTCGAGTGGCAATGGTAAAAATGTGTTTTTATTTCTTGCAAATGGACTTTAGTCCATGTACATGCATGAGTAATAATAAATAGGTGTTTCGAATAATCCAAGAGCCGAAGCGTCCGGTTTTAGTGCAGAGGTGTGGGTTTCTGTTGAGCGTTTGAAAAAACAGAATATGGAACATGTAGAAATAAATGTCATAATTGTTTTGTTAAAATATTTTATTTCTGAAACGTAGATAAAATCGATACAAGTAATTAAAATTCTTAGAGACATAACTTATATTCTTTACATAATAATGAAACTGTGAAAATTGTCTTACCAACTGTATATATAACCGTACAACGAATGTGCGCTTTCAATAAGTTTCATTGTAGGTGTATATAATACGTATCAACAGTCTCAACGCACGCTTTCCATGCCAATATTAATAAAGTATCTAACATACCATTAATATAGTATTAACCATATAAACAATTCGATTACGAGAGAATTGACTTCATAGGTATAAAATGAAGATTAAATCTTGTATAAAAATTTCTGTATTCATCGCTAGATTTTTACAATTATAATAGAATAGGAAAATAATGCACATGCATTTAATTTTTTGTCTTGTACATATTGCAAGCATAACAACGTATCTACTTATAGGTAGGTATGCGTACTTTGTGTAATATTTGTAAATTTTAATTAATATCATTATTACTTATATACACTTTCGAAACAAGTAGATACCTATATCTAACATATCTTGTGCCTTTATTATCACTCGGGGTACGTAATATTTCAATCTCTTAATAACCAGCACAAACTATTAAAAATTGACAAATATAATTTTTTAATCATTTAAATTTTGACTTAGTAACAATAACATTTAGTAATAAATAACGTCCCCATAACCGACTTCACACTAGTGGCGGAAAGTTTTCAGATACCTAATTCGGTCAATCTCTACAATCTGAAACAATTAGGATGCTACATGACTGCCAGCTCTCGACAGCTGTTGCAGCACGTCGTGAGTGGAGTGTCGTGTAGTGAAACAAACGACTGTCTCGCTGCTGTCATTATTTATATAGGTATATATATTTTCTTCCCACATGAACAAGCGACCATGAATTCTTCGAAAACTCTCTGCTTTCAACAACACCTCAGCTGTTAAAATTACATTAAAGGCGTTAAGCTTCATAACAGAAGGCATAATAAACCTACAATATGCAGGTTTATAGAACAACTTGCTCCTTACATTCGAAGTTTCCGATTACCGGACACAAAACAGGTTCAATTCACTCCCGCACAAAACAAGCCGAAATTATTTGCTCGACGATATATTTGGATAATGTTTTCACTCTTATCATCGTCATTCTTTGCACACTTTCACAACGTCAAAGAAAAGTACACTAGCAAATTGAAGTCCTTATTGAAAAATAAATACGTTTTCATTGGATGTGTAACTCTCGTATTGAAAAGGAATATAGAATAAATGTTATTTTAAACATTTCTCGCACATCAAATAATATTTGGACTATTTCTGGTTCAAAAATTACAAATATTTACAAAAGTGTCGTTAACGGCATCGGGAAGAGAAGGCGCACGTGCGCCACGCGCCGATGCTACGTAAGCAGCTTGAAGAACATGATGCCCAGAGAGATGTTGATGAACAGCACTAGGATCACCAGCTGCTGCCGGGAGAACCAGTCCTGCGAACAGTACACAGCACATTTACATAGATATAAGTACGAAGGTGCATCGTAACATTCGTCGGCAGTTGAGTAATGTTCTCCATTTAGGATATTGACCTTTGAAACGGTAAAACTAGTGAGTATCTAACCTTGACTTGCGGACTGACTAGGTAGAGCAGAGGGTTGGCCCTCAGCTTCTCGGTCTCTTCGTGCATGCGGCGCACCTCCTCGCGCCGCGCCGAGCCGAGCGCTGACACCTCCTCACGCGACATGCCGCCGCCGTCCGGCATGCGCGGCATGCCCGCCACGTCCGGCAACGACTTCTTACGCTGAAGGGTCTGCGGCGTGCTTAGCATCTGTACATAAATAATCAATAACTGAACATCATCTAACAAAGAATTGTTTGTTTTGGACTACAACTTTACGTATGTCTCAAGCTACTGCTGTTACGTACGACTTTCCATAAAGGTTGTGGAAATCCTCAATTAAACTTTTACATGGCTACATGTTAGGTATAATTTCTTGAAACAAGCTTAAAGACGGCTTATTCGGAATTCCAGTAGCTGGGTTTCTTTTTAAATCTAATATTTTAAAATAATGATGCAAGTACGAGAGTGTTTAGATTTTACAACACGGATTAAGTCTAGCTATTCTTATATAATACGAGAGAGAGTTGCTGACAGTCATGTATAAAGTAGTAAATGATTTAATATTTCAGCTTTAACTCAGGAAATTGGACGAGCAAAATAAATAGTTTTGTTTAGATTTGGGCCGGATATCTGGCTCCGGGCGTCATACGTTTAAAAAAAACAAGTTGATTTATATCTGACATAGACTGTCAAATCCATTGATTTTTCAGTTGAATGAAAAGAAAAGACACCAATCTAACATATGTATATGATATATGTGTGGATGCATAGGTACTTCTTGACCTTTAACTATCACAGGTACGAGTATAGCGTAACTGTACAACATTATGTCATTGTAATAGATAAGACTAGAGCTTAGCAAGTAGCATTATATTAAGTACCTAAGGTCTTTTATTTCTGCTAACTTTATAAGTATTACTCAGAGACCCGTCAATTGAAATGATATGCGAGTAAGTTTACCTCCACGGGAGGTACGTTAATCCAGCTCTCGGACGCTCGCCTGGCGAGGATCGCCGGGGAACACGCAAGATCCTCTTCATCATCTTCCTCCCCTTGGTATTGGTACCACATTTTCAATTACACAATTTTTTTACAAATATACGAATCACGGCTCATTAACTCTGAACATGTTTTTCTGACTTATTTATAGGTACAGTGTCACCCGTTTTACATTACGTATTGATTATCATTTTACAATTAAACGCGAGTAAATCGGTCTTGTGAGTATCTCACAAAGTATTTTTTGAGATTTAATGTATTTTAGTTATATATAGCGAAGAGGCGATACACGGAAAGCGGCAGCGAGTGACTGTCTCAATTTAGAAATAGAACGGGCTGAGCGCTGCCCGAGCCCCGCGCACGCCCGCCGCGCCGCCCGCTTACTGCCGTGTCATTACTAAACTTATTGCAATGCCATTTGCACATCCATCGCGTTTTGACATACAGACTTTCTGAGATCAAGCTTTTTTGTTAATTTTTCAGCTATAAATATATAACGTCCCCATATATTTAGGTCTTAATACTTTATTCAACTGTTTAATCTGTTAATAAATCTAAATAGACTTCCCATTCACTCGCAAATTTGTGATATTTATCTATAAAGACGATTCCAATGAAATACAACATGTTCCGATCTTCCATTTAGCAATACCGTATATCAGTGCCTAGTTATGTATGTGCAAGTAACGTGATTTTGATTTTGAATCAACTATTGCAAAATTAAATATTCCCAAAATATTATTGACATTCATAGTAATTTAAATTGATAATGTTTGCGCATGCGGTGCTCTGGTGTCTCCAGGAGCTCTGTGAAGTCCGCGTATTTAATACCTTTGTATTGTTATCGCACCGACGACTTATTACATGAGTGTTTTTGCCGTACAAAATTAGTTTTTGTTTATTTTTGTAATTTGATCATTCTAAGTAAATGTAATTCTATTGTTTAGTTTTTGTCGCAAGAGCTACTGCTGAGCATGAGGTCCTGGGTTCGATTCGCAGGTCCGGCAAAGTGTTACTTATTGGGTTTTCTGTCTAGAATTTCTCAGTAGAAGCCCGGACTCTGGGTTTGTGCCAGGTTGATGGCAATAGGCTCGCACCTTATTACATGGGACTTAAGCATAACTGGCGAAATGTGGGTGTACTATAGGCACACCTCTGCCTTACCCATCTGGGATGACAGGCGTGATGTTATGATGTTATGTGTAAACAACAAATCAACACAATCTAGGGATATTTTAGTTTGTCATGTATTGATTTCGTAAGAAACTACTTAGAAAATCTTTTAACATACTTACCAATATGCGCAGTATTTCACAAAGACTGCGCTTATCGATAGGTATGTTCTAAGCAAATAAAATAAAAATCTAACTTTGTACAAAAAACGTAGGTACTTCTATTTTTGGTGATTAAATAAAGAAATAAAATTAAATGAAACATTGAATTAATTACAAAATACATTTAAATAATCTGTAAAAGCATCTTCTATGGTAATAACGCATCTGCAACGATTACTCAATATGGGTTATCGATCTATATCTCCGTACGAAGATGCATGAAAAGTTCTCTGTCTGTCACCGGATTTCCGGGAAAAAAATAGAAAGCCCTTCGTTTGAGCATATCCCACGCGTGCTCGATTGGATTTAAATCCGTGAACTGCGCGGGCCAGTCCAGGGTTGCCATATAAAATCTTGACCCATTTGCAACTGGTGCTTGGTCGGGACTACAGGTTCCAGCACTTCGTCACCGGATTTTGCAGCAGTTAAGTTGCCGTGTACCAAAACGAGGCCGGTTCTTTCGCCTAGGCGTATTCCTGCCCACACCATTATTGTTCCGCCTTGGTATGGTTGGACTTCCTGGGGATTTCGCCGGCGGCCCTCACGTCCAGGTGTTCACCAAACACGTACACTTTGTGAATCTGTATGAAAGCCGAACCGGGTTTCATCAGAGAATAACACTAGCCCATTGGCAATCATTCCAAGCTAAATGTTTATTTGCTCATTCTCGTCGCAGTCAGTGATTGACTCATCGTAGTGCTGGAATTCGAAGTGGTCTCCTCCTTACAGCTAGATCGCTCACTAGCACCTGGTGCTCCGACTGTACGTGGTGTCGGACTTCAAAACCAATTGCCTAGCTGCAGCTGTAGGTTGTCTTTTCGTCGTTATTTGTGAAAATCGGTCGTCTTGTGGTGGAAATTCGAATATTCCCAGCCAAGTCAGCCACCTCGCCAGTGTTCCGATAGCGAGACCACAATCTTGATATGACGCTTTGACTGGTGCTAATGGTATCAGCAAAATTATTGGATCGCGCCCGCTTCCAGCATGCCTATTGCTCTCAACATCTCTTCTCTGTTTTATTTCCGTGGTATAGGAAAAAACAACAGTATGAATTTAATTACTTATCAATTAATACTTATGAGTCTGAAAGTATCGATTAAAACAAATATTTTTTACATAAAACACACATACGAAAATGTTGTCTTTAAAGTTCATTTAGTTTTATCGCCTCTGTCATTCTTTTTTTATTTGAATAAAAACAGATGGGAAATGTGCCAGGAACAAATTGACATTTAAATCTTTAATAAAAGGCCGGTCTTTTTAAAAGTTATGATAATAAACCTGAAATGGCTCTAGACGTTGTTGATGTGTATTTATAGTAGATTTATGAAAGTTTATTCATGTAAGTAATATACCTAAAATAAGTTCTTACTCAATGGATGCATTAAGCAAAATAAACCTGCATCCCATTTGTGTCACACTATCATTATCAATTCGATGAATTTAGAAGTTCATTGCTAATATTTTATTTCATTACTTCATGAGTTTGAAAAATCCGTTAGCTCGAAAACGTAAATGACGCAATGAATGTTATTGATTTGGCAAAATTAAAAACATTGCCATCAGAAACCTTTTCTCCGTGGAAGGTATGGAAAAACTGTAAAAAAAAAAAGGATACTTAGAATTATTCTAGTATAACAGGTGAAATTCGCCCTTAGTGTGTTATACAATTACCCCGCTGATTTATTATCATTGTATCACACATTACAATTTTATTCTTGTTTTAAAATGGTTTAGGTACATAATGTAATCCGCACAACCACATGCACGGCCCTTTTTTGAGGCGCAAGGTTAAAATAAGACTAATGTTTTTTCATTATTGTACACGATTAGTACCACTTAAAGTTCCAAAAATATTTGAGTAGAATTTAGAAGTTTACCATTAAAATATTTGTTTTAGTGTACGATTTTTTTTCGTGATTTTTGCTGCCTTGAGATATCGCTCCGTATGAAGGTAGTCTCTACTTGTAGATATCATAAAACGATCAAAAGTTAGGTAGGTATAATAGCTACTAATTGCTGAAAAGTTATCTTATGTGTTAACGACTTTGTATATGAACTCAATGCGTTTGCGAAAATAGAATGACTCACCGCTTGCATTCAGACGTGACAACCGCTACTAAAGTAAATGCGGATTAATTTTGTTCCTTACTTCTTCTAAATGAAATCAATTAACAAACGGACGCTAACGGTTAACCAATTACTTAGCTTTCGAGGGTGACTTGACAACAAAGATATTACAATTATGTATAGAAGCTTGTAATTAAGTATCTGACGGAAAAAACTAAAAACGGAATTTTGCCCCTAACCACATATAATATAATAAATAGCATTGCCTGCATTGCATTGCATGGGCTTAATAGCATTGATGTTAGACTTTAGATTTCTCTTAAACATTATATTGCTTGGTGCATCCACTTCGAACAGTCACTTTAACGGCTTTTTCTAAACGTTAAAAAGCTACAATAGTTTCATCTTTATGGCATTCAGTCCGCCTCTGTACCCTTATTGCGTAATACACAATAATCGGAATATTAATCGTTTTGAAACAGATTGCTAATACATTGCTTCATAAGTTCGATAAAAAATCTGCTCAACAATGTAAATAACGTGAATGTTGTTGAACTAACAAAATATTAGCCTTAATCGTTTACGAAAATGTGTTACTCAATTAGGGTGCTGTACTGTTTTTAAGTACTTCGTTTGTTTAAAAATAGAATATTATATTTTTAAAGAGATTTAACAACAGTGTACCTGTTTTACTGGTATAATAAGTCATATAGGTAATATGAATAAAGGTCGATTCGATTACCTTGTAGAATAACCCCAGAGTACCAAAACTTTCCGCTCTCTAAAAATAAAATTATTTTGCTACCTTTTACAAGCTGTGTCAAAAGGGATTGACAAAAATCCTTCCTTCAATGCGATATAAAAGTAACTCTTGTGTTTCTAGGCTCTTCCACTGGTTTACTAGCGCGTTGTTTGTCAGTGAATGTATAATTTGCTATAACAGAGCTTACGGTAGGAGTAACATTTTAGAAAATTGTAGAAATCATCACGTTACCTTTTTGTTTGTATGATATGATGTTGTATGTAAAAAAAACAGAGCCTTATATTATGGTCTCAAAATTCAAGTGTCAAAAGTTTTAGACAAAACAAAAAACATGCATGGAGGGGATGCACGTTTTTAGTTTTATATTACAGCCATCTTGTCTAAAACAAAAACTAAAACTTTTCTTTTGACACTTGAAAATTGAGACCATAATGTAAGGCTCTGTTTTTATTAATACATAATTTATTATACAGCGAAAGGATCTTCGTTCGAAATCTGGTGGCCCGAGACACCTCTGGACGTTTTTATTATTTTTTTGTTAGGAATCTTTTCCGGCGCTCACACAAAAACTCTGTCAAGAAAGTAACGGGAATGGATGATTTGTTAATGGTTCCAAATTATTTTTTTTGTTTTTGTTTTTATGTTAGATTGGCACAACTGTTTTCCATTTTGGCGCGGAGTTTGAGTTGCATCTGTTATTTATTTTACTAAGAGTGCTGTTTTTAGTAGATCGTATCTAGAGAACAAAGACTTTGTCTTAAATTTTGCATTGCCAATAGAATTTCGTGTTCGTCACTAAATGTGTTACACTGCTGTAACACATTTACGGTGAATCGACTTTATCAAAAACACGTACATATAGAGTGGTAAAAAGCGGTCGAGATGTGACGGAAGATTTGCCTTGCTCTGATAGGCCATCAACGTCTTCAACTGAAGTTAACATCGCAAATGTGAAGGAAATGAAACATAAACATAACATCACGCCTAGTTTCCCCGAAGGGTTAGGCAGAGGTGTACCTATAGTACACCCACAAGTGAAGGAAGTGGTGACTGAAAATCCTCATTAAAGTTTGAAAGAGATCGAGATAGCCGCTTAACTTTCTGTATATCACGAGTTGATCCGTACCATTTTAAATAATCACTTGGGTATGAAACATGGTGCCCCTCGGCTAGTCCCAAAAGATCTGAATTTTCTCCAAAAACTCGATCGCATGAGAGTCGCTAAGGACATGCTATTACGAGTCAATTCCGACCCAACATTCATGAAACGCATTGTTACTGGTGACGAGACGTGAGTTTACGAGTTTGACATGCAAACTAGTCAACAAGCTTCGGCGCAAGCTTTGTCGCCAAACATTAGAAAGTTGTGGAAATTAAAACCGCTTCAAAGGTACAAATACCAGTAAAGCTTTTTTTTTTTCAAACTATAGATAAATTAAAGCTTTGTTTATTGTTAATAGCTAGGTTATCAGTAGGCAAGTTTAATGTATTGGATGGCCCGCCGGCTGACAAAGTATCAAAACCTTTTAAATTGGTTGGGCAGCCTTGGCATATAGCGTTAATTTGTTAAATCGCACTATTTATACTAATGTTCCTTATCCATGCTATTGGTTTATTAACATACCTTACGGCCCCCTCCGCCTCCTCCACCGCCCCCTCCACTTCTCATCGGCGCAGGCGGTGGTGGTTCTGGTACTTGAGCCACATACAAACTTTCAGTACGTTTGGGCTGATAAGGTGACGGTGATATTTCCTGTCCGAGCGTCCGTTTTCTCAAAAGTGAGTCCTCAAATGGTTCTCGCGAACCCGCACGAGATGATATGGAGCCGCGGCCAGACGCTAGATGCCCGTTGCCTGCAGGTGTTGCGGCTCGTGACGCCGGCCGAGATGGCATCGCGGGCTGCGGAGCCACGGAGCCTGCCCGGGAGCCCCCACTTGGAGCCGCCTCCACAGACGGCTGCCGTGACCGCCGTCCGTACCGATCAACACTTGAGTCTCGACTAGGGGGTCTTTTGTAGTGATCGAAGTAGTCAATGGATGGACGCGGTCCTGCTGGCCGTGCTCCGTTGACAATATCTTGTTCAGTAGGAGCACTGGGCCTATATCCCTGATCAGCAGAGCCTGTTTGTCGATATGCCTGATTGTCATTCGGCTGCTGTCGATACATATGATCTTGCGGTTGGCCGTACCCTTGTTGATCATGCGGTTGTCTATAGCCTTGAGAATCGTTCGTTGGACGATAGGGTTGCTGATTCGTCGGCACTTGTTGTCGGTCGAGAGGGCCCTCAGAGTGTACAGTTCCGGTTCGAAGGTCATTTCGTCCATATGCAGCGGCGGGTTCAACATACGCGTTACCTTGGGCGTCATAAGAAGGCTGACCGAGCACACTCTGTCGTCGGGGAGGAGCTTGAGGGGGATTCCATTCTTGCTGTTGGGGTCTTTGGTTTGGTTGTTGTCTGTTGGCCGAGGACAATCGTCGATCTTGGGTGACGTATTGCTGGCCACTTTGGTCCATACTTGGTTGGTTGAATCTGTACGAGGAAGCTTGCTGTTGTTGCTGACCGCCTTGTGAGATAGGTCCATATGTATTTGTTTGGTCATTTGGTAAGTATGATTTTTGACTGTCGGGCGAAATTTGAGGCGTTGTATTTGCTGATTTCCAATTATCTTGATTTGACGAATAGTACGGATCGTGTTGAGATCCAAGATTTCTATTGTCTGTATTGTAGTTAGAATTGTTAGCGAGCCGTGGATCTACGGATTTAGGATATTGCGTCGAAGGTCTCCTGGAGGGTACTGCATTTGGAGCTCTATTATTTTGAGGAATCTGTGAATGCATCGGAGGGATATGATTTGGAATGCTCTTTCCATCCAAGATCTTTTCAGATTCTTGTGATACGGTTGCTGCAATTTGTGCATCGTAAACCTTTTGTCTATATTTTTCTCTTAATCCTATTCTGTCAAAGCCTGGGTGCTTAAAATCTGGGGCGAACTGCTTCGCAGTAGCTTGCGCTATATCACAGTCTTCTTTTGCTTGGTCTGCCGCTTCGTCGGCTTGTTCAGCTTTCCCTCGAGCCGTGGCGGTTCTGTAACAATTATGAGAAATGATTTCTAAGTGAACTACACATTTAGTTTTTTTTACGGATATAATATATCTGATCTACACTGACCTGGAGATAGCTATATCAGCCTTTTGTAATGCTATTTTGGATGCACGTTGCGCCGCGTTTACAGCTGAGTCAACACGTTCCCGAAATTTAGCGGACCGCATGAGGAATAAATGTTTTCGTTTCTGACTTGTAATAAGTACGTTGTTCTTATATTTGCCTTCTTCCCTCGTACCGTCTCGGAACGTAGTCACGCCGTATCCATACTTTTTGTTCGCCGACCATTCTCCCTCGTACCGAAGGCCGTCACTGCGCTCGCTAATACCGAACCCAGTACGTTTATCGTTTTTCCATTCGCCCATGTAAGTTTCTGTGACACTCGCATCCAAATGTTCATCCTGCCAAAAGAAAATTACATTTATCATCTCTATACGGTTTTGGTAATGGGAAACCTTTTTTTTTTTGCATTTTAATAATACCTCATGTATTGGTTATTAAAACAAAACCAAAACGCAAAATATCAATCCCCACATATCACATGCTTGTCGAGTTAAATTGATTCAGACGTAGACATAACACATCGAATCAAGGTGTTGAAACGTGTAAATTGTCTGTCTCCTCAAACTAATAATCGTGTAATGGCATTCAACGCATTATACTATCGTAAACCTTTATTTACAAAGCCCGTAGTCATTGAATATTAAACACGAGTCGCTCAAGATTTTCCATGTAATTGTTTGTATTTTATTGTTAATAAATACGAGAATATAGGTTTCAGAGTTAGAGATGGTGTGTCACAAAGCTGACCACATATGTTTATTTTATTTAGGACTGGATCTACACGTACTTATTATGTGTGAGCAATATTTGTTAAGGGTTGGTATAGATAATTTGATCGTGTGGAGCCATGCTAGCGAGGGATCGGCCCGGGGGTGGAGGGCATCAAGATGGCATTGCATCAACATGCGAACGATTATGTGGGTGATAGATTTGTGATTTAAACCAAATAAGTAAAGTCCCACCTCGACAACGAAACTTGCGTTTGAGTTTGTGTGCAAAGAGGCATGGGTCATAGCGGAGTGGGTGCTGTCTACCGAAGAGACCCACGACGAGCCCGAGCCCCCCGAGCCCCCGGAGTGGACCGAGCCCGTGCCGGTGCCGTCCAGCTCGCCGACGCTGCGCTGTTTGCGCCATTTCTGAAAACATTATACGTCGTCTTAGTAAGTGGAGTTCAATAGCTTAGACAATTTTAAAGGATCTACTAAATCATTCCTTTTGTATTTTGGTTTTGTTTATCTAGGACTGGGTGCATCCCTAAAATACTTACGAAAGGACCCCATTTCTTCCTTATATGACTCTTTTTACTAAAATATTGTTTGTTAGTGCAGCTTAGGTTAAAGTACGATGGGAGTTACAGCTTAAATCCTAAAGTGCCTTGATCTAAGTTATAACACCCGCAAAATTATTTTTCTTTTGGAAGAATAATAATATGACATGTTTGAATATGTTATAAATTTAATACTCCATTACAGCAAGTGACAAGAAGTAACGTCACCAGCGAAAAATGCAGTGTTGTCACGATCAGACTGGCGTCATCAGCAAGGTGATTTCGAGAATTGCATACCTCGCTTTCGAGTAGAGGTCCGGTAGAGGACAGCAGAGAGTATGATTGCAACTTACATGAAGAAGTCCTTTAGGTTTTCCGACAAGCGATCCGCGTCGTCCAGACGGCTGGTCGGAGCGGACCGTGAGCACGAAGCCTCCGCGCGCGTCGTCCATGCGCGTGGTGCGCAGCTCGGAGGGGTCGGCGCCGCCTTCGTTGAGCGACGACATGGAGCCTCGGTGGCCGCGTGCACCGCCCCGGTAGTGCGACGCCAGCCCGAACGGCGCCGACGTGCGCACACCGTAGCCATGCCGCAACCCACGCATCCATTGTCCCTGGTACGTGCCTGGAATCATATTTGATGGTTTTATCATTTCTAATATCTAACAGAATCACTATAGGTCTCAGGTCCAGTTGAAAACCAGCGTCGGGCACTAGTTGCCTGGCATTTTTTGCTGAACTGGGCCTTTTTGGCGCAGCCGTGAGGCACACTACCCTGCAAGTTTCATATTTCGCGCTGTACACTTTTTTATTATTATTTGTATGTTTTTTTTATTGTTTTTCTTTTAATTTTTACCTGCTTTGTGTGCCTTTTAGTCTGTGCTAAATAAACGTTTTTTCTTCTTCTTCTTCTTCTATAGGATCTGACTCAAAAAATCTACGACTTTGTTGATGATGAGTTAATTAAGTGACGCCCTTCTCTGCCACTATTATACAGTATAGGCATTTAGAAATCTAGACTAGAGTGGCAATGTAATTTAAATAAACAGAGGTATATGCCGAAAATCTCATGCTTGTTGCCGAAAACCCGAAACACCTACAAATGTTTCACAGTTGCACAGGGAAAATACCAACGAATGATCAACCGTATAAAAGAACTAATATTTATTAATGATAGCAACTTCGAATATGTCGAAGAATATATCTACATCGGGCTAATTATCTATATAACACAACTCACCACTAAAGAATACAATGGCAGTGGGCAAAGAAGATGGCACTGAATGGTATCTGACAGAAGGGAAGAGAAAGACCTACGAGTTGGTTCGACGATGACCTTAGATCAGCAGCAGGTGTGGCAGGAGAAGGAATGCTCAAGATCGAAAAATGTGGAAGGGTCTGGGAGAGACCTATGCTGGAAAACAAAACAAACTCATTACAGATGTCGTTTATTGATTGTTAGTTTGTTATTAAAGGCTATTCGAATTGGAGTTTGAATTTTGACTCTGAGAAGTAGAGTATGTAGTAATTCATCAACTGTACAAGGAGAATTCTCATTTAGAGCACTTGAAATACAATGGCTAAGGTTTCATTCCGGACGTGTTTGCTTCTGGCAGTTTGCATTTGTTTATTATCACTATTGCATAACGATTATAACTGGGGAAAACATGCATTATAACTAGATAAGCACCCGACGCCTACTACTACTTTTAATGTTGTAGAGATAAACCACTTAAGTGTGACAGAAGCCTGACAAGGGTTTTATCATAATACCATTAGCTAGATGCAGTTGAAAAGAGATAATGAAAATACTCATCGCTCGCTAATCTGTAATCGCACAATAATGGCATCAACGTTGAACAGCAAATGCGATGTAAAGACGTCATAAGGTTGAGTCCGATAGGTCTTTAAATATTACGAGCAACTGGTGCAATCTATCGCCAGTTCACGTCAAGAGAAATGCTTTTAAATGACGCAATTCACCGATTCCCTATTCCAAAACGTGGATTATGTTTTATCTATAGTGTATGTATTAGATTATACCTGTAGGTGGTTTTTGAATTTTTACCGTAGCAGTTATGAATAGTCATAACTGCTACGGTAAAAATTCAGCAAAACGCAAGAAAACAACAAGGAAAGAAAAAATTGAATCAATGAGAGCCATAATCTAAGAAAAGAGAAATAGAGAGACAAAGAATAAGTTGGCCAAAAAATATGGGTAAAGATGTCCCAACTTCTAGCTTGAAATTAAATTAAAACATGTTATAAAATAAATATGTAGTGTGAAATTTACTTATACTGATGTTCTGCATAAATCATCTTCATTCGTATTCTCAACAATACTCTATGAGCCATAGAGTAACACTATATATCTATATAGTATTACTCTATGGCTCGACTTATTTCTCAAACTCAATCTCGCTATCGTCAATGTTCAATCACCATATGACGTCAATAGCATTCATGAATGTAATGTCTAGCACGTTTTCCGTGCTAAAAGGTGTAAAACTGTGTCACAATTTATATTTCCTGTGTTTATAACATCATCCCATTAGCTGTATCCCTACGTTTGATTTTTACGAAAAACCGTCAAGCGTCAAACCGTTTCTAAATGTCAATATTATATTTTCCGAACACGCTATTGAGTTTGCAAGAGTAGTATAGAAGATAGAATGGTATGTTTGGGACACTCGTAAATTAGGTAATGAAATATAGAGATTACTCTACAGATTGACAGAAAATTATGTCTGTGTAATTAGGGTGTGATGGAATAGTTAATTTTTGTTGTGCCTAGTATTAAATGAGTGGTCGACATGATTGTGTGTCGAGGCGGCGCGCAGCGCGGCAGGCGTGCCTGTGCTATATTTAACCGGCGAGGGCCGCGGGCGGTGCGTGGCGCGCAGAGCACAGGGCCGCTTCACTCCGATCATTCATCGAGAAAACTACTGAAAACTTTCATTGCATACGAGTAACTGGGCTACGCAAACTTGATATAGTTGTTGGTAAATCGAAATCAACATGTTAATACTCGTAATTTATAATACAGCTATAAAAGATGTCTCTATAAGTAAATGTTAACAATAAGATCAGTTGAACTAAATCGTTTCAAAGTGTGTCAGAACTCAGAGTACGTGCATTATATAAGGACGACGAATATACGTTTTACGGTAATAAAGTTAAGTAGATAGATACTTATTCTCGAACGTTTGTTTTCGGAAATATTGAAGGTATCGCTGCCACTACATTAAAAAAAAACTGAAAGCTTCGGCATGAGATAATAAATAAAGAGTCGTAATATTGTTAAAAGCAAAATTCTTATGTTACAAATCACTGAATTCATCATTTTAATTTTATGAATGACAAATCTTTATTGAGAGCATGAGTCAACGGGATGCCGCACAGTGGGTCGAAACTATGATTTTAGTGACTTAGGGCTCAACTTTGCTTTTTCACTTTTTTTTTTATGCGGATGGGTAGAGCTCATTAACCTCAATAATAATTGTTCTGATGTATTATTTCCTAAACTTTATACTTTGGGTAGAAAAATGTGTTTTGTTATTTTTTTGTATGGAGCGGCTCAAATAAACTTAAATTCCTGCTAAGTAGCGTGTGATCCCGCGTTGAAACTTTATTTTTCATATACCTTGTCTGGTCTATTATCATTTGATGCTATAAACAAATGCATAAAGTTGCAACTCTGCCAAATAAATGGATCGAAAAAAATGAAAAAATACATAGAATAAAAAGCTTCATTTTTTACTTTCGTAAGTTATTTTAAGTTAAATTTGATATGGAATAGTAAGTAAAAGCACGTAATAATACACATAATTACTTAGCAACTAACAACAATACATTTAAAAGGTCCCTAATTAGCTTAAATTTACTAATACTACATATATTAGTAAATTTAAGCTAATTAGGGACCTTTATTTAAAAATGTGGATATGAAATCAATTAATTTCTATTTGTGTGTTTAATTACTGTAATTAGCTTAACCTTTTACCTTATAAAATAACAATGTTTTTCACTTTTAGTCATTACTGTAATATTAATTAGGATAATTAGTTAATGAGGGTAGTAGAAAAATTAGTAAACATTGTTTGTCACTGGATTCTGGAAGTATAAAATGACCATAATTTATTATATACTAACTAGTGTTCGTTTATTCGTACTACTACTAACATCTCGTGATTCTGATCGTCCCTTTTTCGTTATAATGGATAATTTAGTTAACAATTTAGATTTATTTATGATTTTAAGAGAGCAGGTCAAGTCACTGTCGGATAGTCAAAAATTCTTTCAATTCCTACAACATAAAATAAACGTGACCGAAGAGAACAGTGTTGAGCTCCAAAAATTCTGTACGCGCTTTTGTTCAAATATAAGTGCAAGATGGGAACGAAGTAGTCGCACGTTAGCACAGTTTGTAAGAAAAAATGGTGATTGGTTGGAACGTGCAATAAACTGGCCCGAAGGAATGATACCTGAAGCTGTGAACACTGAACAGGAAAGGCTCGAGATTTGTAATACTGAAGATGTCGAAAATCTACCACCATCTACTACAGAAGCTTCGACATCTACATTTACACCTCGAAAACCTTTCGAGGAATTGGGCTCCAGGCAAAAACGACGACGCGTTGATCAAATTAACCAATCGCTTTCGTTATCCCCGGATGAACTTAAAGCTACTACAATTGCTAGTTTAAGAAACACCGGAAATGAGGATGTAGGAAAAATTATGAACCATTTACTAAATCACCCCGAAGATCTAGAAAAAGTTAAAGAGTGTTAAGTACAAGTAAACCGAAAAGTAGTACATATTCACCCGATAAGGCACTGTCTTTATTAGTTTCACTTAAATTAAGTAAGTGGCAGTATATAAGCCTAAGAGAAGCAGCAAGTGAAAATAGGTCTGATTTATACCCTTCTTATTATAAAATAAAACAAGCGAAGGCAAAATGTTATCCAGGGAAAGAAGACATAATTATAACTGAAGAAGGAGCTGCTATTAAACTGCAAGCTTTACTCAACTTGACGGTATCTAGGCTTTTAGAAGTGATTACTTTAGATTTGGATTCGCCAACTGAGTTACTGCTAATAAGCAAATGGGGTTTTGATGGAGCCTCAGGTCAAAGTAATTATAAACAAAAGACTGAAGCAGAGTTTGATGACTCAACTATCTTCATGGCCAGTCTAGTTCCTATAAGGCTTCAACAATGTGATGGAACAATTGTTTGGGAAAACGATCGACCCTCATCAACTTTCTATTGCCGTCCGATAATGTTCAAATTTACCAAAGAAACGCAGTCAACAGTGGTAACTATAAAAGCTAGCATAACCGAAGAAATAGAAACACTTCAGCCAATCAAGTTCAATCAAGTTGAAGTTAAGCATCAATTGCACTTGACGATGATAGACGGCAAAATATCGTCATATTTGTCAGACACATCTTCAGCTGTCTGTGATATCTGCAAAGCAAAACCGTCAGAGATGAACAATTTAGAGTCACTTGCTCAAAAAGAGAACAACGAAGAAGTGTTCCAGTATGGAATGTCATCTTTACATGCCTGGATAAGAAGCATGGAGTGCTTACTTCATATCGGTAAATATAATTTTATTAGTTCATAATTTTTTTCACGTTATATAGTTACTTGTGAGATTTTTATTTAAGTGATATTTCTTTTTGTTTGCAGCTTATCGTTTGGACTTCAAAAAATGGAGTTGCAGGGGCGATGACAAAGAAAAAATGTCACTCAGAAAGAGCGCTATACAGCAAGCGTTTAAGAAAGAATGCGGTTTACTTATTGACGTAGTCAAGCAAGGAGTAGGCACAACCAATGATGGCAATACTGCCAGAAGATTTTTTAGGGATGCAGAAACAACAGCTCGCATAACAGGAATAGATAAAGATTTAATAGAAAGGTTTCATGTGATTCTTCAGACGGTTGCATCTGGAGAGAGCGTGGATCTTTCTAAGTTTTCCGAATTTTGTAGAGATACTGCACAATTGTACGTTCACTTATATCCCTGGTATTATATGCCTTCCAGTATACATAAATTGTTAGTACATGGGAGTGATATAATTAAGCACTTTGGTGCCATACCTATAGGTAAACTGTCGGAAGAGGCAGCGGAAGCTCGTAATAAAGATTTCCGGAAATATAGAGAGAGTCATTCTAGAAAGGTAAGTAGAACGGCGACAAATGAGGATATTATACACAATCTTCTTTTGTCTTCTGATCCAAAGATCACAAGTCTAAGACCTCGAATGGTGAAACAAAATATAATGGTTCTCTCTCCAAAAGTCAAAGAGCTTCTGCTGATTTTTCCCACAGAATCCGATATAGATTTTATTGATGTAGATAATTTACAAGATAGTCATAGCGATAGTGAATAAGATTTTTTGGTAGTTTGTAAGTTTCTTGTTTTTTTTATTAGTTTATAAATGTCAAACTCATAATTGAAAGGAAATAGTAATGTTTGATGTTGTTTATAGTTAGTTTTTAGTTTGCTTGTGTTAGTTGTAGTAATGTTAGTTTACCTTTACTAATTTGTATTATTATGTACCTATCTTTACTCACTATTCAGTATTAAATCTAACTTAAAATAACATTTCATAAACATGTTAAAGTCATTAAAACAAAGAAATTGAAATTCATAGATCCCTAATTAGCTTAAATTTACTACTACTACATATATTAGTAAATTTAAGCTAATTAGGGACCTTTTAAATGTATTATGATTAGTGTGATTAGCTTTAAATTTACTAATACTACATATATTAGTAAATTTAAGCTAATTAGGGACCTTTTAAATGTATTGTTGTTAGTTGTTAAGTAACTATGTGTATTATTACGTGCTTTTACTTACTATTCCATATCAAATTTAACTTAAAAGAACTAACGAAAGTAAAAAATGTAGCTTTTTATTCTATATATTTTTTCATTTTTTTCGATCCATTTATTTGGCAGAGTTGCAACTTTATGCACACGTTAATAGCATCAAATGATAATAGACTAGACAAGGTATATGAAAAATAAAGTTTCAACGCGGGATCACACGCTACTTAGCAGGAATTTAAGGTTATTTGATCCGCTCCATACAAAAAAATAACAAAACACATTTTTCTACCCAAAGTATAAAGTTTAGGAAAAAATACATCAGAACAATTATTGTTGAGGTTAATGAGCTCTATCCATCCACATGAGGAAAAAAGTAAAAAAGCAAAGTTGAGCCCTAAGTCACTAAAATCATAGTTTCGACCCACTGTGTGCCGTCAGGAAACATATGACGTTTTGTCACACTCAACGCTCGCAAACTGATAACTAAATTAAGTCCAACTTTGGACTTAGGTATGTTTCTAGGTAAATTATGCCACCATTGATTGTAATTACATATTATCTGTCACTTGGCACAATATGAATTAACGACAAACGACCGTGCAGTATCACGTGACGATTGATAGGTGCATGCGTAATTGAAATGTCTGACTCTAAATAAGAAACAAAACCATAGAAGTCCACGTAGGTACACTTTCCGTTCCTACTATCGCGTGCTTTTTTGAAATCGATTTAATAAATCGCAGCTGCAAACTACTGAGTATACTCTTGTGAATGTTTAGAAAGAATTTATAATCCTGACGGACGGTGTGTTGTTTACAGATATTATTTTACAACAGCAAACATTGCGCAAGCGAAAGGGTTTCCTTCCTAGTTCACGCCATTACAATCTGGGTCATGAGGCTAACAGCGCGTACAACAAATAATTATTATAACGTGCCCATCTCTAATTCTAATGTAGCGTAGGGCCCGCGAGGGTGGGAGCCTGCGGCGGGGGGCGGGAACGCTTCCCACGCCGCCCGCGGTGCGTCCGCGCTAGTACCCCGTCGTCATCGAAAGGGCTCGGGAGAATTCGGGAATCTAATCTCTTCGCGTTATTTACGAGTATTATGAAAGTAATTAGGATAAGTGGCTTTTGTTAATACCTAATAAACCCTAAGTGTAAAGATGGTGGTTTTCCTCATTCACGACGGACTTCTAACGAAGTACGTTATAAGTGGCGCTTCCAACTAGTGGCCCCGAATCCAGTTTAAACCGGTTTGTGCCCGTTGAATCCGTGTGTTCGTGATCCTCCTTCGTACGTACAGAAGAATTCGGTAAATATAAAAGATGCCGCCACGCAAAGTACGTACAGCTACGGACGCTAACGTGAGTAACGCACAATCCAGCTCGGAAGATGAAGCCGCGAGACCTTCGCCAGTACTCATGTCTGGGGACCAGTTGACTTCATTCCTTACCGCCTTCGCGAAGACTCAGGCGGAAGCGAATCGGCAGCTTATCGAATCCCTCATGATATCGTATGCAAGAGGTGGGCAATCAGCGCCCCTCGTAGGCTCCGACGCTGCGATCGCATCATCCTCACCGACACCGTCGTTGTTAACAAGTAAGTCTGGCAACATGTCTAAGTGTACGTCACGCTTCGACGGTCAGAGCCGAGACCCCGAAGTCGTAGAAGCGTTCATCGACTCAGTGGAAATATTTAAGGAGTGTTCGTCGGTCAGCGATGACCTTGCACTACGTGGTCTACCCATGCTACTCCACGGCGAGGCTGCAGTATGGTGGAGAGGGGTCCGGACTGAGGTGTCCTCGTGGCCCCAAGCCGTCAAAAGACTTCGATGTATGTATGGTGTTCCACGTCCTGCCTACAAAGTCTACCGGAACATATTCGCTGACGAGCAGAACGGAGAGCTCGCGGATACATTTATTGTAAAAATACGTGGTATGATGTCTAAATTACCATACGTGTTACCCGAAGAAGCGAAGTTAGACATGATATACGGCTTATTGGATAAACGTATTCGCAAACGTTTAGCGCGAGATGCAGTAGTCAGTATCGAATCCCTGATTGAGAAGACGCGAGCAATAGAAGAATCGCTCATGGAAAATTCTAGTACGAGCATAGCTTCGGGGCAGGCGCGATCGGCGCGCCCCATGCCGCCCGCGTCGCCCGGCTCGCGAACTTCACGCGTCGCATCGGAGAACGCGAATTCGGCGGGAAACGCGGCGTCCGCGTCGCCTCTGCCGCGGAATACCGCGGTGGCTCAGCGGTCGCAGGTTTATTCCCCGCATCGTTCGTCGTCGCCTTCGATTCCAATCAGTGCCGATAAAAGTCAATGTGCGAGTAAAGTGAAAAGTGATACGAGTGATAAAAAACTATTTTGTGTATATTGTAAGTCCCGTGGTCATACTCGCGATTCATGCCCGAAAAAAGACTCTAAAGACTCGAATAATAGTAATAAGTCTAACTTGTATTGTTATGGTTGTGGGGAAAAGGGTTATATTCGAGCTAATTGTCCTACATGTAAAAATCACATTTCGACTTGCGATGTTGTAGATTTAAATACGCCACAATCACAAAATAATGTATTTTACTCACTTAATACGGTATGTAATGTTAAGTGTAATGACGCCGACATGATTGTAACTCAAGGCAGACCTATTTTAAATATTGATATTTTTGGGTACAGTGGTACAGCGCTGATAGATACCGCCGCCCGGCGTAGTATTGCAGGTTCGACGCTGTACTCACTTTTGTTGCGTTTAGGCATTCAATTTAATTCTCAAATTATGTCAGTTAAGCTCGCGGATGGTAGTCTACGTACCAATAATATTTTGTTAGCGTGTGTAAATGTCAATTGTATGTCTATGTGTGTACCTATAGAATTTGTTATATTCCCCGACGCTTCAAATAACGAGACTCTTTTAGGGATAGATTTCATTACGAAGTTTAAGTTGGTCTTGAATTTTTCGTCTATGACATGGTTCACAGCTGATCGGCCTCGGGTCATTCACCCTCTGCTAACAGAGAGTTCACGTGACGGGGTTGAGTGCGCCTCTGTCAACCTATTGAGGGAAGATGAGGGCACTTTGTTGACTCAGGAGGAGCGTTCTAGCTTAGAAAATCTACTCGGTGAGTATTCAGATATTTTTGACTTGGTTGGGGATCCGACGCCATTCGCCGAGCATCACATAGATACAGGTGATCATCCCCCTATTGCCGTCCCACCGTATCGAGTCACGCCGGCGAAGAAGGAAATTATGCGTGCGGAACTCGATCAGATGTTAAAAGAGGGAATCATTGAGGAGTGCGAGTCTGCCTGGTCTGCACCAACTGTTCTGGTACCAAAGGCTAATGGTGGGTATAGGTTTTGTGTAGACTACAGGAAGCTCAATGCAGTGACAAAAAGTGATGCGTATCCTATGCCACGAATTGACGAGTTGCTGCAGTCAACTAAGAAGGGATGTGTGATGAGCTCTTGTGACCTTCGAAGTGGTTACTGGCAGTGCAGCATCAGGGACCAGGATAAAACCGCCTTTGTCACACCATTTGGTACGTATCGCTTCAAGCGTATGCCGTTTGGCCTTAAGAATGCGCCGGCTACATTCCAGAGGCTTATTGACAGGTTTCGTTCGGGATCCTCGCTGAAGGATGTTACCGTACTAACGTACCTCGATGATATACTGGTGATATCAGAGTCGTACACCCGTCACCTTTCCGATCTCCGTGCGGTATTCGACCGTCTCCGCTTGTTTAAGCTCCGTGCGAATCGAGACAAGTGTGTCTTCGCCAGGGAAAAGGTTAAGTACTTGGGGCACGTGATCTCTCAGGAGGGCATATCACCAGATGAGTCTAAGGTACGTGCTGTTTTGAATATGAAGGAGCCTACGTGTCTTCAGCAATTGCGCACTTTCCTTCAGACATGCTCTTGGTTCCGCAAATTTATACCAGACTTTGCGAAAGTGGCTGAACCACTCACGCGCTTGACCAAGAAATCGCACATGGGGGAATGGAGTTTGGAACAAGGTAAGGCTTTTGAAGCTCTTAAAAACCTGCTGACTACGTCGCCTATTTTGGTCCAAGCGGATTACACCAAACCATTTCTACTGAGGACTGACTCGAGCAATTATGCCTTGGGTGCAGCTTTACTCCAGGGGGAGTCACCCCATGATGAACATCCGATAGAGTACGCTAGCCGTCTGCTCACCCCAGCCGAGAAAAACTACTCAACCACTGAAAGAGAGGCTCTTGCGGTAGTCTGGGCTGTCGAGCGATTCCGGGGCTATATCGATGGTCATCAAGTCCGGGTGATGACTGATCACCAACCCCTGAAGTGGTTGTTTTCCCTCAAGTCACCAAGCGGCAGGTTAGTTCGCTGGGCTATGAAGCTGCAAGCTTTTGACCTACGTATCGAATATACACCAGGTAAGGCCAATGTACTAGCCGATACTCTTAGTCGACCCGTGACAGAGGATGGTGGAACACCGGGATGCGTCATCTGTCCGGTTCTCGTGGACATACCGCACTGGGATGCAACTTCGACCCGAGAGGCTCAGCTGGCTGATCCGGAAGTCGCCAAGATCATCCAGGACTTAGAAGGTAAGGATGAACTCGCTGTTACCCGCTGGACTGAAAGAGGCTATCTCTTGAATCAAGCTGTTCTGTATAGGTATGTGCCTGATACTGATTCCGAGGAGCCTCAACTTTTCATACCAGAAAGCCTACGAAGCAAAGTCATGTTCGAGTGCCATGACGCGCCCACTGCCGCTCATGGTGGAATCGATAGAACATTACATCGTATCTCGCAAAGGTTCTACTTCCCCGGTATGAGACGGTTTGTAAGTCAATATCTTAAAACATGTGTCGAATGTCAGCGGTACAAGCCGTCAAACATTAAGCCAGCTGGACTTCTACAGACTCCAGTCCCAGCTCAGAGGTTTGAAACCATCGCAACTGACCTCTTTGGTCCGTTGCCTAGAGGACCGCAAGGTGAGAGATGGATCCTCATTGTGGAGGACACTGCCAGTAAGTGGGTGGAAGTCTTCGCTCTCACAGAAGCTACGGCAGAAATATGTGCTAAGACGCTGGTAAACGAGGTATTTATGAGATTTGGTCTCCCTCGGCGCTTGATCTCTGATAACGGAGTCCAGTTTGTAGCAGATATCATGCAGAAGGCAATGTTTGTTTTAGGTGTAAAACAAAGCTTGGTGCCTCTCTATCACCCGGAGTCAAATCCGGTTGAACGAAAGAATAGGGACCTCAAGGCTCAGCTCGCCATCTTGGTTGAAGGTCGTCACCAGAACTGGCCAGAGGTATTGCCGTTTGTACGGTTTGCTTTTAATAGTTCTCTCACTAGGTCTACAGGGCACACGCCTGCTTACCTGACTTTCGGTCGTGAGCTGCGGTCCCCTCTGACCGCCCAGGCGGATCTACGAGCGGTCGTAGAGTCTGAAAACTTTGTACCTCAGATTACACCGTACCTGCTCAAGCTCGCAGATACCGTTTCGACAGCCAAGGAGAACCTTGAGCGTCATCAGGATGCTCGCAAGGTTTATGCTGATAAGGGTCGGTCGTCTCATGAGGAATATGTTGAAGGGGACTTGGTGCTAATGAAAACGCATGTGCTCAGTAACGCCGCAAAGGGTGTCACTTCCAAGTTCAACCCGAAACGAGACGGACCGTACGTCATCTCTAAAAAGGTAAGTCCTACTACTTATCTATTAGCCCATAAATCTGGTGAAGTTTTTGGTAAGTACCACGTCTCGGACTTAAGGCACTACCATGCTAGAGAGGGTGAATGTCCTGAGCCGGTCATTCCAAAGCGTGGCCGAGGTCGTCCGCGCAAAGCTGTGGCCTAAGTCTTAGACCACGTTATTCGTTGTTGTTTGACCAGGTGGGAGACCCTCACCTGATCAAAAGGGGGAGTGTATAACGTGCCCATCTCTAATTCTAATGTAGCGTAGGGCCCGCGAGGGTGGGAGCCTGCGGCGGGGGGCGGGAACGCTTCCCACGCCGCCCGCGGTGCGTCCGCGCTAGTACCCCGTCGTCATCGAAAGGGCTCGGGAGAATTCGGGAATCTAATCTCTTCGCGTTATTTACGAGTATTATGAAAGTAATTAGGATAAGTGGCTTTTGTTAATACCTAATAAACCCTAAGTGTAAAGATGGTGGTTTTCCTCATTCACGACGGACTTCTAACGAAGTACGTTATATTATGAAATTTATTTATTACAAATAACTATTCATGTAGAGCCTCGGGCTAACCCGGATTTCAAGAATTTATTTTCATTTATTAAAACAATAACTTTGGGTGTTACCTATCATCAGATTAACAATAATGTATTTTCTCGTAACGAACGGATCTACCTAGCGAAGAATGCCATGGCCATGTAAACGTAATGTATTTTCGTCTAAATTCCAATAGTTTGGCAATGAAAGAAATGAGATAATACTGACCGCCATCAGCATATGTTTCAGAGCCGTATCCGTCTTGGAGTCCATTGGCCCAGGTGCCCTCGTACTTGGCGTTGCTGATGGTGCTTTGGCGCACGCCGTAGCGGCCCTTGTACCCCTGCGTCCACTCGCCGCGGTACAGCCAGCGGTCGCGCGTCTCCACGCCCAAGCCGTGCCGCTTGCCATTCTGCCATTGACCTTCGAATGCGCTGCCACTGTCAAGTAAATTATGTTAGCGTTAATAACAATAACATTAACATTCATATCAACATTGTGTAATTTGAGGAAAGCCCTAAGCTTTTAGTAAGTGTATATATAGTAAGTGTATTATCTAGGTAGAGAGAAGCTTTAGCTTTTGAGTTGGACATTTGGCGTTTGGTTTACTTAGACACACAACCGTACGGTGTGGCGCAGAGTACCAGGAGGGTTGACCCCAAATAAATAACACAGGGGAAAGAAGTAGAAGACAACAAGGCGGTTCAGGTACAGTGTGTATTTAGTCGACCATCCACTGCTACGCGGGATGTGCAAGGAGAGGCAAACGTCGACCAAATGAGCCATGGCAAACCACGACTCATCTAATTTTTTTGCAAGCATGAGTTTGGTGCGTAGTTTAGCCGTGGGCCGCTGTGGAGAGGTGTCTTAATCATCATCAGCCTATACAGGGTAATTTTTTTACCAGTGCGCAAACTGTGACCATGAAATCAGCATCTGATTCTAGACCCCCTAGAGAAGAAATTATTTGTTGGTAGTAAAAAAAACATTGTTTCATTCAATTTCACTGCGCAGGTATTGCACTTTTCTATGAAACAACAGATTTTTTTCTTTGATAACCGACGAACGATTTCTTCACTATGGAGTCTAGAATATACGGAATTCATGGTTACATGATTTCACGGATATTTTACCTTGTATATGTAACCTACCTCTAACTATGCATGAATTCCATTTTGAAAACTTTGCATATCGAGGTTTTTTTTTATCTCGATGACTTTTTTATGACATTTTTATGGTAGTTTTGTTCCCTACTTTTTTTTTATAAATAAATGGCACATCATTTTTTAGTTTTACTACTTTACCTACACATTTAGGTAACCTACTTATGTTTATAACTTCTATTACATCTATTATATAGTAATATTATGCAACGTGGCTTACATATTTCGGACAACTTCCAACAACATTTATTGTTGGGTAAGAGAAGTGTGCGCATTTGTACGAATATTTTTTAGGGTTAAAAAAAAATCAATAAACGCCGGTTTCATACAATATGTATGAGAAAATGAATTATCTTCATTTTTTTTTTTTTCTTAAAGTGTTTCCCATGTTTTAATAGTTATTATGCTATTCGGGCGGAGACAAATCCAACAAATCAAAGATTCTTGAGTTATGTGTAAATGGTGTAGCTAACCCAACTTTGTTTTCATAAATTGTTAGCATTCATTCATCTTACAATCATTCTTATCAAAATCAATGGAAGTCCTACCACAATCGAATGTTTTGGGAGTTTTAGGCAACCCAGCACGCTGTTGCCAATAGGGTAGGTAGTGAGGCCCACACTTTTTACAGTTTTTTCTTTGGTATTTTAATTTTGTGTTTCACGAACTGTGTTCAAATAAAAGGTATTTTTTCTATCTTTTCTTTGATAGCGATTTCTTGCGTCCAAAATAACTCAAATTAAAGAGTCATAAAATTCGTTCGGTGGGTAAAGAACAAGTCAAATTACAATTTTAAGAAGAAACAGTTTCTGTGTTTTTGCACATATACAAGGTGAAAAGTTGAAGCGAATCCTGGACACTGGAAGTTATGTTTGAAAAACAATGCTACCGGTTTTTTACTCAAAGGAAACGTTAGATTTATTGCAAAAGTAGGTAAGTAAAACTGCAAGCGTACCTACAGGCAAGCGACTTTTAATTTTTTTGTCATTTTTTAAACACATTGAGTCACTTGCCTTCGCCGTAAATCAATCCAACAAAAATGCGAAATAAGAACATCCTGTAGATATTTATAAGACACCTTCCAAAAGGATCAATTAAACGCAACAAATCATATCAATAAATCATAGAATCTTAAGTTTAGAAAACGTCTGCATACAATCTTACAATTCGGTACCTACTACTTACATACAAATTAATTCAATAGGCCAAGGGGCGCTTAATAGAAAATATTTATTCACTATTTATCTAGTTCAATATGTTAATTAGAGCTAGCTTCTGCCCGCGACTGCGTTCGCGGGGAGTCGTAAGACACCGCAATAAACTAAACAAACAGCCACATTGACCCGCAAACGTTGCTTTGCTTTTTTTTTTTTTAAAATAGATGTTGGCCGATTCTCAGACCTACCCGATATGCACACAAAATTTCATCAAAATCGGTCAAGCCGTTTCGGAGGAGTATGGCAACGAAAACTGTGACACGAGAATTTTATATATTAGATGTAGTTTTGGTCTCAGCAACCAAAATATGAATTACTCTCTTCATATTTTGGTTGCCGAGACAGCGTCGTACAGTCTGATGTCCGTGTGAGAAACAGCTCTACCTGAGGTCGACACCCGCAGCCTGCAGTTTTTATTTCCCATTGCTTGTGAAGTTTTTCGTTTTTAGTGAATTAATGAACGCCTGGGTTCCTGTACATACATGTACTTCCTAATGGCACGACAATGATACACTGACTGATGCTTTCTTACAGATTATTCCTGACACACAGCTATCACTTAAATAACTTCAGTAGATTATAAACACACGGGATTTCCCATTATCAGTCACCTAACCATAGATATTTATTTTTAATACGCTTAATGCGTTGCAATGCCCTTTGGTGTTTAAACCTTTCTTGTAATAAAGCGAACAAAACAAACGAAAAATAAATTAAAAATTGGTTAAAAGCAGTTTTTGAGTTTTAGCGAGACTAACGAACAGTAAATGATTTTTAAATATAAGAAGAAAGGTAACCAAAGATGACAGAAGGGGCCTAAATTTTAAGTTTCTGCGTAGGTTTTACAAACTTTCATAATATAATAGTATTCCAAAATGTAAAAAAGGAAGCACCAAAAAAAAAAACATTTGTTGCGAATCGAACATAGGTTTTCAAAGCAGTCGTCGAACTGCTAAGCTGTTTGCTTTGTTGAAAGTGAACTAAAATAGCCGTTCTTTCAATTCATCTGTTGTCATACACTGCCGTTTTCTTGTAGCGACAAGGGTTAAGATACCTGCCCTTATGCCCAATATCAAAATCCACCCTGTATGTGTTATGGTTGGCTGCTGTTAAATCTGTTACTATATCTGGAATATTATAACCTTTTAGCTCGTATTTTTTTAAATTTTCCGTGTAAACTGTAGAAGAATTACACGTATTACGAGGTTTTTGTATTTTTTTTTTGGCATTTTAGTCGTTCCCAGACCTAGCAAAAAATAAAAAAAAAACCGTTTTTACTGTGCCACGATTTTATTTGTATAAATTGTGGCGAAGTCATAACTGTTTTTATGTAATGTAGGTACAGGTATTTTATCCTTATAATTGACAATAACCATTGGTGCAGCAAAATACAGGTCCTTTTTTTTGTATTTTGCTTGATTCGATGTGTAGTTTCAGATAGCGCCTTTTCAGAAATGTTACAATCCAATTTAACCTACTTTAAAAATCGAATGTTTCCTTTGAGTAAAAAATTGAGAGCTTCAACTTTCCACCCAACTTAAAGGCGATCTGATTAACTCGTATCGGTATCGTAAAGAATTGCGTGTATCAGGGTTTATCGAAAATCCACCCCTATAGGGTGCAAAAGGATTGTAAACATTTTACTCCGTCGCTTGATTAATTCGAAAATTGGTTGAAATAGTCCATAAGTCAAATAATAGAAATGTCACAATGATAAAAAAAACAGTACATGAAATGGGGGGCACAGTTTATGTAAATAATTAAAAAAATATTAAATGGTCCCTCATGGAGCCGTGGAACTTTCCCCATTTTATGTATATTTCAGTACTACTGTTCTACTTATTGCTTTTATCTATAAACTTGGTACTTGGCCTGGAACTAATAAAGATTTTATAATAACCGTTAATGACTAAAACTACCTTTTAAAGGGGGTGAAGGGGTGTTGCGATTTGTTAAAAAACCAAGAAATCCACTCGAACGAAGTCGCGCGTGAAGTGCGAGTTTTTGCACACAGCAAGCGATCCTAACTTCGCATTTATTATTCGCACGCTACGGCTTTTTATAAACTCGGATACAGAACAAAATGTCTACGAAAATCGTAGCGCTACGTGAAACCGCATAAGGTCAATATGTGTGTACCCCGGAAATTTAGTGATGACGACCCAGAAGTTACTCGTAGCTTTTGTTCTCATTTCTACAGCTGCGCAGGACTGTAATCAAAAGCGTAGATGCCACGCAGCACTAATCAGAACCAGTACCCTAATTGCGTAATACACAATGAATCGGAATCTGAATCGTTTTGAAACAGATTGCTAATCCATTGATTCATATGTTGGAAAAAATATCTGCTCAACATTGTAAATTACGCAATGAATGTTGTTGAACTGTCAAAATCAAACAGATTGGTCGTAATCGTTTACGAAAATGTGTTACGCAATTAGGCTGCAGGTCCCCAGATAAAGGCTATACGTAACTCGGATCGTTTACGCAGTTTCGCATGTAGCGTAAGGCAAAAATACTCGTAGACCTGCGTAGCACACCCTCATCTAAGTTTGAACCCTGATGAAATAATGTCACTAATTGTAGGTACTTGTTATCATGTACTGTCAGCGGTGTTACTTATAATCATCATTTAAATCGACTGTTAGATACGTTGTACCTATTATAGTATTTTATATAATAGCTAAGACTTAATATTCGTTTAATTTTACTACTGTTCCTTTTTTAATTTAAAAAAAACGAAATAATTAAGATTTAAAAAGTGATGTGTTGATCGACTTCTGTCGCTGACTATACCATGTGCATGGACGCCGCGTAGCGTCATGTGAGTACTAAGATACTTACATGACGCTATGCGACAAAACACCGTGTTGCCCACACAAGAGTTGATCACGTCAGCGGTATCACCAACAAGAAAAACGCGGCATAGGAAAATGCCGCATAAAACCCAGCTCACTAAAACAATTGTGAATATACACATGCACAAAAGATCGTAGCGTGGCGTATGACGAAATTGGTACGAGTGTGGCCAATTTGCGACATAGCTAGGAAAATAACCGTGGAAGGGCCAAACGGCATACCATACCCCGTACTATAATTGGGTCATCCTTGTTTTCTTTTAGGTATGGTATGCGTTACAAAACAACCCGAATGCCCCACCTGAGGAAAAGTGTTTACCACCGCATATAATACCAAAAGGGCTACCTATGCGTTGGCATGCTGACGGCGGTGAAAAGTCTCACGACTCTGTAATTTTAACGGGAAGTATACCAATTATTATATTGCGTTACTTCTTATCGCAGAAATAGGGTTGGTTATACACACAAACCCATCGTGGGTCGGTGAACACGCCATGAGGTCAGCCGTGAGAGAACACATTTACCTCGTATCGTCCAATGAGTCGTCCAGTACACTTGTCAAATACTAACAATAGAACAAATCTTTTCCCGGTGAAAGACAAACCGATCCGGCTGCCAAAGCTATTTTTTTATAGAATCAAAAGTTGGTAGCAATTATTTGAATAGAGACTAACGTAGGTACATTGATTGGATCGTAAGTTCCGTTGCTATACATAGTAGAATATGTATAACATTGCAACAATCAACACGTGTCAGTGGTACCGAAATTCCTTTCAGTTTTTATTAGTTGCGGCAAGATAATGGACTGGTCTGTTCGGTCGGAACAACTCGAGCCTAACCTCTATTTATATCGCACGTAACACGTACGTTCTGCGGTAACGTTACTGAATATTACAAGTAAAACCAACAGACTTTACTGCAAAGAGAATCGACCTTGAGCACACAAATGAGGGCCGGTCGCTAAACCTCTGTTCGTTTACTAGTGGCGGAATTTATATTAAATTTAATACAATTTTGCAGAAAATTATCAATTTCCAACACATTACAACCACTCATTTGATATCCATTGAATCACCCCTCGTAATTCGGACAGAGTGAGGAATATGTAAAATTGATGACATTATCTACACTCACATGTCAGGGCAACGTATAAGCATGTATAAAATAATAAACATAAGTAAGCTTTGATGCGCTAATCTTTGTAGAACTCATTATTATGCATATTTTCATTAATGCACTACGAACACGTAGGTAGGTATTTAATTAGATTCTGAGTAAACGGATCCGCTCGCTTAATTTCTATTAGCAAGTTGCTGGTTTTGGTGATGTTTTGTATTGATTGCCCGCAAAAACATGTTACTACCTATATAGAATTACACGGACTAATAAATCCTTGACCCCACAGGATAGTTAAATTACAACTATGTAGGTACAGATGCGTCAATATAGGCCGAGCTCGCACTTGATAACAATCTTGAGTAGGTACTTTTATAAGTTTTACTAGTTCTGGAGAGAAGTTCGTGGATCGTACGCTTTTGCAAATGTAATAAACAGTTAATTCAGACCATTGCCATTGTTATGAACCAACGTGGTCGAATAACATTAACTTTGTTAACAAATTAAGGCGAATAGCGCGTGTAATTTTATATCCACAATTTCCAAAGGTTTGTTTTTATAAAAATATATAATAATAGCTTTCCCCATATGACGATGCTTTTAATCTGCGGAAAATTGAACCTAAGCAGCTCATCGGGAATGGATGGTACGTACATTTTGAAGGATATTGCAAGTCCGAAGGTTTTCAAAAATTTGTCTGTTCAACGCAATGAATGTTTGAAATATTAGGCATTTCCTATTTTTGAAGGCTCCGATTTCAGTCAGTAAACAGATATGATTTGATGATCATCAGACAGATATGATTTGATTTGATTTGATGATGACAGACTGTAAAGTAAAAACAACAATAAAAATAATACCTACTGACTTCTTACAAATCGATATAATAGAGCAGATTTGGTGCACGTCTTGGTAAGACGTAGCGGAGGTATGGTCTGTTCCAAAAGTGTAAGCAAACCCTTTAATGGGCCCTAATTCACTATGACCACTTAGTGATTCCTTGCTTCGAAACCACGTCAATTCCTTTTCTTACGCAATCACTCATTAAAATGTATTAGTACATAACACACGAACCTAAATTACCAAATGAAAAATGCTCTAAAATTAGAATTCCGGGATCAATTACTCAAATAATTGAATCAAACGACTCAATTTGCTGGCACTACGAATTGGCATCTACAGGTAAGTTTTCTGTTTTTTTTTTACATTTTCGTATACTTTTGGAACAGGCACCATATTATGGTACCATATTAGAATTCTGATGGTGTGTGGTAGTTACTAGTCAATTGGTGTTGAAAAGGCAGTGAAAACGAGTCCCGGAAAACCTCTCACTTATTTCTGGATGCATCGTAACTACTAATTATTAGTACCTACACTATGATTAAGTACGACAGACACCTTTCTCCTGAAATCGAGTACGGTTAAAGGCAGTTTTAAAACACAATTTGCTTCACACAGAAGAACAGCAGAATGTACAAACGCGTAGCTACCCGATAACTTTTAAATTCGTTCCATAATATCCGGCATTACCTTCATTACGTATAATGGCTAGCTATTACTCGGAACTATTGTCTATAAACCGTAATGTATGTAATATGTATATAATACTACAAAAGCACATAATTTATCACAAAATGCTGCTTTTATTTAGGAATAAATTATACCAGTAGTATAACTAGACAACAGTAGTTCGGTACTTTTACTTCTTGAAAACGATAAAAATCAAAACACAACATACGGCTTTTCAACTCGGCGGCGAGTATCCATTAATTAAACATGTAAGCACAAGAAACATTAGTTAATTTCTGTGACGCAATTAGGATCCCGTTTGTTTCAATTTGCACATAACATACGAGTAGTAGGGAAATATGAGCTTCGTGATTGTCCACGTTTGCCTTCTTAGTCTTAAAAAATTGTCAGGACAAATTTATTAGGTACTTAAAATTTAATTACCTACACTTTACTTGTGATAGTTAGTCACGAATTTATTAAAATGTCTGCAAGCTAACAAACTAGGATTTACGTAAGTAGAACCTACGTGTACCTTAGTACTTTAGTAAAAATACAATTTTATATGTCTTACCAAGGGGTGTCGTGTTACCCAGTAACTGGGTTGTGGAGGTCAGATAGGCAGTCGTTCCATGTCAAATACTGGTATTCTGCTGCCGGTTAGACTGGGAGCCGACCCCGACATAGTTGGGGAAAGGCAGGCAGATTGATTGATCTAAGACAATTTTATTGTATGATCTAAGACAATTGTATGATCTAAGACAATTGTATGATCTAAGACAATTGTATGATCTAAGACAATTGTATGATCTAAGACAATTGTGTGATATAAGACAATTGTATGATCTAAGACAATTGTATGATCTAAGACAATTGTGTGATATAAGACAATTGTATGATCTAAGACAATTGTATGATTTCCATTTTTATTCCTATCCGTTTTAAAAGAAACTTGTTGTCTTCCCAACATCAATATGAATGTAACCTTTCAACATTAACTATGATCTATGAATTGAAAATGGCTTGTGATCCCTTGAGACTTCGTTCTCGTGAATACGGAATGAACATTATCACCTCATGAGAAAAAGAAAGATTTTTTACTTGCTCGCTGTCTTGTGGTCTGGAGCATGAATTAGAAGACTAATGTTTACCCGGAAAAGATAACGTCCTGGTTTAGTAAAGTACCTACTGCGATTGCGGCAGAGTTGATTAAACTAGAAGATAACTACACTCGGTCCCAAAAATAACAAAAATAACGGGTAAGTCACAAAAGTCCGAATATCTCCCAAACTACGTATGCTATCATAATGAAACGAATACTGTTCGATTGAGCATTTAATGATACAAAAAATGAATGAATTGAAACTTATGTGTACCTTCATTCTTATTCTAACTAAAGTAAGATTTTTTTTTCTGAAACTTAATTTTTTTTGTAAGATATTTTTTTTGCTTTTTTTCATTACATGCATAATTTGAATACTTCGTATTGCCTCCCCGAGCTCTTCCTGCAGCTTCCAGGCGATTCGGCATGCTGAACTCCAAATTTCGGAGCCAGTTCTGAGGTATGGTTTCCCATTCCTCCACCAGTGCTTGTCTGAGCTCGGGTAGCGTGACTGGTGGGGAGTTACCACGTTTTACGCAACGCTCAAGCTCGTCCCATGCATGCTCTATGGGGTTTAAATCAGGGCTTCGCGCTGGCCACTGTATCAGTTCGATACCGACCTCTCCAAGGTATTCATTTACAATTCCGGCGGTATGGGGACGCGCATTATCATGCATTAATATGCCATACCGGTCCATCCACGCCATGAAAGTTCCCACATGCTCATTTAGGATCTCCTCCACGTACCACGTACCTCTGGATTCAGAGTGCCATTTTGAATTAGCACGAGCTCGGTGCGGGCCTCGGCAGAAATTCCAGCCCAAACAAGTACTGATCCTCCGCCGTGTGCCACTTTTTCCTCCACAGTCTTGATGGAAGCGTTCCCCTGGTCTTCTGTACACCTAACTGCCTACCATCATGCTTGTAAAGCATGAATTTCGATTCGTCCGTGAACATTACCCTAGACTAATCGTCCAGTGTCCAGTGTTGGTGCTCGCGCACGTATCTTTGTCTAGCAATTCGATGTTGCCGTTCCAGTTTGGGGCCATTTGCGAGCCTTAATGGTTCCAAGTTTGCTTCAGCAAAACGTCTCCTCACTGTTTGTGCGCTTAAATTGCTACCACAGAAGCGAATAAAGTGGTTTGTGACCAACTGCAGTTTGAAAACAATTTCGGAGCATTACCACCAGGTATCTGTCATCCCTGGCCGTTGTGCATCTTGGCCTACCATTTCCTGGTCTCCGAAGGTGCGATCCGGTCTCTCGGTACCGCTGGACACAAATGCTTCTTGCTGTTTCACGCTGGCTCCGCCCAAGTTCCAAGAAAGTCAGGATTCTGTTACATTCATCTAACGTGACTGCCATGCTCCACCTCAACGAATACTGATTATGCACGTGGAAGTCGTTTACAATTTTTTTTTGTGACACAATAGAAATGGAATGAAACCATAATGGCATAAACCAAAAATTTTGTTTTAAAATTTTTCCATTTTTCTAATTTTGGTTTTTGTAAATAAGTTTCATTTATCAGCGAGTATAAAAAGTATGTGATAAGAAGCGCAAGTAAATAGTCTTTATTCCGTTTTTATTTCAGTGATCTAACTCGTACAGTTTTGTAGATATTCGATCATATGATACTTTTTGCTTTTTAAACCCGCCCTTCGTTAGGCGCTCTATGTGCTCTAACAGTTTTATATGTTTTTGTTTCATTACAACATGAAGCCCAGTAAACTTGACAATGAAACTTCGAAATTTTCAAATTATAATCTTGTTTTCATAACATCATTCTATGAGGAACTTTGAGTTCTTTCGAAACAGTACATTATTTACCCGAATGTATTATTCTAATGAAAGAAAATTGTTAGGTAAGAAGGTAATTTGAAAAGGGCCAAAGTTTTCGTTTCATGATCTTTTGTTTGCGCGTTTTCGCAACATCAAGAGTTACGAGAGCTGGGAAAATTACATGTCCTAGACCATAGGCATAATAAATTAACATTAAATAACATAACATAATAACATCACGCCTGTAATCCCAGAAGGGTATGGCAGAGGTGTACCTATAGTACATCCACATTTTGCCAGTTATGCTTAAGTCCCATGTAATAGGGGGCGAGCCTATTGTCATCAACTGGGCACAAATCCAGACTTCGGGCGGCTACTGAAAAATTCTAGACAGAAAAACCCAATAACACTTTGCCTTACCTGGGAATCCAACCTAGGACCTCATGCTCAGCAGTAGCTCTTGCGACCACGAGACCAACGAGGCAGTCCAAACAAATATGTCCGATATGTATCAAACAAATCATGATATTCATTTGAACTTACACATAGCATATCATCATTCCCGTATTCCCGAAGGGCTAAGCAGTAGTGTAGAGTCTAGCACCCACATTTCGCCAGTTATGAATTTGAACTGCCCTTGCCTTAGTACCTAATGTCATGTCTGTAACAATGTTGTCCCTTTTTTTAAATACAGATTGTTTTTATATTTATTAAATGTATATTTGTCACCATTTAAAAACTAAGTCCTTATGCAAGTATTATCAAACTAGCTGCTCCCCGCGGTTTCACCAGCATAAATCTTGATCCCGTGGGAGTATCGGGATTTAAAATACTCTGTTTTAATCCAGGTTTTAAACTATCTTTGTGCTAAATTTCATCCAAATCCGTGCAGTAGTTTTTGCGTGAGAGAGTAACAAACATCCATCAATACTCACAAACTTTCGCGTTTATTATTTAATATCTACGAGTATTAGTAGGATAATTTTAACAGGAGATGTACAAATGTAAACACCTCCAGAGTGTAAAACACAAAATTACTTGAAATTGGTGCAGTTTACATAAGATGTCGACTTCACAGATATTCACGATATTTCATCGCATTTAACAATGAAGCTGTTCCAAATTGTTTTGTATTGATTTTCACCTTCTCAGATCACAAAATTTGCTTTTGCGAAACAGGGTCTGTGTTTAGGTCTTAGATAATAAAGTTTTAATCTATTCAGAGCATCTCTATTTATTAGAAAATATGAAAATGAATCACTCAAATGGCATTGGGGCCATTGTTAGACTTAAAACAGTACCTACTACTAAAAAAAAACATTTTAGATATCCTTCGTGGAACCAACTGATCATGACTCAGTGATTTCACAATCACTTGTGGTCAGTTATTCCACCATTACCTACAACAAAGTATCACATACTGATGCACTGTTGCAACACATAACTCACTAACTCACGCGCTTCTGTCAACACACTCACTCACAAAACACATACAAACCCACCCTCATTCCCATTTACATATACACACTCGGATATTGTTATTATTATTACTTATTTATTTAAATTACATTGAAACACTTACATTCGTACACACACACACATTTAATTATTTTTATTTTGTATGGATTACCTTGCTGTGAAAGAGCGGAGTCTCCTATTACAGGAATTTTTTGCTTACAAAGAGGCTCCAATCACTAAAGTGTTTTTTTAATTATGTTTAAGAAATAAAAAAAATATCAATTATCAATCATGAATGAAGAAAGTTGGTAGGTACATGAAAAACAAAGTCAACGTAAGAAATAGAATTGAGTACCTACAAAACAAAATGTCGTAGTAAGTAGGGTAGGTTTACGACTCATTGAATCTTTAATAGTTGACCTTGACCTTGATTACTTTGAGGCTATGAGGGATGAGAGGTGTAACAAATATTAAATTGAACAGAAAACTTCGGTGTTTCATTGATGTAACATTATTTACTGAATTACGCACGATTGAAGTATGTTTAGATCGTGTATAGGTACATATTTTACGTTGTAAACGATTGAATAAAACAATGAACCAGCGATTGGGCCAATAAAACATAGTTTATGGTTTGATTTGCATGACGCCATTGCGTGTTTGTTCACACAAAGATGAAAGAAAACTGTACAGAAAATCCTCACGTAGGTCTTTTATGTATTCTTAGATTGGATAGGGTTTAGGTTCTGCACTGTACCCTATAGGTATTTATATATTTTACTATAGTATGTTTATACTGAGTCACAATATATAAAAAACAAAGGCTGGTTAGACCATTTATTGGGCAGAGTTCCAAATGCGGGTTAAAACTAAAGATGTTTTAACAGAAAATCTTATTGCCCGACTTTTAGAGCAATTAGATCAATGTAGTTAATTAAATAAGAATGTCTACCATTTTATGCTTGGGTTTCGAGTAAAACCCCTCATATTAATTTAATTAAGACCTACACGCGGTCCCAAAAATAACGGGTCTGCCACAAAAGTCCGAATATCTCCCGAACTACGTATGCTATCATAATGAAACGAATACTGTTCGATTGGGCATTTAATGATACTAAAAATGAATGAATTTAAACTTATGTGTATCTTCATTCTTATTCTCAAAATAATAAAAAAACTAAAGTAAGATTTTTTTTTCTGAAACTTAAAAATTTTGTAAGTTTTTTTTTGTGTTTTTTTTTTTCTTTATTACATGCATAATTTTAATACTTCGTATTGCATCTCCGAGCTTTTCTTGCAGCTTCCAGGCGATTCAGCATGCTGAACACCAAATTTCGGAGCCGGGACTGAAGAATGGTTTCCCATTCATCCACCAGTGCTTGTCTGAGGTCGGGTAGCGTGATTGGTGGGGAGTTACGACGTTTTACGCAACGCTTAAGCTCGTTCCATGCATGCTCTATGGGGTTTAAATCAGGGCGTCGCGCTGGCCACTGCATCAGTTCGATACCGACCTCTCCAAGGTATTCATTTACAATTCCGTCGGTATGGGGACGCGCATTATCATGCATTAATATGCCATCCCGGTCCATCCTCGCCATGAAAGGTCACCAAGCCCAAACAAGTACTGATCCTCCGCCGTGTGCCACTTTTTCCTCCACACAGTCTTGATGGAAGCGTTCCCCTGGTCTTCTGTACGCCAACTGCCTACCGCATGCTTGTAAAGCATGAATTTCGATTCGTCCGTGAACATTACCAATCGTCCAGTATCCAGTGTTGGTACTCGTGCACGTATCTCTGTCTTGCAATTCGATGTTGCTGTTCCAGTTAGGGGCCATTTGCGGCCATTTAATGGTTTTAAGTTTGCCTCAGCAAGACGTCTCCTCACTGTTTGTGCGCTTAAATTGCTACCACCAAAGCGAATAAAGTGGTTTTTTAGACCAACTGCAGTTTGAAAACGATTTCGGAGCATTGTAGCCACCAGGTATCTGTCATCCCTGGCCGTTGTGCATCTTTCCTGGTCTCCGTAGGTGCGATCCGGTCTCTCGGTACCGCTGGACTACCCGCTGAACAGTCGACAAAGATACACCAATGTTTCTTGCTGTTTCACGCTGGCTTCGCCCAAGTTCCAAGAAAGTCAGGATTCTGGTACATTCATCTAACGTGACTGCCATGCTCCACCTCACAGAATACTGATTATGCACGTGGAAGTCGTTCACAATATTTTTTTGTGACAGAATAGAAATGGAAAGAAACCATAATGACATAAAGCAAAAATTTGGTTTTCAAATAATTCCATTTTTTTTTGTTGTAAATAAGTTTCATTCATCAGCCAGTATAAAAAGTATGTAATAAGAAGCGCAACTAAATAGCCTTTATTCTGTTTTTTATTTCATTGATCTAACTCTTACAGTTTTGTAGATATTCGAACTTATGTGACTGACCCGTTATTTTTGGAACCGAGTGTATTTGTCCTATGAGTCTCAGACAGTCCACCGTGCAGTGCCTGGATGGAGGACTACAAGACAGCAGCTCATGTTCTTCTAAACTGCCCAGTGGTCGCCACATACCTACAGGGCAAAGTATTTTGGTAACCCAGGTACCCTCCGTGAGACTGTTAGTAACACCGAGACGTTGCTGGACATCCTTGAGGAGCTGGAGTGGATCGAATTATAAATTTTCCCACCCGTACGCAAAATACGTGCATTGACGTTTAGTTGCGGACACTAGCCCATTTTACCAATTCTACTTATGTACTAGTTTGTGTTAACTATCTATTGTAAGGAGACAATATCTCTGAGGGATCTAGGAGTGTACCGGTTGACGGTTGCAATTACGTGGGGCATACTGAAAGTTTTTGGAACTGGCCACTTACAATACAAAAAGCAATTACGGAATTCGAAAATGGAACTCTCTGGAAACATGTTGCTTTTTTAATTTGCAAGACTGTCATTTGTTTTATTTTTATTGTGGCGTTTTAAAATTGTGTTTCGCCATTACCTGTTGATTTTCGTTGTGGCTTACGTCAACAAGAGAGTTGCCAGAAACTTCGATTGGCATTTGGTAATGATGCCCCATGTCGAAGCTCTATGTTTTCGTGGTTAGAAAAATTTAGACATGGACGTGATCATCTCCATGACGATGTACGATGAGCCAAGTGCAAAACATCTTGCATGTGCATCTGAAGGTTCGGAGGCTTTCTTTGCACTCGATGTCTACCGCATGATTTAAAGGAAGACTAGAAATGACTGCGTGTCGAGTGGTGCAGTAAAATGATTAAAAATGGAGATAGTCATTGGCTGTCTATAATATCGTGATAGGTGTCGTAAACTGGGTGTACTACTTTGAACCGGAAAGAAAAAGCAAGTCGGCAGAATGGGCCATTCTTTTTGAAGACTTGCCGACGAGAGTTAAGAAAAGTCAAAACATTGGTATGAAAATGGTTGCTTAGTTTTTCGGCAAATCAGGAAATTACACAAGTTTCGCAGATTAGTGCGTCAACACTTACTTGCCCAGAGTCTTAGAAAAAAAATCGCGAAAAGTGTCCTCGAAGCAATGTTGTCTTTCACCACTATACCCCGTCCTCACATTCAGCTAAGGTAACGGAAGCGTATTTGAAGGCTTCAAATGTAGAACTGATGACGCATCCGCCATACAGCCCAGACCTCGCACTTTGCGACTTCTTTATGTGTCCAAAAAAAATGCGTTCAACGAAGCCATTAAAGAGGTCCCTGAGGAAGACTGGTCCAACTGCTTTTTGAAATGCTTCCAGAGAATGCAAAAATGTATACATTTTGAGGGCATTTACTTTGAAAAACAATAAATGTATCATAAGTCTAATATCTGGTCTTATTTATCAGAATCATGAAACTTTCAGTATGACCTAAGTATATACATAGTGGGTGGATCTACCTCACACTATGGCCCAACAAACTAGATACATGAAGACGCCTCCTCGTGTGTCGTAGTTTGTTCCGCCTGTTACTCAACAGAACCGAGCGCTCGACGCGTCCTGGACAGCCAAACCCAAAACCTACCATATATGGAGGTACCGTATATGACTGGCCAATTCTTCCCTCGCGGTGGTAGGGCTAACTCCCGCCTGGTTCGCGACCACCGTCACACCGGAGTCCGGCGTCAAACAGCCTGCTGTGTTTCGTCGATGCGTGCGTGCCAGTGCCTTAGGAAATTCGAGAGTTGGCAGTTGCGTTGTCCAAGGCTAGTCTTAGCCTAGGAGTGAACCTCGTCATGGTAACTCACTCTAGAGGGTAGCGGGATCCGAAGCACGGTATAGCCGTTGGCCGACCGCAGGTAGATGGAGGCCCGCCATATAATAGCACGCCAGCCACATGTGAAAGGCTGCCCGATCACCTCGCGAAATCCCGAAATGTTCCGTTGTGCCAGTCGACGACTGAAAGCGGGCATCTTCGGGGGGGTTCGGGCATGCTCGCATTCTTCATGTGAGTTTCCTTTTGGTCGAATTAAACTCATTGGAGCTGTTTAGCCAGTTGGACTCGCCTCGCTTTCTCTTTAATACCTAAGAAACTCTTGAAACGCGGCACTTCCTACATCGATTGAACTGCAATTCACTCAAATATCAATCCGGTCCATCACCACCTTGAGACCGAGAAGCCACACTTGTTCTTTTTGACGGAGTCGTAGATAGCAACCCCGTTAGACGTGGCGTACCTCAACTACTCAGGATACTCTCTTGAGCATAAGTTTAGGAAGCAGGCTGGGGTATGTGTGTACGTCCGTGACATATGACATATGCTGTCAACGTCTCCACGTTTTTCCAATCTGTGGCTGTTGGTGAACACTAAATCTCATAAAACTATTTATGATATGAACTATTGATTGCTGTTCCTCAGGGTCTCTTAATTCTGCGTCTCTATTTCTGCTGCACATCAGCGACCTGCTACAGCGTGGTGCTACCGGGTACGCAGATGATAGCACAGAGCAAGTTAGTTTCCTGTTGGCACGATAACATTTCTTCTAGCTACAGTCTAAAGACAACACAAATACTTAAGCATTGACTATGGATTAAATAGCAGAAGTCCCTTTCAAAATCGCACAAATTAGGTTACCTATCTATAGGCTGGTAAATTATACGAGTGCTGATTGCCTTGCCATTTCCACCCTCGAGAAACTTAACTGTTCTTATAATCGGTGTGCCCTATCTTATTTTAACATCAGCTTTCATTTCTTAAAACTCTTCACTTCTGAAGAGGTATGTCGTGATGACTCCACTATTCTCTCTCAAGTACCTAGACACACTTTGTCCGTCGTTAGTTTTTCCTTGTGTTTTGATACCAGCATGTCAGAGATACATTTTTCCAGACACAAGAATGTATCTTATGTTTGGAATAACTAATATGTACGAGTATTCAAAATGTTGCATGCATTCCAGTGTTGTATAAAATCATGATTATCTACAACATTTCAGAAAATAATAGTATTAATATTGTAATCTGAACTAAAAAGAATCATTTTCATTTCCTATTTTTGTAGCACCACTCTCCGCCAAGTCCTAAATAAATTTATGATGAGCGCGGAACATCTCGCTAACTCTAGAGACTAAGACTGGATTTCACCAATGAAACTGAACGTGATCTGCACATAAACTACGTTTAAGAGCTGCCAGCGTCATTATTTTCTTTGGAATTTTGACACTGACAGGTCTTGAGCGCGTTTTAAATGTGGTGAACGCGTACAGTAACATTGGTGAAATCGGCACTTAGTAGTACTTCCCCTTGCAGTCATTCCAAGCGGCGTAAGGCGTAGGCGACGTGCGCCATAAGCTTCACGCCTCCAAAATTCATGCAGCTTCAACTTTTTTTTTGGCTTATGCCAATTTAATCATTAATACTATGAATGCTCAATAGATTATCAAACCTATCAGAGGCTACCAATCCTAGGTACTCTTAATTCTTGAACATTTCTGCATAGGCCGTCTAACTACCTAACTCCTATTTCTGTATTAAGGCGAGGTTGCAGTACTTTTTAACTTTCGTTAAAATGTATTTTATTTTGATGCGCAAAAAAAGGAACATGTGGAAAATTAAAGATGCTGTCAAGCGCTGTGTGAAGACAGAAACAAATCATAAAGATGCGACACTAAATCGATATTTAAAACGTGTATCTTGATGAGATTCCAACATGAAACCATGTAAAAGTTAGATCAAAAGAATTTCGTTATTAATTTTAAATTATAATATTCTAAATTAGCAAGCGCTCGCACCAGCCGGCCAGTGCCTGCCGAAATGCACTATAAACTACAAGACACACTAGTGTCTTGTAGTTTATAGTGAGAGCATAAAAGCACTACAAGAGAGCCTTAATTGTCAAGAGAACACCTATTTTATCCGAGGTGAAGTTATCTCGTTTCGCTAGCTGTTGCATCTTGCTTTTTACTATTATCACCTGGAAGACTTCAGCAGAGGACAGGTAACTTCAAATCTGAACAATTTCGTGAATCATCTTTGTTTAACATACAGTTAGCTCGATATACCGAGAATAAACTCACGGTAATATAATATAATTATTATATTATATTACCGTGAGTTTATTCTGCTGAAATATTTTCAGCTGGCTAGCAACTTAATATATATTTGCCAAGGTAGGGTGGACATAAATCTCTAGGGGTGTTCGTAAAGCGTTAGAAAAGGCCAACATATATTTAGACAAAAAGAGTAACGTAAGGTGTTACTATTACCTACGGATCGAAGTGAATTTTTCCACATAACGGAAAATAAAGACAGAGCTAGCCTTGTGTAAATCCTAATACGGCGTGAAATACCGTTGATCTCTCATCATATACCTACCTATTATGTTAAGGTGTATTGTTTATGATTGTTTGATGTCTTCAAACAATCATAAACAATACTCTCAATTTATTTGTTAACAGGATTAACTTATTCAGAAAATTATGTTTCATCAAGTACCCAGCAGTTGTGATGACCATGATCAAAATTATGAGTTTCCTAAGATTGCTGTCAAAGAATATCACGAACGAGTAGAGGGGTTTCTGATACCGATAACTTTTAACTTATCACCTAGACAGAAAAAAACTGCTTTATTGGGGTTTATAAGAGTGCTTTACTGAAGAACCCACTAAAGTTCCGCGTCTCAAAAGAATTTTATAAATCAAATGTGTTGAAAGCAGATCACGAGAAATTAGTCAGATATAAGACAAAACTATGAGTAATGAAGTGGAGGGAAGTACTTGTATGGGCATGTGTAAACCTCAGTCGAATTCCGAATAAAATGTAATTTGAGTGCAAGCGCATTAGTCATCACTACGTCTTTAGGTGCATATTATAATATTAGTGCTCATTCATGCCCCGTTAAAATAAGACAATGTTGTGCCTAAATGTGCTCATTTTAAATCTGGCCAGTGAGTTAAGCATAAACAAAATCAGCCGATAACGTTCCCACTGCTGGGACACAGTCCTCCTCTCTGTGAGAGGGAATAGGCCGGAATCCACCACGTGGTCACAGTGCGGGTTGTTAAACGTTACATGTCTTTGATTTTTTGGTTCTAGTAGCTGCTAGTTTTCTCACGATATTTTCCTTCACCGTTTTTGAGAGCAGTGGTGATGAAATAATTTACACAAAGTAAAATGCCTGTCTGGGTTCGAAGCCAGGACCCACAACTCGTTATACAGGGCCGATACCACTGGGCTACCACTGTTCTCTCTACCAGTGAGTTATCTTTCACTGAAGCATTAAATATTTGTTCTCAAGAATTGCTGTATCATGTAGTTTTTGTTTTAATTTTATGCGATGTACCAATAACATTTGGCGAAGGAACCTAGTGTAGATTACAGAGGTTCTCGTGGAATTTGGCATAGACAAGGAACATTTGCCCCAGTCCTTACTGTCAGTACTTTTGGTATTGTTAAAGGTTGCAGTTGTAGGTCCTTATCGCATATAAAAGTTGCAAATATCGTAATTACTTTACCAAACTGTAAGTGCCTAGTAATTTTTTAACAGTCGTGTAACTTTCGTTAAAGAATTAAAGTAACAATTAATTTCAAATTAAAGAAAAATAATTAGTTTTATTTTGTGATAGACAATCCTTAATTCGCTGCACTTAAAATGTTTTAATGTCAACGTAAGAAGTTAATGCCCATTTGATCTGATTATTTGGGTCACGCACTCGTAGAATTTATAAGAGCCGTAAGTATACACGAATTTTTTATTCAAGATAATCTCATGCTATTTCTGAATATTACGCATCAACAATGACTTCACCATCAAAACGTGAATGGCCAGACTTTTGTCAAATATTCCACTGTAGGTATTACGGATCCAAAAATATGTGTGTGGAGAAAATACACTTCGATGTTTAATTTTATTATTTTTTATTCTGTTTTCGGAACAGCTTAGCACTACCTTAATGGCAAAACTAAGTGAAGTCTGCGTTCTAAATACTCCCTGAAGCTGACATTTCCTGTTATGAACCTTGGCAGGTAATGCTTTATTTAAGATTATTTTTTCAAGAATACCTTTACTTACCTACATTTTAATATTCTTTTGTCAAACATATTTATGTAGGTAAGTACCTAGTAAGGTTTCAGAAATTTATAAGACTCAGAAGCGTAGCAGAAGATTCAGATCACATCAAAGTAATTGACTGGTAGAAAAAACGTATGGCATTGAAAGGTAATGTAGTCTACAAAATAAAATTGTTTTATTTGAAAGAAATGTCAAATTAATATTCTAATATTCATAAAAAAAATATGTCAATCATTTTACAAATACAGAATATTCAATTGTAATGCTCACTTCCCACCTACAGCCCAGTTTTAAAAACAAGCAAAATTCTGATATAACGAGATTGGTGTTAGTGTTATCACAGGTCATTAAAGGAACAATATTAAAATGAGACTTTTGACTTTGGTCGTAAACTAGGTACCTACATAAATAACACTGCTAAGATAAGTGAAATATTAAAATAGACTGAATATTATCTACCTAATAATATCAAAACTCGTCCAGTATCATTGCGAATTAGTAACTGCCTGAAATGATGCATGATGTTACACAAGGCAGAATAAAATGCGAAGCCGTTGCCAGACCTTCCGGTTATATCAGAGCAAACTTATCCCAATGCGAACGTTCATTAGGTCAATGCACCGACGAAAAAGGATACCTCTGTCCTATTCTTATTTTCTTTGGTTCGTAATTATCTGGAACGCAATATTTATGATTATCGTTAAATTCACGATTCACAAATCAGTTTAATTAAATTAATTAAGCTGACTAGTATCTTCATATTGTGAGATCTTGTATCTTCATGTTGTCTTCATCAAGTTACCGAGACCGCTTGATGATCTTGAAATATGATTACAGACAGACAGTTGATACATTGACGTGTATTCATTTACATTATAATGTAGCTGAACCCCTACTAGTTTATTGCATCATAACTAAAAGGCAGTAATGGAAGAAGGTGTCAAGATCAATTAATTAGTCTGATCGAAATTAATTAACTACCACGACTTCTGCTTTTGGGAACGTTAAGGTGCCTACATCATTTTCGTAGTAGGTAGTTACTGAGTCAACTTTTTATGATAAATGACATACATTAACCTTCAAAATAAACGTAATAATTGAATAATACATAGCTGTACTGAGATCAGCAAAACGCATCATTAGTAATTCAGTTCATGACGAAACTATTTGTTCGAAATGACGATGATTTTTACTCTGGTAATCCATCTACAATAAGAGAATTATAAGTCATAAAACGGCTAACTGTAAGGTTAAGATGAGATGTAGGTCGACCGGCGGCTTGATTCGCAGACACTGGCTATTGACTATTGATACGCATAGTAACACTTCTGAGACCGCCACCACCTTGCTCTAATGGATTGTACACACCTATTCCCATTACATAAAACAATTAAGTCGTTACAAATGTCATGGATAACGCGAAAGTACGACCACGTGAACGTCGTGACACTGTAAACTCTTATGAGGAGTAGTTAAGTGTACAAGTCCTTACATTGTTTATAATGGATCTTCTATAGAATTTTGGAATATATGGGATTTGCGTAACATATTCATAACAAATTCGTCAGACTGTAGGTATAATTGTGTCATTTGCTTTAAATCACTGTCGTCTAGGCAATTGTGCTAAATTGTTCCAATCAAGGTTTATGAAATGGCGTTTCCAAGTCTACAATTCATAGATTGTCTAATGGATCTGAACTATCTCCAACAATGACAAGTCAATCAACACCAGGACTTGACTATGATATGATACTGTTATCAAGTGTTGTTATCAGCGTCTACCGATCGATATGAGTATTTTCGCTGAGATTGGGCCATGAGGCACTTTCACCGCCGTTACACGCGTTTTCTAGCGAAACACCGAACTCAATTATTAATAGCAGCCTATTTTTGGAGCGGCTTCGGACGCGGATTTGCGCTCGGGCGTTAGCGAGGCCCGGGCGAAGTCACTATCTCACCTGGGCCAGGTGTAGACACCGGAAACTTCAAAGCCGAAGTGCCAGGAGCCGGCGTAAGCTCCCTGCGCTTTGGGTCCAGTACACACACCGTGGCCATGGGCCTTGCCATCTTCCCATCCACCACAATAAGTTCCACCATCGTCAAAGTCGAAGCGGCCACCGTTGAGGCCACGCTGCGGGGGGTTTCCGCTAGCGGCGTGCGCGGCGTCGGCTAGCTCGCTCGGCTGCATCACGCGGAACCTTGGTGCCGCGGAGGGGAGGGCCTCCCGCGCGCACCCTCCACCGAGCTCGCGGTATAAATAAACATCAGCTGGGCATGTCGCGCCGTGGCGCGCCGCCGAGTGAACACCACTCCGGTCCTGCGCGAGGAGCACTGCGCGCCCGCGGCACACGCGCCGCCCGCCCGCCGCGCCCCGCCCGCCCTGCGCACTGCGTACGCAACGCAGCGCAGCCGAACCCGCTGCTACTGCCACATCGTCGCCACAACAACTTACAATACTTTTTTTTAAGAACTTGCCTCTAATACAATTCTTTCAACTAAAACTACAATGTATATACCTACCTACTATGGATGAAAGAGTTGACGTTACCTGCGGTCACGGCACGTTGACTGACAGGCTTACATAAAAATCTTGTTACTTATACAAACGCGTACTGCACTTTAATTTTGTAGATTTTGGCCCTCAGACAAGGCTCGCCAGGGATGCTAAGATCGCTCCGTTAGTAGGTCACTTGGTGATCTGTTACAGCCCCGTGTCAAGATTTCCATACCTTTTATTCCTTGGCTTAACTTTACTTACTTAACTTGGATTCCTCTTTTATGTCTACTTAAATATTTTTATATGGTGTTAAGGAATTGTGTGTTTTATCAGCTAATTACTTATAAAGAGCGCGCAATCCTGCAAAACGATAGTTTTGTGCCGCGACTCGTTTTTATCTCGTCCACCTGGTGGAGGCTCGCTCGGCCACGCTACACCTTCTTAGCGGTTTCCATCCAAAACAACCTCCTTAATAGCAGGCTAATCAACCTTATACGATGAATATAAGTTCTGATACTCATGTGAAATTGTTATCACGCCAAGCTGCAGGCAATTTAAATACAGGAAAATGACGAGCATTATTTATTTCTAAAACTAATTGTCATTCATAATAGCTCATTACCTATTTCCAATCCGATGGATTAACTTAGTACCTACATTCTATTAACATTGAACAGCATTTGTCAAAGGAACCTGCAAAGGTCTGCAATGCATAATCGTTCGCCTTGTCCAAAACCGACCAAAGACCACAACAAGGTGGTACACCTCGCCTCGGCATTGCTTGACCACGGTGTTTGGAAGTAGTAGGCTGGTCACAAAACTTCAAGGTTCACAAAGACCCGAGCGTGGAATAGTCTACTTTGATCATTTGATAGTAAAATAGAATGCCTTTTATATAAAAAAAATGGGTATCGTAGATTTAAAGCCGACAAAGCTACATTGCATGGCGCCATACTAAAGAATACACTGTCGGGTTGGGGGTTCATTGATCCTACATACCGTAGGTACTTACTGTTGCTGAGGTGAACTCATTACAGAGTTTCGATAGTTGCTTTAATAAATATTTTCCGTAGATTTACGGATTTTCTATGCGTGTATATTCCAATTCCATCGTAACATATACCTAGTACCAAAACCAACATGGCATAAAATAACCTAACTACTTCTACATAATTATAAATTAATGAGGTCTCAGGAAATAAACAGATTCCTATGAGGCATCGGATTTCGGTGATGCAAATAATTCATGGAACATGTTCGCAGTAAGGACTCTCATTTGTTACTTTGTTTTTTGCCATTGCGTCTTTATTCAAATAGCCTAGCAATAGTTACATCACTGAAATTATTAGGTATCTAGATTAGGTACTTCTGTTTATAGAGTTAGGATGAAGTACCTACTAGTCTATAACCAATTTCCATGCTTCCTTTGAAGTATAATATAGTATAATATTCAAGCTGAATCTGGCTGACCCCAAAAATACGACCGACGACGAAGACGATTTGTACAAACAGTGGTAGATCTGAGGCCCTAGTGCGAGTTTCTTTTAACCATTTCGACTTTACGCATCGACCGCGTTCGGCGCTCCGATTGGCCCTTCACCATTCGAAAGTTGCAATCCGATTGCGAAGGGCCAATCGGAGCGCCGAACGCGTTCGATGCATTAATTTGAGACGGTTAAAATAAACTCACACTAGGGCCACTGTACTACCTATCTGTTTTCGCTGAAAAAAAACAGGAAATAATTTGGGGTTGAATCCATAAATCAATTTTCCCGCCCACACATACGCTCCAATAACCACCATAATAAGTACATTTTTATTTGTCCAAGTCAGACCTTATGTTTAAAATAAGTAGTCTATTTACAATTATTCTAGTAATATTCGTTCATTAGTCGCCCTGAGAAGAATACCTAGCTTGACACTTTTGTGTTCTCGATGCTCCTAACTGACACTTTTCTGAAACGAAGTTCTTTAAGGCGCTACCACAAGCAAAACCTTTCTATATGTCGTATTCGATAGAAACTGTACTCTGCGAGTTGTATTGTTCTCGTTGGTCAGACAGAGGCAGAGGTGGTTTTTTTATATTTTATTTTGGTTTCGCACGGTTTGTGCATTCAGCGAAGCAGTAGCGGTTGCGGATTACTGTATTACCAGACATGCCAGTTGACATATGGTTGACAGTATTTCACTATCTGACATATGTCCCATTGTTGTTGTTTGTGTTACAAAAACGCGCATTAAGCACATTAGTCCGTATCCCGCAAAGAGAGACTTGTCGTGAACATTTCATTAATCTGAATATATTTAAAGTGCCGAGCATTTACGTATTTGTGCTTCTATGTAACATGGCCAAATATATACATGAATATGAAACATCAGACGAACAACAGATTAGGGAAAGCACACGTAGACAAGACATTATACGCTACAAGGTACAAGCTAGTTTGAATATTGTGAGGCACAGTCCCAGATATCAATCGGTTATATTATTTAATAAGTTGCCTCTAGAAATTAAAAGCGCTATCTACTCAAGCTCTTTTAAAAAGCAACTTAAAATATTCCTATTGAATAAGTGCCTATGTGCTGTTGAAGACTTATATAAAAAAACTTTATGTTGTTTTTATGCATTGTTGTAATTGTTTAGCATGTATTTTTTTTTATTTTGACTTGACAACGTCTAATAAATCGATGAACGCCGGCTGCACGCACGTAACAGCATGACGAATTGCAACGTTATGCTCATTGTAACGTTGCGCTCATTGTAACGTTATGATTGGAGCAAGAGCTCTGCACGAGCGAGCGAAAGGCACGATCGGCTTGAGCGTTCGGCTTGGGCCGCATCTATCTCTCTTCCACTCGATTGGCCTATGCGTCCGAGGAGAAGAAAGACAGCGGCAGCACACAACTTAAATCTACACGTGAACTGTTTCGTCGACTGTTTATAATTGATTACAACAACAATTGCGGCATTAAAGGTAAATTATTCTTGCATTTTTAAAATCTGAATACTAGTTTAATTCCAAGTACCTATTTATTCATTTATTATTAAAAAAAACGTTGCATCGGTCGGCGAGTGCAGTAATTGACTAGAAAATTTTGGTGATTCATAAAATTTATGATAGATAAAAAGTTTCGTAAAAAGTTTTCTCTTCTTTATAATTAAATGAAAAAAATGCATAGTTAATGTAAGATTAAAACTTAAATTTTCGCCTCACACATGTTGGCCCGGAGGACACGGTGTAGCATACGGTGGAGGTCTGCCCAGCAATGGGTAGCTTGCAGTCCGATAAGGACCAGGCACGGGTCGACGGCGCGTCGTGTTCCACCCGCGCCTCATAGAGATGTCAGCACCAAATGACGGGGTCCGATAGGGCGACGACGACTCAGGGTCGCGGGAAATTCTAAAGAGAAACCGTGGCCCTAGCACAGGCAACTGAAGGAACACGGGTAGGTTTTAGTCTGTAAAAGTCTGACACGCCCTCCCGCTCCACCCAGAGCGGGAGAAGTCATTTGATGATATTCCCATCAAAAATAAAAATACCTCACACATGTCATATCAATGTGCCCAAACAATAAGTTAATTCGAAACCGCCATGGGCAGCTATACGCGTGATGACGAATGATCGGCCAGTGCTAGTGTTTAGTGTTTACATGCCTACTGACTGCGCGGAAAATGTGCCGAAGTTCACATACTGTTTAAGTGCGGTGAGTGCCTTAATTAATGATAGTGACATTGAGTCTGTTATCATGCTAGGGGATTTCAACGCACATCCAGGTGAGCGTTTTTATCGTGAACTTTTAACTTTCTGCCAAGAACAAGACTGGACATGTGTGGACACTAGTAGGCTGCAGCTAACATCTGAGACGTTCCCATTTATTAGTGAGGCACATGGTTGCAAACGCTGGCTGGACCATTACATGGTTACAAGTGCAGCTTTAGGTTGTATTACCAATGTTTATGTTAAATACGACGTTTATTGGTCTGATCATCTCCCATAAGTCATCAACTGCAATCTAGATGTTATTAAGCAAAAGGCATTGCCAATGAACCCTGTTTGTAGCGGAATTAAATGGGGAGACCGGAATGTAAGTCAATGTCTGGCTTACGAAAGCTTATGTAACTCCAAACATAGGCTCATTGATTTGCATGCTGAGTTACAAAAGTGCTGTGGAAAATATTGTAATATTACCTCTCATAGAGAGGTCATAGATAATTTTTATAAAGAGGTAGTAAATATCTTATGTACGAACGCTGTTGTCACTTTTGAGCAAAAGAGTTGTAAACGAAGGAAACCATTAGCTGGGTGGAATAGGTATGTGAGCAAGGCTCATAGAAATGCCAGGCTGGGTTTCATTACATGGTGCGATTACGGAAAGCCCTCATCGGGTCCTGTGTATGACTTAATGGTGAAATCGCGGAATTTTTATACCACCAGGAACAGTTGAGGATGGATCCTCAACTTTAAATTATTTTTCATTTATTCAACCAGACGTTCCGGAAAAACCGTGGGTTAGCAGGGCAAAGTTTGGCAAGATGGAGACCTCCATTCTGATACGGATGAGATTGGGTCATGTCTGCTCTCCAGACCATCTTGCCAAACTTCATATAATCGACGACCCCATTTGTCTGTGTGGCACAGACGTAGGTGACTTAGATCACATTTTTTTCTCCTGTCCCTTATATGATCGTTCATCCTTTCTCAGTAACCTCTTGTCCCTTCGTACTCCTTTTCCTACCTCAATACTTTCTTTACTTTGCACAAATAGCTTTCCTGTATATAAATGTATAGTATCTTTCATTACTTTAAATAATATTAAGTTGTAATTTTAGTTCATTTTTCATTATAGTATAACTGTTGTAAATACTGATCCTATAGATTTTATCCCTAAATCCCGTGATAACTTATTATAGTTATATTTTCGTTTCCCTAGCTTTGTTTCCTTCGTAATAAAATAAACGTGACATTGGCTGAATGCACAAAACGGGCGAAGCCAAAAGGAAAAAAATACATTACTACTTATGACTACTACTTTGTACTACAAAAAGTAGTACATACCTGGATGCGTCAGTCACCGAAAAATTATAACAAATGCGCGCGAAAGTTTTTAGCACACATACCGCTCGAATCACCGATCGTGGGGGACCTGCCGCGCGGGGAGCGGTTACTCAGTCGCAAAGGCGTCCATTTGATGCATACACAGCCATAGCTTTCTAAAGTCAGATTTTTAGTTACGTTGGAGTGCGGTATTATCAACCGCGCGGTATTATCAACCGCGCGGTATTATCCAACCCTCCCTATGAAGCTACCATTTACCGGGTAATGTCTTATATTGACTTGAATGTGCCCTGGTGGCTGATAATATTTCATGCTCACTCTCACATGTCTCGCTGACGGTGGCGCGTGTGTTGGATAATTTAGCTCCCTTCAAAATGGTTGAGCTAAATGGTGCTGAACGGGCGCAACAGTTGCCACGGCGTTATTTAATTAGTTTGTTATATATTTATTTTTGCTGCACTCTGGACGTTTTAAAACGTGTACGGTTTTTGTACATCGTTCTCACCTATAAGATCAACATTCATGATGTAACTAATATATTTGTACCAATATTATTTATAAGAGTGTCTATAGAGTTTCGGGCCCTTTCTTCTCCATAGGTACCTACTATGAATAAATACTAGAATGAATAGTTTTTGATTTGATTAAAGTTACTTGTAGTATCGATGCTCGTTGCAGTTCGAAAATAATTCGTTGTTTGTGTCGTTCATCTTGTTTACATCAACAATAAAAGTTAAGAGGTAGACCACAGAAAACTAAGTAAATTATTTCAATTTCTGTGAGGTATATGCAGTTCGTTACGACTATTCAGCTGATCGAACCTTGTACTGCCTCGTTGGTCTAGTGGTGCTGAGCATGAGGTCCTGGGTTCGATACCCAGGTAGGTACGGGCAAAGTGTTATAGGGTTTTTCTATCTAGAAATTCTCAGTAGCAGCCCGGAGTCTGGATTTGTGCTCGGTTGGTGGCAATAGGCTCGCCCCCTATCACGTGGGACTTAAACATAACTGGCGAAATGTGGGTAGGTACTATAGGTACACCTATGCCTAACCCTTCTGGAATTACAGGCGTAATGTTATGTTATGTGTATGATATGTGAACGTTGCTGGTTAGTGACGAATGTTTAAATGTGTTAGCGGTGTTGTGGTTATAATTTTCAAAATGCAGTCAAATATAAATATTGAACCGTTGGCAAATAATATTACTCTGAGTAAAAGTGGATGTAATACAAAACAGATATCTAATGAAACCGGACTAAGTGTGAATGTTGTCATTTAAATATTTAATATTTTACTGAATATAAATCAATCTAAATCAATAATTGTTAATCCTTTAATTCAGAAGATGCCGTATTGGTGTGAGGATTAAATATAAGAATGGAAAAATACAAAAAATATTTAGTTATTTGTTTACATTAGTGAATGATGAGTAAAGTGTTATAAATATAATATTATTAATCATATTTTTCCTTAATTATTATAGTATATAGTATGTTGCATTAGAGATGTCTAATAGTATACCATTCGTTGTTCTAGAGAAATACTGTGAGTCTGTGGGTTATGAGATGTGAGAAAGAGGGAAGCCTTAGCAGTCTGAGCACGAAGTGAAAGGCTTTTTTAATCTCATAAATAAGCAGCGACCTCACATGGTGAATGAATTTGAAACAAATGGTTTCACACCAAGGAGACATTTTGTTGCATTATTCAACACGTCATTATAACCCGTTCCCCGTGCACTCCACGCTGAAGGGTTGCATCACCGAAGCACAGCTAAAAACCATTTTTGATTATGTAACCTATATTCACTAAAGCCAAATAAAATGTGAAATATTTAATGTAAACAAACTGCCCTTACATAACCTCAAAATAACTTATTTTGGCAATTCGTGACCGAAACTGAATATTTAAGGTGAAATAACATTTCGAATCTACAGCAAAGATACTAATAATTATAGACCGGTATCGGTTTTGCCGGTTTTCAGCAAGGTGTTTGAAAAGTAATGTTAAATTCAACCATTCAACTTCGTTCACTATTCTTTCAGGCCTGCTTTTGAACTGACTGGAAATCAGGGCTGCCAGGTGAAAAAATTCTGCAATCGTACCACAGCATTAAAAAAGTCGTATACCCAAGGAAAATTCGAAACAAAAAATCGTACATTATTATTCATCCGTTTATTGACTTTTATTACAAAATTAACAATAAAAATACTACGAAATAAGTAATGATATGTAATGAAAATAGTATGAACATTTAAATTATAGTAATGAAATCACTTTTTTCTGTATAAATTTTCCGTATTCATTAGTTTAATCATGTCATCTGTTGGTTTAAAATCGGTGCAGTTTCCGGTGACTCTTATCATTTGCTTTGCCAGCAAGGTGCCATTGACAGTTTCGTTGGCCAAACTATTTCTAAGTTTGGTTTTTAATTTAAGGAAATTAGAATAAAAGGGAATTCCCTCAACACTCTGGGCAGGCTGAGCACGTTCGTTTCATTATTTATATTATTCTGTCACTGCTCTAGATACTTACTCTTTTGAGACAAAAGTTTGTTACTTTGTTGCCAGACCTAATTGAATAAAATAAATGGATCGAATGTAAAAAATCGTATGTTTTCCGTACGATTTCGATGCTTCGATCGTACTCGTATGAAATCTGCAAAAAGTCGTACAAATACGATTTAAATCGTACAAATGGCAGCCCTGCTGGAAATAGAACGGTTTTTATAAACGAAAACATTACGTTGTATATTTTTTTTTTTTTTTTTTTTTGTGTATGGCATCTCGTAGTTGACCTTGAGAGGTCGTGACTACTTAACCGGACTATCCTGTGGCTGCCTTAAGCGGACTCAAAGCCTCCAGCCAGGGGCGTAATACTACTTATATTATTAAGCGAACGCTCGCTAAGGGCACCCCCTGTGGGGTACGGACCTCGGCTTAGGGCGTCGCTGACGGGAGGACAGCAAGATGGGACAGGCTGGATCAAGTTTAGTTGATTATTATTAATCGGGGAATTTAAAGCTACAGGCTCAGCTACGGCGCGGGCTGGCACTTCGTCGAGCAAGGGTCGGGGGGGACAATTACGTCGGGATCTTCGCGAGGAACCTCGGCGGCGAGGTCGGAATGTCGGTCTGTGTTTGTGCACTGTACTGGTGGCCCTACTGCTCTCCTGAATGAGAGTTATGTGGTCATCGGGATCGGTGAGGACATGCTTGGGACGGCGGACTTGACTAATGGAGGAGGGAATATAACTAGCGGCTTTCACAACCAGAGGGTTGCGGTGATTCGCGGCGGTCTCGAAGAAACGCTTTGAAATGCGTTTCATGAACTGACGGATAGTGGGAATCCTGAGGTCTACATGGAGGATTTCGTTGCGAACGTACCAGGGGGAGCCTGTTATCCTACGGAGGAACTTGTTCTGGAGGGTCTGCATTCTATGGAAGCGAACGGGCTTGGCGTGTGCGAAGACTGCACTGGCATAGGTCATGATCGGACGGATTACGTTGTATACGTAGCATTCTGTATTTTATATCTTTTGAGCCGATGAAACAAATGATCCGTAGGAAACATATCAGTGTTTCGGATCATTTCAGTGGTAAGTGAAATGTATAATTTTTGAGACTGGATCATTTGCGTCTGGCAAACGATCAAATCTCAAAAATGATACACTTTGCCCACTCCTAGCGAGAGCGCGCGCGTGGCAGCTCGCACTACTTACTTGCGCCTAGCGTAGATAGGGTATCGTCGCCTTAACGCCGGTACTTGTCAAATGCGGCAACAAATACCACGCCTAAGTTGGCGTAACCGAGCCAGTCACACTGCAAGTTGTCTGTCACGTGCAAGTGTCAAATGTTTTATTAAATATTGGGCATAATCCGAAGTAAAATGCCCGTTTGCGTAGTAAAACTATGAAAAAGTAATACTATAAGGAATAAAAAGTAGACTGGGATCACATACCATCTCTCGTCTCTTAGGAATTATAATTCAAATATTTGTGCGCCGTGGACGGCAAGACATAGCGTTCATTTTATTAATATTGACATCTGCATGTCGATTCTGCAAAAATCTCACCGTGAAAACTAAGTGAAGTGAACGTGGAGTGAGCTGTCAGTGCCACTGATGCTAGGGATTGACCAAGACGGGATGACACTGACAGCTCACACCAAGCAAATCTTCACGGTGAGATTTTTACAGAATCGACACTCTGTACTTTTTGTTTACCAGTGTTCTACAAACAAAAATATTTGAATTTGAACGTTGTCAGATTAGTACAGTCCTATTATGAACGGCAACATTGCACTATTACTCGTACTTCTGCACCACAGAACATAAATACCCTTTCTGCACCGGCAAACAAACAAAATTTAAAGAGTATTTAGTTGAAAATTCAAAGCTGTATAGATACGAGTATTTACGAATCTTAAGTTGCATCAAATATATTGAAATCTAGAGTATTTAGATATTTTTGACTGCACTACTGTAACTTATCTATGAACACTTTAAATGATCACATGATAATGATGTCTAAGTTTGTATAGAACTTCTTAATCATTTTAACGCTTACAATGTTTTGTAACATTGCACTGCCAACATATTAGTGAACTCGACTGTACAAAAGCCTGTAAAAAAAGGTGAACGGCAAGTGAATGGTTCTCTATTAGGATGTCATAGTACAAGAAATTTCAAAAAAGCTATGCAGTTCAACTTCTGCCCTGCTCTAGGAGTTCGTGGTAAGCCCCAAGATCACACATCATAGCATGGAATTAGTAAATTCGGTGATCATGACAGCTCACTGACAATGACAGAACGAAATTGAAATTGACAAATTAACTTAGTTGAATTTTGAGTGGTTGACGTTGACATCTCACTGTGTTGACGACGTTGACGTGAAGTTTTGTTATTATCATTTCACATTCATCAAGAACAAAACATTAATGCAGTAACAATCAGACATTGTATCTTTCAACATTTAAATTTGTGATAATCGAGTAATACTTGTAATGGAAATGAAAACGGAATAATGTGACTTTTAAACCATATATTCCGCGTAACCTGACTTGAACCTGGAAATCGTGAAATATTTGTATTTCCTAACAGTATTACGAACACCAGATATCAGCTCTAGCACTCTAACAAGAGAAACTGTCCAGAAGAAGATAGAAGGCTTTACGCATTAGATAAAGATTGCTGTAATAAACTTTAGAGGTATTCTAGAGTTTCCGATCAGTGAAGTAAACTCGGCAAAATGGAAGCCCTAGAATCCAGTGGGGGCAGCCGATCCAACATGGTGCAGCCGACATCATGGTGCCATCCTGCAAATAGAGTGCATCGATTTTTCGCACTATTACTAATGTGCTTCCTTTGTTTTGGTAAGCTACAATCAAATTGTATACATAGAATTGACTAAAATGCGGGTATATTGTATCTCTTTACACACAATAGCCCCACATTTAAGATTTAGTCCAGTAGCAAAGAACCAAAAAATCCATATCCATACTAATACTATAAATGCGAAAATTATTATGTTTATCTGTTACCATGTCAAGTGTTAATGGTAGGCAATGACTTGGGCATATATAATATAGGATCTTTTCTATCCTGAGTGTGTTCCCATGGGATAATTTCTGACCCGGAAGAGGAAAAATTTATGCATTATTATTACTATATAAAAAAATGGAATAGGGGTAGGAGAATGATTTTGGTGATTACTATGCTATTTTGGTATTTCTTTGGGAATTACTAAATTATGTGGGTTTTTAATTTTTCCTGTTACAGGTTCCTATTTTTGTTATGACACTCCTGGAGCGTTGGCCGACAACTTCAAGGATGACTCACACTTGAACACATCCCAGTTTGCATTGCTTTATTCTATATACTCATGGCCAAATGTGGTATTGTGTTTCATTGGTGGTTATCTTGTTGATAGGTATGTTTTTATGTAATTAGTTTGTTGTTTATCAGTTCATAATGAAACATAACTCTATTTTCCACAATATATCCGTGCAATGTTAGTAGTATCTACATTAGAATTTATAGTTTATTTGTGTTTTTATCATTACATTTTTTTTAAGTTTTATGTAAAAGTCTAATGTTTTCTAGTTTCTACCACATTATTTATTTTAAGTATAGAAATAGGTCCACTAGTATTACTTAAATAAAATTAATGAAACATTTCCAAACATTAAACAAAACATAAAATATCAATCTCTACAATATCTTAAAGAGATTATTGATACAACATAATAATAAAAATATAAAGAATACTTTAAAAACAATGTTGTCTGTTATCCTCTGTTCTGACAAAACAAATAGCATTTTATCATTAGGAATTTAGATCAATATGCACACATTGCATTATAAATACTTATAGGTAGACCTCTGCACATGATATGATGTTTACAATATCTGTGACCCTATTCAGTCCAATTACATCATTAAAACATTGGGAATAATATGCTATACTAAGATTGCAATGTTGTTAAATTGTAACAGGCTTGCCCTCATTTATCAGGGCTACACTGATGTTTGTGTCTTGAAGTGAAAAATAAATAAATAATTATTTATTGGCATCTAAATGATTGAAAAAACCAAATCATGATAATTTTGTTATATGTATTTAATTTCAGGTACTTTGGTGTTAGATTGGGAACAGTAATTTATATGACGATTGTATTTATTGGAGCTGTAATATTTGCATTTGGAGTATACATTAATGCATTCTGGCTGATGATACTCGGCAGATTTGTATTTGGGTAAGTGTTAGTAAGGTGCCACATAATGTATGCTTGGATCATTACAATACTCCTTTTGTTTCACTGATTGTTAAATTTAATCTATTTTAGAATTGGAGGAGAGTCCTTACAAGTTGTTGTTAACAATTATGTAGTACTTTGGTTCAAAGGAAAGGAACTCAACATGGTATTTGGACTACAGTTATCATTCTCACGGTTTGGAAGTACTGTTAATTTCTGGGTCATGGAACCAGTGTATAGATGGGTATCTACATATTATGGAGGATATGAAAGATTAGGAGTTACATTGTTCATTGGTTTGTGTCGTGTTATTATTTATTGTTAGTTTTCATAAGTCCTTGTCATCTCCTTATTAAAACAATCTATCTTTTCAGCCTCACTAACTTGCTTCATATCCCTTATTTGTGGTGTGATTCTTGGCTGGATGGATTACAGAGCTGAAAAAATTCTTGGAAGGCAAGATGAGCAAAGCAATAGTGAACCCTTCCATCTAACAGATATCAGACATTTCAAATCAGTGTTTTGGCTTTTGTCTATAATTTGTGTGGCATATTACCTAGCCATATTTCCGTTTATTGCCTTAGGAAAGTGAGTAACTGCCTGGATTTTTCCTTTTTTCTGTTACACCAGTGTACAAAACCATACTGTTGATCGAATTCTTACTAAACAAACAAAATTTTAAAACTTCCCATATGATCTTACAGATTATTCTATGAGCGAAAATTCGATTTCTTGCCACAAGAAGCAAACAATGTAAATTCTATGGTTTATTTGCTATCAGCAGCTCTAAGCCCATTCTTTGGTATTCTCATAGACAAGACAGGAAGAAATATGACATGGGTTATAATAAGTATTGTGACAACGATTAGTGCTCATTTTATGTTAGCTTTCACTTTCTTCAGTCCATATGTTGGAGTGGTAAGAAAAACCCCTTTTTGTTATTGCAATACCTATGTTATAATTTGACGTACTTATATTAAAACAAACCATTCTTTTTTCAGATTACGCTGGGCATTTCTTATTCCCTGCTAGCCAGCGGTTTATGGCCACTTGTGGCTTTAATTGTTCCAGAAAACCAATTGGGAACTGCATATGGAATGTAAGGCTATTTTGATTTTTCATTTATGGCTAGAATGCACTGGATGCTACTCTTAAAAAATACACAAAGACACGCTTTGGCTCCGGCGCGGTAGGACCACAGCACACTAGGGGTTTTAAGTATTTATCAGAACAATAATAGATAATTTTTCTAATCGAAATAAAGTCAAAGCAAAAGCACCGCGGCGGTTTTCTTTTGGAATTAGCAAAAATTGGATAACAACATTTAGAATTTCTTTGTCCCAGCCCAGAGTTCGTATTTGTGCTTGTGCATGGGGTTTAATCATAACTGGCAAAATGTGCGTCTACGGTCGACCAGCTCCTGCCTATCCGTTAAAGGAACACAGGGGGGAAGGTTATGGTAATATCCTGATTACTTAGGTATTAATCCTCTAACGTGCTTTCGCCGATATACGCTACGCCTAGTGTTGGCATCCAGATTGCAATTGTTCTGAAATGTAAGTACAAGTTATTAATGTGCATATGCTGGAGGTCTTGGGCGGAGCACCGCCGTGTCCTCGCTGAGGCGATCGGCGGCGGGGATCTCGCGTCCTGCCCTGGTCCAGGCCATGGTTCGGAGCGAGAGGGAATGGGAAGCCGTCACCTCCTTCTGCGAAACAGTACTGCTCGCGAAGGAGGAGGTGCAGTGCGTGAGGGAGGGGCAAACCTTGTGCCCTCACGCCCGCAGATTCCCGGCCAACGTAGGCGCGGGCTTGCGGACTGATTGATAGGTCCATTAGAGCCGATGCGTGCCAGGGTGGCGGGTTGTTTGAAACAGATACCGTGACACTGGCACAGGCAACTGAAGGTACACGGGTGAGTTTTAGTCAGTAAAAAATCTGACACGCTCTGCGGGCAGAGCGGAAGAAGTATTTGAATATCTCCCAAACAAAAAAAACAAAAAAAGTTATTAATGTGCACATTTTTTATTTTTTCAGATGTCAAGCGGTACAGAACATGGGTCTAGCTACTGTTATCATCTTTGCTGGAATTATTGTTGATAAATATGGATACTTGATGTTAGAAATGTTCTTCCTGGGGTGTCTCTTTGGTATGATTCAAAATGACAAAATGATATAGGTTACTTCTTAGTGAATTTGAATTCATAATAAGTTTTGTTTTTCTAGTGTCCCTAATTGCGGCTGTGCTCATATACATTGTTGATTCTGCAAACAATGGTGTACTTAATATGTCACCAAGTATGAGGGATTCCACGAAGACGTAAGTTTTGCCTTCTTACCAAATATTTATACTAATGTTGTAGTTCACTAGTGTTCTAGAGTCTAAAAATATGTTTCAAAAATTATCTTAGTAATAGTGTCCTCTAGATTCTAGAGGTCTGAGTTTTCTAGAAGGTTGGAAGGAGGTTTATTATGATAATTTATGAAACATCCTTATTCCTGATGTTACTAAATGCTGTTATGAATGTCTTCAATATTATTATGGAAATACAGGATTACTTTCAAAGACCTGCGAAATTTACAGAATCGATAGGTAAACTTTCAATTAATGTAAAAAAAAACTATTTTAGTCCTGTCCGCTTATAAAAACAGAACCGGTGTAAACCAATTTCATTCAACAACCTAGACCACACTCACTTATAAGTACATGTAACATAATTCGGCAACGCAAACACAAACACGAATCCGCGGTACTGTATTGGTTCCCATGCGTCATCCGGACGACACGGGTCGTCTACGCATCCCTGCCTCTCACGCCGCATTCCTTTCAAAAAATCAAAATCGCATTCCAATATCTGGTTTTTGATTTTAATTTTAACCAAGTTTCAAATGTCAAATTTGATATTTTTATCGTCGTGAATTCCTACCTAATATATCACATATAACAAAACATCGTAGTAATTGGTAAATAAATAAAATAACATTCAAAACATTATCGATTCTGAATCATCACTGAAAATTTGGTACTTACGTCTTTTAAAAACCTGATTGATTGACTATGATTCATGGCGATTGTTTGCGCAGTAAAGTGGCTGCAAATTTCAAGTACAGCAACCATTAATTTCGTAATATTTAGCTGATATGCACTTTCTTTTTATTTAACATTACGATTATGACAATCATTCCAGGATTAGAGACACTGACGAAACTGCAAACCTATTAGACCATGAGGATTATACAGACCAAGAAGAAACTGACTCGAGGATGCCGTCGGAGTCGCTTGATCAGTCTATTAACACACGAGACGTCGCCCAAGAACAGTCTGATAGAATACGCAGTAGATACTTAGCACAAATATTGCCAACCAGTAATGTTTCAGAAAGACAATAGACAACCTGATATAATTTTGCTATCATAGGTACCTGTAAATAATTATCATCCTAGTATGTACTTCATTTAAATTTAAAATTAATAAATTTACTTATTTTAATTTGATAATCAATAATAAAAGAAAATATCAAAGTGTAAAAAGTTTACTGCGTCGTGTAAAATTTGAGATACATACTCACTTGGGATATTTCGGTAACACATTTTTTGAGTTTAGCAAGTTAGCAACCATATAAATAAAGTTGTTTTTCAGTTTCCTTGAAATACAATGAAATACAACTACTATACTACTGAAATACTACTTTTAACGACGCAACTAAACATTGCGTCGTTAAAATCAATATTGTACAGTCACGGACTTAATTGATGAGCCACTTTCAAACTTTCGAATTTTGCAGTTTTATACATTCACGAGATAACTCGATTAAACACGAACTCAAACCGCATGCTCGTAAACAAGATCAAAAATTACATTTAATCGGAAATAGATCCATAGAGGTTGAAGGTTGACTAATAAGTTGTTCAATGAAAAATCAATTCAATATTGCATTCGATTATCCAATCTCAAATAGATTACTGACCTTCGAACACTGTTGCTTTGTGGATGAGACGATACGCAGAAGAAGGAAATAAAAGCGATCGTCGCCAGAACAACCATCGCCCCGCTGCATTAAGCGAACGTCCACTATTTTCAGTCATGAGTAGTCATTCCAATCAAGCGACCACGGTCGCTTACATTTATGGCGATATGGCAGTACACGGTATGATGTTAGATCATGTCATATCAAATAGGGAATCGGGAAGGATAAAATGTTTATATGTGGGGTTGGATGAGCTCCGAAGGTGTAGGCGATCTTGTTCAACTACCGCCTCGTGCAAATGCCGTGAACTATATCAGCATTTTGGAAGATAATATTCTTCCTTCTGCCAAGATTGTGTATCCACAGCCACCATATAATAAATGGCATATAATCATTTTGTTCACGATAATTGTGCCACACATCGAGCAAGGATTGTCAGCACCTGGTTTGATGCACATCCAGACAAAACGGTGATACTATGGCCAGCTAAATACCCTGACCTGAATCCCATAGAAAATCTGTGGGGTTTAACCACGGAATAGTAAAAAAGAGTGGAAGTGGCCCTTATACTTCCTAAGTACGGGAACCAGTGTCGCCAAACTCACACATTTACAAATGAATATGTACATTGCAATACACAGATAACGATGATTTAATTGGCTAGAAATCATAAATACAATTTTGTCGAAAATCTTATTTATTGTTGTTTAAAATTAAGTCTTATTACAACTACTGAATGTTGGTATTATTTTACATGTCAAAATCAATAAGGACATTTTTCCAACTCACAAAAAAAATCCAATCCACAACAAGTTCGACTACTCAACGATAGAGAACGCTGTAATCAAATTACACAATTTAGCACGCTAAAATCTTTGAAATAGATGTCATATTCACATACAACTGTCATCTATATTTCTACTCAGATAGATATGTAAACAAGATGTCGATAATTTAATGTCGATGTTTGTACAATTATAATCTACAAAAAGAGAAAAAAATAAGGTGAGTAATGGACTGGAGTCGGATTAGAATAAAAGGTAAAATGGTTAAACGAAATGATAGCTGACGAGTTTCCTGAAGACTGCTAAGCTATCGTATCAGAAAATTATTCGAACTAAGGATCAGAGCGGGCTGCGTGGCTACCGGGCTCAGAACCTCAAGCTAGTGACTGATGTTATTTTTTGTGGTTGGCTGGAGGCCCTAATAATATGTGCAACAGTCATATTTTTCATGAAAGTCATCTTGGACGCTACGCGTTCGGATAATATCGTGAGTCCGAGTTTTTCCGAAGTCAAAACAACGTTAACGTTTGCTATCGTTACGCTTAAACAATTTGGGTTAGTTTGGGTAGTCAGTCGGTACTATGTACGAAGATAACCGACTTAACCCGATTTGCATAACACGGCAAAAATACGAACAGTGGCAAGTGGCAATTGGCTCATCAATTAAAGTCCGTGACTGTACATGAGCATATTATGTTTCACAGCTTCATTCGAAGCGATTTATTGTAGCAGCGCCTCCATGTACCAGCCTTGCACGGATCTTTAGAGGTAAGTAAACTTTTTTTTTTGGCAACACTATAAATTTACCCCTACTTTGCCCCCGCTACACTATTTCTCTTTAACGGTCCGCAGTCATTTTAATATCATTCCGCGTTTCCGTGCTCAAGCCTTCGCACGTCTCCGCTCCTACACATAGATTCAGCCCCTTCAAATGGTAAGGAAAAGGAAGATGGAAAAACTGAAGAACAAATACGGCAAAAAATACAAAAATGGCAAAATAACCAATCGTGGTATTAATTCTTCATCCAAAGAAGACTTACACAGTAAGTTACACAACAACTATACTTCTGTTATCAGTGATGCGAGGTTACCAAGTTTGGGTCTCCTTTGTCATTATATAAAGTGATGTGTACTGCCATACCAGGGCTGATACTGTCACAAAAACATTATGGTAATACTTACCTAAGTGATGCGAGGTTACTAAGTTTGGATCTCCTCTGTCATTATATGTATAACGTGATGCGTACTGCCATACCAGGGCTGATACTGTCACAAACACATTAAGATAATACTTACTTACCTATGTGATGCGAGGTTACTAAGTTTGGGTCTCCTCTGTCATTATATAACGTGATGCGTACTGCCATACCAGGGCTGATACTGTCACAAAAACATTAAGGTAATACTTACTTACCTAAATGATGCGAGGTTACTAAGTTTGGTCTCCTCTGTCATTCTATAGAGTGATGCATACTGCCATACCAGGGCGGATACTGTCACAAAACATTAAGGTAATACTTACTTACCTATGTGATGCGAGGTTACCAAGTTTGGGTCTCCTCTGTTATTATATAAAGTGATAAGTATTGTATGTATTACGCAACGTATTCTAAAAAGAAACGTTATTCGCACATTTTTCAACCCATCAAGTAGATGTGGACTGTGGAATGTCACAAAATGAGGAAGGCTGCTTGTTTCAAGCTTCACCGCGTACCTCGCCACGTGCTTGATATCCGTGTACTGCTTTGCCACCACCAGCTCCACCGCTTTGCATCGCGCCTGTGTTGCTTAAACCCGGCACCTCGTCAGAAGCCCAGCCAGAAGTGATGGAAGATGAAGACACCCTGCTGTTACTCGGCGATGCTCCAAAAACGGACCAAACCATGGGCCTGTCTGTTCATAAGGACTTTGCCAATCGTTGGCAACACAACTTACTAAGGTTGCACAGGAAAAACTTTAAAAAAGTTTTTTCGTCCCTAACAATTGTGACCTACTGCTAGAGCCAGCTCTCAACCCGGCAGTAAAGGCAGCTCTGCAGGATAATCTATTAAAAAGAGATTCGCCCCTCGTGTACAAGCCAAATCGACTTGGTATAGCATTGTCAGGCTTAGCATCCGCTACTGACATGATTATTTAAAATGAAACTTTTAAACCCGCTTAGTGACGCTTGTCGTATATTATGTGACACACATTTTTGGGAGACAAAAGCAAGACGTAATTTTGTCATTTTAGCCATAAATATAAATTTAAAGGACGCCTTGCTTGAAACGAGAAGGGTTAGTTTCTTATTTGGGGAAAATTTTACCTACAAAGTTAAGACCGCCAAGACAATACAGCAATCAGGAGATGCCTTAAAACACTCATTTGACCAAAGATATAGCAAGCCCAAAGTTATCCCAAAAGGTCCAAACAAGGGTCATTTAGACCACAACCCTAAGCAAAGCAACCACCGGCGGTAGTTCGCGCCGCTACTCGTCCCCGACTAGGCCACCCCTGGCAGGCTCCAGTATTTTTCCAAAAAATTGCCAATTTCACTACAGACAAAACGATTCTATCTTGGACCAAATACCTTTTAAATGTTCACCAAATGATTCTCCTAATGTTTGTCCTAAAAATATTCAAGAAGCCCAAGATTTAGATAAATCAATAAAAAACTTACTAATAGCAATCTCATTGTTATTCTGTCAAGGAGAATTTATTTCTAGTGCCAAAACCAAAATGGCGACAAGAGATTCTTAATGAACCTTAAATCTTTCAACAAATTAGCAGAAACCAAACCAGGATTATCGTACAGCCTAAATGCTTGTTATGGCATCAATAGATCTAAAGGATGCTTACTTCTTCGTTTTCGTACACAAATATCACCGAAAATACCTGTTTTAAATGCCTATATGAATTTCACTAAATACCTACATTTCTAGCTTCCTGAAAAAGCGTAAATAAAATTCGTGAATTTGATGGGTTCATAGGTTTATTAGTTTCAGCTTGTCCTGCAGTTCTATATGAATGGATTTACACTAAAAATTTTGAACAATTTAAATATTCCTGTTTACTTAACAACCCTAGCTACGAACATTTACTTCGGCTCCCCAACAGCACGGTAATAATATCATATTGTTACTGTGCCAACAGATTACATAGTGATATGCTGTGGTGCTTTCATAAAATTGATCATAGATCATTTTCATTAACTTCTGATCAATAGGTATGAGCCACCTCATCAAGTTATGTTTGACGTGTAAAAGTGTTTGTAGGTACAAACATACGAGGGCGGGTCAATAAGTCCGTGACTTTTGGAATAAAACACAGATTTTTTGATAAATAAATGTTTTATTTTTCAACGTAGTCTCCCTTGAGCTCTATACACTTTGTCCAACGCTTCTCAATTTTTTTATCCCTTCCAAAAAATATGGTTTGTCGAGGTCCTCAAAATAGGCCTTTGTTTGCGAGATGACTTCATCATTGGAGTCAAATCTTTTTCCACCAAGCCATTTCTTCAGGTTTGGGAACAAGAAGTAGTCACTCGGAGCCAAATCTGGAGAATAGGGCGGATGAGGGAGCAATTCATAGCCCAATTCATGGATTTTTGCCATGGCAACTGCACATGTGTGCACCCTTGCATTGTCTTGGTGGAAAATAACTTTTTTCTTGGCCAAATGAGGTCGTTTTTTTTTCAAATCGTCATTGAATCGGTCCAATAAGTTGGCATAATATTCCCCATTGATTGTTCTTCCCTTTTGAAGGTAGTCAATGTGGATTATCCCGCGTGCATCCCAAAAAACAGTCGCCATAACTTTATTAGCTGACAAACCCACCTTGGCCTTCTTTGGCGCCGATTCACCCTTAGAAACCCACTGTTTTGACTGTTGTTTGGTCTCTGGTGTGTTGTGATGGATCCATGTTTCGTCCACGATTACAAAACGAGCGCAAAAACTCCTCCATATTGCGATTAAACAACGCCAAACCTTCCTGTGAAGTTGTTACACGATTGCGTTTGTGGTCGACTGTGAGCAAACGCGGCACCCATCTTGCGGAAAGCTTTCTCATGTCCAAGTGATCATTCAAAATTGAAACCACTGAGCCATGCGAGATCCCTACGGCTTCCACAATCTCTTGCACTTTCAATCTTCGGTCGGCCAACACCATATCGTGAATTTTTTCGATTGTTTCGGGTGAAGAGACCTCAACTGGGCGTCCAGGACGTTCGGCATCTTCAGTGCTTGTACGGCCACAACGAAATTCAGTAAACCACTTTTTTACCATTGAAATCGATGGTGCAGAGTCCCCATCGGTAATGGTTTTTTTTTTCGCAAAAAAATAATGCTTAATAAGCACACGAAATTCACTTTTTTCCTCAAATTACTGGGTAGTCTGATAAAGATAGCTGTCAAACACAAACTAACTGACGCAGCAAGTTCAAATTTTGACAGGAGTCAACTGACTGAGTGTTGCTTTTTCAGTAGAGGTCAGAAATTCAAAAAGTCACGGACTTATTGACCCGCCCTCGTACTTACAAAAAAAAATGTATCATTAAAAAATCTTTTTCAACGCGTTATTTACGGGTGGGAGAGCGTATTGCAGCACATACATATTAACGAAGAGTTAAAATCAGCTTTTCTCGCACTGCCCAATAATCGTATAATTTAAAAATATTATTAGGAATTGATGTTACTGCCATAACTTGTATTAATCGCATGGGCAGAAAACAGTTTGAACACTTGCATCATATCAATAAAGAAATATGGCAGTGGTGGTGCGAAAGGCGTCGAATAAATATTTTTGCATCTTACATAAACACTAAAAGATATGAAGCAGATCAATTACCGCTCATGAAAGGGGAATGCCCACCAATGTCCTAGGCCCAAAATGGACATCAAGTATTACTATAAAAATTGAGTGTTTTAAAATCTTAATAATATTTGATATCTAAAAAATATATTCAAACTGACGCCACAATTTCAGAAAAATTATATAAAATAAGTAATTATTTAGGTTAATTCTCTTTTTTTCGTAATTAGGGTAGGGGTGTTTTTGCAATTAGGGTAAATTATTGTGGCGCTCATTTAGAAGAAAGCAAATACATATTTTTATAGCTAAATTAATGCATAAAGTATTTTTTCTGTAGTCTAATGTCCGCTGTGGGCCAGAAATAGGCAATGGCCTTTCAGGACACTGAAAGGAAACTCAATGACGACGCATTCAACCAAATTACATATTATTTTAGATGCCCTGAAGTAGACCTTTTCGCGAGTAGGTGTAATGCTAAGTGTATCAGGTACATAACTTGGAAAAAAGCCAAGAGTTAAATTAAATTTGAATTGTTTGTGAAAATTTTGGAAAAGTAACAGATAGATAATTATGATGAATAAATATTTCTTTTCATTTTATGCAAACGTTTTTTTTTCTTTAGTGAGAAGTCTTTACCCTTCCTAAGGGCCACCCAACAAATTTTTATACTGGGTCCGCCAAGGCACGCTACGCTACGCCCGCCACTGTATTCAGGTCAAGTTTAGTTTACTAATAGAAACTTTAAAACAAAATTATCGAAGATACAGTAGACCACGCCTTTATGTTTTAAGGGTCATTTTCGTAGTTCAGGTGTTAGCACTGATGTGACAGACTATACATAAATAAAATTTGCAAATTTAAGTAGGTATCAAAAGTTCGGAAAACAAACTGTATGGCTCTCTCGTCTCTTACAAACAAGAGGGTGAACTCAATATCGACGTATTATTTTTTTCTTCTATATTAGATTAATAATAAAGGAGATATTAATTCTGCGCTCGAAAACACAAATCGCCGACGTCACTCAAAAAGCAGCCTAGCTTAAGTGGGACTGGGCCGGACACAGTTGCCGCATGTCAAACAAATCATGGGCCAAATCTATCACCATGTGGGTCCCCGAAAACTTCCGACGACATCGAGTTAGACCCAAGAGAAGATGGCGCGGCGGGTCGAGCTTGACACCTACAGACAGGATTGGTACCACACTCGCTCAAGACAGAGAAGAGTGGAAAAGAGAAAGGGAGGCCTTTGCCCTGCAGTGGGACAACATAGGCTAAAAACAATAATAATTATTAGTAGATTAAACAATAGTGCCAATAGCAACGTGCATCGCTGTGCGAGCGTAGAAAGACGCAGAGGTATCGGTGTCGTGGCGGCGCAGTCAGCCACGACTGGACGGCGGACGCCGAATCGCCGGACCAGTGTGCGTGGTGTGTGACGGCCGGTCCGGCGCGTTGGATTTTTTTCTATTAGGTATAACTTTAAAATGTACGGCCGGCCTTAAAGTTGTTTTTCATTTGACAATTGAGGTTTTACGAAGATGGTATTTCAATTACCTACAACTTAATCATCAACAATATTTATAGGAAAATGTGGTGAGATATAAAGTTGAAACCTAAATAGGTAGGTCCAGATTTGTGATCCCTTAAGAAAGTGATTGATCTGAACAGGGTTTTCACTTTCATCAGATAGGTACTTTTGGAACAGACATTATCTCTATGGTCCAAACAAGATACCTGACACGTCTGATGCACTATACTCAGTGCGTCGCCGATATATTATCCAGCAGTATGATGATGACTGTAGAGAACGAACAGTGCGATTGTTATGACATACCTACACGTATCATAACAATCAAGTCTCGTGCACACTGGCGCGACAAAAAGGCACCGCGTGTCGCGCGACGAACGGTGCCTTTGTGCCGCGCTGTGACGTTGCGCCTATTTGCGGGAGCTTTCAAACCTTTCGTTCTCTACTCATCTAAATTCAGAATGGTTACAGAATTAGTAACAATAAGTAAATGTAATACTGGAGTAATTAACTTATTAAAAATACATAAATGACATCATAAATAATTATTATGTTATAGATACATTAGCAGGACATCAATAATAGTAGGTGTCACAGGGAATAGTGAATGGGTTCATTCCCCGTGGTGCTAGTTGGTGGTGTCATGGGGAATGAACAAATATTTTACACGGGTGAATTAAACATATTATACCTACAATGAATAACAAGTACAAAACTGTCAATTCTAGTGTTCTAGATGCCATTAAATATGATTTGATATAGATTATTCAAGTACACTATAGTAAGTATCAATATAACAAGAATAGTTTGAAAATAAACCCATTTGTGCTTTTCTATAATATTTTACTAGTATATACTATTGCTATTCTATGCTTAACTTATATTTAATTAAGGCATTGCATATCACTTTGAGGTAATTTAGGAGTCTAGAATTCATTAAAGTTTTGTTATGGCACCATTAAATCACATCTTGTGTGTTCATGAGCCTTACAGTTTAATATTAATTAGAGTCCGACGGAATTTCGTTTTCGGGTTTCGGTACAAATATCCATTTTCGTTTTCATTTTAGTTGGTCTTGTTTATAATGTACAAAAACAGTTGGTTACTAGCAAATAACAACTTAGTATAGTTTTAAGATATTGGCAGCAGTGCTTTGTCTTTTTCTATTTTGCTTCCTAATATATTTTGCACTTATCATCTAAAGGCCATTCAATACCATTTCCTGGCAATTGACTGTGAATAAAAGGGGAAATCCAAGTTAAATACCATCTCGAACCAAATACTTCTATCATGTTAAGCTTCCAGCCTTTGTTGTAAACAAAATCGTTAGTGTAAAATTTTATTTCAGGAACTAATCTACCTTTGAGTATGTTAATAAAATGGTAGATGAATAAAAATCCAGAAACAAGTCCAACTATCACATTCAACTCTATTAAGGCAACATAGAGGCTTTCATCACCAAAGTCAATCACAATGCTAGCAAGTGGACAAATAAACTTAAACAATAAAATTCCATGGTTCCATGAGATGAACAGGGATAGAAATTTAATATTATAGTAGAAAGAATATATCATACCCACAAAGACATAAAATGTGAACAAAATGAAATATCTATGATTAAAGTAACCAACACAACATGCAAGAAATGTACAGTGATGGTCCCTTTTTAAAATACAAATATTACATATGTCACAATGCCAGGCACGAGGTGGTCTCAAACATTCACACACGCTACATAGAGCCCATTGCTCTTTATTGAAACCTTCAAGGTTTTTACCTTTAATTGAACTATTTGTAAACATTCCATAAATCATATTGCCCATAATATTAAGAAACAGAAAGCTTGCACAACCAAGATGACCGAAGAAGGCTAAGCTCCACTGCTCTATCAATGTAGGCAATACAACACATAATTCAAACATGAATGCAGGTATAAGTAGCAAGGTAATTGCAATATAAATGCTATGTTCTGAAAACCTTTTCAACTGCTTATTTTTAATGAACTCTAGTTTCAATATGAGCATTTTGTTTATTTATTTAGTCTGGTTTCTAGTATCCACCATTGCTGGACCACTAAATGCTGTTGTAGAGATTTGTCTGAAATAGAGAAATAATATATTAGTATAATATAATTAAATTTTTAGAAACAGGCTAATGTTATGAGCTGAAAAGGGGTGGAATTCATCGGCGTCGTTAAAGACTGGTAGGTTTAGAACTCATCACTTTTAACCATAACCTACCTATGTTATAGATTTACTATGATATGTACCTAGGAACTAGAATATGAAATTAAATATACCTTCCTATATAAATAATTTTCTGAAAATCATGAAAGAAAATGTATAATGTTGTAATTGTCAGTATCAGCATTCTCTCTCTCTCTCTTGTTCTTTGTCAAAATGTCACCTTGTCAATTTTTTTATTATTTTAATGTTTATGGCATGGCTACTAGGCTTTTATGCCAAAACCACCTTGTCTTTGTGTGACAATCCATGGGTGCGTTCAATTGGTACAATTCGGTCAAATTCGAGGACATTGAACATAATCACGTTATGTTCCTCGAAGGGTTACGCCGAGGTGCACACATATTTTGCCAGTTATGTTTAAGTCCCATGTAACAGGGGGCGAGCCTTTTGGCATCAACCGGGCAGAAATCTAGACTGCTACTAAGTAATTCTAAATGGAATAACTCATAAATACTGCCCGACCCGGTAATCGAACCCAGACCCTCATGCGCTTGCGACAGTTGACCATAAAAACGAAAAATGCATGTTTTCGTTAATTCATCACTTATTGTATTCAAGCTGTTGCCCGCGACTTCGTCTGCGATCCAAGATAAAAGTAGCCTATGTCCTTACCCCGGTCATAGTCTATCTGTGTGGCAAATTTAATCTAAATCATACAAATAAAGGAAGAAGTTAGGATTCTATGCTAGATACGTGGGACACTCTGAAAGTTTCATGTGGCTGAACCAGTTTTCGAAACACTCTTCCTATTCCGCCGTAGACATCTTGTTTACAGCCTGCTCGAACGCTGACTGCGCGCGCATCTTCCGGCTACGAAAATTGTATCCCTTTGAGCTGATTTTTTATTTTCGGAAATAAAAAGAAGTCACACTGTGCTACTGTGCTAGGTCAGGGCTGTAACGTGAGGGTGGCCCAGGAGTTTGACCGGCATGCTGTCGAGAAAGTCTCTCATTTTGAGCGCGGTGTGCGAAGGCGTGTTGTCGTGGTGGAGCAGTTGCCCGCGGAGCGATCAAAATCTTCCCCCCGCTTCTAGATCGCTTCACTTTGGTAGGCGTTGATTCATTTGAAACACCCTAACCGTCGACTGGCGCTTCGTTTCTGGATCGTATTGATAAATCCAATACTCGTCACCTGTAAAGATGTCGAAAACGCCGAGACGCGCCTGCTATTTTTTTTTTATCGTATCATGACACCATTCCACCCGGGCGTGCTTCTGAGCATCGGTGAGGTTGCGCGGCACCCAGCGTGAAACTATCCTCCTCACGCGAAGATGCACGTGTAGAATTTCGCGAAGGCTTCCCGATCCAACCTGCAGTATGTGCTGAATCTCGTGGTAAGTAACTCGCCTATTGTCTTGGATAAAATTTTACACTGCTAGCACGTTTTCTTCCGTAACAGCCGTCAAAGGGCGACCACTTCTGCCTTCAAATCCCAAAGTTAATCGACCGCGCTTGAATTCGTTATATGGGGCCTAGACAAAATCCCTTTTCTGTAAGCGTTACCGCCAAAGGAAAACTCAAATTGTATGGAGCTGACATTTGCTGACCACATGTCACGTGATTGCTGCTAAATTGGTAGACAAAGTCAGTATTCCTCATGCGGAAAGGAACGTCGCAATGAGCGTGACACGTAAACGACATTAAAATGTTCATCAAAATGGTAGACAAGTGCCACTTTTGACAGACGCCAATGATATTTTGGCGTTTCCGCAACACGCTTCATTAGCGGGAGATCGAACCCTGACACCAACGCTAAAAAAAGTAAACAGTGATACTTTTGTTATGATTAGTGTACAGTGAGGATAAGAGTCAGTAAACATACAGTTTACTACTAGCATTCTAATACCCTATCTAAGAAAGAAGTATTAAGGTTTGCAATCGAGTTTATCTTTATAGGAATAACAAATGTAAGAACCACAATCATTTAAGCGCACCATTGTGCGGTTGTTTACATTATGCATTCCATAATCTCAAGTCGGTCCAATATTAGTTAAAATGGTAGTCAAATTTGCAGTAAATGATAAAGTATCGGAAAAAACCTGCCTTTCCATAAATTCCATCAGCATGTATGTTTATAAATAGGTACTGATTACTATAATTTATTTACCAATGTACATCCGGTAGCGTTCGGTAGCGACTTTGTGAATAGGTTTGTAGAACGCTCAGTTAGAAGAACTCACTGAAGAATTCCCACGACAATTAGTGGAACTATTTATTCATACAAATATCACATTCCTACAACAACCCTCTTATTCCCTATACATGATTCCGTCGAATGCCTGTGGCGCCACGTCTGCAATAGTGCTTTCGTAAGATTGAGCATACGTGAGCTTACGTCGTCGAAATTAGTAGAGTAGTGATTAAATGCACATATCTTGCCAAAAAATAATACCAGAGTGAAATTCTGATCAAAAGAAGACGAACTTGAATTGGTGGTGGACGTAGTATCTCTATGTGGTCTGTGGTGGTTCTTGGACGTATGTACTTGTGGGTACTTTGGCATAAACCAGCATAAATATAAAACATCATGATTGTTGAAATCTACCCACTCAAAATTACTCGGATATATTCTGATAATGGACTAAAAAAATACATATTCAATCACAGTTTCCTGAAAAAAATGGTGCATCTTTATGGTCTTCATTTGACGTCTTCTTCACCCGTCCCCTCTGCTTCCTTCACCCCCTTTAACTCCCCACATCACGACGAAAGTTTAGGTTCAAAGTCTGGGTCCAAAATTATTTAATTAGTTATTTCTTTTCGTCGTTTATCTTATTTTTGTTAATATATAAAACTTTTAAACATGTCGAACAGTAAGATATTTAATGCACTTAAGATCTTAAGGACCCGCAAGGATCTGAAATATTTAACTGGTAAGTACTACTTCGGTGACTTTCTCGGCAATTTCATTTATCGACAAAGTATCAATAATTTGATATTTGTAAAAACTTTGAATTTTTTGTACTGTATTAAAAGGGTAGTGGTCTTACTAAGGTTTTTCATCATCATATTTTAGGTTCACACAGCAGAACCTATGCTGCTGCAGGTAGTCAAGTGCACACCAAATGTAAAATTGTCAATGGCATTTATGTGGTTACTCTTGATTCCCCTAATACAAAGGTAAGTTAAAACCTTGTTTAATTACCAATACATACAAATGCTTATTTTTAACATAAACCTATCAAGAATGATAATGATAATATATTTTTTGTCATACCTGCTGTTTTACTCACTAAACTTACTTCATGACACATTCACAGCATAGGTCTAATCTGCTGACTTTGGTGATATACCTATAGGATCTAAAAGACCTATAGGTGACCTGCATTTTTAGGTTGAATAGGCCTGGTTGATCGCTCCGCATTTAGCTGGAATTTACTCATACATTTTGAATTAGTGTTTATTTCTTTATTGTCACTAGTTTTTGGTGAAGTGATTAACCCGATAATGAAATGGTACCTTTTTTTTTTTTTTTTTTTTTTTGGGTGGGAAATCATCAAATGACTTCTCCCGCTCTGGGTGGAGCGGGAGGGCGTGTCAGACTTTTACTGACTAAAACCCACCGTGTTCCTTCAGTTGCCTGTGCCAGGGCCACGGTTTTCTCTGTGGAATAACCCGCGACCCTGAGGCGTCGGCCCTATCGGACCCCGTCATTTTGTGCTGACATCTCTTTGAGGCGCGCGTGGAACACAACGCGCCGTCGACCCGGGCCTGGTCCTTACCGGACGGCGAGCTACCCATGGCTCGCCGTCCGCAAGCCCGCGCCTACGGTGGCCGGGAATCTGCTTGCGATTCCCGACGCCCAGGGCGTCTCCTGCGGCGACTAGGGGCGTGAGGGCGCAAGGCTCTCTCCCTCACGCGCTCCGCCTCCTCCTTTGCGAGCATTACTGCTTCGCAGAAGGAGGTGACGGCTTTCCATTCCCTCTCGCTCCGTACCATGGCCTGGACCAGGGCCGGACGCGAGAGATCGCCGCCGCCAATCGCCTCCGCGAGGACACTGCGGTGCTCCGCCCAAGCTGGGCATACCTCCACCGTATGCTCCACCGTGTCCTCCGGGCGATCCACACAATGGTGACACCCGGGCGTTTCCTCCCGCCTTATGCGAAACAGGAACCTCCCGAAACAACCGTGTCCGGTGAGGACCTGTGTCAGGCGGAAGGTGAGGACGCCGTGGCGCCTCTCCAACCACTCCTCAAAGAGGGGACTTACCGCCGCTATTGTGGCGTGCCCAGCACTGGGTTGCGACAATCGCACCCTCCATGTCGCCATGAGATCCCGCCGGAGCTCTGTCCGCTGTACCGTGATTTGTCGCGGCAGCGGAGTTACACCCCGGCGTTTTGCCTCCTCGCGCCACTCCCATACGTGCGCGAGGGCTTTTGCCTCCATGAAATGGTACCTAATAACTAAATCAGTCTGAATTATAAAAATAATGGATTCTATTTAAAGGTCGAAAACGCCTGGTAGACGCACTGAAATCATAACATTGATAAATATCTGGCTGATAATATTGGTATAAACATGATATTAGTATAATAATAATTCAGGTCTTATAGATAGTGAATGTGTTAATAAGTTAACATGTTATTCAACAAATGTGGTTCTCAATTTTTTTTAAAATAATTTTAGCTTATAAACTATCAAGATCGTGGAACATACATAATATATTTATTACATATATATTTGTATTTTCGGATATGTGCATGAGGTATCAATTTTTTTGTTTTGATATGGTTGATGTCACTTTTTGGACCAACCTGTTTTAAAAGAAGGGGTAAAAATACCCTTTTTTGTTTAGTTCTGTCCCAATAGTCATTTTCACAAACAAAACAGTAACAATGTAATGGATTCTGGAACTTGGTATTCAAAAGATCAATGTTTCATAGTTTATAGTAGCAGGATCAAGTATTGCTTGCTGGTGCTAATGAGGATCGAAATCTCTTATAATAACACTTTATTGTATTGAAATTTGCACGAAAACCTTAGCTATCAACTAGTGGGGACAAAATGTGCCCTGGTTATGAATCAATACACACAATTTCAAATTTCCTTGCTATACCAAGAAAAATGTTGCCATGGGCAAATAAAATGTTGACTGTTAGGCATTCATTCATTCATAAAAAAATGTAAAATTTTGTAATGGCTCAATTTGGTAATGGTGTGTCATTGGTGACAAACATCCATTTTGGTGCAAACCAGACAATGTAAAGTCATATAATAGGCATTAAAAAATCTTTTTGTGTAATATAATATACTTTCTTTTGTCTTAGCCTATAACAAAATATTTTTGGCACAAAATCACAGAACATTATACAGCATGTTACGAAAACCCTGTCCGATCCTGAAGGGTATTATTTGGTATCGTAGTGCGTACACAAATACGTAATCATTTAATGGATACGAGATAATTATTTCTCCCCAATGAAAACAATTAATTAAAAAAAAATTAAAATAATCATATCAAAGGCAACACTGATCGCTCGACAGGGTTCACCAGAGTTCACCTACAGTTTCGTGTCAAAGAAGCCGCCTGAGCGCGGCGGTACTTTGTCGCATGCCGCCAAAGAAACGTAGGACTAAAGAAATCTACGTTTTGCCTACGCGTAGGTATCAGCTGATATTTTATTGTAGGCTTACGCACAATGACCCCGATTTCTGACCTTCTGTATATCAAGAAACAATTATTATTGAGTTAATGTGATGTGCTTTTGGCAATGTACTCACTATAGGTATAAGTTTATTAAAACATTTACTTGTTACATACCTCTATCTATCTAGAACATTAGTACACATTCGACACCTTTTTATTAAATTTGCACGTACTCTTCGCAGCGCACATGTGTACGATTTGAGTGACTCGAGAGCTTCCACAATCCGAGCTGTTACTTCGATTTCCGAATCACACATTCACTCACTAATAAAAATTAACATATTCCAATATTCCTGATTGGTATACGACATTGTTCGCGATACGATAGCGGCACGTGATACGTACGGACATCCGACGTGAGACTGGCGAAGTGTCCAAACAAGTAGCGACCAGTCGGCTACATCAAAGGATCGAGGACTCGTTATGAGTACCTACAGCGCGGCTAGTGCAGGGCGGTGTCCTTTGAAATAAAATAGGCAAAAAATAAAAGATTTCGCCGGCCGTTGGAGTGTTGTAAACTTATGAAAATTTACCATATTTAGTGTTACATTTCTCATGGTAACTAAAAATAAAAAAATCAATAGCTTTTGGTTTTTATGAGTTAGATTTTTTAAACTATTTTTTCTAGTACGTATGTTAAACCAGGAATACGCCTTTTTTGGATCGGACAGGGTTTTTGTTACATATTGTATAAGTACCCTTAAAGGAGCACAAAATTTAAAATATACATATGCTATGAAACAGCACTGTGATGAAAAAATAATCATTTGAATACCACTTTATCACTGTTTGTTTACAAGTTCAAACTTTAAAAAATAAATGAAACTTACTTGGACACAATAAATGGAGGTTTGCTGAACAAAAATATTGTAATGGATTTGTCTTCATTTCAAATTAAACTAATAACTTATCTACCTGTATTAAAATTGCCAAAAGACTAAGTTGGAAAAGTTTTATTTTGGAGTGCTTTAAATTTACAAGACAGGTCATAAACCAGAGTACTACAAAAAAAAACATCCACACAAATAGGTTTATGCTTATTCTATTGAAATAAATAAATAAAACTATTTCAATCAAATGTATGCAAAATCCAAGGAGAATGAAGTCCAAGTCCTTTGTTCACTAGAAATAATTGTGTGTTTTAGGTCAATTCATTAAACACCGCTGTTATGGATGAGGTCAGTCAGGTACTGAATGAGATTGAATCCAACCCCTCAATTCAAGCAGCAGTATTAATATCAGGGAAGCCAGGATGCTTCATCGCTGGTGCTGACATTACCATGCTGGAAGCCTGCAAGACCAAAGAAGAATTTGTTGACTTGTCTAAAAGAGGTGAGTACTATTAAAATACTGTTAGTATTAACCTGATTAACCCCTTCTATACTGGAATTTAGCTCTCCGCGAGACACAATGAAAATTTTATAATGTCTAAGATCTGACAAACATGCCATTAGTGTAATTCAATAAATCAAAGTAGCCAAATTAATATTTTGACACTAAAAATAAATATATACTTATTTAAATTAAATTGGTAATGCTATATCTCTTTTTGTTACCTGTTCACCAAATCTTTACATCTTGTTGTCGTACAGGTCATGGAATTTTCCATAGGATTGAAAGGTCACGTAAGCCCATCATTGCGGCTATCCAGGGCAGCTGTCTCGGCGGTGGCTTGGAAACAGCCCTCGCCTGTCATTATCGTATTGCTGTTAAGGACTCTAAGACTGGATTCGGTCTTCCTGAGGTTATGTTAGGACTGCTACCCGGAGGAGGTGGAACACAAAGGTAAAATAATATTGATTAATAAAATAAAAATAAACAACTCCCCTATAAAATTATTATATGATGCAGGCAAAGGTTTTATTTTGTGCAGCCTTGAAGACTCAAGAATAGTTTTGTTAAACAAAAGTTTATTCTAGTAGTCATCCAACCCCTATTCCCAAAATAGATTTACAATTTAGGGCTAGAGATAAAACTAAGTAGGAAGAAGCTGAGAATTTCTGAGAAAGGTAAGAGCGAAAAACATGAGCGTCTGCGAAGTTCCCGGATCGTCTGCGAAATTACCCGCGCGAAATTCCGCTCAGATTTGCCGCTAGCCTAAAAGTCGATGGATATTTTCTTCAGCTAGAAATGAAAGCAATAGAAATTGTAACAAGGAAGCAACCATGACCTGGGTGAAGGTCATGTTATATAATACTTGGCAATGAAATAATATTCTGAGCAAGGTTGTCAAACGTAATCAAATCATTTATGTAACTTAGCACTATGTCTGCTTATGTTGATTGCAGAGTACATTTACATCTTTAAATAAATGTACTTGACAATCAGTTCATAAGCAGCTATTTTAAATTAGATCATGTCACATGAATGAACTCACTGACCATAATTATGATGATATGATGGCATTTAGGACGATTTTATAGTTCTATGCTATGTGAATGTAGAAATGTTAGGCATAAAATGATGTTTTATTTCCAGAATGCCAGTACTCACATCCATACCTACGACTTTGGACCTAGCTCTCACCGGCAAAACTGTAAAAGCTGATAAAGCCAAGAAGTTGGGAATAGTTGATTTGTTAGTTTCCCCACTTGGTCCAGGTAAATTAAATTCATGTTTATAAAGGTTAAATAAGTCATGTCAACTATTATGAAGAAAACTTACACTATGTATCTACATACCCAACATTTATTTTGGTGGTTTTGATTTATGATAAATTTCCAGAATTAAAAAAAAAAAATGTTTTTGTTTTCATAGGCTTGAGTTTACCAGGAGATAGCACAATGAAATACTTAGAACAAGTAGCAATTCAAATTGCAAGAGACATTGCAAATGGCAAAATAAAAATTGATAGAGCCAAAAAGGGATTGATACAGAAAATCACTGCTAACATAATGCAAATGGATGTGGTGAAGAATATAATCTTCAAGAAAGCCAAGGAGCAGGTCATGAAAGCTTCACGTGGTCTCTACCCAGCACCATTGAAAGTAAGTTGTTGAATAAATGCTACAGTTTTACACATCCCATACAATATTTTTAGTCCTGGTGTCAATATTTTAATCATACCATGCTACAGAGTACTAAATCCCAGACTTGTTACATCAAAAAACTATCTTACTTTCAGATCCTAGAAGTAGTAAGAACTGGTGTAGACAAGGGCCCTAATTCTGGTTATGAAGCAGAAGCTCAAGGTTTCGGCGAGCTTGCTGTCACGCCTCAGAGCAAAGGTCTTATTGGACTGTTCAGAGGACAAACTGAGTGCAAGAAAAACAGATTTGGAAAGCCCAAAGTTGATGTCAAAACGGTGAGTTGAAGACATTTTCATGTTCATGTGTTTCATTGTATGTAAGTATTTAGCTTTACTTTTATCTTTTTGCTTTCTTTTTTCAATACGACATCAAGGAATACAATAGGTACGAAACATTTGTAACTCTAAACACAGTAGTACATCTTTTGATATACTAAAACTGTCTTCAAATTTAAATAATAATGTTCTTATTTGCTTAGATTGGAGTGCTTGGCGCTGGTCTGATGGGAGCCGGTATTGTGCAAGTGTCCATCAACAAAGGTTACAACGTAGTCATGAAGGACGCCACCAACGCTGGTCTCTACAGAGGTGTAGGACAGATCACAAATGGACTAGCTACCGCTGTTAAACGGAAGAGGATGTCTGGGTAAATAATTTGTATGAACAGTTTAACGGGGGGTTATCCGAATTTGCCTGGAAAAAAATATGTGTCACATAGATACATCCTTGTTTTAGGGAACGGTTCAAAACACGATAAATTATAATTTGCTTTGCGATTAAAACAGGTCGATTTCAAGACCAGTTTTCATTTCATTTCCTAATTACAGCAGGAAATTGCATATATCATAAAGAAATCGTACTTTGGAGAGGATTTAACGGTTGGAATTCAGAGTTTCACAGTTTTTTTTTTAAATCACAAAAATAGTAAATCGGGCTATATTGGCTCGCGCTCAGAGTCCTGCGGGACGTCATCGAGGGTGGACCTGTGTCAACAATTTAAAAAAAAAACCCCACCTTAAAATAACACGTTAAACGCCAAGACGAAAATGTGATTTTACAATTTTTTTTAGCTGTACCGTTATTCAGTATCTCAAGATTCGTGCTTATGTCTTAGTTAGGTTTCGATCTGAAGCCTAATTTCAGAGATATTCCTGAAAAACGTGTTGAGGTCACCGGTGTCCGTATTGGCGCTGTAATGTAAAAATAGACGATTTCGTTATTATGGCGCCAAGAGGTCGCGTACTTCGGTCACCCGCACTCCGCAGTCGCGCGTCGTGATTTTGACTGGACGCACGTTTGTTTCGCGAAAATGGCTGAACTGGATTTAGACTTAAATATAACACAGGAAGATTTGCGTAACATAGAATTGTTATTGTAATAATTCATCACAAACATACTTTTCTGCATAGTAAACGCGATCCACGGCGCACAAATTCACTTTGATAATAGGTCTGATGAAAATAACTACATTTTTAAAACAATTTTATGAATTAAAACTATAATATATTTGCGAGATATTTTTTCTGAGCTCTGCAATTTTGTCTTTCCGGTTCCGTTCTCCGGTTTGGTTCTCACCATCATTGTTACATATTTAAAAAAATAAAATTAAAGCGTGGTGTAAATGGAAGGTGTATCAATCTTTATCAGATTTCGGACAGTTTTCACTATATAGGACGAGATTTCAAACTGAATCTAAAGCATGTTTTTTACTATACATAGAGTCAGTTGAGGATAGCATAAAAGTTAACACTAAATATTTCTGGACTTATATCTAACTGTAAAGCTTCCATTCCTTCAACTATGCATTACGAGGGACAGTCGTCCAACAATCCAGATGAAATCTGTGATCTATTTTTAAACTTCTTCCATTCTGTTTATGAGCCTTCCACTCTTAACGATATGCAGCAGCAGACCTTCGATGAAGCTAAGAATAGTCATGTCGTTAGCAATCTTGTGATCAGTATTAAACAAGTACACAGTGCTTTGAAATCCGTAGATTGTTCTAAAGGACCAGGGCCTGATCCCGCCATTCTTCCTTAAAAAATACCGCTGACGCTTTAAGTCTCCCAATACATATTATTTATAATAGATGTTTGAGCCAAGGTAATTTCCCAGAGATGTGGAAACGAGCCAATATCACCCCTGTCCATAAATCTGGTCGAAAATATGAATTTGAGAACTACCATCCCATTTCCATTCTGTCAATCTTGTCAAAGCTTTTCGAGAATCTTGTCCACAATCAGCTGTATCTGATTATTCATGATCAGATTATTAAGCATTAGTATGCACAACTACTAATTTGATTGAATATACTGATTATTTATTCAATAACTTTGACCTTTTTTAATTTTTACTAAGGATCCCTTTAAGTAACCATTAGGCGACTCTGAGTGTGGCAGTTAGACGCACGTGTACAGGTGGACTCTATTTATACTGACTTCCGTAAAGCCTTTGACAAGGTCGATCATAAATTACTTTTGGACAAATTAGCTTTTAACGGCATTCGTGGGGATTTGTTTCGTTGGTTTACTTCCTATGTTACAAATAGAACTCAAAAAGTGGTAGTAAATGGTTTCCATTCTAATTCCATCACTGTTACCCACGTGCCTCATGGCTCGATACTGGGCTCTTTTTTATTTATTATATTTGTCGATGATATTGACATGTGCTTTCTAAATTCTTACTTTACGCAGATTAAAGTCTTTAGGCCCATCAAAACTATGGTTGACTGTCAATTGCTTCAACAAGACCTCAACCGTCTTGCAGATTATTGCACTAAAAACAAACTCCAACTCAGTATATCTAAATGTTGTTGTATTAGCTTCACTAAAAATAACAATATATTTACATATCCCTATGCCATACACAGTTAAACTCTGGTAAGGGAGAGTTAGATCCGCGACCTGGTAATATTACTTGACGATAAACTTCACTTAGATGGACATGTTAATAAAATCGTTAATAATGCTTATCGCATGAACGCCTTGTGATGAGATCAGCCACATAATTAAGGCACCCTAGTACATATTTATATCGATCACTAGTTAGGTCTCAATTAGAATATGCAGTGCCTGTGTGGAACCCCTACTATTATAAATACATTGAGTGTATAGCAAGCATACAACGTAAATTTTTGAAGTCTATGAATTATCGCTGCTTTAAAAGTTGTTACCTCTCTTATAATGATTTACTTAAAAAATATAATCTGCTTTGTTTGAGTTCAAGGCGTACTTTTCTTGAAGCTACATTTTTGTATGACCTATGCAATAACTCGTATGATTGTTTAGACATTGTCAACAAGTTGTGTTATATAGTTCCCAGAACATGCCAGGGACGCGTGGTGAGCGCACGACCTGTATTCGCTACTACTACCGGTCGTACAAATGCCGGCTTGCGTGCGCCACTTCGTCGCATTACGAGCAATTTTAATAAGAATTACTGCAGTTTGGATCTGTTTGCTTTACCAAAAGGAAAGTTAGACTCATGTTGCTTAACACACTGCAAAATTAATGTGACACTGTTGTTCCACTTATGCTGCATGCACTAACAGCTTCATGAATACTTTACTATTGAAATTCCTATTTTTTATTGTTAACAACGCTTCTTCGTCTTAAAATTTACCAAATTGTCTCATGTTCATCTGTGGAGAACGTGGTTGGTTTCACATTTGTAACATTGCTGTGTCATATCTTTTTGTTATTCTTAATGTGTAATTGTTTGTTTTCCCGATATCAATAAAATAAAATGATGATCTGTTAACAATTTCGTTTAGAGCTCCTTGCAATAGATGGCGCTTTACTAAATTTAAACACATCAGATTTGCCACTATCGTAACTAATTAAAATCAATCAATTTTATTTTTTATCTATTACTTTACATATAAATGTAAAAAAAATAACATGTTTTTCTGAACCCGGAACTATTAAACTTTATAAAAAGGATTGCACGAAACGTTTTAAAAGTAGGTCGACTTCTAGATGGCGTGGTAAAACGACAGTCTCTGGCAATTAGTGTCGCTGATGCTGCCAACTGTTGAAAAATTGGACGAAGTAAAATTGCCAGCTCAATAGCCAGACTTAGGGAGGTGTCATTTCTTTGTGTGTGGGATTGGGTATCTCTACGTAGTATTATATTATCTGTGGTATCGGGTTGGTGTTGTTATCTGACAATGTGAAAACGCCCATTAGGTACTTACACAGGACATTTTAACGAATCATTTTAGTTCACTTCGCCGTAGGTCGATGTAAACCTAAGGAAAAAAAACGATCCTCAGAAAAACCAATTCGGATGATCAACTGCAAATATTTGATACTATGGCATGGATTTTCCGCGAAATGGTCGGCGGCGCATCGTTAATAAGTACGTCGCTCTGCGTTTGGGGGAGGCGGAGCTAGCGTTTCAAAGGCCTACATGCCCGGAAAACACTGCCTTAACTGGTTCTTTAAATTTGCGATTGAAATGTTTGTGGTAAATACAAGGTATCGTTTTGCATCCATGTCAAATTCAAGGAGGTTGCTATGCTAATGGTTCTCGACACGAATCAATAATAAAATAAGTTGTTTTCTTTTTGTTTATCTAATATTCTGAAATCGACTTGTGTGGAACGCGTATGTTAAACCGCGGCCCGTGTGTTCCACACTGTAACTGCCCTTTTATGCGACCTAACCGTGTGACATTGCCTACCGCATATGCAGCGGTGCGATTCTGTTTTTTGAAAGTGGTTTATTCTGAAAAACTGTCAAACATAAATAACTTAAAAAAAACTACTACTTTTATTTGATTATTTATATCTTTCATAACAGCCTCTTGAAATTTGACGAGGATGCAAAGCGACACGTTGTATAGTTTATTCTGAAATACTTGGTCTAATTAATCTGTGATTTGCTTTTATTTACAGCCTGCAGAGGGACAAGTACTTGTCAAACCTTTTGCCGACTCTGGACTACGATAAGATGAAGAATTGCGACTGTGTCATTGAGGCTGTGTTTGAGGACGTGAACATCAAGCACAAGGTCATCAAGGAGCTGGAAGCTGTAATCCCTAAACACGCGATCCTCGCTACTAACACCAGCGCTATCCCCATCACCAAGATCGCGGCCGGAAGCAGCCGCCCCGACAAGCTAATTGGTAGTTTGACATTTTCGTTATTTAAAGGCATTAATTCAACTTATTTTTTAGAATATGTGAATGATTATATGTGTGTAGGTATCTAAGTTTCATTTATAAATACGAGTAATTTATTTTCATTCAAACCATACATATTTAAAGCAAGGAAAATTCGACCCTGCCATATTTCACATTAATAATCATGACTTTGTCGAATTATTTTGTATGAAAAATTAAACAAAAAAGATAATTGAAAGGTAATTCATATGCCAGTTGATTCTTTGAAATGGTCTCATACATAGCCCAGAGGTAGTTAGAACGTATAGTCTAAAGCGGGCGAGCCATAAATTATACATGATTTTATTTCTGTGATTGGTTTGTACAACAAACACTCTTACACGTCAATCATATTTTAAAAGCAAGTTGAGATCGGTGTTTCCTCTCTGAATACTCTCAGAAGTAAGGCCGAAAAAAACTCACTGTTTCTTTTGAAGTCCAGACAAAATCTTGTGGAAGAAAGAAAGAAAAAACGTTTGCATAATGCGTAATCAGCCTATTATGTTCCCACTGCTGGGACACAAGCCTCCTTTCTGTGAGAGGGAGTGGGCCGTAATCCACCACGCGGGCCGTAATCCACCACGCGGCCCCAGTGCGGGTTGGCAGGAGCCGTTACCACTGGGCCACCACTGCTAAAATTGCGGTAAACACGACGCAAAAAAGAACAAACAGTCAAAAAAGAAAAGGTTATGGGAAACATGCGTCACATTCACGCAAAACGGCTATCGCTCAGCATAATGCTGCTACCCTATGCAAGACAGAGCCCAGCGCTGGTTTTCAGCGACAGTCGGCGCTGACGATCATGTGAAGACCATATAGATTGGTGTCTGAAATGGTCTTTTGAGGAAAGAACCACACAGATCGAGTGGACATATCCTGTCAGTGCACGCATTTGTCAGTAATCATGCAGCTCAACTCAGAACTAAGGAAGCTTGCGGTAAAGACTAGAGATGGGTAGCTATTCTAATAACTAGCCAACTAGCGGCTATTAAAAAAATAGCCACGGCTACGATATCCGTCAACATGATAACTAGCTATTGGCTACTGGCTAGCTAGAATATCTGAGAAGTTAATTGTACAGCGGGTAGCCTCCACAGAGTATAATATAACCACTACGTTTTGCAGCCGCTAGCCGTCCCGGTAGCCGGTTGCGCGGCTAGTAGGACTAGCCAGTAGCCGATAGCTGCAATAGCTGTGTGCGCGATCACTGCGGGAACTACTGAGTGAGTAGTGCGAGACGCCAATATGAACTGAGTTTGCGAATTTACGAAATAGCCGAAATATGATACTTAGTTATTTAGTTACCGGCAGATGTAAAGGTAAACCAAATAAATAAATATTTGTAATAAATAAATGTAATTACAAAACAAAAAAAAAAAACACTTTTCATTCAAAGTGTAATTATTTTTGTTGGGTTTTTGATGTTTTAACCTATGAAGGAAAGTCATTTATTTTCAAAAGGATATAAAATAAAATAAAAATTAAAAAAAAAAGAAATTCGACATCAACTTATTATTTAATCATCAAAACTTGTTTCCTTGGCGAGGATCGCAAGGCAGTTGAGCATTATTCCAATCCTACCTAGCTACTGGGCTAACCGGTCGCCGCAATCGCTATTCGCTATTTATCCATTTATTCAATAGCCACGTAGCCAAAATAGCCGGCTAGCTAAGCTATTGAAGTTTCGGCTAGCTACCCATCTCTAGTAAAGACTTCTAAAGTTTTATTCTGAAACCGCGGTCTTGCGATGATCGAAAAGCGAGCTTTATCGGTGAGCCAAGAAAACTGTGGTAAAGCTCGCGGGTGACTCAAGCCTTGAAAGACTAAATTCCAATAATAAAGATATTACCACTGAGATTCATCATTTGACTAGCCTTTTCCCTTTTTTTTTTGGTTGGGTAGATGTTGGCTTCCAGTCAAACTGAATGCAGCTGAATACCCACAACGCAGTTACCGGGTAACACGATACATACCCTTAGTAAGCTAGCTTGTCAGCCCCAAATAACAAATTAATGTTTTATAATAGTTAAGTTAACGTTTTACATTTTCACTCAGTTTTTAAGATCGATCGTATTAGCTTAAATATAAACGTTCATAAAACGCGAATTAGGCCAAATTACAGGACAATATTATCGTTTAGTAGTTTCTTAGAAGTCAGCCAATGACCGCTGAACGTTATATACAAGTTAAATAGAAGCACAAACTGCCACACTCAGACTCGCCTAATGGTTACATAAACGGATTCTTAGTACAAATTAAAAAAGGTTCAGCCTCAGAGTCAGTTAACGGTTCATTAGCGACCCTTAATGACAATTAAAGTTAAGTACAGCAAACCCTTTACTTTTAACTCTTAACGATTGATTTTGACATTTACGTTTGGGGTTATATTTTTACAAGTGATTTCGCTTTCGCAATAATAACAGCAATAATGTTTGATTTGGTAGACTTTATTAAATTTGTGGACTATGCCAGAAGATATAGAGAAGTAGGACCGAGGCGGTATTTACGAGATGCTTCTGATCCCTTTGCAAATACTCTATTCAAGAATTTCATGTACGACACATCAGGAAACCAACAAATAGAAAAATTATCGGAAATAATGTTGCTACTAACAATACGCTACTTCGCTAAATTGAAACATAAATATTAATGGAATTTAACACAAGGTATCTCGTTTAATTGTTATCACATTTTCTCTGAAAGAACATGTATACTGCCAAACTGACCATTATTTAAATTATTTTAAATTAATAACGATGAAATTAAAATACAACAAAAATTTCTCCCCGCGAATGAATCACAAAAACATCAAATTATTCCCTGATTTGACATTGACAGTTCACAGTAATACCATAGAAAAAATGTAGCAATCGCTTTATCTTATTTAAATGAAAATAGCTGTTTCGCTTTGCATTTTAGTAAAAACTTACAGTAAAAGAACTGATTGTCATTCATACTTCTACAAATAATAGTTTTCATCGTTTTTAAATAAACTTTTTGTTATTTAGTATTAACAGTTTTCAAATGTGGCTACACCAAGGCTTTATCGATATGCAATCGATATGATGATTTGATGATGCTTCGCCCTATGAATACTTAAAACTGTCATTAGCTAATGAACCCTTAAATTATGTCTCTGGGATGTACCGTTCATTAACGGATTTAATGCTCATTAGTTAACTTCTAATTAGGACTAATTTAATGAACCTTTCTGAGTGCGGCTGAGACCGACTTTACGGTCCAATGCTGGTTGTGATGAAACCCCCTAAGAGACCGCATAAGTCTCATAGCAGTTATAATGACGTCAAACGACTGAAACATTGTACTAGTGTCAAACAACGATTTAACGACAACTGTTTTGATTCGCAGGTTAAATACTAAATTTAAGAATATGAAAAATTTAAATGGAGTTAATTTCCACGATTACAAAATATCTAAAACGTACCTACATAATTGAATTGAGCGTGTTATAATAATAGGTAGTTGAGTAAATCTTTCAGGGAACTTTAATCTTATGATAATATATTTAAGGGTGTGAAATTTTTAACGCCCTCTCGCATTTCTTTGTAATTCAATGGTTTTAGCTAATAATTTTAAATACGTTTTCATAATAAAGCTCCAGCCATCTTGTCTAAGTTACATGACAACTTCTAAAATACATACATATAACAAAAAGGTCGGATAGACTTTTCCTTGAGACCATGACGCCTCGGCCATATTAAGTCGACTTTAGGGTTAACTAATCATTACTTACTTTTTAATTAAATTAATTTTGTTTTGTAAGATAAAACTAAAAATAATGGTTTGTTTTTCATGATTTTAAAAGTCTACTTTAAGTTATGTAACTGTTTAAATTCAACATTGTAGTCGCATACATGTCTTAATTAGTCTTCCATACCACAAACGTTTAAGCGGCGTTTTGACACGACGACGGTTGTCTTACGAAAACCTTTGTTTAACTGAAACGCCTATATGTCTGACACCATTATACGACGTCGTATCAGTTAGTCCTGACAACGTTTACTCAACATATATGCCCTGACAGCATAATACGACGTCATTTAAGATAGTCCTGAAAACGTTTACTTAAAATATGCACTCACACCAGTATACGACGTCGTATAAGTTAGTCCTGAAAACTTTTACTCAACTTATGCACTCACACCATTATGCGCGATCCCGCGATCACATTGGTGCGATTGATCACACAAATACAAAACTCATCTTAGGCCTCTCGGACTGTACGACGTCGTATAATTTAGTCCTTAAATCGTTTACTCAACTAATATACTATAAGATATTAAATTCACGCGACTGATGCGTCGAATGATAAACGTCTTAACTAGCTAAATACCACTATACAGCATGTAACGAAAACCCTGTCCGATCCTGAAGGGTATTATTTGGTATCGTAGTGCGTACACAAATACGTAATCATTTAATGGATACGAGATAATTATTTTTCCCCAATGAAAACAATTAATTAAAAAAATTAAAAATAATCATACCAAAGGCAACACTGATCGCTCGACAGGGTTCACCAGAGTTCACCTACAGTTTCGTGTCAAAGAAGCCGCCTGAGCGCGGCTGTCCTTTGTCGCGTGCCGCCAAAGAAACGTAGGACTAAAGAAATCTACGTTTTGCCTACGCGTAGGTATCGGACATCCGATCGCAAGCTATCTCCACGTGAGACTGGCGAAGTGTCCAAACAAGTAGCGACCAGTCGGCTACATCAAAGGATCGAGGACTCGTTATGAGTACCTACAGCGCGGCTAATGCAGGGCGGTGTCCTTTGAAATAAAATAGTCAAAAAATAAAAGATTTCGCCGGCCGGTGGAGTGTTGTCAACTTATGAAAATTTACCATATTTAGTGTTACATTTAGCATGGTAACTAAAAATAAAAAAATCAATAGCTTTTGGTTTTTATGAGTTAGATTTTTTTACTATTTTTTCTAGTACGTATGTTAAACCAGGAATACGCCTTTTTTGGATCGGACAAGGTTTTTGTTACATATTGTATAACCGTTTTAGAACATGAAATCTATTTAGACTGGAATTATAGGGCGTTTTTGCTAGTTGGGAGACTTTCGGGCTTCCGACGACCCGTAACGACTGTCAAAGATCCACGAATAATAGCCTCTGAGACTTTAGACTACCTATGAGATTACAGAACGTTATTTGACATGAACAGTTTCCACACAGGTATGCACTACTTCTCCCCCGTGGACAAGATGCAGCTGCTGGAGATCATCCGGCACCCGGGCACCAGCGACGACACGGCAGCGGCCGCAGTTAGCGTGGGCCTGCGCCAGGGCAAGGTCGTCATCATCGTGGGCGACGGGCCCGGCTTCTACACCACGCGCATCCTGTCCACCATGCTCAGTGAAGCCGTCAGGTACATTTACACCAACCAATAGGAGCAAAAACGCCATACAAACTTATTTTATACTGCGACCCGCGTCTGCTTATATTATATCTGTGTTACATATTATAAACCTTCCGGAATAAATTCTCTAAATAATGTTGAAAACCATATCAAAATCCGATGCGAAGTTTTAAAGAACGATGCAGTCACACAGATAAGGGGTCTACTCCCTAAGAACGAAATCCATAGGTCGGCCGAAGTTACGGGCGTTTTCTTAAGATTAGTTCAGGGCCCTAACTAAGAATGAATGACAACACGATTTGACAGTTGTCCCTACACGCGATGTGTTTTTGCCCGACCCAAAAATTGTATTTGTGATTTGTTTTGACGGATATACTACTTTCGGACCCCAACCAACGAAAAGCGACTTCAGCGACTCTAATTTAATGTATAGATATTGGTGCCGATTCTCTTGTACACCGAACTAGACTAACTAAACTATCACAAAGATTCCTTACTTTTGACTATGATTCTTAGATTCCTAGAGCTATTCTGGAAAAAAACACCTAAATTAAAAAAAAAAAATTGACACAACTGCACTTGGTTCTAAAATAACGGTTCAGTCACATAAGTTCGAATATCTACAAAACTGTAAGAGTTAGATCAATGAAATAAAAAACAGAGTAAAGAATATTTAGCTGCGCTTCTTATTACATACTTTTTATACTGGCTGATGAATGAAACTTATTTACAAAAAAAATAAAAATATGAAAAATGGAAATTTTTGAAAACAAACGTTTTGCTTTATGTCATTATGATTTCTTTCCATTTCTATTCTGTCGCAAAAAAAAAATTGTGAACGACTTCCACGTGCATAATCAGTATTCTGTGAGGTGGAGCATGGCAGTCACGTTAGATGAATGTACCAGAATCCTGACTTTCTTGGAACTTGGGCGGAGCCAGCGTGAAACAGCAAGAAACATTGGTGTATCTTTGTCGACTGTTCAGCGGGTAGTCCAGCGGTACCGAGAGACCGGATCGCACCTTCGGAGACCAGGAAATGGCAGGCCAAGATGCACAACGGCCAAGTATGACAGATACCTGGTGGCTACAATGTTCCGAAATCGTTTTCAAACTGCAGTTGGTCTAAAAAACCACTTTATTCGCTTTGGTGGTAGCAATTTAAGCGCACAAACAGTGAGGAGACGTCTTGCTGAGGCAAACTTGAAACCATTAAGGCCCGCAAATGGCTGCAAATGGATGTGCGGAGAAAAAAGTGGCACACGGCAGAGGCTCAGTACGTGTTTGGGCTGGAATTTCTGCCGAGGCCCGCACCGAGCTCGTGCTAATTCAAAATGGCACTCTGAATTCAGAGAGGTACGTGGAGGAGATCCTGAATGAGCATGTGGGACCTTTCAAGGCGAGGATGGACCGGGAAGGCATATTAATGCATGATAATGCGCATCCTCATACCGCCGGAATTGTAAATGAATACCTTGGAGAGGTCGGTATCGAACTGATGCAGTGGCCAGCGCGAAGCCCTGACTTAAACCCCATAGAGCATGCATGGGACGAGCTTTAGCGTTGCGTAAAACGTCGTAACTCCCCACCAATCACGCTACCCAAGCTCAGACAAGCACTGGTGGAGGAATGGGAAGCCATTCCTCAGAACCGGCTCCGAAATTAGGTGTTCAGCTTGCCGAATCGCGTGGAAGCTGCAAGAAGAGCTCGGGTATTACGAAGTATTAAAATTATGCATGTAATGAAAATAAGGAAAAAAAAATATCTTACAAAAATTTTAAGTTTCAGAAAAAAATGTCTTACTTTAGTTTCATTTTATTTTGAGAATAAGAATAAAGGTACACATAAGTTTCAATTTATTCATTATTGTATCATTAAATGCCCGAACCAAAATCGAACAGTATTCGTTTCATTATGATAGCATACGTAGTTCGGAGATATTCGGACTTTTATGACCGTTATTTTTGGGACCGAATTCGCTTCTGTGTATAATCGAATTCGCTTTATTTTTTTCTTTTGCCTTTTCAACGTGTTTGCCCTACCCCGTGAAATTTTGTTAGAGCCGGAGGCAGCCTCGAAGTGAATATGGAAGTTTTTACTTTTTTTTTAAATAAAAGTTTTTTTTAAAGTAAAAACTTCCATATTCACTTGAGTTTTGGGGTTTCCTAAAGGAGGTCGAAGTTTTCATTATTTTTGCGATAGGACACCGTTTTCGAGATATAATCAAAAGAAATAAAAACAGTACTGTTTTTGCATGTTGAAGTCGAGGTGTTGGTGTGAATTTTAGTTCACGACAATTAATTTTGTTCCACACCTTTCAATCGCGATTAAAAATAGTCAGTTTTATGTTCAGATTTAGTTAGACGATCAAATTATTTGGTGAAAAACGTCATACGAGGGTGACACTGATAGTTGTTTCCATTTTCATCAATAAATCGCTGCATCCGATGGAACCACTGAGATAAGCACTTTGCTCACTCGTCCTTAGGGGTCGCTTCGACGGCATTTTGAAACGCAGCCGCTGCTACCTCGGCGTCCATAAAACGTTTTCTTTGAAGTTTTTCTTTAATTTTTGGAAATAAATAAAAATCGCAAGGTGCGTGGTCGGGGCTATAGGGCGGGTGACCCAGTAATTCCACGTCTGACGTCGCCAAGTAGTCGATTGTTTTGTGAAGGAGGATCCTACTGCGAGCTCGTTTCTCCCGAACTTATTCCAAGACAAGTGGCAAACAATTGTTAGTGCACCACGCCGCAGTAACTGTTTTTCGATCCACTAAAACAATTGTTGCGTAATGACCCGTCCTTCCGAAGAACGACGCCACCATTTTTTTTCCCACGCTTCGAACTCTCTTCACTTTAGTTGGCAAGTCCTCGGAAGGAAACACCCAGACAGCAGACTGTCTCTTTCAGGATCATAACAATAAATCCAGCTTTCATCTCCCGTAAGTATGTCGAACACAGCATTTGAGTCACCTCCGTTAAATCTTTGACCCATTTCACGACACCAATCAACACGACAGAGTTTTTGGGGGCTCTTGTCAAATTATGAGGTATCCGCCGAGCACAAAGCTTCCTGACCGTTAAATGTTTAGGGAGGATTTTGTGCACTTGACTCACACTGATGCCTAAGCTTGTCCGAATCTGCAGATAAGTCTCTATCATACGCCGCACAACACTGATGTGATCTTTAGTCGTCGCCGTAGAAGGCCGTCGCTCACGCAGATCATCGTTGCGATTAGTGCGACCACGTTTAAACTCATTAAACCAGTTGTAAACAGTGGCACGAGATGGGGCTTCATCGTGAAAGGCCAATCGAAGTCTATCATAACTTTCTTGTTGACTTAAATGACATCGAAAGTCATAAAAAATCATTGTACGAACATTTTCTCGCGTTAAACTTATGCTGACGTGACACAGACAATTTTCAATTTGCATTTTGCCGCCAAATCGTAAACAAATGACAAATTAATATAATAATATACACAATAATATTGGCAAAGAGTTCCATATTCAAAATTTTAACTTATTTTTTTATTATATCGCTTACAAATGGCCAGTTCTAAGCACTTTCAGTGTTGCCTTCGTATTCAGAATGGCAAAATTTGCATTTTCACTAAACTAATAACTCAATCCCATAAAGTGCTGTCAAACTAAAATATTGTTCATCTGTGTCCCTAGTCAATTTCAGAATGGGAAGTCGTCGTTTGATAGAATTAAGCAAAATTTAAGTGATTTTTAGTCTAGTTTAGAGGCAGAATCGGCAACATTGTGGGTTAAACTAAGTTCTGATTTGAATTTTGAGCTTTCTAAATTATTAAATATTCTTATGCTAGGAATGGGTAAAGGAATAGTCTTAAATTTATGGGATCTCTTTTGAGTTTATATGGTATGCGAAATTGTTCGTTATTGATGTTAACTTTTGTTATTAATCACAGATTGTTACAAGAAGGCGTGGAACCCAAGACTCTGGACAGCCTGACTAAGAACTTCGGTTTCCCAGTCGGTGCCGTCACATTGGCTGACGAAGTCGGCATTGATGTCGGCTCACATATTGCCGTTGATTTAGCTAAGGTTTGGCTCAAATAATTTGATATTCAATAAGCGACCCAGACGATCAATGGGCCAACGACCCAGTAGGCCTCGCTTAAAGACATACGACATCGCGGCAGGCCAAGACAGAGATGGCGGGATGAGCTGGACTCCTTTAATAAAGATTGGTCCTTGGCAGCTCTGGACAGAGCGAGGTGGAAAGAGAGTAGGGAGGCCTTTGCCCGCATTGGGACTAAATGCAACAAAAAAAGGCGACTGTAAATTATGAAAAACTAGAAAAAGTTCGGTTTTCTAAATTATCGTATTTTTTTTCTAAAGCTTGATTTTTCATTTACGACCAATCACTGTAATTATCGTTTAAATGTATTTTTTTGAAAAAAGTCGGAAAATGTAAAAACATTCTGAATATTTTCAGGCCTTTGGTGACCGCTTCAGCGGAGGTAATTTACAAGTAATGCCCGACTTTGTCAAGGCTGGATTCCTAGGCAGGAAGTCTGGCAAAGGTTTCTACATTTACGAGAAGGGATCCAAGAGCAAGGAGGTGAACCAGGAGGCTGTCAACATCCTGAAGGAGAGGTACCCGCTTGAACCCCGCGGAGCCAACACTGCAGAGGATCAGCAACTGCGAATGGTATCTAGGTAAGGACTTCAAATGCTACAGTTTAGTTATTTCGTTTTATTTATGACCATAGAAAATTGTACAATAACATCTATTTGAAACTTCAGATATTTCAAGATATTTTCAATTTCAGATTTGTAAATGAGGCTGTTCTGTCTTTGGAAGAGAAGATTCTGCACAGCCCTCTGGAAGGAGATGTCGGTGCTGTCTTCGGACTTGGATTCCCTCCGTTCACCGGTGGACCTTTCAGGTACTATTTCATAATGGACTTTCGATCAATAATAGTACTAGATTCCCGATAAGCGCTTCAAAAACGGCCCGAAAAATAAGAGCACAAATGTATTTGTGCTCTTATTTCAAATTAGTATGGTCCAATCATAGCCAACATTAAGACATCAAAATGCCGCAGTTCGCGTTCAAAAACTGTGTAAATAACCACCGTAACACCAAGGTTTTGGAAGGAATATATTTTTTTCGGAAAGTTCATGTGTTTTCATAATATAATAAGTAAAAACAGAATTAAACTGTAAAAACATTTCAATTAGCGAATGTTATAATTGTTTGCCCAATGTTTGCTACAAGGCACCAACTATTGTATCAAACATCGCCTGTTCTTTAACAGGGAATGCATGGAGTAGTGTTGTTGTTTTGTAATGTTAGTTTTGTTTGTAAATCTCATAGTGACCAATTTCGTTGTGCTGAATGTTCAATTTAACATGCACGTATTTGTGTTGCCTCTGTTGGCGATCCAATAAATAAATAAATACCCTAAACATAACTAAATATTTTAAATACTTTGTATAAAGAATACGCCGAAAAGACGTTTCTTGATTCACTTTAATTTTTTATTACCTTGTAATAGCGACAATGTTAAATAGTATTTAATACTTTTTTGAATCGGTCGAAATGTTTACCACCATACAAAACGAACCTAAAAAAAACATTCTGCAACTCTACGTCTTTCAATACTTACAGTGTTCTGAGCATTGATTTGAAATGTAATGCCAAAAACTGCGTGTTCCACTGAGGAATAAGCACGACATTGTGCACATTATATTTTTAACTTTTTTGCTTAGAGTTTAAATTTCATTTTAGAATAAATATTTTTGCACACATGACTTTTTATTTTCAAGCGACATTTTAAATTTATTGCTTCTAACCTTTCTCGGATGAAAGGACTTAAATTAATATATTATGAAATGGTTTTTAAACGTTATGTTTAAGCATTAAGGTTTATAATCATCTGAAGTTGTTAATAATATTATACATTTTTCTAAGAAATGCAGATGTTTACCTGTGTGAAAACGTGGCCACTTGGGCGACTTATTTTTGTTCCTGATACTGAATCTAGTACTATTATTGATCGAAGTAATGGACAGTTCTATTATGTTATACGAATAATTTGAGCAACATAGATAATAACGTATGTATTGTGGTCTTCCAGATGGGTGGATCAATTCGGTGCTGATAAACTGGTTAAGAAGATGGAAGAGTTCCACGGTCTGTACGGAGCACCATTCAAGCCCGCTCAAACCCTTGTGGACATGGCCAGGGATGGCAAGAAGTTCTACAAAAACTAAATTTATATATTTATTTGTTGAATATTTTTTAACTTGTTAAAAAATTCGTGGCCCTTTCCTGTGTGGCTGTCTATTTATCCAATTGGTACTGTTTGATATGTATTTGTAAGAGGAAACTAGTGATGTATGTAAGTGTTCCGATCACCATCGTATTGTGCAATTATGCCACTTGATATTTATCACTTTTTGTTTTGTGTGAATATTTATAAATCATTTTCATTCTTAAGATTAAGTGAATTAGTAAATACATAGATATGTAGGAAAAAAAAACATTTTGATACATGATAGTTATTTTGGTGTATAATATAAATTTTAATATAATGAAAGTTGAAATCCTGATAGAGATTGCTTAAAAATTACTAACACTGCCTTTGTATTATGTATGTAATTGTAAAAGGATGTAAACTTAATATATTTTATATCTATATGTTTTTAATTTTATCTTCGTCTAGTCTAGTTTACCGTAAATAAAGATCTGCATTGAGAATACCTAATACTCACCTAAACTTGCGATATTATAGAACGAAACGAGCATTTTACACACACTAGTAAGGAAGCGTTGTTCCCACGGCTCAGTCGCAAAATGTCTACCGGACGCAAACTGCATTTCTCAGAATGTCTCTCGCAATTTTTTTTGTAAATTTAATCGTATCAGTACAAAATCCAAGTGAGAGTCGGATTATTGCACAGAGAGTTAGATAATAATTTTTTTTTCAGTCATGTAGGTACTTACACAGAAATCAAAATAAAAGGACAGAAATTTAATAGTTTGCGAGATTTATTTATTTTGGTGATGGTCATTATGTCAACAACAATTACACAACAATCCAATGAAATAAAAAAACTAATAATACAAAAATCAAACCAAAAGTCGAATGTTAAAATAAAGTGTAAGTTCAAAAACTAAAACTCGACTACTGAAAAATCACGCTCTAAAATGTATGAAACAAGAAAATATTTCAGACAGACATCGAGACATAAGTACAAAAATGGTCAGGGTATAGCCGTGGTCGCATGTCATTATAACTTTGTAGGTGTTCCGGGTACTCACATGGTATACAGGTATGCGACCACGGCTTTACCCTGACCATTTTTGTTGTTGTAGTTTTTATCGTAATTGTGTTTTAATTTTTGAACTTACTTTTATTAAAATTGTTTCGTGGAATAATATTTATATACAATATGTATTTAAAATGTGCCCTTTCATTGGATACCCAACACGGCATCATCTCTTTTTAGTTTTTGTCTATGTCGGCTATATGGCGCCATATTAAATTTTTTTATGTGACGTCACATAGCTTACTAGTGGCCGGTGAAGACGCTTCCAAAGATAACTCAATTGTCAAATTATGATAAGGAGTTTGGAAGACATTTGGAAACAGATGATAAAACCTAGATACATACCGGTCAAAATCATAACCCTCCTTTTTGCTTCGTCGTAGTCGGGTAAAAACGGGACGTTTTGCGATAGAGTAATTTTGCGTCCGGTAAGCATATTGCAGTGGTAAGGGCTAAGCAGTTCCCACGACGCGACGAGACCGGGAACATTCTTTTACCAAAAAAATCTGCAAAAACGATTATCCAGGTGACTTGTAATTTGACACGTGATAGTGTGACCCATTTGCATCAATTAAGCACCCTATAAAGCCTAGGTGAAAATTCATGAGATTCAAAAAGCCCAATTAATTTTTTACATTTTCTCTGAATTCGTTAATAAATACACTTATTCTACACTAATTGAATGGCCTTCATTGCTATTTTAATGGGTACCTAATACGTCATCAAACCTGTCGATGCAACCAAATTTTCTAAAACATCAAACAGTTTTAGGAAGAAGATTAAAAACCTTTTTGAAAAACCATGTTTGTACTTACGTACATAAACTTTGACGCCAGCTATCTCCCTCCTAATAAGAGTACAACGTAAAGTTGACAAAAATAGAATTTGCAAATTGTTGAAATAATAGGTCTTTATCTATGAAATTGCCGTCTAGTATATAGAAAGTCAATGTCATTTTATATGTAAAAATACTAGCTGACTCCGCAAACGTTGATTAGCTTATTTTTTTTTGAAAAATAGATGATGTTGGCCAATTCTCAGACCTACCCATATCCATATGCACCCATGCTATCGATCCATCTCTGCCAGCGCAGTGGAAGTTTTTCAATGCCCTTCTTGAAGAAGTTAGGTGGACACACGGCTACACATCAAGCTATGCATTTCCAGTATAAGCTGACCTCTCACTGTACAGAAATCCTATACAATGCAATAAGCTTAACTTTTGATATGTAGCCGCGTGTAGCCCACAAACTCTTCAAATGCATTTTGTACTGCCTCTCGGGTATTGAATTTAGTAAGTGTTTTTGTTTTGTTTTTTGTTGTAGTTTGAGTAAAGTCTGTCTGAACAAGGTCTGGTAAGTACGGTGGATGGCAAAACTTTCAACCCTAGCTCTTGTAGCTTAGAGACCGTCTGTTGTGCCGTATGAGTTCGAGCGTTGTCGTGTAGGAGCAGCGGGGACGAGTGATTAACCAATAACGAGTCGTACGTTCGTTTGTAGTGTTCACTTCGTACACGTAATTAAGGTTACGAGCCGTTTGTGCGGCATTGCTATCTCGACGGAACTCGTATTCATAATAATTCGTATTTTTTTATCGTGTCCATATTGATAAAAAGGATACAAATGTCGTGAAAACTGTTTTTGAAAATAGAATTCCATTTTAAATTTATTGCCAGCCATAGGTACATAAATAACGTTTCAAAGGCCAGTATTGTAAAACGGCTACTTCATAGGTAAATACCTACTATTACATATTGTGTTAAAACGAATGAGTTAGCTGGTTTACGACATCCCACTACTTCAGAGGCGGATTAAACGTTGAGAGCGCCGTAGCATCTCATCGGCGCCCGCGCCTATATTAAAAATAACTCGTACTATAGTTTGACCGAAACCGATGTACCGCCCCTTAGGAAAACGCGGTGAGATGGGGGCCAAGGAAAAAAGAGCATGAATTTACATGAGATCGACATTGTCGGACAGATCTTACGATTTCGGTTTACAATATTTTAAACCTTGAAGGTACGACTGGCATGTAAACCTGAAAGTTATGAAATTCCCTATGTAATTATATCTGGCTTTACACGCCAGTCGTATGAATTAAATTATTGAATAGGATACAAAATTAATTAAATCAGTGTAACTATCAATATTACATTTAAATAATGAACTAACTTTAAATAATTATATTACTGAACGAAACCTATCCTTCTCCAGCGAGGTGTGAGACAGGGAGACGTTTTCTCTCCGAAACTGTTCACCGCTGCACTGGAGGATGTCTTCAAGGTTCTGGACTGGAAAGGGATTGGCATCAACATCAATGGCGAGTACATCACTCACCTTCGGTTTGCTGACGATATAGTAGTCATGGCTGAGACCATGGAGGACCTCAGTGCAATGCTCGATGACCTCAGTAGAGCTTCTGAAAGAGTGGGTCTTAAAATGAACATGCTCAAAACAAAGGTCATGTCAAATGCCCATATAACACCCACTCTCATGAAGATCGGAGATGCTACACTCGAAGTCGTGGACGAATATATTTACCTAAGACAAATTGTCTAGTTAGGTAGGTCCAACTTCGAGAAAGCGAATTGGCTGGGCAGCATTCGGGAAGCTACGCAATATCTTCTCGTCCCACAAACCGCAGTGTCTCAAGACGAAAGTCTTTGACCAGTGCGTGTTGGCAGTGATGACCTATGGCACTGAAACGTGGTCGCTCACAATGGGCCTTATCTGAAAGCTTAAAAGTCACCCAAAGGGCAATGGAGAGGGCTATGCTTGGAGTTTCCCTACGTGATCGAATCAGAAACGAAGAGATCCGCAGGAGCACCAAAGTAACCGACATAGCCCGAAGAATTGCCAAACTTAAGTGGCTGTAGGCAGGGAGGGCACATTGCTCCCAGAACAGATGGCTGATGGGGTCGAAAAGTTCTGGAGTTGCGACCGCGTACCGGAAGAACCGGAAGACGTAGCGTTGGAAGGCCTCCCACAAGGTGGACCCATGACCTCGTGAACGCAGCAGGAATCCGCTAGATGCGGGAAGCGCAGAACCGCTCAAAGTGGCGAAGCTTGGGGAAGACCTATGGCCAGCAGTGGACGTCTTTCGGCTGAAATGATGAAGTAGATGGCTTACTTACCGGCGCAAATAATGTTATGCTATATCGTATATTTTTCTATATTTTACAATTCCGAGCGCGCGCCCCTTTGTACCCTCGCGCCCCTAGGCACATGCCTAGTTTGCCTTAAGGATAATACGCCACTGCACTACTTTCTAACCTCCCAGCAATCCATCCACACGTTACGCACCCACGTTGTCATGACCAGCACCCTAATTGCGTAATACACAATCAATCGGAATCTGAATCGTTTTGAAACAGATTGCTAATCCATTGCTTCTTAAGTTCGATAAAAATTCTGCTCAACAATATATAGAACGCAATGAATGTTCTTGAACCGTCAAAATCAAACAGATTAGTCGTAATCATTTACGAAAATGTGTTACGCAATTAGGGTGCTGGACTCACGATCATCTCTCTGGTGACGGTTCTCTTGTCGCTAGTTCGCGTGTGTTGAAACGTAATGCGCATGTACCTTCAGCAGAACTACAAAGCCAAAGGACAAAACATGCAGCGAAAGTTAGAAGAAGAGTAAGTTTTTTTCCCCCGACGGAAACATAGAGGTGTTATAAGTTTACCGTGTTTATCTGCGTGTCTGTCTGCGTCACCGTAGCTCCCAAACGACTGAACCATTTTTTTTTTGTACAAAACGTACGCTTTCAAATAATTGACAATAGGGATGATGACAATTTTTTATTTTGATTTTAAAAAAAATGGTTGTTTCCAAATAGTGCAAACAATATTACAATATTGTAAAAGCTTAAGAAATTAACAAGTTATGAACGTTTTAAAATAAGGGTTAGACAAAGACGAGATATCATCTATGTACCAGAACATTGACACCAGGACGGTACCTCAAAATTTTGGCATTAATAGTACAAATTACGGGAAAGACATCTTCATTTAAGAGCAGGGCGACGCTCGAATTGTCCATACAAACGTAATACCTAAACCATTTGCAATTTAAGCATATTTCTATCATATTATGCTTACATTCGGATTTAGACAGTATTTATCTAGGTTCCTACATCTTTTTTTTCAAAAATACTTACCGAAAATGAAGTATGAGCTAATTGTATTTCGCACTTTTTTACAGCGTAAATGACATGTTTTCTTATCGTTTTTTTGTACTATAAACAAGCAATCGGCAATTTCATTATATTACGTAAAAGATTTAATAAATCACATAACCAAAACGCGAAATTTTAAAAATTTCCTACGCGCGAAGCGGCACCGAAAGGTGCATGAATTGTATGTCATCTTGATCACTGTATGAGGTACAATAACTCATGTGAGTACCAGCCCTTCAGTTCCTTTCAGTTCGAAAATAATCAACTTTCTGTTTTCTCCCATACAAAAAAACACAAAACATTTTTTTTCTCACGCGTGGAGCTGCGCATACCCTCCATACTTTAATATTATATAAAGAGAGTTATTCCAGAGACATTCCCATTTTTTTTAAATCCCTGACATATAGTTTCTATGAGTATGGAGCTCGATTTTCAGACCACTGTGCGCCGGGGGTGTTCAGAGTTAGACGATTACTTTATTGTCCTGTGCGTGCGTATTTATTTGCTTTCTAAATGGCATTGTAATATTTCTGACATAATTGACTTATGCTGTGAACTTGGATTTAGATTTGCCTTGTTATTTGGTATCGACTTACCTAACCATTCTTACGAACTTTAGCTTTGCTTGCGGACTTATTATAAGACCGTAAGACTTATTATTTACGATTTGGTTTGGTTGCCGACATGGACTCCGAACGTTGGGATGTATTTAATAGTTAGTAATATCCAATGATATATTAAAAGTTACCTACCTACTACGTTCTTAGTTACTAAGTGTTTTGCATAGACATCCCCAAGCAATAAGTGCCCATTTCACCAATGAAACTGAAAGCGATCATCACTTTTAAACCTAGTTCAAGAGCTGTCATTGTCAATATCCCATAAAAATGTTGACACTGCACTGAAACTGAACGCTTTTAGCTCAACTAAAACGCGTTCAAGAGCTGTCAGTGTCGTGTGTGAGCAGTTTACCTACATCAAACGCCAAAGGCGATAAACGTATTCATTTTGATGAGAAATAACTAAATAAACTGACTAACTGGCGAAATGTGGATGTACTATAGCTACACCTCTGCCCAACCCTTTGCAGAAACAAGGCGTGATGTTATGTTATGTATAAGTTAACTAAATACTCTAAAATGTGTACTGTAAAAACAAAAAAAGCAGTTCATTTATGGGCTCACTATTTGGCTATAATAGCTTCCACATAAAAGGTAGATGCCTGCTATCGCGGACTTTTATTCAGAAAAACACATAGACGATAGCTATATTACTGTTTAGTTTCATCAAAATCCGTTCAGTAGTTTTTGCGTGAAAGAGTAACAAACATCCATCCATACATCCTCACAAACTTTCATGTTTGAAGGAGTATAATAAGTAGGATAGAAAGATTAGTCAGAAGGATATTAGGATTTCAATGACGATACTTATTTTATTTTTGTGGTTTGTTGTGGTGGTTGGTGGGTGAAAGGAGCCAGAGTTTCTCTTAGGGATTTTTTTTAAAGATGTTGGTATTCTCACGGTGGCATCTCAATTCATTTTCGCCAACATCTTATATATTAGGCAAAATATACACATGTAGACTAAAAACAGTGATTTTCACAATGTTAACACTAGAGAGAGAAATAAGCACAAACTACGTGCTCCCTTTCACCGGCTTCATAAGGTCAATAACTCATTTGTTGGGCTTGGTATAACCTTTTATAACAAGTTACCCTCTTCTTTACTAGATTTACCTTTTAATGCGTTTAAGGCTCAAGTTAAATCCAACCTTTGTTCAAAGGCATATTATTCCATTAACGACTACTTAAACGATAAGAACTGTTGGTCGCTGTGATTAACTCAAGACAATGTTCGTGTTCTTTCTCCAGAATCAGCTTACCTACTGACAGGGTATATGAGTTCATACATTTTTTTTTTTTTTTTATCTGACGGTATAAGTCAATTATTTTGTAATTTTCATTTATTATTGGCATGATCTACTCATTGCAATGTCTTCTAATGAGCTGTATTGCAATATGTGGTTAGCTAGCGACCTCGATAATTGATAATATGATTCTTGCCTGAGCAACCGGCAGCAAGTTCGTCATGCTCCCTTAGATGTCACTGCTTGCGGTAGCGTCGGGGGTCGGGTTTCCTCCTTCCCTCAAATATGGCGAGGGGGGTAATGGCTGATCTTTGCGTTATGCTCGTGATCGGGTGCTGCTTGTGGTGACTGGTCGTCTTGCTGTCTATGGTTCTATTATTGTTACAGTAATTGTTCTGTAATTTATTTTACTTTGATGGTCCTAGTTTATCGTTTATTATTTGTTTGTATAATAATTCCAGTATTGCATATGTAAGCTGCCATGCCCTTTAGGCCTGGAGGCTTTTATTTATGTATTAAGCTTTATTTACATACAATTTTTTCTCTCTTTTTTTGGTATTGGCTAGCTGACGTATTGCAATTAATTTAATGTTTTGGTAATTACTTACAACTGTTTAGAATCCAGTTCTTCTAACCGAACAGACAGCTGTGCTGCTGGGGAGTTTGTTGCGCCACTTCTTCTTCCCAGCTAAAGCACTAGGAAGTGGTGAAGGGCGGGGGTTTTGGGGGACTGTCTTATGTAATTTTGACGTTCGAAAAGTGCTGATTCTCAGCCTAATTTGAAAAAATTACTTTTGATTTTGGTTATTTTAGATTGATACAGTCTCAGTATCGTTACAAACCGTTGTAGTCGAAAATGAGACCGGGGGACACATAATTATTTATTAATCCATTATTTACTTTTGAAAGCTTGTTAGTTCCCATAACTGTTTCAGCTGACTCAAAATAATTCGACAATAACCACGTTCTAACATTTACTAAGAACTGCAAGATTCATTTACGCCATTATGTCGGTAATAGCAACTTATGAAAATTCAATACTTTACGCAAAACAGTTTTGTATTGATACGTAAAGATACTTTTCTTGTCATAATTTTTATTTTGAATTTCCATACAATAAAAGTGTTATTCATGATATTTTTGTAAATCACACTACGAAAAATGAAAAACAAATTACGAAGATGTACGATGACGAATTCGGCGTACCAATAAAAAGTCCAATTTTACTGACTTATTGCTTTGGGGCATCGACTCAGCCCAAGAAAATAAAGTTTTTTTTTCTTGGTCTGAGTTTGACACTAGTAGGTACCTAAGTATATTTTGCATAAATTAGTATTTACCTACCTATCTACCTACCTATGAAGCGTCGTTATTTCCGTTTCTTTAGAACATGTTCGCACGGACAAAAATATCACGCTCCGGGATTTTATCGCGCACTGCATTTTCAACTCTTTGTGTTGAACCGAGCATTGAGAATCTAACAGAGTGCTATCCAGCACGTCGAATAAACACTGTTGGATTTTGTTCAACTCTCGGTGCTAAGCAGTGCGTTGAAGATCCAGTGCGCGAAACAATCCCGCCGCGATTTTTTACGGCGTAGGTTATTATTTCAAGGACACTGAGGGCCTAGACACAGTAGCATTCGTAACATTCGATTAGCGATGACGCTAGTAGAAAAGCCAAAAAATGTATGGGGTTGGCATAAGCTATAGAAACGTCACGTGATCATATGTCATATATATTTCATTGATTATTTATTGTCATTATACATCTATTCAAAGGTCATGGCGCAGTATCTTATTGAAGCGATAGCGGATAAAATAAATAGACAATCGTTTTGTGATTACAACAGTATCAAAATAGTTATGCTACCAGGAAGACATTATTATTATTATATTTTTGCAGGTTACATACAATACCCCTGATATGATGGATATTGATGCCTCAATAATCAGTTTATCTTAATTGAGTAGATATTACCTATATAATAATGGCTGAATAGTATAAATGATATTCATAGTCATTATCTGTATATCATTGGCTGTAGCACATACATAACCATTCTGTATCGAGCTCAGTACTAAAACTGCTTGCAAGGATTTTAATGTTATTTTAATTGTATAATAAAACTTCTTGCCACTAGAATACGGTTGATTATCATCTTATGCACGGTGCTATAGATAAAACGCCAAATCATATAAATCAGAGTGTTTAGTGTCTATCTTTGACACTTTTACTACCATAATTGTATTATTCGTTTAGTCGATAATTAATTGTCACCTTTATCAAGTTTCGATTAATATTTTTTAAATAGATAAGTCACAGTGATATTTATGAAGTAAGAACACATCAAAATACATGTTTATACAAAATCCTTGTTATTTATTTTTATTATTCTTAGCACAGAATGCTATCACTTATATTTACGCTTATTTATTTAAATGTAACTAGAATATTTGTCTTTAATTTTGCATAACACTTTATTATTTGACCTGTATTCATTATTGCTTAGAGAACTGTGGTGGCCCAGTGGTAACGGCCGCGATTTACGAGTTGTAGGTCGTAGGTTCGAACCCAGACAGGCGCTTTACTTTGTGTAATTTATTTCATCACCACTGCTCTAAAAACGGGAAAGGAAAACATCAGAGAGATATAAGAAGCCTTCGTTTTTTAAAGTGAAGACCAAGAGAATAAATAATCATACACCGGCTTAAAATGAATAAAGACAATAATAATAAATATCCCTATAATTGACCATTGGCCGGTTCCCCTCAAAGACCGCGCGCGATGACGATGTATAGGTGTACCATAAGTAATTTATTCAAGAGCACCGACAGCTTATAGGTACATTTAGGAAAGCTATGTATGATATATCTGCTAGATTTTCTCTACAAGGCCTAGATCTCGAAATATTCTTACATGTTGAGAACCCGGAATTGTAAAGAAATATCCAAAAAACGCATTACTAGTCTGTAGATTTACAAACGATTCCCCAAAGTAGTCAACAAAAATAAAGCAAATCATGAACATAACCAATTACTAATAGATAGAAATATCTTCCGAGTCGTTATGAATGAATATTATGAACTAACTGTAAAGTACAGTACAGCTAATAATAGCTATCTATCTACTCACACAGACACACACACACTGCTGCGCACGCGTCCCTCGTTCGCCTGCTTTTGTCAAACAGAGATAGCAATATTCCGAATGAATTTTGTACTCGACTCGAAGTGTTATTACGCGTTTGTTACGTCAGCCCCTTAAGCAGCTATATAAGTAGGTAAAAAAGTTCTAAAAAACTATTTCTTTCTCGGCTTTAGCACCCTTGAAAACTATGAAAACGACACACATGTGACATGAGTACAAAAAAAATCGCAGTCGCAATCTTGGATTTTCATGTTGACCTCACTATTGGCATCAGGACCCTCGAAAACCATGAAAACGACACCCATGATGAAAAGTTCGAAAATTCTCGCAGCCGCCATCTTGGATTTTTATTTTGACTTCACAATCGGCTTAATGACCACTCGTTTCTCGGCTACTGACAGCACCGCGACGTTCGCTTTGGTGACTCGTCGGTATGCGCCTCTATGTGAGTGTGCCGTTTCGAACATTTGTTCGTAGTGTCCGTACTGTCCATATTTAAATTATGACGTGGAGTCGCGATTGTCAAATTCGGTTCTAGGTGTGTCAAAATTATTTTAAAAGAATTGTTTTTTGAGAATTGTCTTTAAGATTCTCATAGCCAAAAGTTAGGAATTTTAGTGATGGGGTGTACAAGAGAATCGGCACTATTATTTATTTATATATTTATATATACTTTATTGTACACAACAAACTGACATAACAAAAAAAAAATATCATACTAAAAACATACAATGGGCGGCCTTATCGCTTTCTGCGATCTCTTCCAGGCAACCTTAGAATAACCTTGCAAAGAATACGTCAAATTACAAGTCGCCCTGTATTCACTTCGTTGGTATATAAGAAAACCCACAGAAGAACCTACCGTGCAGAAGGTGTAAAAAGTTGAGTATTCTTCTTGGGCATAAAGGTGTCTTCGTCTTGGGCGATCTTGACCATAGCGCAATGACATAAGACATTGCTTTATCCCCTTGTTGAATAATCAAAAAATGTACCTACTAGTTTTAAGCTGGTGAGGATAACGGGAATGACACGAGTTGAGACGGAAACGCGCCCGTGTCTCAAACGAAACAAAAATATATTTCCGTCGCTTTCGTTAGACACGCATCATGCTCGTGACCTGGGCGGTTTATGGCATTGCTAAAATTTGAGTTAATCTAATATGAGCTGATAGCAGTAAGCGCCAAGCGTTGGACTGAGAAGCAGTCGGCTTAGGTTCCGATCTCATTAGATGCAGCGCAGTTTTATGGCATTTTTTATATTTTGGTTTGCAATAATAACAATATTAAAGAAAAATGTTTTTTTTTATTATTTTTGTTATTGCAACAAAGGGTTTAGAATAAAAAAAGCGTTACAAGTGAAAACAAAAATAAAAACATATTAATTTGTTATAATATTATATAACACATTTGCTCGTGAAGGGTCTCTTATTTCACCAATTTCAATATCGTAATGTATCTCATTACGTACATGTGTGTTATTGTAATGTAAAAGGCACGGTTTATCAGGATGCTCCGTCTAAAACGAACGGTACTTTTAAAAAATCTTAGCAAAGATTTTTATGTTTGTCATAAAAGTGGTCAACATTTTATGAATTAAATTAACTTTGGGAGATAAAATCTAATAAATAAACATTTTATTCTTTAATTTAATTAATTTTGAAAATTAATTACAACCATTTATCTGTAACAAAAACACAAATATATTAATTTACTGTATTAGTAAGTAATACTGGCTTTTTTTGTGCCTTTACTTTAAAAAAAGCGCTGATGCGCGCGCATCGCTAATTTGTGAACTCTTTATTCCGCGCGCTTTTTCTTTTCGCTGTATTGTTTTTATTTGAAAATGTCGTCAAGTAATGATGAATGAATTAATTCGTCACCGCCAGAAGTCTCTAAGGCAGCGAAAAATGCTACTCAAAGCCTCTTGCCCTTAAAATCGACCGATAGATATTTACAAGCGTATCAAAATTTCCTCCTATGGAAAACAGGCATAGATGCAAATTCATTTTCAGAAATTGTGTTTTCAGTCATGGAACTTTCTCAAAAATGTAAGTCAAGCTCATTATGGTGCTACTAATCAATGCTAAAAAGCAAGTGCACAAGCACTTGAGCGTCAGCAAGTTGGAGTATGACTTGATATCAATACCATGTTTTGTTTTCAAGTCATACTCCAACTTGCTGACGCTCAAGTGGGTGAGTAAAAAGTCGAAAGTATTTTCGGCTGACAATGTCAAGAAGTTCCTAAAAGAAGTTTCGGATTGCCGATATTTGGCAACAGAGGTCAGTTGAAACTAAATTATTTTTATTAAGGGTAAGGCGAAGATCAGTCTCAGTCACTTTTTCACTAGATGGAAGCACAGTTGCAAATTAGCACATTTTCAATTTTTACGCCTATCTTATAAATCATTGAGAGACAACTTTGTTAAAAGCGGGAACTAACGTATTAACTTATTTTTTTTTGATATTCTCTTTGCTTGTTAACTAGTCTCTTACAAAGATTTGTTCCAAGAAACATTTAGCAGTCTTCACTTTATTCTATACACACACATGAACGATAAATAGTTTTACTTTTAATATCACTAGATGGCGTTTGTTTTCAAATACTTGGTTGGGAATTTAAATATTCAGATGGCGTTAATTTAAAAAAATGGTCTAATGAACTAAATGATCCAATTAGGACTTTACTATCGTAAACTGTAATTGGCTTTATTTTGTATATTTTACTGACAAACTAAATTTGGTTCCGACCTAAGGTGTCCTAGAAAAGCGGTGACCGCCACACGCAGCCGTAATAGCCAAATACAGATCATTTTTGGACACCTTAGTGTCATATACTGATGAAAATGTCAGAATTCGTGACTTCCACTATGAATGTAACGGATACGGTCTTCTAGGAAACCGTAGCTTTAAACTAAATAAATAATCGACAATTCAAATCAAATCCAAATATTTTATTTCACATAAACCTACATGGACACTTATGCAACGTCAGAAGCTAGGTGCACGGTTCCAATTGGTCGTTTCCTATGGCGAAGAGCTGGCAAGAAACTCCACGGTTACTCTTTTAAAAGTAATTGGCTTTAACAATATTTTAAAATTAGTGTTAATAATTATGGGAGGCCCGTGTAGGCCGGTCACTAAGTACCAGGTTATTAACAAAATAGAAAATGGTTTAGAACTCTAAAAGCCTATAACGTTCTTACATTCACAAAATATAAAAAAAATCTAAAGAATATATACATAAAAAATCTACTAAACCTATTTGCATACATAAATATAAAAATAAAAAAATATATACTTAGGTATAAGATGGAAAATAAGCAAGAAATACATTCCGCGCATCATTACAGAAAAACCATACAAACAGTTTTAGGAGGGTTTGTCAAAAAACTAGTGTCAGCAATTTTTTTTAATAGCCGTTCAGTTTTTTAGTAATATAAATATATTATTACTTAACATTGCCAAAATAATGACATAATTTTCACAGAATGATGGCTTCTCATAAAATAATAGACTGGAAATTACATTGAGACCTACTATTTCAAATATTTTTAATTTCCAATTATTATTCTGAATTATGTAGGTAGATAAGAAAATAATTATCGTCACTCGTCGACACACGTAAGTATCTTACACAATAACACAAAAGTAGGTTGCTAACCTAACATAGTTTCCAGAATTACTTAGGTATACAATTTTGAACTTCAATAAATAATTTCATACAACTGTTAGGCTCTTACATACAGTGAAAAATATCTACTAACAAAAATCTTATGAACTAACAAATAACACAATTAAACTATACATCGCTACCCACAAATATACATAAATTTAAAATGAATACAATAAAAATATCTTCTCTCCTACGCGCTGCTTTTTTGCCGCCGGATCAATCTTCTGCTTGTCACTGTTTACTTTTATCGTATATTATATCCTTTCCGTTCGCATCTCCTTCAGTAAAACAACTGCTGGAAGCCGCAGTTTTCTCTACAACAAATTAATTAATTAAACTTTTTTGTTAGACTGTACTATACTGAATTCAAACCTCAGAGACCCGAGAAATAGTTTGGTCTATTAGTAAATGAGTAAGAGTAATATTTTTATGCTACATTTAAATGTTAACACACTGTTGAATCCTTTCCGATGTTCACAAACATACTCAATTTGAGATGATTCACAAGACTGGCGATATTCTTCCATTTGAAATGCCCATTGGATCACATGTTTCAAGTCAACAATACGGTTCCCTGACAAACCACATAAGTGGTCACTTGAAATTCTTTCCACAGTTAGTTGATAAGCTTCAGTGGCTGGATCGGGTTGTGGCCAATCAATTTCAATAGTCTCTGCTTGCTCTGATACAGATTCAACTGCATTACAGCTATATCGGCAGGCTGCGGCTTCGTAACGAAATTTTGGTATACCCCGCAAATAGGTTTTCAGTTTCGTCGTATCTTGAGCTGTCGAAAGGTTAGACAGCGGATTGATTGATTGAGTAAAATCGTGAATCCGTCATCGAACTGTCAGCAGCTGTAGTGTCATTCAGGGCGCATTTGGAATTGAGCTGTAATCGATTTGAGCGCGCTTACACCCGTTCCGAGTCAGCGTGAGCGCGATAACGATGTCCCGTGAATCGTCAAAGATGACGTCATGACAAATGCCATCTTGCGATAACGCCATGTTGCGATAACGCCGACCATGCCCTTTAATAGCATCACTGTGAACGAATTGTTGACAGCTCTCATCTGTCATAATCGTGATAACTAAATCGGAATGCAAATAATCGATGTGAGCACTGTCACCGATTATGGTCTAACTCGGAATGCGGCCTCAGTCAACCGGTGTGCAAAAAAGGGATCCATTATCCCATTATTTTCGAATTTTATAGATGTAAGTATCGATTAGGGATGTTAATTATTTGCTTTGTTTTTGTTGACTACTTTAGGGAATCGTTAGTAAATGTACAGACTAGTAATGCGTTTTTTTGAAATTTCTTAAAAACGTCCGTATCTTGACATACTAAGATATCTCGAGATCTAGTCTTGTAGAGAAAATTTAGCAGACAGGTTTACCTGTCTGCTAAATTTTCTCTGATTTTCTATGATTTATCATAGGTACATATTAGCTTTCCTATCAACAAAAGGTTTACAAAAAAAACAATGTTGAATGTATGCACTCTGTTGGATTCTCAATGCTCGGTTGAACACCGAAAGTTGAAAATCCAGTGCGCAGAAAAATCCCACCGCGATTTTATTACATCCGTCCGAACGTCGACTTAGAGGCTAATAGCACAATATACTGTGGTAAGAGCATTGATAGATACAACAAGTCAACTTACACCCACCCAAATCATAAATACAACAACCAATATGATGTTTGAAGAAATAAGTCCTTCAAACACAGCGTGCACGCATTATACCATACATACCATGCACCGGACAACTTACTGACACGAAAACATCAACAAGTATCGTGAATTCGTAATTCGTACGCTTGAACAAAGTATCGTTTTGTGATTATTACATTGCTTGTCCTGTCACTTAGCGACATACTTAGGTAGTGGTTAAGAAGCAATGTATTTACTGCAAAAATAGTAGTCGCTGTGATATATGACGACAAAAATAACTTAGTGTAGGCAAGAACTATTTTACGATTTGTTGTTTTTCATGAGTACTTGTATTTATAATTATAACTTTCTATGCTAATGTAAAGATGGCAAGATTGTTTACGACTTACTTTGTACTTATCGTTATATTATGACCAAATCACACAACATCTTTATAAATTGTAGTCTAAGTACTATTCTGATGTAAGTATATAATATGTAACTGTATAGTTTCATCAAAATACGTTTAGTCGTTTTTGCGTGAAAGCCTGCTTCGTTGGTCTAGTGGTCGCAATCGCTACCTCTGAGCATGAGGTCCCGGGTTCGATTCCTAGGTCGGGCAACGTGTTATTGGGTTTTTCTATCTGGAATTTCTCAGTAGCAGTCCGAAGTCTGGATTTGTGCCCGGTGGATGGCAATGGGCTCGCCCCCTATTACATGGGACTTAAACATAACTGGCGAAATGTGGGTGTACTATAGGTACACCTCTGCCCAACCCTTCGGGGAAACAAGGCGTGATGTTATGTAGTAACAAGTCTCGTTCAGACTGACGCGACGCCACAGCGCGACACAAAGGCACCGCGTGTCGCGAGACGACCAACCCGCACGGGGCCCGCGCGGTTGATTGCGGTCCACTCCCTCTCATAGAGAGAAGGCCTGTGTCCCAGCAGTGGGAACATTATAGGCTGGATTTGGATTATTGCTTAGTAACAATTTTTAATTTTAGTGAAAGGAATAAGTAAAAACTAAGGCTTGTGTAAATAAATAAGATAAGAGAAGCTTTAGTTTTATAAAGAGAGATCAACGGAATAAATAATCTTATACAGGCTTTAAAATTAATAAAGACAATAAAAATAAATATTTATATTTACACGTCGTCGCGTCGGCCAGTTCCCCACAAAGACCGCGCGCGATGACGATGTATAGGTACCATATGTAATTTATTCAAGAACACCGACAGCATATAGGAGGTACGTTCAACTTTGGTTTACAAAATTATTTAGGAAAGGTATGTATGACTTATCTGCTAGATTTTCTCTAAAAGGCCTAGATCTCGAAATATTCTTATAATATGTTGAAATACCGGCATGGTAAAGAAATTTCCAAAAAACTCATTACTAGTCTGTAGATTTACAAACGATTCCCCAAAGTAGTCAACAAAAATAAAGCAAATCATGAACTTATCTAATTACTTATACAGCATGTAACGAAAACCCTGTCCGATCCTGAAGGGTATTATTTGGTATCGTACTGCGTACACAAATACGTAATCATTTAATGGATAGGAGACAATTATTTTTCCCCAATGAAAATAATTAATTTAAAAAATTAAAAATAATCGTACCAAAGGCAACACTGATCGCTCGACAGGGTTCACCTACAGTTTCGTGTCAAAGAAGCCGCCTGAGCGCGACGATGCTTTGTCGCATGACGCCAAACAAACTTAGGACTAAAGAAACCTACGTTTTGCCTACGCGTAGGTATCAGCTGATATTTTATTGTATGCATAGACGCATAGTGACCCCGATTTCTGACCTTCTGTTTATCAAGAAACATTTATTATTGAGTTAATGTGATGTGCTTTTGGCAATGTACCGACTGTAGGTATTAGTTTATTAAAACATTTACTTGTTGCATACCTCGGAGATTGTGTTCCACATTTTCCGTTCCAGTCTATCTCGAACATTAATACACATTCGACACCTTTTTATTAAATTTGCACGTACTCTTCGCAGCACACTTGTGTACGATTTGAGTGCGTCGAAAGCTTCAACAATCCGAGTTCTTATCACACTTACTGCCGAATCACACTTACTCACAAATAAAAATTAACATATTCAAATATTCCTGATTGGTATACGATATTGTTCGCGATACGATAGCGGCACGTGATACGTACGGACATGCGATCGCAAGTTATCTCCACGTGAGACTGGCGAAGTGGCCAAACAAGTAGCGTGCCAGTAGACAACCAGTCGGCTACATCAAAGGGTCGAGGACTCGTTATGAGTACCTACAGTGCGGCTAGTGCACGGCGGTGTCCTTTGAAATAAAAATAGGCAAAAAATAAAAGATGTCGCCGGCCGGTGGAGTGTTGTCAACTTATGAAAATTTACCATATTTAGTGTTACATTTCGCATGGACCTAAAAATAAAAAAATCAATAACTTTTGGATTTTATGAGTTACATTTTTTTTACTATTTTTTCTAGTACGTATACCAGGAATACGGCTTTTTTGGATCGGACAGGGTTTTTGTTACATATTGTAGATACAAAATCTTCCGAGTCGTTATGAATGAATGTTAGGTACATTGTACAGTACAGCAAATAATAGACACACACACGAAAGCGCACCGCGTCCCTCGCACGGCATCTGTTGTCAAACAGAGATAGCAATATTCCGAACGAATTTTGTACTCGACTCGAAGTGCTTGGTACGTCCGTATCGTCCCCTTAGATAAAGTATCGTTTTGTGATTATTACATTGCTTGCCCAGTCACTTAGCGACCGACATACTTAGGCAGTGGTTAAGAAGCAATGTATTTACTGCAAAAATAAAGCAGTGTAGTCAAGAAATATTTTACGATTTGTAGTTTTTCATGGATACTTGTATTTATAGTTATAACTTTCTATGCTAATGCTAAGTAGTTCAAAGAAAAAAATATCGGTTTTTTATATACAGTGTAATTTACACTTAGTTTTTGTTACCTATGTGTAGTTATAATATTGTAAAACAAAATGAAAAAAAAACATCGCTGACTCTACGAAAGGATGCTTTGACAATATTATTATGTACCTGCATTATATTATATTTTATTTATTTATTTATACCTACCTATGTAGGAACTGCATCAGTTGAGCACACGTCACGCGTCTGTGGTAAGTGATAACGCCTATGACCTTCAGCTGGCCCATCGTAATACGAAGTTTCAATAGTATAAGAGACCAGATTATACTAGTTTTGTTTGACGGACGTGCGGACACGCAGTAACGAAATAAGTACCTACCTACACACGGCTTCACATCAAGCTGTACATTTCCAGTATAAGCTGACCTCTCATTGTACGGAAATCCTATACAATGCCAGATCTGCGTATACTGGAAATGTATAGCTTAGCTTTAGTGCCTTCGTAATATTTCAAGAAAGCATCAACGCTTATTGATTTTATTCAACCCGAGACCATAGATTACTTAGTAACCGTGTAAGAAAATGTACAATTATCAGTAGCCTCAGTAGGTACTTACCTACCTAATGCAGAAATATTTTAATTTCAATTACCTTGAAATATGTTCTGTGTTTTTAAGGAAAGTAAAGTGACAGAGGAAAATTATTATGAAAAATAAAATCGTTTGTTTGTTTATTCACCTGTACCTACCTTTTCTATTTAAATCTAGTTTCACAAGAATTTAAAATAATTCAATCCATCGATTAGGTACGCAACGATGAGGCGTAGCTTGGTAAGTACCTAAATAGTTTGTATAACTACCGCCTGATTTATAATTACATAAAAATCTAGCTAGTAATATTTATTCCACCCGAGACCATAGATTACCTAGTTAGTCGACATTCACAAGGACGTAATAAAATCTTACTGTGTCAGAAAATGTATAATTATTAGTAGGTACTTTTACCTACATATAATCAGAAATATTTTTAATTCAGGAAGTTTCGAAGAATGTTCAAGTATAAGTTAGTACTTATGTAGGTACTTAATTTAGATAATCCATTCATTAAAATAATATTGTTTAAAATGTACAGTATGACTAAAGATTTTTTTTTCACTTCATAATGATAAAATATAATCTCCGCAGGCAGAGCCGGCGCGCAAGCATACGATGCGCAACTTGTCAATTTATTGAATCACGCATATTATAAAATTCGCAACAGCGCACAGCGCCAGAATTCGGAGGTTCAAGGTTGTAGGAACCGCAGCTAAGCGCCTTCACTTCGCTTCAATACAACATACAGCGCCATCTAACGATAAGCTGATACCGAAGCGATAACTAGTACCCGTATCTTCTTGATACTCAGCAACTGTTGTGTCTCGATGGTTCGTAGTATGTCCGGTAGAGGGCGTGATTCTGCTCACTCACACAAATAAACATTTTTCTATTTTTGTCAGCTCTGTTTATCCTACAAATACTGTTTTTTTTATAAGTTTTTGTCAAAACGCGGGAATCATTTATCATAGAGAATTCATATTATTGCTTCAATTCAGCAAAAATCGTTTATATATCGAGATTTGTTACCCGAAATTATGTATGGGGAAGTGCCACTACGCAATCACCTTAAGTATTAATTTTCTTTAAGAAAAGATGATTGAAACTAAATCTCATTTTTTTTATAATTACTTATACAGGATAAACTATTCCAGAACTTAAACGTTCTTGTTTATGACGTTATTGTTTGCTGGGCTTCTATGATGCAACTTTTATAGCGTCGAGACAACGGCCAACAGTTTTTAATTACGTGTTGAATAATTCAGCAAATTGTCTGGTTGTTATGAAACCATTTGTTTCATATTCATTCACCATGTGAAGTCTTGTTTATATAAGCTTTCCATTTCATAAACAAGCGCTGCGACTAGCAAGGATTCCCTCTTCCTCACATCTCTTAACCACAGACAAGAGAACAAAGAATGTAATACGAGTACTATTAGACATCTCTAAACAAAATACTATAAACTATAATAATTATGAAAAAATATTATAAATTACATTATGTTTATAACACTTTACTCATCATTCACAAATTTAAACAAATAATAATTTACATTTAGTAAAATATGAATTATTTAAATGATAACATTCAGTTAGGCCTTAGCTTTGTATTATCACATCATTACGTCCACTTTTACGCAGCGCAATATTATTTAATAGCCAACGCTTCAATATTTATATTTCATTGCATTTTGAAAATTATAACCACAATTCTGATAATGGTTAATTTAAACATTCGTCACTAACCGACAAAGGCAGTCGTAACGAATTGCATCTACCTCACAGAAATCGAAATAATTTACTCAGTTTTCTGTGGTCTACCTACAAACATTTATTATCTAATTAAACAAGATGAACGAGACAAGTATTGAATGGTCATCAAACCACTACTAGTAATTTTATTAACATAACATAACATCACGCCTTGTTTCCCCGAAGGGTTGGGCAGAGGTGTACCTATAGTACACCCACAATTCGCCAGTTATGTTTTAAGTCCCATGTAATAGGTGGTGAGCCTATTGCCATCAACCGGGCACAAATCGAGACTCCGGGCAGCTACTGAGAAATTCCAGATAGAAAAACCCAATGACACGTTGCCCGACCTGGGAATCGAACCCAGGACCTCATGCTCAGCAGTAGCAATTGCGACCACTAGAACAACGAGGCAGTCTTAAAACTTTATTAAAACAAACAGTAATTGTTCATTTTAGGTATAATGGAGTGCAGTGCGATCGGCCGTTGCAATCAGACGCGCTTGCACTGTAAGCGGAAATTATTATTTTGCGCCGAGCGCGGGAAATGCCGCTGCCACCATGCGTTCGGAAAAACATGTGGCAAACGAGGTCCTGGCATTCCTGCAGTACCAGCTGGATGTCATGGACGAGGTCAGTGTGATCCAGATCTGAACATCAAACTTCAATGAAGAAGAGATACGCAGGGCGAAAACACTGCTGTATGAGTCGCTACTTATGGCTGACCGAATGCCGTCCCGCAGGAGGGATGAAAAGGGAGAGAGGAGTCTCCAAGACATCATAAAAGTGTTGAAGGAGACCGACCCGGATGACGTGCCGTCTTTCGTGGCTAAGGATTTGCGCAAGCTGCCCCCAGTCACATTCGACCACGTCGACGTCACCAGACTGCTGCGGGACATCACAACCCTAAGATCTAGCCTGATCGAGATGCAGTTGAAGTTAGAAGCATCGCAATCCACCATCAGTGATCTACGTACTGAAGTAGCAGATTTACGCAAGACGGTATTTAGGTCACACGAGTCAGCTACTAACGTCAACATACGTCATGGCGCGTTCAATGCATCGCAGCTGGGTTTCGAGTCAGCAATATTCGACTCGTCGCCGGCCGCCGTCATTGCAAGCGATGCACAACCGCGCACCGCACTCACCGCGTCCCCCATCGTTGGAACGCCGATCAATGTTAGCACGTCAACACAGGGACGTGCTTACTCGGCTGCCGTTACTAAAGCTCCCTCAAATCAGCAGCGGCAACCTAATAATACGAGGGGTGCCCAAAGACCCTCCGAAGCAGTTCGAAGCTCGCTACCACCGGTAACAAGCCAAGGACAGGCCGATGAAGAAGGCTTCATTCGCGTCGAGAAGAAGAAAAAGAAGAAGAAGCCTGCTTGGCGCAATCAGTGCGGTACGGCATTGACTGGTCCCGACATGTTGCTGCGTCCTGCTATTCCATCGACGCAGCTGTACGTGTCACGTTTACATCACACCACGAAGGTAGAAGACGTAAGGAAGAGTACATAAGGACGAAGACCAAGTTCACCTTGAGAGTCGAGAAGTTGGAGTCACGCCATAAGATTAACTTCAAATCTTTTGTGGTGCGGGTTCCGACTCATCTTCTGGAAAGTTTCATGAAGGAGGAATTTTGGCCAACGGGTGTCGGAAAGCGGCGTTTTCGTGGAAGGCTACATGACACCACGACTCAGCGCAATACGTCGCCGACCCAACGTAATAAATAAATAGATTATTTTGTGTTTTCTTAAATTATGTATGTTAGGCTATAAGGTATTTACGTTATGGGTCTTAGTTACCTGAATTAAATGAATTATATTATATATATTATTATAATTAGTAACATATCAAAAACTATAATTCTTTATTATTTGTAAATAACATCAAGCTTAATCCTCAGGAGCAGGTGAGATTCGAACTCAGGGCTCGCCATAATAGCTCCTATCCATGCACGGTAACGACTAAGCTAGCACACCATATGTCAAGTTAGTTGAAATTATGAAGTACTACTATTTACAGACAAAGTGAGTGTGTGTGCGTGTCTATAGTATAGAAACAACTTATAGAAGAAGGTCGTAAGTGAAACCGAAGCGTCAGTATATTGCTTTGTGTGATTGCTTATGGACTTATGAGCGCTGCTGTACCTGCTATTGGCCATCGATTTTTTTGTTCACATCGTCGTTTTCGCAGACTGTAAAAATTAAAAAACCGGCCAAGTGCGAGTCGGACTCGCGCACCGAGGGTTCCGTACAAACCTGTAGGTATATAAGTAAGTAAAAGTTCACACGCGCTCATGAGGAAAGGGATAGTAAGTTTGAAACTATTTTATTATATAATGTAACAAAAAAATTACGGTTTTCGCAGTTTTTTCTTTGCTTCGTACCAAATTTCAAGCTTCTGAGTTCACAGGAAGTACCCTGTAGGTTTTGATTCCCTTGCGAGTTTCGAATATTTGGCGAAATTTGCGGCATAAACGGCTGTATATTTTGATTACGTTGTCTTAGAAATTAGATTTTTTCACAGCTACAAGGGACAGTAGACCTGAGTAATATATATGTAAATTCCAGCTTGATACCTCCACGCGTTTCTGGAGAACGCGAAAAAAAAGGGTCTTGACAGACAGACGACGGACGGACGGACAACAAAGTGATCTTATAAAGGGTTCCGTTTTTTCCTTTCGAGGTACGGAACCCTAAAAAGTACCCATGATTAGATATTTACACTCGATCGGTCAACGTAGGTACTGAAATGGCAACTCTGCATCTAAGAGCCCAAAGTCCGGTTTTGTCTCTAGTACGGCCTTCGGACGTGAGTCCACACGCTGTGCTCTCTCTACAGATATTTGACCGAGTGATTTTTATCCCACTTTGAAGATTATCGTGGCCATTTAGCCATAAAACTTCAACAAGGACAAAATAGATTAGTTTAAGAAAATATGAGATAACAAAAAAAAAAGATTTGATGATATTTTTTTGGGGTCGCCTTAGGACATCTTAAGTAGTGTAGTTACTTTAATAAATCATGATATAAGTCAACATCTGGAGTAGATTTTTTTTGATGAATTCATCTCTCGGCTCAGCATATTGCGAGGTGAGTTTGCTCCTATATTTGTGAATCTCTTATAATTGAGAACTTTCAACTATAAAGAAGAATTCCTTAAAAAACCGTAAGGTACTTAAAGACACTCTAATAATACCCATTTTCTAAGTCAAAACCTCGTAATTTCGTCCACTTTACTCAACCTCACGTAAGTGGTTTGATATCCATAGTTGCAATTTTACTCGTTACTCTCGTTTTAACCAAAACATACGTATCACCTCGACTCCACTCATTCGAGGGACCTCATAATTTCCTTAAATTGACGACTGTTGAGGGTTTTCCGAGGCGCGCTTTGAGGTCTCCTAGACAGAGTTGTGAGTCGAGTAGCTTTCGAGGTTACGACTTAGAATATGGGTGTAATAAGACAGTCGGCTGATAGTAAAGCGAGCAGAGATCTGGAAAACTACGCAATAAATACGTTTTCGATGTATCTACCTATTTTTGTTTAAATCCTTATTATCCATCCTCTTGACTTAATCTCTCAGTCGCCATCTAGACACCCACAGTCAGGGGGGGAGGTACTGTCCGTAGTAGTGTAGCCATTACTTTGGTTATTTTGTGGCAGGAAGTGTTAGTAGGCAATAAGTATTCATAACATTACCCCTGGCCCTTCCTTTCTTTGTCAGTAAGTCTCGTATATATTGAGAGATACACCTCAAGGTATATTTATTAAATATCCTTCGCAAAGGCTGCTCTACCTTTTAACATAAAACTTTCAGAACAAAACCCCTAACGAAAAAGCTGAGAATAAATGTCGTGATAAGTCCCACTTGTTGCAATAGTCAGCCTCCCTGCTCGGTAACCATGGATACGGTGCGACCAACCACCCTCTTTTCTACCCTCCCACCCCTGAGACCTCCCGGCCTCTTGTGAAGTCGAGAGCCGGGAGAGCTTGCGTCATCGCGGGTAATTACACATCTAAAGCTTTTGATGGAACAGAGCTTTGTAGCTGTAGGGTCAGACGTTAAAGCAATAACTCATTTCCGTTACGGTTACCCGATTTCTCATGACTAGGAAATTGTTTTAATATAGTTCCAGCCTACGTTGGCTTTGAAATTGATGTTGTTGTGAGTCAATTCGTCATCATTATTATAGTTTAGGGGCGCCCTAGGTGCATTTGTGCACCAATAGGTTCCTAGGTAGAAATGTAGTTACGTACGTATTTAAATTCGTAAGTAGTCAATTTATGACTGATTGATGGCTATGATTGTAATCAATGAAATGTATCACGATTAATGATGGTCTCTGTCAAGGCGTACTGCTGGTCAAGTTGGCAAAAAACTTTACCTTTATTAGCTATAGATATGGTACACCAAACGACTGACACAACACCTACACTATGAGTCTAAATAGTAACAGGTAGAACGATCCCGAGGTTGTCAAATCATCGAAGGCATGGACGCCATACCGAGTTAATTGATACAGATCGTGAGATAGCAGTGGTGGCCCAGTGGCAACGGCCCCGACTTACGAGTTGTAGGTCGTGAGTTCGAACCCAGGCAGGCGCTTAACTTTGTGTAAATTATTTCATCACCACTGCTCTCAAAACGGTGCAGGAAAACTCGTGAGGAAACCGGCATGTCTTAGAACCAAAAATTCGAAGACATGTGACATTTACCAATCCGCACTGAGCCCGCGTGGTGAATTACGGCTCACTCCCTCTCATAGAGAGGAGGCCTGTGTCCCAGCAGTGGGAACGCTATAGGCTGATTACGCTATGCTATGCTATCTGAGAAAAGCACGAAGAGTTGTTGGGATTCACGTCAGTCGATGTTACGATTACAATAATAAAATTACTGTGGTATCTACTTATTTAGTAATCTATCTATCTATATATCGATAGGAGGAATGATGATTTTTTAACTCAAAAAAATATTTGTTTCTAAATAGTGCAAACAATATTACAAAGAGAGTAAAAGCTTAAAACATTGACAAGTTATAAACGGTTTAAAATAAGTGTTAGAAAAGGACAGCACTATCGTAGAAGTTATGTCACGACATAAATATGGCGTACCACAAGGGAGCGCTTTAGGTCCCGCGCTATTCTTACTTTAAATTAATGATTTATCAGATTCAATAAACTATGTAGATTCGCAGATGATATTTCTGTTATAGTTCCTATAACGATATAAATTCAACTCATGAAAATAAATTACACGAAGCTGTACAGTCAGTTATAAAATGGCTTGAATCAAATAACCTATGTGTAAATATATCCAAAACAAAATACATTAAATTTGGTACATACAAAAGTTAACCCGATTATACTAACATTAAAATAAATATAGAAGAAACTGAAATTATTAAATTCTTAGGGATAACTCTTGACAAATTCTGTTATTGGAAAATACACATTACAACGTATGCAGTAAACTAAACAGATTTGTGTAGGTATGTCTTAAGAAAACTTCGTATTGTGTCAGACGAAAAAACAGGGTGTTTTTTCGTCAAAGCTTATAGTGGATATGTTGAATCATTGATAAAGAAATGTGATGGGTGTGTGGTGTGTGAAGTGTGAAGTGAAAGAAATGTGTAAGAGCTATATGCGGTGTCAATCCACTTGACTCTTGTAGGCCTTTATTAAAAAAACTGAAACTTGATGTATTTGTTTGAGGTATCGGTTTTTGTGAGGAAACATAATAAATTCTTTTGATTCAAGGGTGAAAACTACACCAAACACAGACCAAGAGATGCAACAAAAATATTAGTTCCTTTTTGTAATGCATCTCATAATTAAAAGAATGTTTATCACATGTGCATTTAAATTTATAACAAATTACCAAAGATCATTAGGGAGCCCAGTTAAATATTTTCAAATTAAACTGCGTAGATGGTTATTAAATATTTTTTTTAATAGTTAGCAAGAATTTCTGCAACATAAAGTACAATATATTTATTAGTTGTTAGAGTATACAGATTTTTTCGTTTATCTCATATTTACTATGCCTTCTTTGAAATCACATTTCTTTTTCGAACATTTTTAATATTACATAACATAAACATAACATAACATCACACCTTGTTTCCCCGAAGGGTTGGGCAGAGGTGTACCTATAGTACACCCACATTTCGCCAGTTATGTTTAAGTCCCATGTAATAGGGGGCGAGCCTATTGACATCTACCGGGCACAAATCCAGACTTCGGGCTGCTACTGAGAAATTCCAGACAGAAAAACCCAATAACACGTTGCCCGACCTGGGAATCGAACCCAGGACCTCATGCTCAGCAGTAGCGATTGCGACCACTAGACCAACGAGGCAGTTTTTAATATTAGTCATCCCTATTGTATCGATTAAGATACTAGTGTTTCCAAAACAGATCTATTGATCTGTTGTGGAACAAAACAGATAGTGAAAACAAAACAGTTCTATTGAACTGTTTTATTTTCACTATCTGTGTTGTATAATTGTTATAAGAATTATAATGTGGTTGTTTTAATCAACAAACATACGTATAGTGGAACAGAGCATATTGATTTTTGTTTTTATGTTAGATACTTAGGTCATATTCTGATCCAACATCTACCTGCATATTCATCACACCGTAGTCACTGTTTTGTTAAATAGCCGCCATAGCCATTTTGGCAATATTTTTTAATTAATTCCATGTACCTGTAAACAAAACAATAAATTGAACATTAAAAAAAAGTATCTTTACCTTTACTATCATTCGTAAGCGTTGGAAAATAATGAACATTAACCACAGAGTTTCTTTAGTTTCTTTTCTTTTTTCTTTCTCTTGGTTTCCCAGGAACCGGATGGTTCCCATGTCTCGGTTTTGGTTTAACTACAACATTGACTATGCTGACTCTTACAACTTTTGGATGCACACTTTAATGTTAGTCGATATTCGAGAAGATTCAGAAATATCATGATAAATTGTTATTGTAAAAAAAAGCAGTGAGCATACTAACAACATGATTGATTATACATTTATGGAAGAAAGAATATCCGTCGACAATTTAAAATATCGAATGGTGTCCTTTTATCTTCACTTTAACATTTCAATAAAGGGGACACTTTTCCAGCAGAGCGGATTTTGTTGAGTCCTCGCGTCGGGGTTAAAAGGAATTGAATCAATTCAGTGCTCGGTTCCAGCGAGCGAAAATGGAGTGGGTGGGTCGCTCGAGTACGAGAGCTGTAAAAGTAGTAACTACATGCGTTTTTGTAAAAGTTGCTTCTTCTTAGGGTTCCGTACGGTTTTCGTTAACTTCTAATAAGTAAAAAAAACGTAGGAAACCCTTATATCACTATTTTCTTCGTATGTTGGTACCAAGTTGAAATTAACATCAGCCATTTGCCTGCGGTCAGGCGCGGATAAAGGGGAGAGGGAGTGAGCCGTAATCCACCACGTGGGCTCAGTGCGGATTGGTAGATGTCACATGTCTTCGAATTTTTGGTTCTAGAACATGCCGGTTTCCTCACGATGTTTTCCTTCACCGTTTTGAGCGCAGTGGTGATGACATTATTTACACAAAGTATAGCGCCTGCCTGGGTTCGAAGTTCGAACTCACGACCTACAACTCGTAAGTCGGAGCCGTTACCACTGGGCCACCACTGCTCTCTGATGGGGGCAAAGCGACAACCTAGATCTGGCCTACCGGTCCCAATCCAACGCAATCAGAAGATATGATAATTTATGCCACATATATTGTTAACATTAAAACCTACGAGGGTAGGTACTTCCCGTTGACTTATCTTATGGTTTGGCCAGAAGCTAGGTCTCACCGTATCAATAAGTAGCCAAATAATAACATTTGTAGTTACTTATAAGTATCACATAAAAATTGTTAGTACTTTTTGCGATTACAAACTTACATGAGTGTCGATAATTATGTACACCGATGTACGTGGGACACTCAGAAAGTTTTACGAAGATAAAAATAAATGTTCTTTATGTACATTTTTTTTATTCAATCTTTTCAAAGTACTCTCCACTAGCCTCTACACAAAGTTCCATGCGTCTGAACCAGTTTTCGAAACACTTTTTCCAGTCCGCCGTAGACACCTCGTTTACAGTCTGCTCGAACGCTGTTTACAGCGCCTCTTCCGGCGAGGAAAATTGTATCCCTTTGAGCTGTTTTTTTTTTCAGGAATAGAAAGAAGTCACACGGTGCTAGGTCAGGGCTGTAAGGAGGGTGACCCAGGAGTTTGACCGGCGTGCTGTCCAGGAAGTCCCTCGTTTTGATCGCGGTGTGCGAAGGCGCGTTGTCGTGGTGGAGCAGTAGCTTGCGGAGCCCTGAGTTTGGTCGCTTGTTGCTCACAACAGAGAAAACTTCTGCCAAGAATTTGGTAGAATAACATTCAGCGTTCATGCTTTTTTGGTTCCGTAAAGGAATTGACACCAAGTAGCCAGTCAAATTGAAAAAGCTCGCGATTTAAATCTTCTCCCCACTTCTAGATCGCTTCACTTTGGTAGGCGTTGATTCGTTTTGAAACCGTCGACTAGCGCTTCGTTTCTGGATCATATTGATAAATCCAATACTCAAAACCTGTAATGATGTCGTAAACACGCCGAGACGAGCCTGCTTCAAATTTGTTTATAATATCACTGCACCATTCCACCTGGGCCTGCTTCTGAGCATCGGTGAGGTTGTGCGGCACCCAGCGTGAAACTATCCTCCTCACGCGAAGATGTACGTGTAGAATTTCGTGAAGGGTTCCCGATCCAACCTGCAGTATATTCTGAATCTCTTGATACTTAACTCGCTTATCGTCTTGGATTAAAATTTTCACTGCAAGCACGTTTTCTTCCGTATCAGGGGTCAAAGGGCGACCACTTCTTTCTTCATCCCCCAAAGTTAGTCGAGCGCGCTTGAATTCGTTATACCAACGATACACGGTTGCCTTATAAGGCGTTCATCCATGAATTATATTTGAAGTCTATCGAACGTCGTGTCCGGTTTCAAGCGACACTTGAAATCGTAAAAATTATAGCGCGTTTACAATAAATGTTGCCGGCGCAAATCCGTTTTTGAATGAGACACGATAAATTCAATTAGCTCGCAAACAATGTGGAGGGAAATTTTGAAATTGAAACGTACTTAATTTTACTTACAGACTAAAACTGGGCAGTCTCTGATACATAAAAACTTTTTCGCTATACTTTCTGAGCGGCCTGGTATGTACCTATGGGAAAACATTTTCTCGACTGCAAAGTTAAGTTTGTTGTTCTTTGTTAGAGCAATTTTCGGTGTTTACCTCACTTACAGTTTATGGTGAAAGTAGGTTTTGATTTGGTAAGGAATCTACTTGTGCTAGCTCCACTCGCTCGTGACCATTTTTGGGTTCCGTACCTCGAAAGGAAAAAACGGAACGATTATAGGATCACTTCGTTGTCCGTCCGTCTGTCAATACCCTTTTCATCAAGAACGCGTGGAGGTGGTATCAAGTTGAAATTAATTATTCGGCCCCTTGGAGCTTGGCCTTGGAGCTTTGAACAAGGGAAACAATACAACTCGAGTCATTTGTGCTTTATGAAATGTATCTTAAAATGTGTCTTAAAAGTTTCTGTCAGTTTTACTCTTCTGGCTTTTTCTGGGGTAAACTTGTCAATAATATGGTCAACATCAATACGTTTTGCTATGTCAACCTCAATCGATAGTAGAGAGAGATTTCTCAAACGTTCTTGACCAATCTGCGATCGTTAATTTTTTTATTCAATTTTATTTGCAGAATGACCTTTCACAGCTTGCAGACAGACGTGGGCACAGCCTCAGATTTCAGGCTATAGTGCCGTATTATGACAGCAATGATTGTATGATATGAACAAATTTTAGAATCTCGCCCCGGATTGGTTAGGTTTTGGTTTGTCTATGTTTACAGAAATACACACTGGTTATTTTCCCACATTTCCTGAAAAGCTTAAGCATGTGTTTATGATATAAGAGCGACCGGAGCGAGCTCGAAATATTTTGCACCCCTTTTTAGATAGGTTAGATTTTCTTTTGATCCTTCAAGCAGAGGTATGAGTTATTTTGTAGAGTTATGCAGTAAAACTCAAAAATGATGACAACGCATAATGCAGGACCGAGCGTATCGAATTCGAAAATGTTTGTACCAGCTCGGTTCTAGATAGAAATAGGAGTTATTTGTGAGATAAGTGAACAAATGATGCAAAGAGAGAGCGAAGTGAGCACAAAAATTTTAATATTGCATCATACACCCGTACAGATTTGGTTTTCATTTGTCCATTCATACAGAAATGGAGGCAGGCTGTGGATCTGTGGCGGCATCTACACCGCTACATGCGAACAACGCATCACACTGTCGTCACACAAATTCTGCATCGCGCAATTAGAGTTTACCGCGCAGCTAGCATATATACAACTTCCCGACATCAATTGTCGGGCAGATGCCCACCAGATGCGACATCCATCTGGTCGGAGGATCCTCCATTTTCTAAAAGAGTATGAGTGAACTTTACACCCTGTTCCATATATCTCTATAGATCTGCAAGTGCGCTCTCTAAAGGTTGCGCCCCTGACCAGCCCCCTATCTACAACACTGCAAAAATAATCAAAACACAACCATACGATCTGGAAAGGAACACACTCTGTTGGTGCGAACCGCAAGGGCCAAGGCCAATACCTACCACCTGCTCACCTTAATTTTGATACTACATACATACATACATAACATCACGCCTGTAATCCATGAAGGGTTAGGTTGATATACGTTACTATTATTATTTATTACTATCATTTAAAAAACATGAACTGCAAGTGCAGAAAGTGGAGGGCATACTTTAGAAATGTAGGAATATGTTTGGCGTAAACCCCATATCGGTAATATCCGACTACATCAGTCAATCAGTGACAGTTACATAATTATGTCTATACTTGGTGCCTATTTAGCAAATGTAACGACTTTTTACAATCGTGAGAAAATATGTAGGTACTTAGATAAAGTCGCATAGAAGGCATTCGATATCCAATAACGACAAATGACAGTTAAAGGCTATAAAGGTACGTAACAGAACCGGATATCCGACATTTAACCCAGGCTTACAACCGTGGGAGGTCGTAATAAATCTAAATGTCGGCACCTTAAGTAACTTAGATTGTTTGTAAATGTAGGTGAACATTTTTTTGACACACGATTTTTTTGTGTGTTACTTTAAACCACTGTTAAACATTAACCGTCTTATTCATAATGAAGCCATTCGCTTTATAAACCTATTTTAGCTATAGATCTGTTGCGTCCCTTTCTGTCAAGTTAAAATACATTTTGACAGAAAGGGACAAAACAGTTCGCAACCTAAAACAGGTATTTTAAGCGAATAGCTTGAAAAAGAAATTAATTTTGAAAAAGACGGAAAGCCTATTGCAGTACATATTGGTTTAGTTTAGTATCTTTAATATAGCCAGGTACCTACCGACTTTGCAATACTTGTTGGTTGTATTAATTAATAAGCAATAAGTGATTGTCCATTGCCGTCCTCAAGTTGTGACTATGAGTCATACATAAATACTACCTTAGATACTTATTAACTAGTAGTTACTTGTAAGTTCTATAATTAATATTATCTTTTCTATTTCAGGTCCACCCCAAAAATTGTAGGTTCTTCCAGATTTTTGTTTCTTTATAAACTGTACCAAAGTAAATATAGGTCCTGAGGTTTGTGCACTCACTATGTCAATTGGTGTGTCTGCACTTGTGGGCGCAATCTGTTTGGACAGCGAACACATTACGCTGCGTAATAGGGGGCGTGTTGTAGGAGATGCGTAACAACCGCGTAAAGCTCCGTAGGCGCGTCGTAGGAGATGCGTAGTAGTCGCGCTACGCTGCGTAGTCGTGTTGTAGTCGTAGGTGGTCCCTTCAGCCATGCTACGCTGCGGGCGGCGTAGGGGTTCTGTTGCAGCCTTACTACGCTGTAGCGTGGTCGTAGAGGTTTCGTAGCAGCCGCACAACGCTGTGTAGGCACGCCGTAGCAGATGCGTAGCAGCCGCGTTACGCTGCGAAGGTTTGCATAGGTGATAAAAAAATAAGTGGTGGATGTCATAATGTCTTCAGTTTTTTTAATCTTTCGACATCCTTGCGATGTTGACATGTCGATTTCCTTGCGATGTTGGCCGTCACCATTTTGGAAGGAACAATACAAATTGCACAAGGACTGCCTGGGTACGATCCCACCAACCCACTATCTATAACAGTCGTATGTATAAGACGACGCCTTTACCTGGGCGCACAGAAGCAGATCCGTTTCAATACAATCATGAACAACAAAATATTGGTTCGACGAAGAACTACTAGTACTCTCTATAAATGATTAAAGCAAAAAAAAAAACACAATTTTATCAAATAAGATTGCGTTTGGGCGCAAATTGTAAGGAATAAAACCTTTTAGATATTATATGGTGCACATACATACATAAACTCACGCCTTCTTCTCATGGGGGTGGACAGAACTCCTTTTGCCTCGTTTACGTTCATACATTTCGTCATACACCCGCGCCGGTTGCGAGCTTATATAGTCACCATTTAATAAGCTAATCCTCCTTAAACACGCCATATAAACTGTGTGTGGCTGATTAGCTATAAATAGGTAAGAAATTAGCTTTTATGTAACAGCTTAATCGTATGCGATTGCTACTAAACGCATTTCGAAAATGAGAAGTTCATGATTTTTCTACGCGTCATTTGTCTCAATACGTGATTATAAACGATAACTCTATCTTTTTTATAAACGATTTTACTTTAGTGAGTCCCTGTTAATTGCTATTATAAGAATAATTAGCAAATAAATTATTAATGTCATGTACTTGTATTGTAGCATGCTAGTGCAAATACCAGGCCACTCAGATAGTATAGCGAAACAATGTTTTTATGTGTGAGAGACTGGCCAGTTATAGTCTATTTTGAAAATATGATTATTTGTAAGTAAAAATAGGTACGTTCCAATTTCAATCCGATTCCCTCCACATTGTTTGCGAGATAATTTAAATTATCGTGTCTCATTAAAAATGGATCTACGCCGGGAACACTTTCGCGACTTTTTTACGATTTCAAGTGTCGCTTGAAATCGGACGAATGGTACGAAGTCTTCAAATGGCATTCATGGATGAAAGCTTTCTAACGGCCAATTCCTATAATTTACAGACCGTTACTGGTTAAAATGAACTCTTATTGTTCTTAACCAATAATGAAGCAAAGAACTCATAGCTTCGCACAGTAGACCCTCCCATAAGGAAGTAGCTTTCACAGGTAAAATTAGCTTACGAATCTCTTTAAATGCTTAGTTTTTTTTTTATGCTACCCAATGGTAGCATTTTTTTTGAAAGAATCGTTTTGCTTACATTGGTAAGCAAAATATTGTTTTTTGTTAATAGGAACCGTATATCGTTGGTATAAAGAATTCAAGCGCGGACGACTTTGGGATATGAAGAAAGAAGTGGACGCCCTTTGACGGCTGTTACGGAAGAAACGTACTAAAAAGTAGTGAAAAATTTGATACAAGACAATAGTCGAGTTACGTATCAAGAGGTGAAGCACATACTGCTGGCAGCCTTCACGAAACTATATACGTGCATCTTCGCGTGAGGACGATACTTTCACGCTGGGTGCCGCACAACCTCACCGATGCTCAGAAGCAGGCCCAGGTGGAATGGTGCCGTGATATGATAAACAAATTTGAAGCAGGCTCGTCTCGGCGTGTTTACGACATTATTACAGGTGATGAGTCTTGGATTTATCAATACGAGCCAGAAACGAAGCGCTAGTCGACGGTTTGGGTGTTTCAAAACGAATCAAGGCCTGCCAAAGTGAAGCGATCTGGAAGCGGGGGGCAGATTTTGATCGCGAGCTTTTTCAATTCGACTAGCTACTTGGTGTCAATTCCTTTACGGAACCAAAGAAGCATGAACGCTGAATGTTATTCTTCCAAATTCTTGGCAGAAATGTTCTCTGTTGTGAGCAACAAGCGACCGAACACAGGGATCCGCGGGCTACTGCTCCACCACGACAGCGCGCCTTCGCACACCGCGCTCAAAATGAGGGACTTCCTGGACAGCACGCCAGTCGAACTCCTGGGTTACCCTCCTTACAGCCCAGAACCAAGCACCGTGTGACATCATTTTATTTCCGAAAAAAAAAACAGCTCAAACGGATACAATTTTCCTCGCCTAAAGATGCGCTGTCAGCGTTCGAGCAGACTGTAAACGAGGTGTCTACGGCGGACTGGAAAAAGTGTTTCGAAAACTGGTTCAGACGCATGAAACTTTGTACAGAGGCTAGTGGAGAGTACTTAGCAAGATTTAACAAAAAAAATTTTTCATAAAGTCCCACGTATATCCAACAATTTTGTAAGATTTTAGGGTTCAGTCTCCATTATTCTTTGTTATATAATTTTGTGAATATTACTTTGTTCTTTAAAAAAGGAGTGCCTAATGAATATGGATGTGGACCGTGTTTTGACAAAGGACGACTTCGACGAAGTGATGTGGCTTCAGTTTTATCAAAATGTTGTTGATTGTAGTCCAAGGTGAAAAAGACTTATATTGAGAGGAGATGATTGGTAATGTTTTTGTTAGTTGATTTGACTGACAATTTGTTCAATACAATTTTGCGTTAATATTGTGTGTACTGTAGTAGATGTTGAAAAAAAAAAATACTGTGAAAAGAAAATTCGTACTTTTTTACAAGTATATAGTGTTGCAAAGCATTGTCAACGTTTTGTGAAAATAATTCTACAGTACCCATATAGTTTTCATTATTATAGTTAGGTACCAAGTCTAAAATGGCTGTCACGGCTGACGATAAAGTTATGTAAAACCTAAAAAAGGATTCTTAAAACAATAACGTTCTTGTAGTTAAGAGTGTCAGATAAAACTCTATTTATTAAAAAACCTATGTAACTTGCTTTTTTGCACTAGCTTTTAAACTGCATTCTGATAAATACTATAGGTTGTACAATGTTGTACCCTGTTAATTTTACAAATTCTATGAGACCAATACGACTACATGGCTAAAATATTATATGTCTGAAAAGCCAAATCTAATATATAAAATTCTCGTGTCACAGTTTTCGTTGCCATACTCCGCCGAAACGGCTTGACCGATTTTGATGAAATTTTGTGTGCATATCGGGTAGGTCTGAGATACGGCCAACATATATTTTTCAAAAAAAAAAAAATTGCAAAACATCGTTAGCGGGGTCAGCTAGTTATGTATATGCGTCTATACGTCAATTGCTTTATATAGGACATTTAAATTGGTTATATAAACGTATGTAAGATAAGGTGAAAGACCAATCAATCAATTGATCAATTCAATTAACATTTATTGCAATCCATCATGTATACAGGTGGTTAGTATTATTAAAGTAGAAGCAATTATGAACCCTGCGACATAATTACAATTTGAGTACAAAGGTACTGCTTATTTCTTAATAAATTTCTTCCAGCAGTTCTGCGAAAGGAGAATTGAAAAAGAAATGTAGACAATAGTGTGTGAAAACAAGAAGAGAAAAATATGAACAATGATAAATATATAAATAAACATATATTATGTAAATATACATAATATAAATACTCACAGTTAAGAGGAAAGGTAATGCTCTTTTAATCGACATTTGAATAGAGAAATAGTTTTTAAATCACGAAGGCTAGGCGGAAGTGAGTTCCACAATCTTACAGCATGGACAGAGAAGGAATAAGAATTGTAGCTTGTTTTATGAGGATGAGATATAAGGAGGGATCTAAGGTGCGATCACCACGGTGCATCGCTAGAGCGAGCGTAAGAAAACGCTCACGCAGGTAGGAAGGATAAGACGGGTTGTGTAAGATATTGAAGAGGAGACATAAACTCCGAGTGCTCCTGCGAAGACGGATTGGCAGCCACTTGTATTCCTTGCGAAGGTGAGAAACATGGTCATGCACAGGTGCATTATTAGTTATTGTATGAGTATTATTATATATTATCTTAGCGATATACCATATTAGCAAAAAATACATCTAACATGCTTTTATAAGGGGAGTTGTAAAACGAATGCTGTTATAAAACATGTACAAGAGTTATTCCCTTATAAATCAATAGTTATAGAGCGCTTTGGCTAGTTGGGTTTCCTATCTTTGTTTGTTGTCGTTAACCAGCTTTGTTACTTTTGAGATTTTATTAACTTTATCGAAAGAAGAGCAATAAAATACTATGTTGACATCGTCTCCATTTCGGACCACTTCACTGACTGAAATGACTATTTATTTCCAATTCCTACCTACATACGCGACATAATAACCACATCAAATTTGGCCCATTCTATTACAATAATGAATACCTAATAAAAGTGTAAGACTTACTTTAGCTTATGTTGAACGATTCAGGAATAGTGAAAGTTATAGTTATGATCATTTACCTTTAATAACTTACCTCATTCAAGCTTTAAAATCGATATTATAATAATAATAATCTTCTTAATATTATTCCGTAATTCCGTATTATATACATCCATAAACTCACGCCGTCTTCCCCCTATGGGAGGTAGGCAGAAACTACAGAACGCCACCTGCTACTATCCTTAGATACTCCTTTGGTATTCTATAAAGTTTTAAAACGGGTTTCCTCCAGCTCGTTTGGTTTCCCAAATTTACTATTTCGTAATTAATGACAAATACAACTTTTGTCGTTTATCGTATAGGTAGATAAAAAAAAACAGCCGACATCGATTACAAAATACTTGATAACTTGGTAACTATTTGATAACAATTAAGTCGAACTATCTTATTTTGTACTAGCACTTCGCCCGCGACTTCGTCCGAGTGGATTTCGAAAAAAAAAGTAGCCTATGTTCATAAGACATAATTTCGGCTTCTAGTGGTGAAACAATTTTTCTTATAGGTCCAGTAGTTTCGGAGCCTATTCAATACAAACAAACAATCAAATCTTTCCTCTTTATAAAATTAGTATAGATGGTAATAGGTAGAAATACTTGGCAACAATCTTTGGTACCAATCCATACTACAATATGAATGCGAAAGCAAGTCGGTTTGTCAGTCTGTCACCTTTCCACGCTTCAACAACGGAACCGATCGTTTTGAAAAACAAATACTGAGGTACCTACTGGAGAAGGATGGGCTACTTTTGATCCAGGATCGCAAACGAAGTCACGGGCAAGAGCTATTTGTAAAAATGTATTCACATATAAACTCATATTAAATAATCATATTGCCTACCTATTAATTGTCTTTGTCTTTCCAATTTATTGCGATGGTTTTATAGAGCTGTTTACCTTCCAAGGTGTAACTAGTTGTCCCACTATACCTGTTATTCACGATTTTCGTAATGTTCGATTTTTTTATGCTGTATACGTATTTACGACTACTATTCTATTCTATAAATATCACGCTGTAGGTATTCATCCAAAATCCTTAGGTTCTGAGATACACGATTACTGACAAATGCGTGCACTGACTGCAGGTTCGAACCAGAACCACACAGATTGAGTTGGTCAGAACCACATAGAGCGAGTTGGTTCTTTCCTCTAAATATCATTTCAGACATCAATCCACATGTTATTTACATGCTCTAACCAAGATTATTTATGGACTTTCTAAGAGACTACTAGTCGAGTAGTCAGATAGGAAACGCCAAACTCATCTAGTTTTAAAAATATGATTGGCGTGTTAAAGTGTTTGTACAAACCTACATACGGAAATAAAATCATTTATCATAATCATTTAAGGTTTGCCAGTTTAGACAGAGGAGTAACAAATTTCGCGGGCGCAAATACAAACTGCGGAGAAATTCTTGATGGAAAAATCCTATACCAATTTGACCGTGCTGGAATTTAACCCAGAACCCCAGGTTCTACAGTTGCGCTTGTGAGCTCTTGACCTACGAGAAAGCCATTATCGATGTTTGGCAGACAAACGCCTGCTACCTCTGAAGTACCTACTAATTACTTACTACCGATTCTGGTTACTAATTCTGTCTCAAACTCAATGTCAACAACCTAGTTAATTCTAAATCGAATTCAAACTCAAAGTATTTATTTTATATAAACCAACTACAGGCAGTTTTGAATTGTCAAGGGGTCGGCCAGTCAGAAAGATGAAGCTAGTTACCCATTCCAAAGCGTAGTAGGTACTTAAGGAGAACAATTACGAGTGCAAGTACAAAGAGAACACGTTACGAATCCCATCCTTTAATATCGCTGACGAGGTTTTTATCTGCAGTGGTAGGTACCTGCCACTGCTACTTTTCACATTTTCTAAAACTCGGCACTTCAATAGGAGTGTGTTATGGCTGGGCAAACTTTGAACCCTTAAAAATGTACCTGACGAACTTTTTTTGGGTAAGTGCTCCCGTTCTACATTTTCAAGAATTAGTCCACCACGTCCTGAAAGTATTGCTTAGAAGAATAACTTTACTGTTGGCACCGATTGGTGCTTCGTTTTAAAAGACTGATATCGTTTTAGGATACTTATCAATTTTGTTTATAAATCCGGTACCGAGTAAATGATTTATGTACTAAATTGGAATTGTCGAGGAAATCCTAACCTTAATGATCCGACAAAGTTCCTACTTGTGTCTAACGCTAACGACGCGATTCTCGTATTTTACGCGTGACGATTGAATTTATGATCGATTCATGACAAGTTTGTTACCATGCATTTAATTATTAATATATCAACTTGATTAACATTGAAAAAGTAACCGAACGCTTTCCAGAACTTAAATCAAGCCTAGGTCAAGGAGTGTTTCATGTCTAATCTGATTAAATCAGGGTCTAACTATGATTTATTGTTACCGTTTTTATAATACCTACTATTGCAATAAGTGTAACTTAGTTTAATCGTTATAAGATAACCTGCGCCTGAATTATAAAACTTTAACTAAAGATAATATTGTTTATGTGAGTTATCACGTATTGATACATTTGGTAGCGTCATGAACATTTACATTTATATCAATCAAGACTACTCCGATCAATTGACTTCAATAGAGCAGGAACTTCTCAAGTTACTCTGTCAATGCAAAAAGTTTTAATAACAAGTATCGCTCTTACAAATTGGTAAGCGTTTGTAATGAAAACTCCCCTGAGAATACGAAGTGCTTCGCAGGTTCAATTCTTCTATTAGCATTCGACTTGACGGCTCATGCGCCGCGGCTAATCTTCTAAATGGAGTCAGCTACATAGTGAACAGTACCCTCGTATCTTAGCTACGAGTATATAAAGGTTGAGGAGCGGCGGCGGCGGGCGTAGTCCGATGTCGACAGTGACTTGGGCGCAACGCGTGTTCGCGACCACACAGTATCGCGTAAATTCACGGACATTATCCAAAAGAAAATTAGTAACAATTAAGTAGGTGACGCTGTGTTTTTGTTGAACGTCTGCTGTTTTTGTGTTTCGAGCTTCATTATCCTGACACATTTGGTAAGTGTTTGAAACGATAATGGTCTGCAATTATATTGTTCTTAACTTTTCGCATAATTATTGCATTACTAATTTTGGGTTTTCTTGGTGGCACAAGGTAATCATTATCGGATATAGAATTCAAGTAATTGGTATGGTGTGCTAGGCTATTGGTACCTACCTACTCACATATCTACATTAAGTTTTAAACTATTTTATCTACGTACACTCCGCTCTTATACAACTTCCTAAATGCGTCTAAGAATTAACTAGTTACTTTACTACAACAAACCGCTTCACTTACTTGCTACGAAAAATGTATCATTTCGGAAAACACATATGGTTTTAATCTTAAAGCAATACATTATCAGTTATATCAATCAAAAACAAAATGCGATAACATCGTAAACACAACGCGTGTTTATGTTAAATAAATCGCTATGAAGTTACATAGCTATTAATATAATAATATATAATGCGTTTTGTACCCAATTGAACTTTTTATGAAACGATCTAAATTAACTTATACTTAATGAACTAACTAGGTAATTGGTCTTCGTTATTGACCTTGGTGTAATTTAACTTTCAAACTTTTCTAATCCCGCCATGACATTAGTATAGTATCAAGGTTATGTCAATAGTGCAAATATTAAAGTAATTTATAGGTACGTACAATAATGTTGAAATCTTTTCTTCAATCTCGGCCAGCAATCACAATTTACTACCACATTTGGATATTTCAAATAAATAAATAGAATAGATATAAATAGTAAATAGCAATGGATTTAGCAAGCTAAATGTTCCTAACGATTCAGTAGGCAACTATATACATTATTTTTTGCTAAAGTGCAACATCTGAAAACAACGAGTTATGGATCGATCTGAAGTGATTTCGCAAGCCAAGCCTGAAGAAGTGATTTTGCATTGGCGACGACAAAACAATTAAGTACTAAAGATTTAAGAAACTTCTAAAATGCCCACGCTACTGTTAGAAATCTAGACCATAAAAAAGTCCTAGCTTACTTAATTTTTGAACAAACCCATCAACTAACCTGTTGCTGGGTTTGTTGAAAAAATAAGTACCATTGTTGAAAAAATATTACTATACCAAAACATGTTTCAGGACTGAGTCAATCTAACTGCTTGTTAAAAACAAGTGTGAAGTAACTGAACTAACCACCATTTAAATTATGTGGGAGATCAGAAGAAGCAAAGAACTCAACAGTTGGTTATTTAAAGAAATCCAGTTTTGCCGATGTTAAGACTATACTGCTCTCCCGCTGTGATAGTAAGGACTAAATATAAAGATGTATGACTATATATGCAATAAATATATATATATATATATATATGTCAGGACAGGTCACCCTATTTCAATAGAACTATGGTTTAAGTTAATTGCACAATTCGTCATCTTCCGGGTGTTTCCCTGGCCCATTGATTAAATTACCTTCTGTTATTTCCTCATAGTGCAACTTCCCTGAATGCATGAGTTACCTTCCAGTCTCTATAAAGTTGGAAAAACAGTAGACACATCTTCTTTTTAGGCTGGAGCTGGCATGAGGATTTTCCGAATAAAGAACTATAAACATTACTTATCTAAAGGGTTGTCATTTATTGAATTACTGATAACCGAAATTATGCTGTAGCTCCTGTAGTGAACGGTGACTGCGTAACTTAAACTTAGAAATACCTACCAGTAGTAAGTTACGACGAACCTAGCTGGGGATAAAACCTTAGGCTATACGTAATTCTGCAGCTTATTTATGACTACAGTTACTAGATTGCATATTTATTTCTACTATTTATCTTCCTGATTCACTTATCTTCCTATTGTCATTTTCATTTTTATTAATTAGTTAATTACTTGTTCACTGTCTCTCTTTAGCTGATGTAATAATGAGCTATCGTTTTATCATGACTCTCTGTATCGTGGTCATTAAGAGGCCTTTGATTCCAGTGCCGAGTGCGACCTACATCGTGCTCGGTAACTGGAGCAACGAGCAACTCCTGAAACTTAGTAACTTATATCAAAAACAGTGTTAGAAGTCCATTATAGGTTCGTTAACGTTTCCATTATCGAGAACTCTGCCAAAACATCACGTCTATTAAAGGGTTTATAGGCAATGATTTGATTTCTTGTTTAGTACCTCATGTTTAATTCGGATTCGGTTGGTTCGAACATTCGTGGATGCGAGGGCATTGTCAGCTGCAATTGGAGAGCTCTACATAACACTCCAATTTGATGGCAACCTCAGTTTGAACCTCACTTGACATTTTCGCATTGCGATTTGTAGATTTGTATGATGCGATTAAAAAGTGTGGTCCCTATTTGACATTTCTATCAATTCCTCAAGAGCTAGGTTCTACTAGGACTAAATAAAATTGATACTGAACAATAGTTTGCCACTTGCATTGAGAAAGGTTACAACGAAAAAAAATCATCTTCTATGTTGTACCTACATTCCACAATACATCAAAAACAGGTTCTAGATTCTATACGACGATAGAGATCAGTATTAACATTATTTTTGTTTTAAATCTTAAATTTGTCTTTACGGCTGTCACGTCAATTAACTTTCCATACACCGGAAAAAAAAACACCGATGCGACGTTCAGCTGATTCATTCATTCTAAGTAAGTAGTTTTGCTTCGACGATTACATGCTGCCACAAAATGAGGGATTACCCGTTTGGGAATTAACCGGTACGTAGCGTCACAAAGTTGGTTTTTCCTCATAGAGAATCAGCAATATTTAACATAAACTTTGAAAGAGGAAAGTTGTGTATGCATCTTATTTCTAAATAAATTATCCTGTATGTATAATGCCTAACTGCACTTATTGGAGAGGTCAGTAGAAGCTGCATTGACGTCACCGAAATTATGACGAAGTGTTGCGAGGTCTCGACTTTTCTTAAATTGTTGTTGGCTGTATTTTGTTGAGGACCTCCTCGCAATGTGATATTCATTTCCGTTGATCACTGCCGAATGGTTCACGAAGATAATGTAACTGATTTGCTTTATGTGTTTGCTTCGGAACAAAGCAAATAAGGGGCTTTTGTTAGAGATCGCCATGATATTGTGGCCTTCACAGTTTGTTTCAAACTAACCGCTCACAACGTAGACTCCTTAGTCGGTACCTTCTTATTAGTTCTTATTGCCTTTTATAGGTTTTGATGTTGGACGTGGTTTTTGCTATGATAAGCAAAACCGGCAAACCGGTCATAAATCAAAACTTCGCGGAGTTTTTAATGGAAAAAAACTAACTAGCTGGGGATAAAACCTGTACCCTGAGCTCAGCAGTACGTAGTAGGTATCTATCAAATAATTAAAAACTCTTTGTTTTGATTTACATCTAGATTTTCAATCAAAACATCGAAAAAATACAAGTTAACAGAGAAAGAAGAAAAAATCAAGTTTTATTAAAATATCAAAAATTACATTAAACTTGTTAAAACTAACTTAAAACCTACTGTTATAAAGGCTGTGCGTAAAGACGTCGACACAATGAAGCGATCGTCTCTCTCGGATGTGCAGCGTTGTCTCCCAGATCCACGTCTTCGGATATGTCCACCCCGGTCTCCTGGAACCGTTGGAATACCCGTCGAACAGAAAAACGGCTTAGATTTAGTTGCCGAGCAACATCACGTGTAGTTCCGAGCCAGGTGCCATGTTAATCCGCCCGAGTTATAAATCGGAATGAAATTGCTGATGTAGACATTCGTAGAAAGTAACAAATCAATTACTCGGTTATTTGTTAAATGCACAGTGATCCTATTAGGGAATTGCAATTAAAACTCAATTAATGATTAAAACTAATTGAACATAATAATGAGGTTTAGAACCGTAACATCCTGTTTCTACGAGTACACAATACTTCCGCTGGTTTTATAAAATAATATTTTGTTTTGAATACGTGACAGATGTGACCTCGCGTTATAAACTCGTCTACCACGTCAATAATGTTATTGTGATAATTAATATTTGAATTATAATAAAGAGTAGACATTGAGATCTTGGAAAATCTCAGTCTTGCATTGACTTTACTTTAGGGTTCCCCAGACTAAAATGTTTCTCTGGGCTACAAAATTTTATTGCAGTTTTATTGATACTAAACTAGCGTCCAGCCGGTTTTCGGTAGACCTGCTCAAATTATTCAAGATGAACCACAAATCAAGTACATCGACCGCAGTTTCCAAACGGATAACTTCAGCAGTTTTGTTTATATTTTGCACAATACTAGAATAATGGTTTTAGGTAGGTACCTACGTAACATAATAAACGAACACAACCTAATAGAGTTATCGCACAAAATAAATGACCTTAACGGAATCAGTGGTAATGAGCGAGGCGCCCGCTTCGCTAACTTTTTCAGCAATCGCGTGAGTGTCGGCTTGCCTTGGCCCCTAAACCTACCGATCGATGCCGTGAATCTGATACGTTTCGATGAATTAAACATGCTGTTGTGGGAGCCCTCAGACTGGAGAAAAGATAAAACTAGTAGAGTAGTGAATTATGGCGGCCACAATCTCATTGACTAGCATAATAAATTACAGCGTTGGTGTTTCGCACGCTCTGCTTTGCAAATAGGTACTTCTATTGACTATTACATTGTTTTTTTTATTGTCTGAATTAGCTTAGGTATTTTATAAGAAGCTGACATAACCAGGCATCCGTTCACTCGCTAGGTTCACTGCGGGAAGGCAGTGACTCGAGGAGGAGGGAACGAACATCGTCTCTTACACGGACATGAATCTCGATCTAGTAGGGTACTAGACCTAGATACAGGTATTAGTTAAGTACAATGGTACTAGCATATGCTACCACTGCACTTAAAGAAGTACTGAATTCAACAAAAATTGTTTTCTTTTGGTGGGAGATTCTAAACACTGAATTTTCGATCAGAAATTCTCTGCATTATGTTTGCGTGAAATTAATAAATAGTTTAACTGCCAAATCGAATTTAGCGATTCGAATTTTAGATTGTAGAAATAGTATCTAGATAGTTTAGCATAGCAATAGCAATAGTCAGCTCTCATAAATATGAAGCTACTTTGCCTGCATTCGCTCGGTCCCTCGGAGTTATCGAACTCTAAACAGCTCCTAGCAAATGTTAAGTACATAATAAAGTACTTAGTTCGTGAACATTGAATCGGCTACGTGGATTTCAGAATAATGTATTCATCTTAGGGTTAATTTTTCAATATTCAGATTACTTTTAAGTTTATAAATCTGACAGTTTACGTAATATTATCTAAGTATACAAAAGTCTAATTCTATCAGAAGTTATTTATCTGATTCTGACTATTGAAAAATCAGCCATAAGTAACGAAGTCAAAACTATTCATTGAATATTTTTGAAAATAGTAACACTGAAAGCCAATATATGGTTTTTTGAATTTCGGTCCGCAGAAAACGGCTAAACGGATTCAGATGAAATTTGGCAAACAGATAGTTTATAACCTGGATTAACACATAGGGTACTCTTAGTCAAGATATCCTGTGCACCGGGGGAAAAATCTAAATAATTTATGAAATAAAATTATCAATTACCAAGGCCAGACATCATAAGTAGTTAGTAGAGTTGGTATCTCCTTTTTAACAAAGGACGCATATTCTAAGCGATAAAGTCAAAACGTTTCAGTGATGTTGGATTCAAAAACTGTTAGCAAACACAGTGTCCAGTGGAGGCAACGAGGTCCATGCATAACCTCGCACCACTTGCTCGCCGGCGCACGCTCGCGGCTTGCGCAAGCGCACGGAGCGCCTGCGCCTGAGCCGCTCTCTCGGCATTGAACAAGGACCACCATTTCAAGTCTACATGCATTATTTACCTGACAACCGGTAGCATTTCACACTGACATTGAACGTGTGAGATAATTAGTCTGATGTAATAAGAGATATTGATACGGTCAATGTCATCAGCAGACTGGTAGGACAAGATCCAAGATCAGTGTCGTAATTAGTTCTTAATCATTACTATCATCGATCAGCTAAACGAGAATAAATTTTGTATTGTCCTGTATAAAAAAGACATATACTTCTGGAACAATACCCGGCAATGTGTTTTTGTAATTGATCCTGATTAGGTACTATGAACACCTATGTAAAAGCATCCACAAGATAGTTATTTTTATATAAAAGTGTGGCCTATCATAAAATCTAGAATAAAATACCAACAGGTAGAAAAATGTAGCCAGCCTACAAAGCAAAACAATTTATTTCTTTAGGTAAACCCCTGCCTAATCCTTCGCGAATTACAGACGCAATCCTCATAATGGTTAAATAACTAGTCCACAGTCTTATCCTATAAACTCTAACGTGCTAGGTACCTACGTAGGTACCCGTATAAACAGACTTTGCTTTACCTCAATAATTTCAACATAATTTTCTCTTTCTAGCTGCCACAATGTCGGATCAGGATACAAAACTTAAATTCGGTTTGTGTAAAAAAATGCACTGAGTAAATGTTTTATACAATGCTATCTCTTATTTAATTTGCATAATTTTATTTTTAGATTCCGTTTACTTACAATACGGTAATTGTTCATGCAATAATTGTAAAGTGAATGGTACTACTATGGTACCACGTATTGTTACAAACTAAGTATACCTTACCAGTAGGTATTGAAATTGTTCCTACACATGCTTCAAAACCACTTGTTAGTAATGAGGTAAAATGGTACCTGGCTAAGTATAATATAGTGCTAAACCTAACACTTATAACAAGAACCTATGCTTCTTGCCAGGATTATTCTTGTTCTGTCTTTGCTTTCTTTACCACAAAGTTTTACTTGGTTAAAATCTCTTTATGTAATATACAGCATGTAACAAAAACCCAGTCCGATCCAATAAAGGCGTATTCCTGGTTTAACAAACGTACTTACTAGAAAAAATAACTCATAAAAACCAAAAGTTATTGATTTTTTATTTTATGAAGTATGCGAAATTTAACACTAAATATGGTAAATTTTCATAAGTTGACAACACTCCACCGGCCGGCGAAATCTTTTAATTTTTAACTATTTTTATTTCATAGGACACCGCCCTGGACTAGACGCGCTGTAGGTACTCTTTTAACGAATCCTCGACCCTTTGATGTAGTGACTGGTTGCCTACTGTCACGCTACTTGTATGTTGCCAGTCTCACGTGGAGATAGCTTTAGATCGGATGTATCACGTGCCGCTATCGTATCGCGAAAAATTTCGTATTCGAATCAGGAATATTTTAATATGTTGATATTTTACTTATGGGGTCATGCTAAACAAATGGTTTTTAAAAGTGAGTGTGATTCGGAAACCGAAGTAAGATCTCAGATTGTGGAAGCTTTCGACTCACTCAAATCGTTCTCAAGTGCGCTGCTAAGAGTACATGCAAATTTAATAAACTGGTGTCGAATATGTATTAATGTTGGAGGTAGACATTTGGAACACGATCGCCGAGGTATGAAACAAGTAAATGTTTTAATAAACTGACACCTACAGTCGGTACATTGCCAAAAGCACATTACATTAACTCAATTATAATTGTTTCTTGATAACCATAATCAGGTCAGAAATCAGGGTCAATATGCGTCTATGCCTACAATAAACCATTAGCTGATACCTACGCGTAGGCATAACGTAGGTTTCTTTAGTCATAAGTTTGTTTGGCGGCACGCGACAAAGCACCGCCTCTATCTGGCGGCTTCTTTGACAATAACTGTAAGAGAACTTTGTCGAGCGATTAGTGTTGCCTTTGGTATGATTATTTTTAATTATTTAAATTAATTATATTCATTGGGGAAAAATAACAATCTCGTAACCATTAAATGACTACGTATTTGTGTACGCAGTACGCAGTACGATACCAAATATTACCTTTCAGGATCGTACAGGGATTTTGTTACATGCTGTAGTTCAATACTGCAATATTTCTGTTTTTTGTTGTGTTTAAAAAAAAGAATATTGGTGTATTTTTCGGTGTAATTTTTAATAATTACAAAATTAGTCTTGCTCCTTTTGTATTTCGCTACAGTATGTTAAACGCCTTCATACACCTTACTTCTCGTCTTTTAATTCTGCTTGGGAATGTTAACCAACAAAAAAAAAACAATGATAATGTAAATAATGCATTGGCTTGCTTAGCTTGGATTTGCCTGATATCGTTGTGTTTATTATTTTTGTGAACGCTCCGTATAAGTTACTTAACTTACTATTTAATGCAAATAATACCCTGTTTCCCGCATTGACCAAATAATTAAGTATGCTTATATTACTTACTTACCACATAATGTACAATTGTTCATGCCAGGACGGACTAAGTATGTTCTAAGGTAGGTGTTCAATAGCTGATGCTGCGTGGCGAAATGATAAGTCCCATAAAATGGGGCTATACGAGGGTGACATTAAGTTAACGCAGTCACATAAGTAATTTTTTATTTTCTTTATTTCAGAAACGATGGAGGCCGGAGATTTCAAAGATTTCGCGAAGGCGATGACCGATTACATAGCCGAATATTTGGAAAACATCAGAGACAGGTAATCTTTTTTCAAAATTCAAATATCTATTATGGTAATCGAATGGAGGTCAAACTATTTTGAAGGGTTTTTAAGAGTCTTTATTTACTTTCCAACGTGCGTTTTTCAGGCAAGTAGTCCCGTCGGTGAAGCCGGGCTACTTACGCCCGCTGGTGCCGGAGCAGGCTCCTGAGAAGGCGGAGCCCTGGACCGCGGTGATGGCAGATATCGAGCGCGTGGTCATGTCCGGGGTCACACACTGGCACTCGCCGCGATTCCACGCATACTTCCCCACCGCTAACTCCTACCCGGCCATCGTGGCTGACATGCTGAGCGGGGCCATCGCCTGCATTGGATTTACTTGGGTATGGTTTAATTCTCAGTCAAGCTTAAAATATATAGTCCAACAAGACGGTATTCATTATCATCATAATCAGCCTCTACACTATTGGTATACACTATATTCCCATGTTAAATTTTATTATTATTGTAAGTTAAGTTTACTGTGCCCATACTTTTTTTTTTGGTTGGGAAATCATCAAATGACTTCTCCCGTTCTGGGTGGAGCGGGAGGGCGTGTCAGACTTTTACTGACTAAAACCCACCCGTGTTCCTTCAATTGCCTGTGCCAGGGCCACGGTTACTCTTTCGAATTACCCGCGACCCTGAGGCGTCGGCCCTATCGAACCCCGTCATTTTGTGCTGACATCTCTTTGAGGCGCTCGTGGAACACGACACGCCGTCGACCCGACTGTGCCCATACTGACATACAATTCTGCGTTGGTACTAGCGGTGGGTAACTCCGGAGGTACTGATCCAAAGGAGCCGGTACCGAACGCGGATACGTAAACCTTATTTATTCCTCACAATCCTTACCGGCACCGCGGTACCAAATGATTCCGGAGCGCGCGATCACTGTTCACTCTCGTTCACTCGCTCAAGTCACTCGGAAGTACTCGGAACACGTCGTATCGCTATATCTAACCAACTGTTCAATTCAAAATGTGCCAAATGATCCAGTGAACCAAATGAATAAAATGTTCTGCGAAACCGGGGAACCAAAATGAGCGAGTGAGTGCCGGTGCCAAACGGTGCCAAAGGAATAAATAAGGTGAACCGGTACCGGACCCGGAGTCGGAATAAGTGAATCAATTCACTTGCCGGAATAAAGATTACCCACCGCTAGTTGGTACGTAGGTCCCGACGAAGTCAGTGTCAATGTCATATACGGCTCATACTTGATAATTCGAACAAGGAAAACCGGTTGCATGTCATATTCGCTCGTGAGTATTTTTTGCGTAAACAGAATGAGTAGGAAGGTAATTTATACATAGCAAGAACCAATGAAACATAGTACACTTGCAACGCGTATTGTTCCTATTTAATTGTGCTTCGATTCGATAACCTAATCGTTGCCCCAGCTGTACATACGACGGCCGAGGGCTGCGGCCGATCGTCTGGCCATCTGCCATTGAAATAAACTTTATTATTGTATTCAATTTATTAGCGGTAAACACGACGCAAAGAACATTTTACTGTTTCGCTAGTCGTTCATGTGTCAAGTGGTCACAAAGGCGACTGCTGAGCATGGGGTTCTGGGTTCAATTCAATATCCAGGTCGCGCAAAGCGTTATTGAATTTTAAATTAGGTTTAACTCCATAGCAGCCTGGGGTTTGAATTTGTGCCCGGTTGATGGCAATAAATTAAACCCGTTTTACGTACGTAGCTGGCGAAATGAGGGTGTACATCTAGAGCTCTGCATACCTATACATAATGATAAGACTTTGAAAATTCCAGATTGCGAGTCCAGCGTGTACAGAGTTAGAGGTGGTGATGCTCGACTGGCTGGGCCAGATGTTGGGCCTGCCCGAGTCGTTTTTAGCCCGCTCGGGAGGGGAGGCCGGCGGCGTCATCCAAGGCACCGCCAGCGAAGCCACGCTGGTCGCTCTACTGGGAGCCAAGACGCGCACCATATTACGAGTCAAGGAACAACATCCTGAATGGACTGACACCGAGATTTTGTCAAAGCTCGTCGGATACTGTAACAGTAAGTCGTCCGTTGTGTTGAAATAAATCAGCATCTTGTCTAGCCTAGCCATTCACAAGTAGGTTGACGTCGGATTCCAGTCTAACTGTATTTTACATGGAATGATCTCCTGTCTGACCCACACAACCCAGTTACTGGGTAACACGATACTTGTTATGACTGGTTGTCAGACTTTCGGGCTTCTGAGGCCTCTTACGACTGTCAAAGATCCACAAATGACCAGGACCAACGGCGAAATGTAATGGATGGTCACCCATCCACTAACCTACTGTTAGAACTTAGCCATGAGCCCTTGTGTAATACAATATTATTGTAATATACATTGTAAATGAGCTTCGTAACAGATTACGTTGGATTTTTTTCATTGTAGCTAAGAACTAACAACCGACCACGAAAACATTGAGATTCGCGTCAGGCTGGCAATACTTACTTCTTTTTTTTTTCTATCCACAGAGCAAGCCCATTCTTCTGTGGAACGTGCTGGTCTCTTGGGCGGAGTGAAGCTTCGCGCTTTACAGCCAGACGGCAAGAGGAGCCTTCGTGGTGATACTCTTAAGGATGCCATAGATGAAGATGTTCGCAACGGCCTTATTCCCTTCTATGTATGTTATAATTGCTTTTCAATTTCCCAAAAAATAAGACTTAAATAAAAGTTTTACTTACCTGTAATATCATTATTGCAGGTCGTGGCTACTTTGGGTACAACATCTTCATGTGCGTTTGACGCCTTAGAAGAAATCGGCGAGGTGTGCTCCTCGCAGAACATTTGGCTGCACGTGGACGCAGCCTACGCCGGCTCCGCATTCATATGTCCTGAATACAGATACCTCATGAAGGGTGTTGATAAAGCGGATTCCTTTAATTTTAATCCGCACAAATGGTTACTGGTTAACTTCGATTGTTCCGCCATGTGGCTTAAAGAACCGCGTTGGATTGTCGATGCTTTCAACGTTGACCCATTATATTTGAAACACGATCAGCAAGGATCAGCCCCTGACTACCGTCACTGGCAAATACCGTTAGGGCGTCGTTTTAGAGCGCTCAAGTTGTGGTTTGTCTTACGTCTGTACGGCGTAGAAAATCTTCAGAACCACATCAGGAAACACATTGCATTGGCTCATCTTTTTGAAAAACTGTGCAGTGCTGACGAAAGGTTCGAAATTTACGAGGAAGTTACTATGGGACTGGTCTGTTTTAGACTGAAAGGCGGCAACGAGCAGAACGAAGAACTACTTAGGCGTATAAACGGTAGAGGCAAAATTCATTTAGTTCCATCTAAAATTGATGACACGTATTTCCTGAGGGTAGCGATTTGCTCACGCTACAGCGAAGAGAGTGACATTCATATATCTTGGGAGGAGGTAAAGGCTGCTGCTGATGAATTACTCAAAGGTCGTTAAAGATATTTTGCCTTTGAAGATTCAGCACTAACTCTGACATAAAAAAAAGGTTGCTACTACCAATAAATAAAATTTTCTATTTCGGCCGTTTGCAAAAGAACAAAAACTACATACTGTCTGTTCACACGATGCAGACGATGTGGGGAGGGATGTACGCGTTGTAAGACGCATCGTGTGGAGACTGGACAGACCCTTAAGAGCTGATAAACCTGAGCATTCTTTAAAGACAGAACAATGAACAACAACGAATAGAGCCACTAGAGCGTAAATCAATGCTGTTGATTTGCAAAAGTGCGCCAGTTTGACCAAATGCACATGCCGTGTGAGCATTTTGTTTTACCAATGTTACATTCGTTAGAATGCTAATTACAAGTCGATGTTCAGGTTTATGACCTATTTACAATCAAAGTGGTACGTACGGACACCTGCATTAACTGGGCACCCCTCACTCATACAATAATTACTAAAGGAAATGGGGTAACTAATTAGTGCAGCCTTCGCAATAAATATAAATGTATAAATGAAAGCTATTGAAATATACCAAGCTACATATATTTTCTGTAGACTGTTATATTAGAAACACAGTATAACTATAATAACTGTGATAGAAACGTTTAATCAAATATTGAATTGCGTAAAAGACAATAAGTCCGTTAGGAAATTAATATTATTATGTCTGATGTATGTGGTTTCTTAAGGCAAGTTTCACAGACCGCAATTTGATTTTATAAGTAAAGTAAAGTATTCTTATGAAACGCTTGCTAAAATTCGCTTATAAATACGAATATGAACATTATAAACATAACGTCCCGCCCGCCTGTTATATACGAAGGGCTAGACAGACGCAGAGGTGACAGTATATAGTAGCCGCTACATTTCGTCTACCCGACCTTTCTGAAGAACATCACCAATAAAGAAAGTCAAAGTGTGGTCTATGAACCTTGATTAGGTAATGTAGGTAAAGCCAACCTTTCGCAACTTTTATGTAACTACCTATCATTATAAGGCCCAATGTGTTCTTAACAACAGGCCCACATAGGAACGGTTAGCAACGAAAGTCGATTTACACTCATTTTTATAAACGTAAAATTATCGGGCACAATATTAAACAGATGTAAACTTATGGTAATACAAACTATCAACTATTATAACCTACATTATGGTGAGAAGCAGTGTATCGAATAATTTTGTGTTTACTTAGTTGATATTTAAAATAAACAGTGCTAGTCGTTTTTTTGTTGCTGACCGTACCTACAATTCATTATGCCATATTGATCGCCAATTGTTATATGAAAGCAATAGAATTTCTTAGATCATCACATTCTAAAACGTATTAAATATGTACTTTTCCATAATAATATTATAAATTCGAAATTTACTATCTGTATGTTACCTTTTCACGCCTTAATGACTGAAAGGATTTCGATAAAATTCGGCTAGGAGATAAATGGCATCTCGGGGAAGGTTCTTAGGAACTTCTCGAATCTTCGAAGGAACTTTTTGTCCCGGTAGCATGTTCCCGTGGGATAATGAACGACATCCACGCAGAAGCTTGTAAGTTATACATTACTGATATACATTAGTGTCGATTGCTACCTATTGATATAGTGAGTTATGATAATTTAATTATTGAATACTTAATTGATTCCTTATAGAAATAGTAATACGACCCAAAACCTATTTCCAACCAAACCTATTTCCTAATCCAGGTCATGGTCTACCCATCTGCCAAATTTCATCCAAATTGCCAAGTTTTAGCTTGAAAGCGTAAAAAACAAACATACAAAAAGTCAAATCTTCTCTTTTTATAATACCTATTAGTTTAGATAAGATAATTCAGACATTGTATACAAATTACTTCTTGTTCATGGCACGACGACGCCTGCAGAGAGGCGCGACGAGACACTGCGACGCAACTTTTGTAGAAAATTATCCATGTAGTTTTCTTAAGATTTGTTCCAATAAAGTTGCGTCGTGCGTTTGCTTCACTAACCTACCTACGCGTATGAGTCCACAAGCGTAGGTAGGTTAGTGAAGTCAACATCAGAGGTAACTATTTGAAATCGACAGCGCCTTTACATCGTAGTAGTAAGGGCTATTTTCGTAGTGTTATTACTGAAATACTTGAAGTGCCGACAAAACTAAACAGTTTTGGCGGCACCTTAAGTAGGTAGGTTTTAAACAGCACCTACCAGTTTTTATTTTGTTGTTTCGGTAACTATTTATTTATTAAAACTTTATGCATAAGTAAAAATAATACAGTATAAAGGCGTACGTAATGCCTGAGGCATTTTCTACCAGTCAACCTTAGAATGATGCAGAGACAAAACATGGCAGGTGCAACAAAAGGGATAGATAACTCGAAAAAAAAAAAAAAAATACATGCATATAAACATAATTATTAAGCATTGTCGGAAGAAATATCGCCCATCTATTCTACTTTTTGTTCGCCTAACGTGAACAGGCGCGATGCACAGGCCGACAGCGTGACGTGGGTCTTTAGCCCACCCACATTCCTACTTAATGTTAGATATATTTATTTTTATTCATAAAAAACTAGGTACCTACCCTTATTTAGATTTTCGGTGTGTACCTAATGTTTAAATACTTCTTAAAACTTATTAAGTATAGTTATGTGTCTGTTTAAAATATAGCTGTTTGTTATTTATTATATTTACTGCGTAATAAACAATATATTAAAACATTTATAAAGATTATTATTTCGAACTCGTACCTACTCTGAAACGTGGTCGCTCCCAATGGGCCTTATCAGAAAGCTTAAAGTCACACAAAGGGCAATGGACGTGGCTATGCTTGGAGTTTCCCTACGTGATCGAATCAGAATCGAAGAGATCCGCAGGAGAACCAAAGTAACCGACATAGCCCGAAGAATTGCCAAACTTAAGTGGCAGTGGGCAGGGCACATTGCTCGCAGTACATGGCCGATGAGGCCGAAAGTTTCTGGAGTGGCGACTGCGTACAGACGTAGCCTAGGGCCGATGACCTTGTGAAGGCCGCAGGAATCCACTGGATGCGGGAAGCGCAGAACCGTTCGAAGTAGCGATGCTTGGGGGAGGCCTATGTCCAGCAGTGGAAGTCTTTCGGCTGAAATGATGATGATGACCTACTCGTAACACAGTTTATTGGCAAAGACTATGGCAGGGACTCCAAGTAATTTTTAAGGTTCCGGACTTAAAAATAACGGATATTTTTAAAAAACACTTTATTGTAAAGGTTCCAAACTTAAACGCGTTCGCACACTGCTTAAGTTTTGATAGACGTGTGCCCTGATAATCATTTTGATCTCTACTGTTTCATTGAACTGCTACAAAAAATCGGCCATCGATTGAATGCCGTCTGTGCACGCTCTTATGAAACACAAACAAAACATTCCATTGACATTATTATTCAAACGGTCATTCGACTTGGGAGTGGTGTCTACAATCTTGAGGTCAGCGTATATAACGCCGATTGATAAAAAAGGTCCTAAGGACAGCGTGGTAAATTATAGACCGATCTCCAAACTCAGTGTATTCGCCAAAATTATGGAGAAAATCGTACACGTGCAACTTTCTTCTTCGCAAAATTAAGCTACTCGGAATACCAACATGGATTTTTAAAAGGTCGTTCCACTACATCCAATCTTGTGGTCTGTAGTGACTACCTTTCAGAGCATATGTCCAGGATGTCACAGGTCGACGTTATATACACTGAATATAGCAAAGTCTTATGCGCTTGGTTCCAGAAATGGAGAATCGAGGTCAACCCCGAAAAGAGTCAGGCGGTTCTCTTCTCGAGACGTCGTCGATTCCCCCTCCCCCTTCCCAGCCCGTTCTCTATGTACGGCAAGCCGATCCCTTGGGAGAAGCGTCATCCTAGATCAAAACCTCACCTTTAAGCTACACATTAAGGCGGTTCGATCGCCCGCCTCGGTCGCTCTTTGTAGACTCCATTTCATACTGACAGCTCGTCGTAAACTGTCACTTAAATGCAAGCTGCGCATCTATACCGCAATCAGCCGTCCCATCATGACCTATGCCTAGGTTGTATTTGCGCACGCTCACCCACGTCACCTCCATAAGACACAGACCCTCCAAAACTGTTTCCTCAGAAAGGTCACGGGTGCCCCCTACTATGTCCGCAATATAGATCTCCACGTCGAGCTTAAAATGCCAACCATAAACCAGTTTATGAAACGCTTATCTTTATAAGCGTTTCTTCGACTGTGGCATAAAACACCCAAATCCCCTGATTTCAGCGGCCGCTCGCTATACTCCCTCCCGCATAAGCAGTATTCAACGACCAAGGCATACCCAAATCGTCACCGACGACGCCACTTCCCTCCTCCAGGAGAGCAATAAGGCCACCAGCACTTTACACAAGCGCAAAACCCGATCGCGGTCCTACCGTCCTCGCCGCCGAGGACCGCCGCGCCGCCCAAATCCATGCCCCTCCCGACCCCTGCTCGAGCCAGCCCGCGCCGCCGTTCCTGAAACTTTAAATTCGTCCCAAAATCACTCAAATCCTGATCCAGCTAGTCCCTTGCTGCCCTCTTCCAACGACGCCCTAAGCCGGGTCGCACAGTTTTTAAGTTTTTTTGTCCTGGCTGCAGGCCTTAATTTATTTTGGCATAGGTTGACCTGCGAGATGCCATTCTCAAAAAAAAAAAGACATAGGCCGACACAGTGCGAACACAGGGGGAGACCCCGTGTTGCTCGGTGTTTATTCAACGGTGCGGTTGCAGACCACCACGCCTCCGGGATGTCAAAGCCCGGCAAGCGCGGCTCACTGGGCCGCGATGCCGGTTCCTCGGAGACTCACCTGGCGATGGACAGGACGGCGCCCCCCGCCCGTGCCGCTGCGCCGCCGCGCCTTGCGTCGCCACGCGCGCCCGCTGTATCAGCTCCCGCGCCACCCAAAGCGGAGCCACCGCCGCACCCGCCCCACGCCTCCCGCTGGCGGGGCCGGCGTCGGCTGAGCAGGAGCGGCCAACGAATGCCGCCCACTACTCTCAGCATTCTCGTCGTGCGCGGGGTCCAGCATGTCACTGGCTTCAGTGGAATTCCACTGCCGTGTCCGGTCGCAATGACGTGACTCAGTACACGACCTCGCGATCCGGTCCACGGCCCACCGTGGGAGCCACTGTTGCAGGTGCATCGTCGCCGCAATCACCGACGCCGCCGATTGGGTTTGGCTTCGAATTCCAACTCGAAGCCGGGCCCCAGCCGTAGCGGCAGCGTCGCAGAAGTAGCTCAGGCGGGACCGCAGCGGAAGCAAGGAAGCGACTCTGCCCCGACTCGCCGCGTGAGAGCGCGCCGCAGAGCCGAGGCTCGCCAGCGTCGCTTAATTCCTTCGCCGATGCGGCACGCCGCACGCTTTCACTAACACCAACCGCAGGGGTAAGTACCTTAAATATTACCCCTGCCCCATGTACATCTACAGCCCCCTCTGCGGCCACTATCGGTGCTGCTATTCACCGCTGGTAGTGGAGAGACTGCCGAAATGGGCCACACATTTTAGGGCCATCAACGCGAAACTCGGCTGGCCTCCTAATGCGCGTACATACGGGAGTGGAGTACGATTCACCCCGGACAGCGAGAAAGAGTACCGGCTGGTACAATGCTACTTGACCGGCCTTGAAAAGGAAAGTGGCGTCTCCTGGTTTGCGTACTCGCTGCCAGCGGAACGAAGCCTGAAGATTGCCATAAGGGGACTACCGGCAGATACGGACCCCACGGAGATAGAGGAGGAGCTCCGGACGATAGGGTACCAGCCGGAGCACGTGCGCCAAATAAAGGGAGCGCAAGGACGACCCGGCTCCGTGTTCCACGCCCTATTCAAAAAGACACCTGACGTCCGGGCTATTTACGACAACACCGTGTTCTTATGCATGCGTGGTGTCAAGATAGAGGATTGGCGGGGCATGCGTGGGCCCGCCCGGTATCACCGGTGCCAACGATTGCGTCATAGCTCACACCAGTGACACCGCCCGCTCGCTTGTGTACTTCGCGGAGGTGAACACGCGGCACGCGATTGCCCGCGCCCGCGGGAGGAGCCGGCCACCTGCCCCAATTGCGGTGGCCCGCACCCCGCTTGCAACATAAAGTGCCCGTGTTCCAAACGGAGATACAGAACAGGCGGGCGGGGCCTGTCGCCATCACGGCCACTACTCGTCGGCCACAACTGGCCACAAAGAGGCCTCAACAAGAGATGCCAGTTAAGGCACAAGGCGAGACGCTGATAGCGCCATCCAACGGCCCCACTCAAAGGCAACAAGCCACCTCCCCGAACTAACACAAACAGTACCGAAAGTCACGAGCGGCGGCGCTACCAGCGCCAAAACATCTGGCACGAAGACAACTTTATTAAATTAAATTAAATTATTGATGGACCTCATCAAGGCCATCAGGCAAGGCCAAGACGTGGAGACTCTCATCCTTGACGGCCTGGCCACTTTACTATCCCTTTATCATGGATAGGTCGTTAAGGATGATACACTGGAATGCCCGCGGCCTACGGGATAAGGTATCCCCTCTCCGACATCTCCTTAGGGCCATCTCCTTAATCAAAACATCGACGTGGCGCTCATAGGCGAGACGCTCCTGGGACCTGAAGATGGTAGGATGATGATGGTATCCCGGAAACCTTATCCTAGGTTTCCGGGATACCTCGTTTACAGGAAGGATGAAAGGTCGGCTAACATGAGATACCGTGGTCTGGCGGTACTAGTGAGGCGAAGAGTCGTCCACCAGGAAATCCCCTCGACGACGCTCAATTCGTTCTTCACGTTGGGTGTTCAGCTGCATGTTGCCGGCGAGGACATAAACATATATAGCTACTATAAGCCACCCGCAGCTCACCTAGGTCTAACAGAGCTGCGGGCACTACTTAATCAATGGCCACACGCTACCGTCCTCGCCGGTGATTTAAACTGTAAACACCCAGCGTGGAATTCCTACACAACGAACACCGAGGGGAGGCGGCTCTTCGCGGACGCGGAAGCCTTCGGCTATACGGTGTTCGGCCCAGAAACGCCGACCCATTGCCCAGATGCCGTACGATACATGACGGAAATACTGGACATCGTAGTCCACCGAGGGCTACAATGCCAGACCACACAGCGATTTATAGACGACGAGTTACAGTCGGACCATCAACCTGTACTCGTCGTCCTATCGGGTATGCCGACCCGACTGAAGCCCATAGCGCCAAGTCGCAAAAGGGACTGGACATCCTTCACAGTGAAGGTGGAGAACACCGCGCCTACTCGGCCCACCATTACCTCCGCGGACGTAGAACAAACTGGGGACAATGTCACTGCTTGCATACAAAGCGCCTATGAATCGGCGACAAGCACGGAGTCGCAGGGGAGAGGGCTATTGACACCCCTGCTGGCTCACATCAATGCTATGATCGCCGCGAAGAGGCGCATTCGCAAGCAGTGGCAACAACACAGATTGTGTCCTACACTTAAGAGAGAGATGAACCGACTCGCGGAGAAGGTGAAGGCCGAGTTCACGGCGCACACCACCACGGACTGGGAAGAAAGAATTGACGCCACGACGGACAGTTGGCCGTCGGTACACAAACTTTGCCACCAACTAAAGAATACCCCAGTCCCGATGCGGCCGCTGCTCAATAGCGACGGGGCGCTTAAGTTTGTAGCGGAGGACCGGGCGGAGGTCTTCGCCGAGCACCTGGAGCTTCACACTCTTACCATTTATTTTCACATCACACACCGATAAATCCTCTTCTCTTTCAAACAAAATGAATTTCGTCTTATTTACGTTTATATTAATTCCTTTCCTCTTATATGCTTCATCCATCACAGTCACCATGTCTTGCAACTGTTCTGCTGACGATGCAAGTAGCACTTGATCGTCTGCGTAGAGCAGGCATTTAACAGGCAACTCATTCATCGTCAATCCACATTCACCCTCTTTCAAATCCTTCAGACAGTTATCCATGTACAGGTTGAACCGCCACGGTGACGCTACACAACCCTGTCTAACACCCCTCGAGATGGAGAACCAGTTCGTGAATGCTCCATTTTTTTTTTTTTTTTTTTTTTAAACGTTGCCCCACATTAGGAATTACTCCTGTATCGTGGGTGCGTTCACAAACATGAAAACTCACATACACAAGACACCCAGACACCCGGAACAACTATTTGTAGGTCATACAAATATTTGTTCCGTGCGGGAATCGAACCTGCGACACGGAGCGCAGGCACTGGAATCCTTGTATAAGGATTTCAGTGCACGTACCAAGCGCCAGTCCACCCCGTACAAGGATAGTGTCGACCACAGTTCTTCCCTCCACACACTGTCATTTTACTGTGCTTTCGTGGACTTGGAGAAGGCCTCCAAGTCCACGAAAGCACAGTAGACTTTCTTATGCTTTGCCAGATGTTTTTCGGCTATGCATCTTAAGGAGAAGATTTGGTCCATACAGCCCATTCCCTCTCTAAATCCTGCCTGCGCATCCCATATTTTCTCACCTGTCACTCTTATCACTCTGTTTATCAAAACATTACACTACATTTTTACATTACATTTCTCGTAAAACACATGACACACACACTCATTACATTACACAATGACTTTATTTTATAATATTTTATCCCTAACCCAAGTCACAGTGTGATAAAACAAAACAGAAGTTTGAAACTCGAAATAATCTGCTACGGATCCTTATTTCTGCTAACTACGGAGCAGTACGCCATGTTGTTCGCACAACCGGGCATGTCTCTTTGTATCTCAAATGGTGTATTTGCGTACCCAGTACCGGTCCACCCACGCAAAACAAGCCGACATCGCGCAGAACGAATAGTGTCCCCCGCGCGACCCCACTCAATGAACTCTACCGTTGGCTATACCTCACTACCGTACCGTACGAAGCGCAGTATTCGACTTCCCTTAGTACAGCTTCAGTTAATGATCATTAACGCTGTAATACTTTATTAATAAATTCAATAATAAAACATTTTTTAATCAATCAAGTCACACAGTAAAATCCTCCCCTAAAACCTTAATTACACCTTTTTGATCCGTCAGGACTCAGGGGGTCGACCTCATTCTTTCATACAAACTTTAACTGAAGGGTAAGGGGAAAGACGGATCAGGTTCAGTGAGAATCACTTCTCAGATAATAATAAAAAAAACTTCTTTTTTCTTCTTTATTTTGAAATGTAAAAAAAACAGTAAAAAAACATTAAAGTAGCAAGTAGGTTAAAAGATACTGTCAAAGGATGATAGCTGTGTTTTGAATATACGGACAATTTAAGTTGGTAGTCAATTTGCTTAACATGGATGGATATTAATATCTTGTAAATATTTTTTTTAAAATTGTGAATTAACTACACTACCGAATTGGGAGACTGTAATGGTAGCGTTATGTATGTAAATAAATAAATAAAATAAAATAAATAATTTCCCTGACCTCAAAACATAAGAAGTGAATAAACTGTGTTCTAACGTCATGTACGCACATGAACTTGGACAACATTTACCTAAAATTTTTCAGAAATTGTACGGAAATAGTCTTCAGTCTACTTAGTCAGCTATCGAACGAAGTACATGTGTACAAGTACAATGTAAAAAAAATATTTCTGAGTTGCTCATGAAACAGTCGATAATGCTATTGCTGGCAAAGGTAGAGTTTGTAGTTGTTAAAAGAAATTGTTTGATTATCAAATTAATTAATACCTAAATTTTCGATGGGTCGTTAGTAGCGGCGTTTACCTAAGTATCTCTTAACCTCTCGTCAAAATAGAAACGTACCTACGAGATTTTCAGTCTAAGTCATCTTCATCACTCTTCTGGACCGTTGCCTTTTCTCGGCTTTTCTTTTCTTACAATTAACAATAGGAAATCAAAAAGACCCGGGGACTAGCAGTCCCCATACATTCATTTTTTCATTTTAGATGTTCACATCTGAAACGAATTTTAACGAACAATATGTTTCTCTTTGAGCTAAGTTTTCTCCGTAAACAATAAATAATCGCCGAACTTAAATGCAAACCAGCCTTCATGCAGGTGTTGAAGAAGCTCTTTAGACGAAAATAAAGAAGAAAATGATTCTCTTTCCGTTTCTGTTGCTCTATGGTGTTCTAAACGTCACCACATTATGCAAAAGCTTTCAAAATTCGAGAGTGCTATGTAATTTTTATAAGTTTTAGATGGCATGTAAATCTTCAATATCATAATGAAATTGTCACGTATGAAACTATTATGGAAAAGGGATATTTGGAATTTTATAAAGAATCGCAGGTGTGGTTCAAATAGAGCGTTGACGAATGGTCAACGACAGTTTGCTAGTGCGGTGAGCACAACGGGACAAGAACAATGTATTCTAGACTCGTGCAGCATCAATCCCAACTGTCGGGAACCACGTGTCATTATTGTGGGTGCCGGAATGGCAGGCCTGTCAGCAGCACATCGACTCTCACAGTGCGGTATAAACAATTACCTGGTTCTTGAAGCTAAAGAAAGGTATGCTATATGTAAGTTAATTTTTTAGAACACAAAACGTAGAAACCCAAATATTGTTTTTGTTGTACCTAGATAGGTACTTTAGCTATGAACCCATTATGAGTTCATCCCTCCGGCGACAAGATGAAGTGATATGGTTTACTCATAATGTCAGAATACCAAAATCTGTCAAACCGTCTTCTACCTATTAACATCAGTCAAACCTATACCAACCGTAATAACTTTGAGGCAATATGCCAGTTTATGCCTCCGGCAGCAACATGAACTGACACTGGTTCACTCTTAATGTCGGAATAACAAAATCTATCAAATGTTCTACTAACATCGGTCAAACCTACGTACTATGGATCCCCATGAAACACCATAACCAGAAAAATCCAATAAAATCCCAATGTTTAATAATAAAAACAAATTTTACAGACCTGGTGGACGAATTCATTCGTGTTGGCTTGGAGATGCGGTAATCGAAATGGGTGCCGAGTGGATTTTCGGGGCATGTTTACCGAACTCTGTATACACTCTAGCATCGCAAGATAGGCTTTTACAACAACCGTTACCTCGTTTGGATGCATCAAGAGGCCTATTTTGTACCAGCGAAGGACGAGCAGTTGACTTGCCAGTAACGATTACGGCTTATCATACGTTTAGGCAAATAGAACAACAAGCAGCTAGTTTATTTCGACTCGGTGGGGAAAGGCAACATGGAACTCTGTTAAATTTTATGGGTTTACGTATTCAACAAGAATTACACAATTTTCCAGAGGATCAAAGGTATGACGCCGCACGTGTCATGTTTGGATTGACAAATATTTTAAGGAACAAGTGTGGAGATGATCTGTCACTAGTCAGTGCTGATCAGTACGGCAGTTACATTGAGCTCCCTGGTGGCTGCGTCCGAGTACCTTTAGGATATGTCGGAGTGATGGCTCCATTACTGCGCGGCCTTCCAGATAATTGTACACGCTATAATAAGCCAGTGAGCATAATTCGATGGGGAGAAGGCTCAACTGGCGAAGGACGTGCAATGATTAAATGTTGTGACGGAGAAGAACTGTACTCCGATTATGTTATAATTACAATATCTCTTGGATGTCTTAAATGTCAAGCCGATAAATTATTTGCTCCACCGCTACCAAGCTGCAAATTAAACGCGATTTGTAATTTAGGTTTTGGTCTAAGTGATAAAGTATTTCTAGAATATGCCGAACCTTTTTGGGTGTGCCAAGAAGGTAACCTAAAACTCGCTTGGTCGGCAGAAGAATTACAATGCAGAACTGATTGGACACGAGGAGTGTGTGCAATAGATGAACTACCAGGCAGTAAACATGTACTATGCGCTATAATATCAGGTCAAGAAGCGGCTACGATGGAATCAATGGCAGATAACGACGTCGCGGAGGGACTGACCCAGATACTGCGCAGGTTTACTGGTAACCCGTGCCTTCCTTATCCACAAATGATGTTACGGTCTCGATGGGCGTCCGATCCACATTTCTGCGGGGCATACTCTTACATGAGTTGTTGTTCCACTGTGAGTCACCAATGCGAATTAGGAACGCCAGTGCCGGGTCCGTGTGACCCGATGCCACCCATCCTGCTATTTGCGGGTGAAGCTACAGTACCCGGATATTTCGCCACAGCACACGGAGCGCGATTGAGTGGTATTCGGGAAGCCGAACGTATTATATTACTAACGAAAAAATTCGAAGGTCCTCCAAAACTTCCTGCGTAAAAGTTAATAATTTTAGACGTGTAATCTCTATTCGTTTGTCTTCAATTATGTTTTTATCCGTTTGAATGATGCTTTTAAATTCTAAGACTCGTTTTATTAAATGAGGTTGACCTATTTGCTACATTTTTAGTTTAATTTTAATAATAAAAAATAACTGGCGCACAAATAGTTGAGACCTAATCTCAACAGTCCCTAGTCTTTGCTAAGCTAGCAAAGACTAGGACTAAATGTAAAATGTCTCACTTCGCTCCTGGGTAATAGCGCTTCCCTCACTAGAATCGTAAGTGGGCTGGTGGTCTCGAGAGTCACCTCTATAAGCAGCACGTCTCAAAAGTAGACTCTCTCTTCCCCCTTGATGTCTTGCTTCATAGTATAAAGTCCACTCCGCTCCAGAGACGGCTCGCTTTGCTGGCGTCATGACTACAGTCCATAATCTGTTATTTCACGTCTGATTTTTCATCACTACCAAAAGCACAGTGATCTTTATTGTTGTTGCAATAAGGTTGTTGTTGGGTTGCATCCATTGTCTGATCAAATCGCAGTGATTTTTATTCTCGTTATGATAAGGTTGCTATCGGGTTGCTGCTGTCTTAAGGGCGGGTAGTAACCAAAGTTACCTATATTCAATTTAATTTTTATGAAATAGATAATACTTAGGGAGGTAAAATAACTGTGAAAGCCGTAATCGCATTCCGCTCGCTAGTATGGTGAGTGCTCGCGAGTCTGGTGAGTGCACGCTAGTATGGTGAGTGCACGCTAGTATGGTGAGTGCACGCTAGTATGGTGAGTGCTCGCTAGTATGGTGAGTGCTTGCTAGTATGGTGAGTGCTTGCTAGTATGGTGAGTGCTCGCTAGTCTGGTGAGTGCTCGCGAGTTTGGTGAGTGCTCGCTAGTATGGTAAGTGCTCGACAGTATGGTTAGTGCTCGCTATTATAGTGAGTGCTCGCGAGTCTGGTGCATGCTCGCTAGTATGGTGAGTGCTCGATAGTATTGTAAGTGCTCGCTAGTATGGTGAGTGCTCCATAGTATGGTAAATGCTCGCTAGTATGGTGAGTGCTCGCGAGTCTGGTGAATGCTCGCTAGTATGGTGAGTGCGCGATAGTATGGTGAGTGCTCGCTAGTATGGTGAGCTCGCTTGAGGCGCTCGTCTCGAGAGTGGGCTCGCTTCGCTCTCTCTTTTCATGTGTAATTGCAATATACTTACTCTTGTTTAAGTCCACTCCGTTTGAGGTAATGTGGGCCGCTTTGTGCATCTTGTGAATCGGGCTCCGTTCAATAGTGTCGTGAGTGGTTAGTGTTGTGTGGGTGAATGTGCTCGCTTGGATCGCTCGTTTTGAAAGTGGGCAATACCACTGATTGCCAGTATTACTACCAGTAGTACCACTGGTTAAAAAAAACCAGTATGGAATTACCAATCGATCCAGTAGTACCACGGGAAGTTTTTTTTTTTACCCGTGTTACACTAATAATCAACATTTCATAGTTTCACTTTGACACCTGTCTCATTGACACTTTGAATTTTGCTATTTAGAAATTTCCCTACCATAACATAGATGCAAAGGCTCAGTGAATGTGGGTCAACCGCGAAAATATTAAATAATTAATTTAGGTCTATTATAAGTACATTTAGGTTTTTATTTATAACTAGCTGTGCCCGCGACTTAGTTCGCGTGCAAGTCGGAGAACAATAATGTGCCGCTCATAGAAGGTTAAGGTGTGTACCACTCCTCCATCGAAAAGGAAGTCTTCCGATTTTGCCTGGTAGGAAGCGCTACCTAGTGTTCTCTTCCACAGTGTTTTCTTTTTTCTTCTTTCGAATGCAGTCATTGCGTATTCAGGGTTATGCGACGATTGTTATTGTGATTTCTCTATTGTATGAAAAAACAAATTAAAATGATAATGCGTTTATTCTGACATTCTAAAGTGTAACAAAGAAAAAAACTTCTGCTAAACTGCATAGCAGTTGTAGTATATGTATATAGTGTTAGCTGCAACTTCAAACGAGAGGGAGCTACGAGTGACAAGCCAACGGAAACCGGCGCGCATCCTCTTTGGACGGCAGACGTGCGCTCATAAACAACTGCTTAGGATTTCGTGTCAATGGGGAAGGCAACTGTCAAAATGGCGCTGTCGTAGCTAGTTCCCAACACAAGCTAATAATACAAGGCGTGATGTGGTTTTATTTTATTTTAGCGAAAATTGACGCTTTGTTGTGTTCCTAGATACTACGAAATTGGAGTCCACAATTTCCCGAAAGCCCCTAAAATTATGAGATTGTGGTTTAAAGCTCTTCTTAGAGATTTTTTTGAGTTCCAGTTTATGTCGGAGACATTTTGAAGAAAGTGATTACGAGGAAATATTCAAGGTTTAAAATTCTGACACTTTCTATGTCAAGTACTTGATTTAAAATACTGAAATCACCGAAAATAACGAAATAGTGAAATAAAATCAAATTCATGAATGAACATAAAATGAAATGGATCAACGAAATGTCAAATTTATTGTAGGCCGCAGGGACCTAGCTATGGTCACGCCATCTACAATTAGCTTTGCCCGACCTTCCCCATTAATTTGTTAAAATATATTTTTGTAATTTTTATTAAATTTTAGTTTGATCTTGTCAGTTTTTTTTAAATAAAATCATTTTAAATCTTTAAAATCAGAAGTGGGATTGAATGCCATTATAACCGCTTCAAGTCATTTCTGGTTCCATCGTAATGTCGGGCAGAAAACGTGCAGCACCGCGAGAGCGCGCGTTTTCGCCTAATTTAAGTAGCCTAGCCGGGACGATGGAAGCAATCCTCAACCGCCTGACAACGCTAGAGCAGCGCGCCGAAACACCACGTGGAACCACGCCACCGCCACTGTTGCCTGCCCTCGTCGAGCCAGCGCCACGTGACGAGAGCGCGATCAGCACCCCGAGCGACACTAGGTGCTCAGCTATATCGACAATGGCTTCAACGGACATCACGGAACGTCTTATAGACGCACTAAAATCCATAAATCCGGTGAGATCCAACCATTATTATGTGTCTGATTTTGATCCTAATATTCATGACGCCTATGCGTGGTGTGACGAAGTAGACCGTGCCCAATCGCAAAACCAGTGGGATGAAAAAGAGTGCCTAGCCCGTGTGGGACTATCCCTAAAGGGTGACGCACGCTCCTGGTTGCGCGAGTGGACTAGTAACAATCGTACTTGGTCAAATTTCAAATTAGAGCTCAAATCACTTTGTCCGCGACGCATTGACGTCGCAAAGATGTTAAGTTTCATTGGGGTAACGAACAGGAGCGGGCGAGGCAAGAAGTCATCTCGATTTTGACTAGTGAGCCTGCGCTGTTAATTTTTGATCCATCTTTGCAAACCGAGGTCCACACTGACGCGAGTTCGTTAGGATATGGTGCAATATTAATGCAAACGGGAAAAGACGGACGTAGACATGCAGTCGCATACTATAGTAAGGTCACTGTAGGGGCGGAACCCAGGTACCACTCCTATGAGTTGGAGACTCTCGCTGTCGTTAAGGCATTGCAACATTTCCGTCAATACCTCGTTGGTAAACATTTTAAAGTAGTTACCGATTGCAACGCCTTAAAGATGACTCAGCGTAAAAAGGATCTCCTTCCTAGGGTGGCACGCTGGTGGATGTTCCTACAAGACTATGATTTTACCCTCGAGTATCGAAAAGGTCAGTTTATGTCACATGCTGATTATCTCAGCCGTAATCCAGTTAACCTTTGCGTCGTACAAAAACCAGTTAACTGGGCTCAAGTTGCACAAGCCGCTGACGACGAAACGGTTACTTTACTTGAAAATCGCGATCAGGTCCTGTTAGATAGTTCACGGTATGTAAAGAAAAACAACTTACTTAACTATAAGTACAACCCTATAGGTGAGCAATCACGACTACTTTGTTATGTTCCGAAGGGTTTTAGGCTAAGTCTGTTACGTGTATTTCATGATGAACACGGACATATTAATATTGAAAAGGTGCTTGATTTAATATTAAAAAAAATTTGGTTTCCTAACATGCGCCAATTCGTCAAGAAATACATAAGTCATTGTATTGTTTGTTTATCACACAAAAAGGTGCCTCGGGCACCTCTACAGCCAGTTGTATCGTGGACGAAGCCTATTATACCTTTTGATATAGTGCACGCGGATGCACTTGGCCCTTTACCCGAATCGAATGGGTATAAATACATTCTTATTATAATCGACGCTTTCACGAAATATTGTTTTTTGTATCCTATGCATAAACAAGAAAGCGCGGAACTGAAACGAGCATTTACTAACGCGGTGTCTATTTTTGGTACTCCGCGATTAATAGTATGTGATAGGGGCAGAATGTTCGACAGTGCCGTCTTTGGCGAATGGGCAGCAAATTTTGGTATTCAGATACATTTCATAACGCCCGAAATGCACCAAGAGAATGGCCAAGTAGAACGGTATTGTCGAACAGTGCTGAACATGGTTAGGATAGATGTAAATTATAGACATGAATCCTGGTCCAATGTTAATTGGAGGCTACAGCTGGTACTGAACGTTAATAAGCAAAAAAGTACTCAATGCTCAGCATTCAATCTGCTTATAGGCTGTGACACGACTACTGAAAGGGACTCAACAAGGAGTTCTCCTTGTTGAGTCCCTTAAGTAGCGAGGTGTGTGGTGAGTCTGTCTTTCCCCAGAGATCGAATGCCTTAAGACGTACCGCCGTCAGTGTCGCTTCCTGCTGTATGAACAGGTGGAGCGGTGGCAGTTCCAGCATGGTATCAACTGCAGCAGTCGGATTGGGCCTCATGCAGCCCGTAGCCGCCAAGCAGACTAGTCGTTGCATGCGTTGTAGTTTGTTTGAGGCTGTAGCCAGCTTGGTTCGGGGCCACCAGACCGCGGCCCAATACGTGACCGTGGGGCGAATCGTCCCCACTTCTAACCTATCATTTTCCTGCACTGCCGGAAGGTTATGCAAGCCCTGTTTAGTTTTTTATCCAAATGACTACTCCAGTTTAACTTACTGTCTAGAATGACCCCTGGTACTTGACCTCGTTTGCCAATTGAAGTTCTGTAATGAACAGTTTTGGTAGGCGGAAAGGGCCCAATGCTTGTTTTTGGGTAAACATGACTAGTTCAGTTTAAGTGGGGTTCACTGATAGGTTAAATTCCCTGCACCAATTTTCTACGATACGTAGCGCTTGCGGAGTGAGGTTGCAGATCATACCCGTCACCTTCCCCGAAACAAGGATTGCGAGGTCGTTAGCATACCATATTGTGTAATAGCGGCTGGCGTTGAGTTTTGTGATGAGGTCATTAATCACCAGATTCCATAGAAGGGGGGACCCCTCCCTGGGGGCACCCTCTGGTTATCATGGCCAGTTGCTGCTCACCCTCAAGGCGAACCAATCATTTGATTAGCATGTTTGTAATCCAGTCCGTTAGTACCTGTTCTACTCCATGTCTGGAGAGGGCGCTGCTGATGCTGGAGAAGTTAGTTTTATCGAAAGCTCCTTCGATGTCTATGAAATTACCCAGGCAGGTGCCTTTTGATGAATCGCTTCCTCTGTCTGGCTGACTACCAGGTGAAGAGTGGATTCGGTCGAATTACCCGAGCTGTATGCATGTTGGTTACCGTGAAGCGGTATGGTTTTCAGAGCGCCATCCCTCAGCTCCCTATCACGCAGCCTTTCCAGCGTTTTTAGTAGAAAGACTTACTTCGTTTCTTCTGGCGAGGAAGAGAGTGTGTTGTCGGGTTTCCGGAGGGTAGCGGGCCCAGGTATATGCTGTTGCGCCAGTACTGTCCTTACCCTGTTAGCTTGCTGACATGATTCAATGCTACCACAGAATTTGCGCCATCCCGTGGTACTTCTGAATCTGATGCATTTTTTTTAGCTGGATTTGGCTGCGTAATATTTATCCCAGTCCTCATCGTCAAATCAAATTACTGAAAGCTGAAAAAGTAAGCGAGGGCAATGATAATTTCAGGCAATTGTTGGGCTCATTAATGTACTTAGCTGTATGCACTAGGCCTGATATCGCTTATGCAGCCAGTTGAGTCAATTTAATAACTGTCACGATAACAGTTTTACGTTATTTAGCGGGGACAATTAACTTTATCTTACTATTCGTAAGAAGTAATAAATTGAGTTTACCTGCTTATACTGATGCAGACTGGGCTAATGATATAACTGATCGAAAATCTTATACTGGGTATGTTATGAAGCTAGGTAATAATGTTGTAACTGTAAATTACTTACAGGCAGAAAAGATGATATCAGATGTGGCTCATAGTTCGGAACATTTGACACCGTCTGGCAAAGCATTACTTGCAGCAACTCGCAAGAAGGCAAAGGACATACAAATTCGTCCTGATCTGAAGTGGAACTGGAAGTGGAACCCGCGTGGATCGTGGATGTTGGAATTATCCCACGGAAACGTATTACCGGGACAAAAACAAGCCTATGTCCTTCCCCAGGATGACATCTAACTCCTTGCCGGAAAATTGACACTGACAGCTCTTAAACGAAGTATATGTGCTGATCGCGTTCAGTTTCATTGGTGAAATCCACCCTAAGTGCCGATTTCACCACTGAAACTTAACGCGGTCAGCACATCTAAAACGCGTTCAAGCTGTCAGTGTTAATATTCTACAGAAAATAATCACACGTGACAGCCCTTAAACCTAGTTTATGTGCTGATCCCGTTTCATTGGTGATTTCCACCCTTAATCTTAAACTTCACTTGGAACTTGTTTTAATTTTACTCCCTCATTTGTCTAGTGATTGCAAGCGCTACTGATCATTGGGTTCTGGGTTCGATTCCTGGGTCGGCCAGTGTTATTGAGTTTTTAGATTTAGAATTTCTGAGTAGCTGCCCAGAGCCTAGATTTATTCCTGGTTGATGGTAATAGGCTCCCCACCTGTTTCATGGGACTTAAACATAACTGACGAAATGTGGTGAGTGCCCCAATAATGGGACAAAGTGGATTGTTCACAACTTCGTCGTCCTGTGTACCACTAATTGATTGTGATGGGGTAAATTACACCCGCATAAACTCTGAGTTCACTTTTTCCCTCTAAAGCTGGCACTGTTGTATTTGGATTTCAATTTCGCGAGCTAGGCGCTTCCCTGGCGTCCGCCTTAATATTGCTTAATTAGGAAATTTATTTGTACCTACCTACTTTCTATTCAATTTTTTTTAAATGGCAAGCAAAGCCGATGTCGACTATTCTGCCAATGTCTAAAGTGAATTGGAAAAACAATTGTGCATGTTATAAATTAAAAGGAAGAAAAATTTACTAAATTAAAAGAAAAACAACAACTGAAGACAATAGAAAAATTATTCGATTGATGTTGTTGAACACTATGTAGATCTTTTTGGGTTAGTACGGGACTGAAACAAAAATCAAAAATAATAACATTTATATTGTAACAATAAAATAGTTAACAACTAGAATGATTATCGATGTTACCATTCCACTGTTCCTGCCATGAAGATTGGAGCTTGATTTGTGGGAGATTCAAGAAATCATACCCCTGATGGGTATTGTGGGTGAGATCGGCTACTGTTGATGAGCAAACATCTTTGGCCAAAGCATCAGCGCACGCATTGCCCATAATGCCACAATGACTACGTATCCATACTAACTGAACCTCTTTGTGATTACTAACACAGGATAATAAGGAATATTTATTTTTTGTAACTAGGGAACTGTGCAATTTACTTTTAAAAGGATTTTGTACTAAGGCTTGCAGACGGGTTTAAACGGCTTTCTCGATATTTTGGTGTGATAAAAAGGCAAAGTCAAAGTCAAAGATTTATTTGCATATAAATATGGTTATAAAAGTTGTAAAAATGGTAGTAGAATAGTAGCTTAGCATATTTAATCATAACATAATGACATGCAAATTTTGGTACAGGTACAATAAGTTCATTTACATTTAAACTAAAAAAAATCTTTTAAAGTATAGAAGGGATTCTCAATAAGCCACCTGTGTAAAGCCCTTCTGAAGCGGACCATTGGAAGTTCTTTAATTTGGTGAGGAATCTTGTCATATATTTGAACACACATATAGCTGAAAGCAACTTCGCCTATATAGCTCCGTTCTCGTTCCAGGCATAATTAAACGATTGGGATATCTAGTTTTGAACAGACATTTATCTCCGATTAAAAAGATATAAATTGTATCCATGATTTGTGTGAATCTGTGTGTGTTTATTTTGTGTGGTAAATAAAAATAAGTTTCTTTATAATACGTTTTTTATTTACTCAAATGACAACAATTTTACTTAAATCTACTTAAATTATAACCTTAACTACCATAGTCTACAGTAACATTTCTGTTTTTATCTATTTTAATAATGATATCAAACTCAGCATAAACTATACAGTTAATTGTTTGTATAAGTGATGATTCAAAACGAACTTCTAATCTTACACTACCATGCTTTATGAGATTCCAATGAGCTGATGAGTTGGCTGATAAATCAGGAGTAAAATCAAATGCTAATAGGCAGTAACGTTTAGCATACTGTTCACGAGAGATAGCATTCTCTTCATTAAGAAAGTGTATACCAGTTCCCGAGAACAGAGTATGATATGCTGATGTAAATATACTATTATTAAAAGATGGTTGCAAGGCTTTTGAAGGTATTTGTTGACCATCAATATATAAGCTGAAAGAATTAATACCATAGTTTTCAAAATTAAATGGATTTTTAGTAAGGCAGCCATTAAATGCAACATTGCTCACAAACCCAATTATACATCTTTTGGGTACCTGCCCTAAGAATATATTATCAAGAGTTTTTCCTTGAACGCCGGATGGAATTGTTGAAACTTTAACTTCAGCTCGAGTAATAGTTTATTTAGCAGTAGTAGAAGCTAACACTTTCTGATGTGCAAGTAATACACTTGTATTAATTCGTGCCCTTCGAACAATAAGAGTTGCATCTGTAATGCAAACTCTAAACTTCACGTCTGGTGAGCCAGAAATTAAATTAAAAGTCTCTCTTGAACGAACTAATTTTACACTCATTTCAACACCGTTAATTAAAAATCTTTCTTGATTGAAAATGTCACCATGAAGATGTCCAATCATTTCTATTTCCTTACTTTCATAAGCTAATTCCTGTCTTTTAACAAATCCTATGTTTTTGTCATCTGTAGAATTCATTTTTCCTGCTGTATCCTCATACCGCAGACTACAAGTTAGATGAGATTGTTTAGCAGCAGGAGCATAGTTTAATAGAGTTTCTATGTATGCTCGGTAGGCATACGTATTATTTGGTGGTGATACAAGTTTTTGGTTTAAATAAACATCAAGTTGACTAAAAAATGAATGCATCCAATTATTTACAGGTGCTACAGCTGTAGACGATACCAAGTTTGTTGAATCTTGATTTAATACTTTTGCCTTAATGTGAAGTAATGTATGAGACAAATCTATATAGTCATCGCCTGTACCAGGAACTTGAAACTCGATAGGTCCATCATCAGCAAGAGATGAAATTGGTTTATAATGAATCCAAAATCCATTTTCAATGCTTGTTTGTGTAGATGGTAGTGCAAACAAATCCAATTCTGACTTAACGCACTCACAAGAATGATTATGAAGAAAAGACATATTTAATTTGAAAATATATCTTTGATATTTTTTGGTTTCAGACCAATTTTTTTTGCAGCTTTCACTTTAGCTGTTAATGGTGGAATGAATGATGCTATTTTTTTTTTTTTTTTTTTTTTGTGTATGGCATCTCGTAGTTGACCTTGAGAGGTCGTGACTACTTAACCGGACTATCCTGTGGCTGCCTTAAGCGGACTCAAAGCCTCCAGCCAGGGGCGTAAAACTACTTATATTATTAAGCGAACGCTCGCTAAGGGCACCCCCTGTGGGGTACGGACCTCGGCTTAGGGCGTCGCTGACGGGAGGACAGCAAGATGGGACAGGCTGGATCAAGTTTAGTTGATTATTATTAATCGGGGAATTTAAAGCTACAGGCTCAGCTACGGCGCGGGCTGGCACTTCGTCGAGCAAGGGTCGGGGGGGACAATTACGTCGGGATCTTCGCGAGGAACCTCGGCGGCGAGGTCGGAATGTCGGTCTGTGTTTGTGCACTGTACTGGTGGCCCTACTGCTCTCCTGAATGAGAGTTATGTGGTCATCGGGATCGGTGAGGACATGCTTGGGACGGCGGACATGACTAATGGAGGAGGGGATATAACTAGCGGCTTTCACAACCAGAGGGTTGCGGTGATTCGCGGCGGTCTCGAAGAAACGCTTTGAAATGCGTTTCATGAACTGGCGGATAGTGGGAATCTTTAGGTCAACGTGAAGGATCTCGTTGCGAACGTACCAGGGGGAGCCTGTTATCCTACGGAGGAACTTGTTCTGGAGGGTCTGCATTCTATTGAAGCGAACGGGCTTGGCGTGTGCGAAGACTGCACTGGCATAGGTCATGATCGGGCGGATGCACGCTGTGTAGACACGCATTTTGCACTTCAGTGACAATTTGCTACGTGCATTGAGGACAAAGTGAAGTCTACCTAGAGCGAAGGCGGCGCGCGAACGAGCCGCCTTAATGTGCTCTGAAAAAGAGAGGTGTTCGTCAAGTACGACACCCAGGTATTTGGCTCGCTTCTCCCAAGGGATCGGCTTGCCGAACATGGTGATCGGTCGAGGGGGAATGATGCTAGTCGTTTTCTTTTGGTTATATACCCAGATCCTGACATGTTAATACGATCAATTTTGTAATCAGCCTTTCATTTTAAGTTCGTACTAACTTGCTTTAGACGGTCTTTTACTGAGTCTTCCATAGGACGCGCTTGAACCATATCCGATAAAAGACCTACTCCAGCGTTTAATGCTTCTTTACCAATCACTCGAGCACCACTTGAAAGTAAAGGTAAAACTGATCTAAATAACCCCCCTAAGAAGCTCCCAATGCCATGACCGCGTTGATATGCTGAACCCTTATAAATTACTCCAATTCCTGACCCAGCTTGATGTGTATAATAATTTTCTTAGGGACATTTATGATGATCACGATGAGATTACATTATTATAATTTTCAAAAATGTAGTTTTATACACACTGTTCCAAACTGGAATGGTATTTTTTGCCCCGTACTCGATCTTATATTTATTTCTAGCGTATCAAACTCTCTTCGCATAACAGGTAAGTAGTGAGGTGGAGAGAAAACGTGCATTTTATTTGCACCATAAATGAAATTTGAAGGATCTAATGGAATGATTCTTAGTAAAGGAGTCATAACATCACCTACAATCTGAGGATCGGTTATGTCACAATATACAAATAGTAAAAATCGTAACCCTAAATGTAAATTAGCAGGACACTTTCCAAAATTTCTTTCTAGGAGATTTTTATTTGCTTCAAAACCTAGCTGCAAACTTAATTTGGGTAATAATGTTACCGATGTTATATTTTTATCCAAAACAGAAACAGACACAAATTTTGTTATTTCGTCATAACGGAATCTTAAATTCTCTCTAATACCACTTAACGCTTTTAAAATATGGTCTATGTCATCATAGTTGGTCGCTGGAATATGTTTTTTGTAGTACACTGTTGATGCTTTATCTTCATTGGGCATTACCATGCTTTTTGTAATGTATATAACATTTTCATGATCTTGAACAGTAAACATGGTACTTGGATATTGAAACTCGACAACTCCAACCGACCATTCACCTTCTAATCTGATAGATAGGTTATTTTGTAACCTATCTAGGAGATCAGTACGGCACCCACTAACTAGATAAGTAAGTTTATGCTTGTGCTTTTTATAATATACCTTGCTATGTAATCTAGTCCTACTTGAAAGAATAAATCTTTACTTTACTTTAGATTTTGGTAATTTTGTTGAAAAATTTGTAGTCTTATTATCAGGAAAGTATTCCATCTAACTTTTGCTGAGCAAAGTTAAATAAAAACTTACTTAGTTCATATTTCTTTTAAATTAGAAGCTAAAATCCAACTGTTAAATTTATCTGGATAACCTTTCCACTTCACTAATACTTCTTTTCTTTTACCCGAATAACGAGAACCAATTATTTTATCTATTTATATTCTGAGGTGGGGTTGTAAGTGACCTTCTGTAATTCTCTTTCATAAAAAGTACCAACTATTGGTTCATTTTGTAAATCTGTTATTGTATATACAACCCATGGAGATCTATCAATTACTGAAGAAATAATAAATATTTCATCACTCCAATTTGATTCATATCCTTTTTGGAAAACATCATCATCTCGATATTTCATCACCCACATTGAAATTTGGTTTTGGATTTTCTGAAGAAAGTTTGTATGCTGTGATTATATGAGTATATTAAATGTTGTAAAACATCTATGTACCTATATGTATTATTATGAGTGAAATAACGCCACATTTTCAGTTTTAGATTTCTTTGAAATCTTTCAACGAATATTCTTTCAGGATTGTTAGTAGTATAGTAATTAATCCTTTTGGATTTGAAGTATTTTTTTTCATCTTTTGAAACAATTATCTACCTTTATCAGATTGTATGTGAGTAGGTGTTGCATTACTTTCAGTAAATATGCTTTCAAAACATTATTTATTTGTTTCTGAGTTTTTCTTTTTCATTGATCTTGCAAAATCATATTTACTAAATACATCAATAACACAAAGTATGTAGTTGAAACCATCATTATTTTGAGAATAAGTTCGCATATCACTTAAATCAGCTTGCCACAGTTCATTAATATTTGATAGAATGTACCTATTACGCGGGAATTTTCTTCGAATGGGTTTATGTAATGTGTATGTTTCTTGTGATTGTAACCATTCCTTTACTTGTTTTTTATCCATTTTACCTTTCATGGCTTTTGATAATTTATCAATACTACTAAAACCAACAGGATTAGATGGATCATAATAAATTCTATTAATTGCTTCTAGTACGGAGTCCATTTTTCCCAATCAATCTTTTTACGTATTTTCTGTATAGATCTTTTATCTCCACTGCTCGGTCTAGAAAACTCTTGATCTTCAATATCGGAGGTTTTGTTCAGGTATTTTGTTTGAAGCTGATTGGTAAACTCACATCTCTTTGGGTTTCCAATATAAGTAAGTGGCCGCTCCTCCGTCCTGCAGTCCGTCGGGTGGTAGCTCGCAGCAGCCTCTCCATCAGCCCGCAGCCCGTTGCGAGAGAGCTCGCGCAGGCCGCTCCACCGGCCTGTATTCCGTCGCAAGGGAGCTCGCGTCGTATCTCTCGTTCCTGTGTATAAGCGGCGGCGTCGCACGTCACGTTATTTGATGTCAGGATTTCTCGTCCCAGTGTACTAGCGGCGGCGTCACACGCCACGTTATTTGATGTCAGGACCTCTCGTCCCAGTGTACTAGCGGCGGCGTCACACGCCACTTTATTTGATTTCTATTGTATTTCTCAAAGACGTGTCGAACTGGCGGACTCAAGCGGGAGGGTCGGAGGTGATCGAGTGAGTCCAACACATTTACGCACACAAGATATTTGTAATAAATTCACTGAGAATAACTTCTAGAAAGGTTTATATTTAAATAGCTTTTAGAAAAACATAAACTGATGAGTAAGAAAAATTGCAAAACGAAAGAAGCCAAAAGACCGAGTCAAAAGACGGAATCAAAAGAACCTGGTGAAAAGTATCGGATGGTTTATATTGCCCCTGGCCGATCGTTCTAGAAGTGACTTTTTTAGTTTTCAATCCAAAACTTCTTAATTGGTTATCGGCCAGGAACTATAAAGATGGCTTACATTGAGAACCCGGCTTAACACTAGTTTTACGATACCTTTACAATAAAATAGACGACCTCTTAGCTCAATACCATAGAAAAATAAAAACTGACAGATGACAATGTTAGATACAAAATGTCACAACATTCAATAAAAGGAAAATAATATGAGATCACATGAAATGAGATAAATGGATGTGGAAAATAGACAGAGGTAGCTAAAGCTTTGCTTTTCAGCAATACAACAATATCAGATAAACAAATGTAAGTTAAATGAGTGTCATACAATTTTCATAAAGACTTTAGTACCTACTGAATCATAGAAAGAATTGCTGTGCACAACAGCTCCTCAGGTGTTAAATACATAAATAGATAATAAGATGTGTTTTTGGTGTAACAAAATACCACACACTTTAATATCTTTTAATGCTTGAGCAAATCTATCCCACCCTATCGGTTCACTTCTTTTTAGTGGTCTTAGTGAATCATTTATTAAATCAACAATTTTACTTCCAGGATTTTTTTCGTTATCAATAGTTACTGTACCTTCATCATCCCAATGTATTTTACTTTTACTGGTTCCAACTAAGTTTAATAATAACTCACCCTTTTATTTTAAGTTTTTGGTATTAAGCTGAGTATTTGAGCTGATGTGTAAAGTGGTTTTGTGTTATTTTCTTCTTTTTTAACGGATTCATTCTCGCTCTTTAAAGATTCAACATCAACTATACTTTTTAGATCTCTATCTTTATTTTTATACCCAATCTTAGACTCATTTGAACCATCATTCGATGTATCAGTATGAATTGGTAGTCTCAGTGGTTGACGATCCTCTTCAGTAAAGTGAAGGTATCTTTGTTGTGTTTGTAAATATAGCATCCACTTCTTACGATCTTCTGTCTCACTATTCATAATATTTTGCATTTCAATTTCTAATCGAGACAAATAATGTAAAATAATAATGTTTTAATTTTTCAATCAACCCAGGTTCAATAAGTATAATTTTCTTTGCATTTTCCATGTTAACTGGCTAGTCCTCTTACTAAGCCACTCAATATTGCACCTAATATTATTGGTAAGAAAGCTCCCCCTTTTTGTACAATTATGTTTTTTCTTAGTTTATGTGTACATTTATGTACCAGTTTACGGAGTATATTTTTGTGTTTATTCAATTTTTGTTTGTCTTGATCTTTAAAAGCTAGTTAGATTTCGGGAGCGGAGCGATGGTTGAAAATAAAAATATTAGGACTCGTTTAACTAAGAGTTTATTAGAATAAACGACCCGAACTTACAGAGCTTGATGTAAGACTAACTATTCTATCTAACCTAATTAATACATAGAACTTACAACTAAGCTGGTGGTCACTGGCGCCTTCACATCACGCCATGTCTGGCTGATAAGGGCAAAAATGCAGCCTACGAGCTTATGGCTCTACCACAGCGATAACGTGGGTTCGCAGAATATAACTAGCTACTTTTCCTTGTAAAACGTTATGAATACATTCACAGATGCAGTTTATTTCTTCTTCATCACATGTTTTAAGTAACGCTTTTTGATATTTTGGTTTAAGTGTATGCAAAGCACTTAGGAAATCTTTATGCGTTGTGAGTCGGCGATGCATCATTTAGAAATTATTTTGAATTGTTTGATTCTTGGCGTATTTAAACTCTTTTGTGGGGACGTAGACTGTGCAATAACCATGAAATGGGAAGACGTTTGTCTTGATACTACAAAAATCATTAGTATTCTGTTTTAAATCTACCATTAAATATCCTTGTGCTTCTATAATTGCGTCCTTGTAAGCATCTTCAATAAATTTTGGGTTATCTGGCGACACTTGTCGTGCTAAATTCTTATTTGTGTTTTATCTCAAAGATTTTAAAAATATATTTTGTGTTATATAAAATACACTAAGATTCCTGTGATGACTACCTTCTGTAAATATATCTACAATTCTTCCATCAGACTCTCTCATTAAGTCATCAATTATAACAAGATGTGGGTTTTCACCATCAACCTATTAAGATTTGGAATTCCTTGATGATAGTTAAGATTTGGTAAATTATATAAAGGTTGCATTTCATCAAAGCACCATGTGATCTGATTAAAATCACTATTATATATTTCTTTAACTGATTTCGTGAAATTTGTAACAAAATTTGACTTTCCACATCTACTTGGTCCTGCCACAATTGCAGTAAACGGATGAATAAAATGAAACATTGCACACGTCTAGAGTTCAAAGGGATGAAATAAAAGTAAAGTGGTTGTAGTAAAAATTTAATATATATTGTAAAAACAATATAAAAGAGGTAATAGACGAAAAACAGCAATGACATGTACATTACAGTAAAGTCCAAAACTTTATTTAAAACTAAATAGTTTATATTAATTAAAACTATAGACTAAGAATAAGTTATTACCTCTAACACTATTTTTACTTATCAGAATTTGAAAAATACCACAAATGTACCTATGTACACAGATAAAACATTTATTAACTAACATTATTTACAATTAAACAATAAGTAAAGTAAGTTAGTTATCTATTTATATATATAAAAATCATATGCTTAACAATTAACAATAAAAAGTAAATACTTAAACACATTTTTTTATTGTTTTACAATCAATACAAATTTTCTATACACAGAGATAAAAGTAATATGGATCATTTATGTTAACAATATCGATACTGGAAATATGAAATAACGTAAGGGACAAAACTAACGTTTTCAGGAGAGCAGAAATAAGTTTTTTTCTTAACCAAACTGACTATAATTTTTTAACTATATGTTTTATGTAAAAAGTGTCTTGGACAAAGTTTCTTAGATTTCTTTACTCTTTTAAGCTAAAATAGCAAAAATTCAATAAGTCCTATAGTTTTAAAGATAGCATGTCCCTTACGTTAAATAATAATGAATACGTTTGGCATACGTTAACAAAATTTGAGATGTAAATGAACAGCATTGATGTAAGGGACATTATAGGAAATAAACATTAAGAGTTCTTCAAAGTAAAGGTCTCCTAATGGTGTACTCTATATCGCTTATGCTGTTAACGAATAATAAAAAAGTGAATTTAATAGATTCATGACACACTGTACCAAAACAGTATTGTTTAAAACAATGATTTAATAATTTAGTGTTAATTACAATATTATTAAATTATTTTTAAAATCGAAAACAAAAAAAAATGCTATTTTGGTTTGCTAAAAATAGACTTATTGTCAAAAGAAAACCTAAAATGCACATTAAAAAACTAAATCAACAAATGAGTCTTCCTAAGTAAATAATAAATATTCAAACAAAAAAACAAAATTAACTTCTTCCTCAATAGAAAGCTTACAGTGAAATTGAAAAAATCTCAAAATCTTTATCAGTTTCATCATCGTCGATGTCATTAAGCCTATCTTTAGTTATACTCTTATTATGAAGATTCAGGTTTATGCCATGAGGTCCTGGGTTCGATTCCCAGGTCGGGCAACGTGTTATTGGGTTTTTCTATCTGGAATTTCTCAGTAGCAGCCTGGAGTCTGGAGTTGTGCCCGATTGATGGCAATAGGCTCGCCCCCTATCACATGGGACTTAAAAATAACTGGCAAAATGTGGGTGTACTATAGCCACTATAGGTACACCTCTGCTTCGGAAAACAAGGCGTGATGTTATGTGTAGGTTTACAGGATTGCATTCGCGTTTCTATTCATTACTTGACGACCAGTAATAATCAAATATGGACGGCCTACTTTCATCAGATATTTCGTAACATTGTATTAGAAGTTTAGCCTGTGCACACAGATTATCCTGTAACTTCCGACCTTCTTTTTGTATGCCACATGTGTGTTACATAAGAACATTTTCTTTAATTTTGTTCTGGTTTTGTTTTCTTCTTCGGTACTACATCTTCTTGACTATTGTTACTATTTATTTTCACAGCTTGCTTTAACCTACTTCTTAACTTGTTTTTCTTATTATTAACTGAACTATCTGAAAATTCTTCGTTTTTTGACCAAAGGTCTGAGCTTCCTGAAGAAAAATAGTTTTGTCCTTCGTCAAATTTAAAACACATGCATTATTTTGTAAATTTTGAGGTCACACAACGTTTTTTCTTCGGTCAAACATCTAGATCTTCGTTTCCTAAAATATCATCTTCCTGAATCAAATGAGCAGAAGATGCAACTGGTTTAAACATATGCATATTGGCTGCTTCTGAAGTAACGCGATGATTCGTTTCATTCTCATTGCATTGAAAAAATACTGCAGTGTTTTATGTATTGTGTGGTAATGTAAATGGAATATGATTTTCAAGCGATATCAATGTCAGGAGCCGCGTCTTTATCCTGTTGATGAAAATCGCTTGGAATTTTCGTTTTTTTTTTTCGGAAGTGATGTCTGTTACTTCTGGTTTGTTGCGGCTCGTTTTCGCAGTATTTCTTTATTTCCGTCTCACTTATTTATCAGTATATTTTTTGCAATTTTATTCTATTTATGTACTTAATCATCACTATTATTGTATGCATACACGCGACACGTTGCAGTTTAAAACTGATTTACATCCGTTACCTCACAATTCAGGTCCAGTTGAAAACCAGCGTCAGGCACTAGTTGTCTGGCATTTATTTTGCTGAAGTGGGCTTTTTTGGCGCAGCCGTGAGGCACACTACCCTGCTAATTTCATACTTGGCACTGTACACTTTTTTATTTTTATCTTTATTTTGATTGTTACTCTAATAATTTTTACCTGCTTTGTGTGCCTTTTAGTCTGTGCTAAATAAACGTTTTTTCTTTCTTTCTTTCTTCTTACTAATATTTTGTTATTGTTAAAAGGTTCCTTTTTTAATAATGGTATTAACATCTGATTTGTAAGAATAGGGTATTTTAGAACCACACTTAGAAATATTTGATACATACCTTTTTCCATAAGAAAGATACAAAACTGTCACAATTTTCTTTACATTCATTTGAATGTGATCGAGATAGAGAAAGAGTTTATAATTTTATATTTTGCACTCATCTCATTACTACTCGGGATAACGACGTTTGCTTTTGTTGGTTTCGTCTCCATTTCTGTATTGTTATTTTCTATTATACTCTTCAATGAATTTACTGCACGTTTTTCATGTTTGCAGAAGAATTACACCAGTTAACAAAAAAAAAAAAAGATTGAATACCATCGTCTAAAAGCGTAATTTACAACGTAAAGGACAGCGGTGAATTAAACTAGGGTTAAAATTTTAACGTAAGGGACCTTATTATTGTGAGTTTCAAATGATTTAAACTAACTTCAACAAAAAATAGCACATTTCATCGTTATGAAATGAATAGTGTTAAATGTCATTTTTTGTTGCTACATATTTGCATTTATTATAACAATTGTAGTCATAACAATAATAAAATAATGTTTTTATAACAGCAAAAATTAACGTAAGGGACTTACCTAGTTAACGTAAGCCAGAAAGTCCCTTACAAAAAACTATTTAATGTCTTGTGGCTATGACTACTAATTAAATCTAGAACCGACGACTTATTCGTGCTTTCCTAAGCACGGAGGGGTCTTGGTATGTAATGGATGGTCACCTATCCACGGAACACACGTGGCAAGCGTTAACCTAGATCGATCACAAAAAACGTTTTCTACACTCATTCATCCTGCGTTAACTGCATGATAAGTTGTAATTTTACATGACCTTCTTACTACACAAAATTATACATCATACTTACAAATATTTTGCCTAATGGAAGATTTGTTTTTATTAGGATTATTCTATCTAAATAGATTTTTTTATCTCCATCCCTGCTAAACAATAATTACCGAAACTACTTATTAAGAAATAATTACCTGTTTATGTGGTTTCTAATTTTCATCAATCATATTTATAATCCAGATAAAACTATCACTACTTGCAGTTAGACCAATGAAAACGATGATGTATTACTTAAATGAACATTTGTAGTGTCACAAACCGTGTTATTGTTACTTTTAGACGCCCGTAAACAATGTTAACGACGACTATTCGTTTAGATAAGTTTCGAGAAATTGTACGGATCACGCAGTCCATTGTGATGTAAAGGACAGGTCAGTTATTTTTGATGCTGAGAAATTAACGTAAGGGTCAATATGATTAAAATAATTTGAGTCGCAACTTAATGTAAGGGACATGGTATTTGTACCTACTCAGGAAACACTAATGTAATGTACTAATACTTAAACATCTCAAAATATGGAATAACTTATGTGACCTGTTGTAAAATGTACTCGATTTTGTTTAAACGTAAATACCAAATACTTTGTCTAGAGAGACTTACGTACGTAGTTTTTATAAAAAAAATAATTTGAAATGTCTTATACAGCAAGTTTCTAGAACAAAAATGGTCTAGGCCAGCGAAAAATATGTGATGTAAAGGACATTTTCTTTGAGATATAGAGATTTTAAATATACCAATCGATAGAGCAAGAAATTCCGAATCCAACGATATATATAACTCATTTTCGACAAAATGTCCCTTACGTTATTTCATATTTCCAGTATCGATATTATTTCAAATACCCTTTACCATCACTTAACGTAGTTGATAATGACCCCAAGCATTCAATATCTAAAATATGTCGTTTTATGTAATTGTATGATAAACAAGTCTTATTAAATTTTTGTGTATAAATTGTGTGTTTAATCGATTTAAATCTAAGCATGCTAAACTATTGCACTTTTTTATTAAATAGAGATAACTAATAACTATTCATTGGCATCTTTTTAGTTATACATTTATTTACCCCCTTTGCCTTGTGTTTTTCCTATTATCTACATCAAAAGCGTAAATTTTAGATCGTAAACCTACAAATTCTTTTATAATTTTACCATTATTTTTAATCTTTGAAAGAAACTATTTTCTTTTTTATTTAATTTTGGATATTGAAAAACGTTATTTGTATACAGGTCAGGTTTTATATCAGTGTAAAAATCGTCTGTAAATATATGATATAATAAACTATCCGTATCTGTATACAATAAATTGATTTTACTAAACTTTTTAATCATATAGTTATAATGAACATTATACATTAGCGTTTTTGAAATATCTAAAATACAAGACCCTAAGTTAATTGGTTTGTTATATATTAACTTAGTTTTTCGCAATTGAACGGCAACTAGGTTTTCCGAAAATATTGAAATACTATGAAATTGTGGTTTAGCGATTAGATCCCGAGCACCTAAAGCTTTACCCTGGTTCTCCCAGTGTGTAACTAATTTTACATTAACCCTTTTTTCAATATTCTCCATAGTCTTACCGAAGACTGAATTATTCATCAATTTATAAAAATCTTTTTCAAAATCTGACTTTGCTAATGTTCTAAATTTTGCATTTAGATTCAGATAAAGAACCAAGGACGCTGTTTAAATTTCAAAATTCTATGATTTGTTAATTTTACACCCATTTCTATGCATTGTTTTAAATTTCTATAATGAATTATTTAACTTTATTATTTAAATTTGGGACTAGTTTATTCTCATTAGTATTGCCTACACAAATGTTTTCTGGACATAAGGGAAAGTCCGAATGTAAATCATGAAGTTCATCAGGATATTCCAAATCAACTTCTAAAATGAATCCGAAGTCCGATGTATTAGACACATTGAAATCTATATTGGGATTTACCCATTCAAATCCACCAGTAGGAAGGCATTGGGACATAGCCCAACCATATAAGTTGTTGGCATCAAAATATGTGATAAATGAATTTGGTTTCTCTCTATCATAATCACCCATGTATTTGTTATTTGCTTTGGCATAACGATTACTACATTGAGATACACCACCTCTGATACCTGACCGGACAAATGCAATTTTCTCATAATCTGTTAATAATTCTAATTCTATTTGTGTATATTTAAGCATTGCATCCCAGCTTAAACATGGAGCTGTATAATAATGGGCAGGGTATAAATCATAAGTATGAATACATAACTTTCTAAAGTTTTCAAATACAAGTTTGAGTAATCTAGCATATTACAAAAACCAAAATGTTGCCAAACATCTTTAGCGTTAATGTAACATCGTTTGAAATATGAGAATCTGTGAGCGAGCTATAAAAATTCTTTTGGTCAGGAAGTGATGTTAGGTTTAAACTATCAAAATTAGTCATAAATTCGTATGGGTAAACTCCTTTCCGTTTTAAACGAAGGAAATCTTCATCATTAGGGAAATTTCTATGTAGTTCTTGAAATTGGTCATTACTAAGATGTTTGGCTAATTGGTTTAAACTGTACATGATAAAAACTTTAATGAATCTACGAATCTCACCTTAATTTCAGTTATCTATTTTTACCGTTTTGGAAAATGATATATATTTTTCTTTATTTTGGGGAATAACTTCGACTTCACCATCACAAAAGTTTAATGCATGAACAATAAAATGGGCATCATAGTGACTAAGGTTGTGTAAAAACATTGGTATATGACGTGGTTTTCTGAATTTCGAGCTACATGATTCATGAGCAACACCTTCAAAACTGCCAGTGTACCAATCAAAGTCATAAAAAGGTTCTGTTATGGTAGTTTCACATATATGGCAGATTATTGTGTTTGAAATTTGGTGTTTGTTTTCATTTGTTAGCGGGGCTGGACACTTTTGATATCTATTTTTTCTACTTATTTCTTTTAAATTGTTAAATAAACTTTCCATAAAAACTTGTGCACAGTTGGGTCCACTATATGTTACATATTTTGATAATTTATCGTCAAATGAACATTTTATATAATAACCAAAACTATACACTTTATGTTTCTGAACATTATGTGTAAATGGTTTGGCTGGATCGTTAGAACATGATTCTATTGGTTTTAAAAATCCTTCAGAATGAGCATAAACCACGAATGGTATCTTTAACTTTTTTTCATAACTTTCAAATTTACTTTTATCATTTGAAATAGATTGACCAAACCAATTCTTTTTTAAAGTTTCACTGTTTGGTAATTATGTACAAATGTGAGGACAATCGTATCGTTCATGGTTATTTAACCTTTATTGAGATGGAAAATGAAGTAGACATGCATCGCGAATATACATGGCGTGACATTTTTTTGAAATCTGTTTACTAACTAACCGCGATAATTTTTTTATGTAACAATAATGATTATTCGTACCGTTAGATAAAAATAATAAATTGCTATGTCTAGATTTACAACATTTTGTCAAAAATAATGGGCCTACTATAGAACTACATTGTTTTTCTTTATTATATTCTAATCCAAATACATTTATACTAATATCATTTAATTTCTCTACTTCTGCTATGTTACAAATTTTTACAGGAAAGGAAATTCCATCAAATTTTTGTTTATTTTCATGTTTAGCGTACGATGATACCCGATCCGCGTTTTTGTTTACGGGATATAACGCTGAGAGTAATGCCCATCTAAAACAAAAGTAATCTTTTCACCACACTACCTATTATTTGCAATTTTACCCATCGATTTCCGTGGGTAAAAGCCTTTTTTGTTATCTAGAGTGTAAAAGTGTTTTAAAATTCGAAGGCTTCTGATTCAACATTTACTCGAAGTTTTAAATAAAACCAAAGAGTTAGGAACAAAAAAGTTTTTAAGACAAAAGTTAGAAATGTTCAAAACCTGTCAACCGAAAATACCTGGTTATTCAGAACCGAAAATATCCGCTTTTTAATTTATTTTTATTGCTAACACTATAAAATTATGTAATTTTTAATGTTAATTTGAATAGTTCTAATCGTAATATACAGTAAAAGGTAATAAAAGTAATAATAAAAAAAAAAAATATTCATTTATTTCAGGTCCTTGACCCATATAAGATATAAAAAAACAAACAATTCAATTTTGACGATATTGTAACGTTAAAATTAGGTGACTGATGAGATGATGCGATAAAAGTGAATGAAATAACATGAATAAATAACAGATAAACAATATATAAATGTCAGATCAAATCAATTTATGTCCAATTCACAAAGCAAAAATAAAAAATAATAAAAATACAAAATAATTAAACAGTCAAATTAATTAAAATATGAAAATGAGATTATATCATGAGCAAAACTAAAATTAAAATTTCCAAAACACTACATAAAACACACCTATATAAAAAGAAAAATCAAGCACCAGTTATATGCCTGCTACACTACACAACGTAACTATACTTAGTGTATCGAAATAAATAAATAAAGTGTATGAAGCATTTGTTTTGAAGGTACCTTCTCACTAAGAAATGACAAAAAAGACAAGGCTGTATGTAGGGATTGCAATCCCGCAAAACGGGATCCGCATGCCCGCGAGATCCCGCTCCACTTATTAATCTGCTGGATCCCGCACCTTCAAACCGCGGATCCCGCAAATTTAAATTTACCGCTAAAACATTCGTGAAGTTTTGCGTGCATTAGTCATTATATGAATAAGACTATTAAGACTGAATTACAAACATCATAAAACTGTTGTTAGATGTAAGGGTAAAATTTAACAAAACTTTTGATGCTAAACATTTAAAAATTAAGGTCTAATAAGGCTGATTACTAATTACTCGTACTTAATTATAATTACATTATTATTTTGTTAGAAAAAACAAATAATTTTTGTTGATAATGTAAGACATGTTTAATTAATAATTAGTGATTTTTTAAACAAAAACCTGTAGTTTCAATTCGATTTTATAACATAATTTTAAATAAGATAAAGTATTAATTTTTCGAAGCCCTATAAGATCAAAAAAATAATACTTTACGAGTATCTTAGATACAAACGGGGCAAAAAGTTGAACTACTGTGAATAATTTCAAATATGCGGGATCCCGCGGGATTGATCAATCCCGCATATCAATCCCGCGGGATTGAGTGAGTTGCGGGATTGCAATCCCTAGCTGTATGGCTCACTTCCTTTGCCTGCATGAGCGAATTAAAAAACAACAGGCACTTGAAAGAAGCCTTTGAAAGAATCCCGTTGTGGCCTGCCTGTGTCCCACGCTAACATTCAAAAACTTTTACAACGACAAGTTTTTACAAATTTCTCAAAATGCGATGAAAATTTGACTCCGTCAAAATTAGTAGAAAAGACGGTTTTCTTTTTTTTTGCAAGTTCCTCGTAGTGTGGTGAAAATTGTTGTGTTTCACTTATGGGTAAAAGTTAATAGCGTTTCGTGATTTGAAACCTTCGCGACGCTCAGGGTTCTTCTTTTAAACCACTCGTTTCGCTCGTTCTTTAATTCTAGAACCCTTCGCTAGCTCAAGTTTCAATCCAAGCACTCACGGCAAAAAACACTTTTGCCCACATGTAAAACAAATAACTATTGTTTTTTTAAATTTACAACAGCATTTTTAAATTTTATATCACGGGGATGATGTATGAAGTACCGCGTAGGGGGTTAAATTTATTGATGTTCATATCTATAGATTTTGTATTTTTTTGACTCCACCCACTATTTTTTTTTCAAATACACTTTTACTAGTTATTGTATCATGTAAAGATGAAAAGAAAATATTTAAGTCATCTCCTTGATCAATAATATAATTAAATGTTTGAAAATCAAATGTATCATTAATATCTTTAGTTTGTTGAACAAAATCAGCATGCAGTATGAAATTTACTTTAAAAGTTGTATGTTATTAAAAGTAAAATATCTTTAATTGAATATAAAAATACCTGAAGTATTTTTATATTCAATTAAAGATATTTTATATAGTTTCAAAATATAACGGTGTTGAATGATCTACTCTACTCTATTTTTGTGAACATTACTTCTAAAATGATTAGCTAGAAACATGTCGGACATTCCACTTGATCCTCGTTACTGCCACTGATCCCTGCAGAAGTCGAAGCTTCTTCCTCAATTCTTGCTTTAGTGATGATATTGGGTTCTTCGTTGCTCGTTCGTTTCATTCCTTTTCCAAGTTGTAGTGGTTGACCGTCAAAATAATTAATTTTATTACAACACAATATAAAATAATGTATAAATTATGATTGGAACTTATATTTATTATACTTACTTATACTGTGTTTCAAACACTGCACAGAGATTGTACAACTCATCATCATATGATGAATCAAACAGTTCACATGTTTCCATTTCATCACAAACATTATACAGTTCCTGATCAAATACGCAGTTAAATAGTTCCATGTTCTCTTCCATGGGTGAGGAAAAGAAAGCACTGATGCACACTTCTCTAACGTTTTCCATCTATTCTATATAGCAAAGAAGAAATAGGTAGCAGAGTAAGTAACAGTTAAATGATGGTAGACCAACTGATATCCGATTTCAAACAATGTTCAGTTTTTATAGTCTAGCAAAGGAATAGTACACAAGTCATTTAAGCAGAATAAACTTCACATTCACTAATGATTAGCTAATGACTCTGATAGTTAAAAAAGTTTTATTTTTATTTTTTCACTTTCTGCTATTGTCTTTGTAATTTTGTATACGAGGCTGTTTGTGTTCTCGTAGATGTTATCTTCACTATTCTTTACATTATATTTAATCGTTGTGGTGGCATGTTTCCAATGGTCATTAGTTGGAATCTTGCATAGCTTCTTCATATCATACATTTCAATTTTTATGAGATGCATCGCTTGGTCTCCGTCGTCAGAATTAGTAGAAATGTATGATACAACATCTCTAGCAGCTCGTGCCACGGTTGATGATACCAGTTTCTTCTTCTTTATTTTTGTTGCAACTTCAAAAAACTGATCAATCGTCTGCGATGTCCTTTTTTTGCCACCACATGTGTTACTAATGACGATAACACCACTCTCTTCTTCGTGTTGAGGGGAGAGTGGTGAGTCGTAATATTGTGTATATGTGTTCTCATCATTGTCTACGAAGCTAAATGATTTCTGCAACAACACATATAACATGTTAATATCAATTTGTTCACACACGCAAGGAAAAGTTCATGTAAATAAAAAAGAAAAGTAATTGTCAATAGAATAAACACTTACCTCCATTACCGTTGATTCGTTGAAGTAACACAAAACGTAGTACTGTCACTATCCACTGCTGCCAAACCAGTTGACTATGGTCTGACTGAGTGGGTTGCTCTTATATAGCACCACTAAGTAATTTCTAATCGAAAGCAAATTCTTAAGTACTTACAACGCAACTGATAGTAACTTAATGAGTCAACACAGTTCCTAATGTGCGATCTTACAAACTTATCTCACATTCCTTCGAGGTGCGTTGCACAAATGCACTCCTATCCATGGGTACAGTAGATAGAAAAGAATATTATTTAATATTTTCATATTAGACCAGATTTATGAACGTAAACGAGGCAAAAGGAGTATGTAAGGATCGTAGCAGGTGACGTTCTGTGGTTTCTGCCTACCCCCATGGGAAGAAGGCGTGAGAGTATTTATGTATGAAATAAAAATAGAGGCATAGTACCCGTTTACAATGAGTAATTGACAAGGAACCCTAAAGCTGTCGTAATGAGAGCTCTCGAATAGATAAGAAATGGCGAACAATGAAACGCCAATGAGGGTCGCCGGGCCGGCCGGATGTCAATTAGATTATTACTAATTGATTTACGTATCTCGCGAACCGTGCATCCTACGCAAAAATGGACCGCAGTGTGTTCAGCGCAAGCCAAAACCTTTGTTTTTTTTTGTTGAGGATTGAGGACCGCTTAGTAGTCATCCTCATCATTCTGCCAAAAAAGTCCACTGCTAGACATAGGTAGGCCCCATGCGGGAATTTCCTGTATGCGAGAAGCACAGGACCGGTCTATGTGATACCTGTAGATTGCTGTACACACGTTTATTATAAATAATAATAATGCCAGCCTATTATTGTCCCACCCACTGCAGGGCTACTCGTACAGAGAAGGCACGAGTAATGTAGGTTGTAAGTCCAGATTTCCTCGGAATGGTTTTCATTCATCGATGTCAGTAAAGTTAGAAAGTACATATGTACTTTCTCCAATTCATATGAATTGGAGAAAGACACACTGGTACTTAGCCAAGAATTGAAACCACAACCTCGTGCTTGATTAATGTGACCTCTAGACTATCACGACAATGTCAAAGCTTACTGTATTAAACGTCAAAATGTCATAACGAAGTATAAACCTAAAATGTCTTAAATCTCGACACCACCGAGTTCTGAAGTAATAAAATATTAACAGGACCATTAAATACAAATATGCCGTCATATCATATTTTGTTTTATTTGTGTCCGTGGTGGGCCAAACTTGTATGGGAGCTATATCCATCTCCTTTATGGATAAATTGTTACAAGGAATAGAAGGCGTGAAATGTTTCTTCGATGATATTATCATACAAGGGTCTTCAGAAAACGAACTACTCGTACGACTAAGACATATGTTACAAAAAACTGAAAGAAAGTAATCTACGTGTGAATAAAGAGAAATGTAAATTTTTCAAACAGAGTATAAACTATCTCGGCCATACGATTGACCAAGACGGACTTCATAAGAATAAAGAAAAAGTAAAGGCGATCACGAATACTTCCAGTACTAAGAACGTGAATGAACTGCGAACGTTCCTGGATATGACAAATCACTATAACAAATTCATACCTAAACTAGCATCTATTACGAGCCCATTGAATGAATTGCTGAAAAAAGGGACTGAATTTATATGGTTATCTAAATGTGAAGAAAGTGAAGGAAGAGATTCTGAGCGAAAGAGTGCTAACACACTTCGACGCATCAAAAAAGTTGATATTGGCAACAGACGCCTCACCTACAGGACTCGGGCCATGTTATCACATAGACGGATCGCAACGTCCAATTGCTTTGCATCAAGATCTTTGACGAACAGTGAAAAGAAGTACAGCCAAATTGACAAGGAAGCTACATCGTTTAATTGGGGCATTAAAAAAACATTATTGTTATGGACATAAACTCGACCTAGTGACAGATCACAAACCACTAACATAAATTTTTCATCCCAATCAGACTTTACCAGCGCTTAGTAAAATGCGGTTGTTCCATTATGCTCATTTTTTATCCTGATTTGATTATGAAATTGAATATTCAAGATTCCCTATTGAAAACCCTAAAGAAAGTTCCATCGACCAACATTGTGCATTTCAAATACAGCAGATCAACATATTACGAGTAGAAGTCCGTCCTAAAATAAAGCTCAAGAAACAAAAAAGGATCCTAAACTACAGCAATTGTTACAACACTTGCAAACTGGAGGATCATTACGAGAACTTGGTTTTAAGGACAACGAATTAACTCTTCAAGACGAATGTATATTGAAAGGAACCCGAATCATGATTCCGCAGAGTTTACGCACGCGCGTGCTAGATGAAATACATGCAGGACATGTGGGCATTCTAAAAAAGAAGTTATTAGCCCGTAGTTATGTTTTCGGGAAAAATATGGATAAAGAGATTGAGTATAAGGTAAAATCATGTAGAGCATATCGTCTACAACAGAACGAACCACCAATGACACCGTTACATCATTGTGAAGAACCAACAGGTCAATGGCAAAGAATACATATTGATTTCGCCGGCCCTATCTCAGAACAATACTTATTTATTCTAGTGGATTCATTCACAAAGTGGGTTGAGGTCATTCCAACTAAGACCACTACAAGTTCTTGGTGCATACAGAAGCTAAAGGAGATATTCTGTATCTTTGGAATACCTATTATGTTGGTGTCAGATAATGGGCGACACTTTACTTCGCAGGAATTTGAGAGTTTTTATAAAGGAAATTTGAGTTACACACAAGACATCCGCCCCTTACCACCCCGCAACTAATGGACAGGCGGAACGCTTTGTTCAAACTATAAAGAGAGCTTTACACGCAGACGCAATGGAGGGGGAGAGTGACTGTTTGAATGAGATACTGATAATAATCAAAAATAGACTGCGGCGCACCCCCAGCCGAAACGGGCTATCAGTTAATGTTTGGAAGAGAAATGAGAACTCATTTACATGCCATGTTCTCCTCGGATAACCAATATAAACCTAACTCAGAGAAACCCGAAACCCCGACTAAAACATTGAGAAATTTCGCTATTGGAAACAGAGTGCAAGCCAGAAATTTGTCGGATCCACATATGAAATGGAAATTTGGCAAAATCTTTAGACGGATTGGCTACTAGGAGTCCACTAGTAGGTACAAACTGATGATGGTATGGTATGGAGGAGACACCTTGACCAGATCCTGCCGGCTTCCCGAGTGCCTGATCCAAAAATGGTGGCGGAGGACTGATATATATATATACATCCAGCCTTCGTGGTGACTCGTTGGAATCGTGTCAACAAACAGAGGAGTAAAAATGTCCATGTCACTTTTCATATAAAATAAAATGATTGAATATACAGCTAATCTATTACTCAACACAGATCATCCAAGATGTCAACCAAAGCTAAACCAAAAGCATTAGAGCGTTCGGACCTGTAATGATGGCAGTTAAAGTCACCCATGACCAGAATTGGTCCTTGAGTACTAGAAAAAATGTTTTTTTAAATAGCCAAAAAATCATGCCAAGGGTGAGCAATGTAAATCGAAAACACTGTAATGCCTTCCACCCTACCTGCTACAATACTTATATCACCTGTGAGTGAAGTCAAAGGTAAGGACAAAAGAGGGACCCGGTTTTGACGTTCGAAAAGTGCTGATTCTCAGCCTAATTTGAATAAATGCCTTTGATTTTATTTTGATTTTTGATTGACAAGGAGAGCCGAACCTCTCTGAATAGCCATCAGATCTGAAATATTTGAGAATGTTGAAGTGTGGCGTACGAAAGCTAAGACTTGGGGTGAGCCAAGTCTCAGCTGTAGAACAAGCCAATGGCTTGTAAGTACTTACTTATTCAAGAGAAATATGAGGTCGTGCTGTTCATGCCACACGCTCCTCACATTCCACTAAATGAATACTAGGCGGGACGCCATTTTTTACTTGAAGAAGTAATGAAATAAGTTGATCGGCAACGTTGGACGGTGATCGGAAACTGGAAGAAGCAGAAGTAATAACAGTAGGTATAAGTTTTATAAGAAGTTCAATAATAGACAATGTTAAAACTAATTTAACAGTTAAAATAAGGAACATCTTTATACGAGTTGAATAACATGATTTTTTGATGAGTTTCGTCTGACATATTCGCAGTAAGTAATAGTAATGCGGAACTATATATTTGGTTGTATTTATCAAGAGTCGTTTGGTATTGAGAAATTTCTTGGGGTTCGATAGTAATAGGTTACACGGGTTTCACTAGTGTACCGGTAACCGCATCCAATCCCCCGGGCATACCTCTAAGAAGTAGCGTAGCCTTAAATTTCCACGTAGTCCACTTTCTCGTGCCTTCCCGGTGGCCAATATCAATTTTACAACTTGGAGATTGCATTTTGAAATTTCCGGCATGCTTAGAAAAATAGGTAAGATACAGACTCTGACTCTTTTCCTTTTTTTTTTAATCACTGGTAACCACGCTCTGCTACCATGTAAGTTTTCTGGTGTCTCATCATCAATATCATCATCTAGGGCATCTTCATAAGGAGGTGATCCTGGTAGTGATGCTTCTAGTGAACGTCGAGATGGTTCAGTATGGTCATATTGGCTAGTTTCTACTTCCTGACTCACAACTTGATCCGGCGATGTGAGAGGCTTAGTTGAGCTAGGCTCATCAGGGCTACTTGACGTGCGATCGAGCTGCTTTCTGTGCGATCATCCTCCCTTGCATTACACATCGGTGGTGCCGAAAGTGGAAAATAGATTTTTACTGAGGGTTATTCTTCTGAATCCCCGGCTGGGCCAATAGGCGTCAGTACTGACTCATCAAAAGTAACGGGTCCGGTTGTCAATACCTACTCAACTCAAACTCAAACTCAAAGCATTTATTTCAAATAAACCAATTACAGGCACTTTTGAATTGTCAAGGTCGGTCGGTCAGAAAAATGAAGCTAGTTGCCCATTCCAAAGCGTAGTAGGTACCTATGGAGAAGAACGGGCAAGAAACTCCACGGACACTCTTTTAAATCAAATTATGTTTACAATAGATTGGTTACATCATTCATGTTAAAATTATGCATGTGAGAACGATGCAGAACGTTAAAAGCGTCCGTTATTTAAATATGAAAACAATTCGAAAATAAAATTTAATTAAAATACGCCGTGGCAGCTAAGAGATGACCAGTCTCAACTGACGGCGCCCGTTCACGAACATGACGCATGGATTAGCACCATTCAACTCAACCATTTTGAAGGGAACTAAATGATCCAACACACGCGCCACCATCAGCGAAACATTAAAGTGAGCATGACATACTCTCAGCCGCCAGGACACATTCAAGTCAATGAAAGACGTACCCTGTAAATGGTAGCTTTAAAGCATGTAAATAGTACTCACATATGGCATATAGCAATTATACAGTACTAAAAAATTGAGTTTATACAATGCAAAGATTCTTGTTTTTAATCTTCAGCAGCTCCAACAGTATTTTTAAATGCTAATCAATTAGTTGATGCGTCCTTGAGGAGCAGGACCAGCGATTAGCCAAGCATTTTTATCAGCAATGTAATCCCCTAACTTATAATATGCTCGGCTGCATAGTGTGCGTTTTATACAAGATTTAAATTTGGTTTCATTTAGTTGATGTATGTGGGGAGGTATTTTATTGTAACATCTTAAACAGTACCCCATGAAAGATGAGTCTACTTTAGCCAGCCTGAAACCTGGTTGAACTAATTGGTCCCTATTTCTAGTGATATAATTGTGTCTTTCACCTCTTTTACTAAAAAGATGTAGATTTTTCCTTACGTACATGATGTTTTCATAGATATATTGACAAGGTACCGTCATGATGTTAATATCTTTGAACAATTCCCTTAGAGAGTCGCGCCTGCGGAGGCCATATATGGCTCTGATGGCTCTTTTCTGCAGAATGAAAATGGACTCGATGTCTGCAGCCCGTCCCCATAGTAAAATACCGTACGACATAATACTATGAAAGTAACTAAAATAGACTAGTCTCGCGGTATCTACATCAGTAAATTGACGGATTTTTCTCACAGCATATGCTGCTGAACTTAGCCGTCCTGCAAGGGATGTTAAATGAGGACCCCATTGAAGCTTTGAATCGAGCGTGATCCCCAGGAAAACAGTTTTATCGACGAATTCTATTTTTTTTCTTTTATTTCTCTTGATTCAATACTATCTCACAATTAGTACTTTTGACATTTGGTAAAGAAAATCTTATGCACTTAGTTTTTTTCCAAATTATTAGCAGTGAACCAATTTTGGATATGCAGTAAGGCGTTATTCACGTCGTCAAGATTTAATGCACGCCTATTAATTTTAAAAATTAACGAAGTATCGTCAGCAAATAACACCATATGTGGTTGGGTTTTAAACAAATGAGGTAGATCATTAATATAAACTAAAAAGAGGAAAGGACCCAATATCGAGCCTTTTGGTACACCCATTTTTACTTTTAGAGCGAGTGAATTGACACCGTTTATTTCGACTTGCTGTTGTCTATCATTCAAATAAGATTTTACTAAACTGAGCGCAAGTTTTCCAAGTCCGTAATGTTCAAGTTTTAAGAGCAAGGTTTCGTGGTCGACGCAATCAAATGCCTTGGAGAGGTCACAAAAGATTCCTATGGCGTCTTGAGCCTCTTCCCACGCTGTAAATATGTGTTTTAATAAGGTGACACGCCGCGTCAGTCGTACAACGTCCCTTTGCAAAAAACCTATGTAGTAAATAATCCACATAACATATTCTCTACTTCGCAATATGACGAAATCGCATAATGACATAGTAGCAATGATGACTACTTTTTCAAAGTTACAGTCGAGAAAAAAACCAATTAGACAGATAAAATTTATTATCATACATAAAATCTTCTCAACATGTCACCATGCAAAAACAAATACTAAATGAACGTTAAAACACTATGTTAGTGGAAATTCACGATTGGTGATTAATTTGCTTCCGTATTCTTATGATATTCTTTAAAAACTGTAAAACTGTAATATTCTGTTGTTGAGGAAAGTGACTTCATTGTTATACATTTTGTCGAACTGTATAAGACGTCGCAATCTACGTGACCGGTTGAAATAAGAATTTTTAATGGCAATATCTTTAAGCGGTGCTTCTTTTCGCAATATATATAAAATAAAATCAATGTAGCTTTATGAGGAATTTGACAGTTGCCTATGCCAGCTCTCCATACCGTTGTTGGTCCGGTGCCTTTCTGACGCACAACATATAGGTGAGAAAGACTTCGCCCATTATCGTTCAAAATAATTTATAAACTTTTTATTTGCACTACCATTTGGAATTCGTTCTACTATGGATTTCCAACCAGCGTCTATGTAATGGGGAAGGCAACTGTCAAAATGGCGCTGTCGTAGCTAGTTCCCAACCACGGAATAGAAAAAACAAGTAGAAGTGCCCTTAAACTTACCAAGTACGGGAACCAATGTCGCCAAACTCACACATTTACAAATTAAAATGTATTTGCAATACACAGATAACGTTGATATAATTGGCTAGAAATCATAAATGCAATTTTGACGAAAATCTTATTTATTGTTATTAAAAATTAAGTCTTATTACAACTACTGAATGTTGTTATTATTTTACATGTCAAAATCAATAAGGACATTTTTTCAACTCACAAAAAAATCCGAGCTATCCACAATGAGTTCAACTACTCAACACTAGAGGGCGCTGTAACCAAATTACACAATTTAGCACGCTAATGTCTTTGAAATAGATGTCATATTCACATAAAACTGTCATCTATATTTCTACTCAGATAGAGATGTGAACAAGATGTCGATAATTTAATGACGATGTTTGTACAATTTATAATCTTCAAAAAGATAAAATAATATAAGGTGAGTAATGTACCAAAGTCAGATTAGAATAAAAGGTAAAATAGTTAAACGAAATTACATTTAGTCATTAAAATTATTTTTACTGTCCTTGAAATAGAACATAATTTGTTCAATAATTGTCGTTTTGACTGTTTTATATTTATTTTTAACAAATAATGCATGCGTACATCAACATATTTTTCCGTGATGGCTTTCATTAAGTCCGTAATATGATTAGATGTAGGAAATTCTCCTAACTGATGGTAATTGATATTTTGAAATATTGATGTTCCAATGAATTGTCGCATTATTTTAGAGACGAGAACTTCTTTTTTAAATACGTGACAGTCTTTTAAAAATGTCTCTGACGTCTGGCATATCTTAATGACATCCTGTGATGGGTATAACAATCCTCCTTTTCCTTTGCTATTATAAATCTATGTAGTAAGTGATTTTTTTCTGTTACTAGAGAATTAACGCATATATCACACTTAATTTTTTGAATGAGTTTTTTGACAATGTAACCAGCAATGTGAGCTATCGTTTGCTTGCTAAAATCGGACAGATCCAGATCAATTTCATCGAAGTCGTGATCCTCCTTTTCATCATTTTCCCTGTCTTGTCGCACTGTACTTAGATTAATTCTTTCTACTGCAGATGAACAATTTAAAATTGAGATTTGCTCCAATGCCGAACAATTTCCTCTGTCTGTGTCTTTCAGTTCCACGTGCACCAACATTTTTTTATATGCAGATACGAACTGCCTGGTCGTGGGATTGTTGTTCGACCCACCATGTGCCCTAATATTACAAAAAAAATGTTCTATGTGGTCCTGACTTAATTTATAGAAGGGTAGATAAATCAAAATCTTTGTCTGTATTAAAGTGGCAAATAAATCTTTTATCGCTTCTATGCAACCCAGAAAACCCAAATAACCAACTTTTCGTGGACTGTTTACTAAAAGTGTGCCATTCTCAAGTTTCAAATTCTTTATATAATCTGCAGCTTTGTTTAAATAATCAAAAATTTGAGAAGCGTTTTTATTATTTAGTGCTTTTTTAAACCATAAAAATGTAAATTTCTGGAGTTAAAAATGTCAAAAATATTGTTTACTAATTTTAAAAAGTTTTCGGTAGGCTCACTATATTTAAATGATTCAATTGCCAAATCTACTCTGCAAAATTGCATTGCTTCCGCCACACTAAGGCTAAACAGTTGCGAAGCCAATTTTACTTTCATCCTTTCATTTTTAAAGTTGATATGTCGATCTTTAATTTTATTTGCTAAATGAAAGGTTTCCTGTTTCTGCAATCTATTTAAATCTACTACATACTGCCACAAGATTTCGTTACCGTCTTTGTCAATAAATGTTTTGTAATTTTCAAAAGAATTTCTCAATAATTTTAACATATGGCACGGGTCAAGTATAGCAACAAGAGGATCTTTGGTCACAGGATGCTCAAATTTCATATTACCTGTTAAAAAGAACAGCCTAAATGTCCAGCCATAGAAATATTTGCTGCACATCCATCAAATGTCAGTGCAACTATTTTTATGCCAGCGTCATGACTCATTTCCAAGCATTTTTTAACTAATTCAGCGCGTTGTAAGCCGGTAATACCATCGATAAGAAAATAAGCAACGGGGACTTTAAAATTTTGGTTTATAGCAGTAACTAAAAAAACCAAAGCTTCTTTTGCTTCTGATAAGTGATCCCCGTCTAAACCTGTTCCCATATCTACATACCCATGTAGCTTACTCCCATCCCATTCAATACGGCGACGAATGTTCATTTCGTCTATGACTAATGTAGCTATAATTCCATGGTTTAATGAAGCTGCTTTACGTTTTAAAGCAGTAAAGGATTCACTTGTAAAACCAGGATCTCCACCCACTTTTGAGTACCACTTTTTTAAAGTTCGTGGATGAGGTAAACAAGTATTAAATGTTCTACGCACGTAGTCATACGCTCGGGGCGAATAATAGTTTAAGGTTAGTGCAAAACTGCGAAGTGCTGGTGAATACTTTCGGACTTTAAGTTTGTTTCCAGTCATGCGAGTAATCAATTCGTTAACCTGCAAGAAGAAAAAAATAGTTTGTGCATGGAGAGGGTAGTTACTGTTGAAAGTAGTGGCGTAACTAAACAACGTGGTGTAACACCTGGCAGTTTTATTTGCCTAGGGCTTTTACAGAATTGTGCTCATACTTGTTTTCTCGGATTATAGTCAATTTTAAACAATAATAGTAGGTAATCTAGTAGTAGGTAGGGGAAATCAAAATAATAATAGGTAACCTTTAAATTTGTGTTTTGTAAGCTAACAAGGTCTTCACTTCTCATTGCAAATTTATCTTCTAATGATTTTAGAAGTCCTTCCATATTCTTAATTTTGCTTTTTAATCTACGACTCCGAGTTTGTAACATTTTTATTTTTAGATTTTGTTTCCTTATTTTACTTTGAGTCCATCGTAACATCTTTCCTAATGTTCTTTTTCTTGGAGTTGAATACGCGGGACTGTTCGTCAACTCAGAGTATTTATCTTTACGGGCTTTCTTTGTTGGTGTCACTGAAATGAAGCTAGGCAATGGTGGCGTTTCCAGGAGTCGCTTCCTGGATGGACCTGACTCACTTTTCTCAGAATCAATTTGACCCTGTAAAATAATAAATTAAACGGTACTTAAACATAAGGGCAGGATCAAATAAGTAATTTAGAGTTGCTGGTTGTGGAATTAAAGCCTCGTTGAACTTGATGATAATTTATTGCCAACTTAAATTACAATTAACTTTAACTTAACTTATATTACACGTTACAATAATTAATCTATCATGTGGCAACCCTAAGTGGAGGGATGAAAGGAACTACGTGGCTATCGCCCTTCAGACCTCCCCTAGCCGACTAGTTTTCTGAAGACTGCTAAGCTATTGAATCAGGAAACTATTCGTAATAAGGATCAGAGCTGGCTGCGTGGCTACCGGGCTCAGAACCTCTAGCTAGTGACTAATGTTTTTTTTTGTGGTCATCTGTAGTTGTGGTGCACATAACTAGCGGGGTAGCGCTGGCGCAGAATGTCGCACACGACGATTGTAGATGGCGTCACTTGTCCACAGATATCGTTTGTAGTTACCGTCTTCTATTTTATGAAGCCGCTCATCGTAGTGCTTCAGATGAGTTACACTATATGGCGCTGTATGTTTGTTACAGTAATAACGAATAATATGTAATTAATTATACGTACTTGAAAAATTAAAATTTTATGAATAGGAATTGCGCTATCATTTAAGTATCTGTAGCCTTTTTTTGACAGTTTAATATTTTCGGCATCAAAATGTTCCGAGCATAGGGAACTTGTTTTAGTCGGCATCCAGTTTTGTCTTCCCGTAGCTTCTATCCATTTCTCCTTGATAAAAGGATCTTTGGGAAAACTGAAATATTTACATACTTTATTACTGTTACTTAAATACTTATTTTAACTTTAATATTTGTCCAGCCGCGAATAAATGAATGATTGATTTATTTACCAGAATTTAAGTACATACATATGTCATGAAGTTATGGTTTCACTCAATTCGACTTTGGACCACTTTCGGCTGACGTGCGTATACTTATGGCTGATATATATAATAACTTTAATTTTTAAGCATAATTTGATACTAATTTCTCGTACATTTATTTAATTGCGATAAAGTTAGATAAACATATTTTATCGATACCGAAATATGGATTTACTGTATTTGTGTCCCATCCCTAAACGAGTAGCGTCGAAAGTTCTAGAATAAATGCGATGAAATTCATCACAGCAAGCAAGTTGATTTAGACTTTAAGCAATGGACACACGATAGTTTTTAGTTCGCATCAAAGTAATAAATATGATTTTTTCAACAAAAAACAATTTATTGAAATATATCAAAGTTTTATACTTACCGGTGATAGGATACACCTCCGTGAGATACATTTTTTGTCCTGCTATCATTTTTGCACGTAAAAATTGCACAATTGGGCATGTTTATAATATTTTTCGGTTTTCTCGAGACGTCGTGACACAGCGAGTAGCAAATCGCGACTGAGCCGGTTTTGCGAACCAGCGCATAATTGTGACACACGTACGATAGCTGTGTGGCACTTCCACTTGTTTTTTCTATTCCGTGTTCCCAACACAAGCTAAAAATAGAAGGCGTGAAGTTGTTTTTATTTTATTTTAGCGAAATTTGAATCGTTGTTGTGTTCCTAGATACTCCGAAATTGGAGTTAGAATTTCTCGTAAGCCCCTAAAAATTAGAAGATTGTGCTTTAAAGCTATTCGTACAGATTTTTTCGAGTTCGAATTTATGTCGTGAACATTTTGAAGAAAGTGATTACGAGGAAATATTCAAGGTTTAAAATTCTGATACTTTCCATGTCAAGTACTTGATTTAAAATACTGAAATCACCGAAAATAACGAAATAGTGAAATAAAATCAAACTCATGAATGAACATAAAATGAAATGAATGAACGAAATGTCAAAATTTTTGTAGGCCGTAGGGACCTAGCTATGGTCTCGCCTTCTACAATTAGCTTTGCCCGACCTTCCCCATTTAATCGGCATTAAAGGTAAATTCGAAGTTAATCTGATAATTTCATTTTTCGCCTTCAGATCACGGCCTTTCTTCCATACAGCTCGGTTATATTGGTAATAGCATCCAGTTACGACTGTATGTGGGAATACTGTTTTAAATGCGTGCATAATAGTTGGTTCAGTCACATTTGAATTTACCAATAGTGAAATTGAGTTTGTCTCTAATCAAAGAAAAGAGCTTTTGGTATGTGGCTTCCGTTTTGTTTGGCAGTAAGGCGTAAATGACGGGCACGATATTTGAGTACTTTGCAGAACTATTTAAATCCACATGAAGAGAAAAAAAAATATAAAATGATTTTGGGCATCTTTTGAAGGTGACATCACCAAAAAAACATTTATTCCCCCAAAATTTTACTGATTTTCTTGCACTTTTGGAACAAAATAACAATATTTTCTCCTCTTCGCCATCATCTGCGACAAAAAAATCAGAAGCCAACATTTTCGGTATTAGCACATCTGCTAATTTATTAAATTCAGTATTTCTTAGACAAAATTTTTATAGCTCTTTATAGCTCGACATAAAAAATTTGGTGATGTTGATCAGATTGAGTGATATTGATTAAGTGTTCTATGTTTATCAAAAAAGGATAGCTTGATACAAGCTATCCTTTTTTTCGGAATAAGACGAAAATAGAGAGAAATTGTTTTTTTGATGTTTTAATACATCTTTATCAAATATTTTCTTTACCGGTTCCATGTTGCTGCATACTTCTTGCCGACAAGATTCCATCATCAGAGCTATTTCATTATCTTCGTATTGTGATGCACAAATGTGAGAACTTTGTCTAACAATCTTCTCTCTATTTTCATCCATAGTCACAGTCGCTGAACATTCATCCTTATTGACACATCTCCATAGGCTTCCGTTTTTATTATTTTTCGCGAAGTTATATCGATGGCCATCATAAGGAGAGCCGATTTTCCCTTTTGATTTGTCATACTATTTTTGTTGGAGCAAAGAGGTTCATCCTCGCAATCTGTTACCTCATGTCACATTGATTTGTAAGACATGCTGGTTGAACTTTTAAATAGGTTTTTAAAAGGACAACTGTTTTGTTAGGAACACTTTTAGATTCGCTTGTCATATGCTTATGAAAAGATATTGTCCATCATATTAAAATCCATTTATTTCTGTTTAATACAATTTTCTAACAATATTATATTAAAGGCTGTTCTGAGTATTTGGCTGTGTTTTTAACATCAACAAAGGTTATGGGCCCAGGACAACTCATTATTTTTTTATTTACAACAGAGATAAGTAATTGTTGGTATGAAAACTATTTACACAATTGCTCAAAACGTAAAGCGGAGTGTGTGATTTCTTTATATTTTGTGACACATACGTGTGTCAACTCGATCGTAATATGTTTCAGATTTAATTCTATAAAGTAATATAAAAGTAATCTCCAATTTCCTTGTTTAGCTCTGGACCTTCAGGAATATATAACAAGTGGTAGCAGAGAGTGGTTGTAATGTAAGTCAAATATAAAGATGACTACACACTACCGAATAGATTCGCTAACAAATAGTAATTATGATACTTGGAGCGTCCAGGCTCAAGCCGTATTAATTAAGAATGGCTTGTGGGAGGTTGCCAGTGGCATTATAACGCCGCCTAAAAATGAAGATGAGAAAAATATCTTCAACGAGAAGGATCAACTGGCACGATCTGAACTTTTCTTACTGATCTCACCATCAGAGATAAAACTGGTAAAAAATTGCAAAACATCTTCCGAACTTTGGAGTAAATTGAAAAATATATACCAGAGTACCGGCCCTGCGCGTAAGGCAACATTACTAAAGCAACTACTACTGAAAAAATTTGATAGTAATGATGTTCGTGAACATTAAAATCATTTCATGGACATAGTCGAGAAGCTCGCTGACATGATCGTAGAACTGCATCCAGACCTACTATGTATAATGATGCTGTACAGTCTGCCGGCAAACTACGAAAATTTCAGAATCGCAATTGAATCTCGTGACAAGTTGCCTACGCCTGACGAGCTAAAAATAAAAATAATAGAAGAAAGTGAAGCTAGAAAGAACACAAAAACAGAAGAAGAAGCGTTCTATACTAAAAAGAAAACCAAGTTTTGCAATACATGTAAGAAAAAAGGACATACTACAGAAACATGTTGGAGCTAAAAGAAGATTGTTTGAAGAACAAGGAAATGACAAAAGACATCTAGACAAGTCTTATAACTTTGCACCAATTTGTTTGTCTGCCACCTCTCCTATTACGTGGTGTTTAGACAGTGGATGCACTTCTCATATGTGTGCTCAAGAAGAACAGTTTGAATCAATAAATTCTGAAACTGGAACACTTAAATTAGCGTTAAACGAAAACATAACAAAAGTAGAAAGCAATTTGCAAGATACATTGTACGTGCCTGCTTTGGCAACATACTTAATGTCAGTTGCAAAAATCACTGAAAAAGGTAACACTGTTGTTTTCAATAAAGACAAAGCTTATATCAAAGATGAGAAAGGCCAAACCTCATTGACTGGCGAAAAACAAAATGGTCTGTACTACATTAAAAGTGATGAAAATGCGCAAGTGGCCCACACTTTAAACGATGATATTCAGATGTGGCATCAAAAGTTAGGCCATCTTAATGAAAGTGACTTGAAGTTGGTTGCGAAGAAGAACCTTATCAAAGGAATAGAACTGGGAGATGGAAATTTGCCTCAGTGTGAAACATGCATAAAAGTAAAGATGATACGATTGCCATTCCAATCCGTAGAAGGATCCCAGTCTAATCAACCATTAGAAATAATACACACCGATTTGTGTGGACCCATACAACCGGAAACTTTGGGCGGAGCGAAATATTTTGTAACATTCATTGACGAATACACAAAATATTGCTGCGTATATGATATTAAAAACAAAAATGATATTTTCGAGATTTTCAAGGAATATAAACAAAAAGTCGAGAAGTTCCATGAAAAATATAAAATAAAGAACTTACAGTCCGACAATGGATCTGAGCACCGTAATCGGGAATTCGACGTTTTCCTGAAACAAAATGGGATTAAACGAAGGTTAACCGCACCATATACCCCCCAACAAAATGGGCAGAGTGAGCGAAAGAACAGATAATTACTAGACAAAGCTCGATGTCTAATGATTGATGGAAATATGCCTAAAGAATTATGGGCGGAAGCGGTACATACTGCCAATTATTTAATTAACCGATGCCCAGCTAAAGCTCTGAAAGGTTGTACCCCTTACGAAAAATAGACTGGACGTATACCGTCAGGAAACCATCTAAAGATATTTGGTTACAAAGCTTACGTTTTGGACAAGAACAGGAAAGGGAAGTTTACCCCAAAAGTCACAGAAGGAGTTTTTGTAGGCTATGCCCAAAATGCGAAAGGTTACCGAATATACTTACCACAAAAGAAGACCGTGATAATAAGCAGAGATGTACAGATAGTTGAGCGAATGTATTATCACAGTCATCATGATAAGAGTGACGAAAAGTATAGAAATATCTTCAGTGAACAGGAACAGCAACAGCCAGAAAAACTGAAAAAGGATGAATACATACCTGTTGTAGATATCGAAGTAATGTCGAACTCATTTCAGGAACCTGCTGCACCTGAAACCAGTATAAGTACTGAATGTAGTCAAAGCAGGACGAGCGTAAGAGAACCTGAACCTGAAAGTAGAAGATCTTGTAGACAGAAAAAAGTCCCAACCTGGCATAAAGACTATGTGCTCAATCAGTCATCTACATCACAATCGTCTTCGGATGAATATCAGGAAGTTTCAAGCTCAAATGAAAGAGACATAGATGAAATTACTTACCTGTGCGAAGTCGAAAATTAAAATGGAAAAGATTCAGAATGGCATGAAGCTATAAAATCTGAAATAAGAGCGCATATTAAAAATGGCACTTGGGAAATAAAGAAGAAAGAAAATGAGAAAAACATTATAGATTTCAATATGATACTTAAAGAGAAAGCAGATAAAACTAAAAAGGCTCGCCTCGTATCACGTGGATTTACACAAAGACCTGGCATAGGTTACAATGAAACTTGGGCGCCGGTTGCCAAAATGAGCTCCATTAGACTAATGTTGGCCACTGCGATCCAAGAAGCTTTGAAACTTCATCAATTGGACGTCACAACTGCTTATCTAAACGGTGACTTAGATGAAAGAATTCTAATGAAAAAGCCAGAGTATTTGGAAGAGTACATCATGGAAGATGAAAGCCCAAACGAGGATCAAACTGTTTTTCATAAAGCAAAGAAAATGCTAGAAGATGTTGCAAAGATCAAAGGAGAAAAAGTATGTTTACTAAAGAAAGCTTTGTATGGCCTTAAGCAATCCGGGCGACAATGGTTTAAAAAATTAGATAATGAACTGAAGAAGCTTGACTTCATCTCTTCAGCAGCTGATCCATGTTTCTATGTACTGGAGAGAGGAGGAGCTAAAGTTATTCTAGGATTATACGTCGACGACATGCTGATGGCTTACTCCTGCAAACAATTGTTTGAGCAAGTAAATGAAAAATTAAAATCAATTTTTGAAATGAAGGATCTTGGCCCTGTAAAAGATTTTGTAGGAATTGAAATTAAACAAGAAAATGACAAAATCAAACTAAAACAGGAAAAGTATATAGAAATCTTACTCAACAAATTCAGAATGGAAGACTGCAAGCCAAGCGTTACGCCAATAGAGCCCCTCCTTAAGTTGGAAAAGGAAGGGAAAAGTGATGAGACAATACCCTATCAGAACCTCATTGGATCCTTAATGTTTGTAGCTGTAGCCACGCGACCAGACATCATGTTTGCTCTAAGCTATTTATCACAGTTTAACAATTGTTATGGAAGTGAACATTACAAGGCTGCAAAAAGGATCTTATGTTATCTTAAAGGAACTAAAACAATGGGGATAAGTTTCGGGAAAACTACAAATAAAGAAATGGTTGGATATGCAGATGCCGATTGGGCAGCATGTACCTTAGATCGGAAGTCCTATACTGGATACTGTTTTACGATGGCGAATGGAGTTGTCAGCTGGGAGTCAAGGAAGCAGAGAGCTACAGCCATGTCTACAGCGGAAGCAGAGTACATGGCATTATCTGATGCTGTACAAGAAGCCCTTCATATCAGACTATTGCTTAAAGACATAACAGCGCTAAAACAAAATAAAGTACAAATATTCAACGACAATCCAGCCGCATTAAAGATATGCCAGAATGAAATAATAAGCAGTAAAACTAAGCACATTGATCTAAGAATTCATTTTTTGAAGGAGCATATTAATAATAGAGTGATCATTGTGAGATATATGGAAACATCAAAGATGTTAGCCGATTTATTAACAAAAGAAGTTCCAGGACCTCGGCACCTAGACTTGAGAAAATCTTTAGGGTTGCTATTGTGAGGAGGAGTGTTGGTATGAAAACTATTTAAACAATTGCTCAAAACGGAAAACGGAGTGTGTGATTTCTTTATATTTTGTGACACATACAAGTCTGTCAACTCGATCGTAATATGTTTCAGATTTAATTCTATAAAGTAATATAAAATTAATCTCCAATTTCCTTGTTTAGTCTGGACCTTCAGGAATATATAACAGTAATGAGCTGCAGCCCGGAAAAATGAATGGAAACGGCGAAAAACAGTCAGCAGTAACTGTAAGTGATTCTCTGAGCCTGGTATCAATTGAGAAACTAGATGGTGCCACTAACTATAGTTCATGGAAATTCGTGATGGAATTATACTTAATACACTACGATCTATGGGAGTATACATACACGAGCACTACGCCCGTTGATTGTTGTTTTGGGGGACTGTCTTAATTGTAATTTTGACGTTCGAAAAGTGCTGATTCTCAGCCTAATTTGAATAAATGACTTTTGATTTTGATGATATAGGCAAAAAGAGAGATCAAAAAGCAAGAAGTAAAATATGCTTGATGATATAACCAGAGTGCCTTATTCATGTGCGTCAAGCGAAGACTGCCAAGGAGGCTTGGGAAGCTTTAGAGAAAGCTTACGAAGATAAAGGGCTAAATAATCGATGCAGACTGCTGTCGAAACTAGTTAGTCTTAAACTGGAGTAGTTCACGACTATAAGAGATTATATGTCGGCATTGATAACGACTGCACAAAAACTGTGTGATCTGGGAAAGGAGATAGATGACGAATTATTGGCTGCCCTAATGCTTCAAGAATTAACAGATAATTTTCAAGCAATGAGACTGGCACTTGAAAATTCAAATATTGAGCTTACTACGGAGTATGTGAAAACTAAACTTTTCCAAATGGAGGATACACATACAGCGCGAGTGCAAGCAATCACGCTCTAATGTAAAAGAAGAATACTTTTAAACAAAAACAACAGAAAAAGTTTAAATGTTTTATTTGCGGTGAACCACACAAAGCGAGAGATTGTCCAGATAATCCAAGCAAGAAGAGAAATGGAGCCTCTACAGCTTTGGCGATGGCGACTTCAACTTCACAAGATTTTTGGATTGTTGACTCTGGAGCTTCTAATCATATGACTTCAAGGCGTGAATGGTTATATGATTTGAAGAAGTATGAAAAAGGGTGTGACTTTATCGTGTGCAAATGGAGAAAGACTGCAAGGTATTGGAAGTGGCATAGTGGTATGTACAAAGCCGAATGTTACAATTAACGCTAAGTATGTTCCGGGATTAGCTGCAAACTTACTTAGTGTTAGTGCTGTCACTAAGAAACACCTTAACGTAATTTTCCACAAGGGAGGTTTTAACGTAGTAAAGAGTAGTAATTGTAAAATAATTGGCGAACCTTTACTTATAGGTATAGAGGAAAATGGTGTGTACAAACTAAAGCACACAGCGTTAGCGACTATTATCAGTGGAGATGAGATGGGCTTATTGCATAGAAGAATGGGTCACCTTGGAGTACGTACGTAACCTTAAACTATTACGTAATATCATGGCGACAGGGGTGAGTTTTTCTAACAATTCTAATACACTAGTGTGCGTATCTTGTCTGAAAGGAAAACAAACCAGACAACCACTAAAGAAAAGCAGTCCAGCTAGTAGAGCAGAGAGTGTACTTGAACTGGTACACACTGATGTCTGCGGACCAATGGCTGAAGAGTCATTTAGCGGATTCAAATATTTTGTATATATCGTTTATAGATGATTATACTCGTAAAACCTTCGTATATCTTCTTAAATGTAAAAATGAAGTATTTAACAAACTTGAAGAGTTCAAGACTTTTGCGGAAATACAGACTGGACAGAAGTTAAAAACTTTACGGTCAGACAATGGCAAAGAATATTTAAATACTCGGATGAAAGATTTCATGAAGAAGTATGGATATACACCTGAACAAAATGGTGTAGCAGAAAGAGCTAACAGAACAATCGTTGAAAAATCTAGGAGCATGATTCAAGAAGCTGGATTAAGCAATAAGCTTTGGGCGGAAGCTGTGAAGACAGCAGTTTATCTGAAAACCGACCACCAACGAAAGCAGTTAGGATCAAAACACCTGAAGAAGCTTGGACTGGAAAGAAACAAAATCTAAATTTTTTAGAGTTTTCGGATGCAAAGCGTTTTTGCATATCCCTAAACAGAAACGAACCAAATGGGATCCGCTGAGCAAAGAGTTGCTACATGGACACTGTGAAGACTCCCAAGCATATCGTTTGTTTGATCCAGAAACCAAGATGGTACATAAAGCAAGAGATGTTGTTTTCATTGAAAATCAATTTCAACCCATCGAGCGAAGTTCAGAAACAAAGAAGGATGAGATATCTATTGTCTTTGAACATGAAAATCCAGCAGTTGAACCAACAAACACTGACATTGAAACTGAAGAAGAACCTCAAGAACAGAATGAGACTGTAAGAGAAATAACTACAAGTTATTTAGATCAAAATGAAGAATCTAGTGGGAATATAACAGAAAGTTGTAATGAATGGGAATCCCTTGATGAGAGTGACGAAGAAGTACTACAACAAGAACAAGAACTTCCTAGTGAGAGAAGATATCCATCAAGAGAGAGGAAACGTAAACAATTTCCTGATCACATCACATATCAAGCTATTGAAAGTGTTTTTCCACTGACAGTGGATGAAGCTTTATCTAGAATGGATAAAGATCAGTGGAGAAAAGCAATTCAGGAGGAGTTAGATGCTCTACGAATAAAACATACCTGGACACTGGTCAAACCACCAGCATGCCCTTACAACATCGTTGATTCTAAATGGATATTTCGAATCAAAGAAGAGGTGGGTGGAAAAAGGTACAAGGCACGCCTGGTAGCAAGAGCATATAGTCAAAGAAGAGGCATTGATTACCATGAGACTTTCGCACCAGTTGTGAGACACAGCTCTCTCAGAACATTAATAGCTCTCGCGGCTAAACTGGATCTTCAAATTGATCAGATGGATGTTAAGACTGCATTTCTTAATGGAAACTTAAATGAAGCTGTTTACATGAAACAACCGAGTGGTTTCGAACAAAAAGGAAAAGAGGACTATGTGTGTCTTCTGAAAAAGTCATTATATGGACTGAAGCAGGCTCCAAAAAGTTGGAACATGAAATTAGATGAAGAACTAAGGAAGCTAAACTTTAAGCGGTCCTTAAATGAACCTTGTGTCTACACTAGAACTAAAGGAAAGAACATAATAATCCTGGCTGTCTATGTAGATGACATTCTGCTATTTTGGAACAATTTAACAGAAATGAAGGTAGTGAAGAAAGAGCTTATGTCAAAATTTGAGATGATAGATCTTGGCAAGGCAGAGTTGATGCTTGGTATTCAAAGGAAACAAAATTTGAGTAGTATTAATCTTACTCAAGAAAAATATATTGAGAAACTACTTATAGAATTTGGCATGGAAGATGCAAACGCAGTTGCAACGCCGGAAGTTACTGGACAGTCTCCATCAGAACACAAGTCAAGAGATGACCTACCATATAGAGCATTGATAGGTTCTCTTATGTATCTTGCTGTGTGCACACGTCCAGACATTACTAATTCAGTGAACAGTTTGAGTCAGTTTAACAGTTCATTTGACGAGAGTCATTAGATCGCAGCAAAACGAGTACTTCGTTATTTAAAGGGGACTAAAAGTCACGGTCTGAACTATTTAAAAGGACAGAGTGGAACTGTTGAAGGATATGATGATGCAGATCACGCTGGAGAGTTTGATAGGAAATCATACATTGGTTTGGTCTTCATACTGCAAGGTGGCGCAATCAGCTAATCACCTGGGAGAGCAAGAAACAAAGAACTATAGCTCTTAGTACAGTAGAGGCAGAATATGTATCGCTATCGGAAGCTTCAAGAGAAGCAATGTTCCTGAGAAGGTTTATAGCCGAAGTAACTGATGGACAGGGCTACAAATTGGACGAAGCCATGACCATCTACTCTGATAGTCAGTCTGCCATCGCTATCGCCAAGAACCCAGTACATCACCAACGTACTAAGCATGTAGATGTAAGGTATCACTTTGTGCGCGAGGCAATTGTAAATAATGAGATGATGCTGAAGTATATGGATACCGCATGCATGGTTGCAGATGGTTTAACAAAACCACTTCCAAGAGAGAAGTTTGAGTGGTGTGCGAGACGTATGGGTGTGTATGTTTGATATACATGTATGGTGTGTGAATGGACATGAGATTAAGGGGGAGTGTTGGAGCAAAGAGGTTCATCCTCACAATGTGTAACCTCATGTCACATTGATTTGTAAGGCAGGCTGGTTGAACTTTTAAATAGGTTTTTAAAAGGACAACTGTTTTGTTAGGAACACTTTTAGATTCGCTTGTCATAATATGCTTATGAAAAGATATTGTCCATCATATTAAAATCCATTTATTTCTGTTTAATATAATTTTCTAACAATATTATATTAAAGGCTGTTCTGCGTATTTTGCTGTGTTTAATTAACACCAACAATTTTAGATTATTTTTATTTTTTATTTTATTTATTTATTTGTTTTCTCACCACAATATAACAAAAACACATTTTACATGGTATCAGAGTCAGACAACACTGTAATATTGTGAGAGACTGGTGCCTAAACTAAGCTCTAGGCCTGTATTTCAGGACACCAGGTCTCCACCCTTTTCGAAAGTTTTACATTTAATTTTGATATGTACACTGACAACCAATAAAAGAATTATAAAAACATTGGTGGCTCAAATATTAGTGGAACAAATTTTGTTAAATGAGTTAGTTATGTGTGGAGTTGCGTGTGTGTGGTGTGGTGTTGATCAGTGTGAGCGACGTGTGGGTGTGTGTATGTGTGATAGGCGCTTTTAGGTAGGTTTATATTTTGTTAGGTTGCAATAGCTGTGATATTAATTATACCAAAGAGGTAAGTAAGTTTTCAGTATCCTCGTAATTTAGTTGTTGTAGTAGGGCAGTAACTTTCATTTTGCACATGGTTTTAGTGAGGTTAACTATAGGTGACATCCTGTTTATTTTATTATATAGAAAACCACCTAGGTGGCAGAAAAACCGCTTAGAAAACTGCGTAGTTGATTGTTGTAGTAGACGGCGGTCTACGGGGTTGTATCGTCTTTTGAGATGTGAGGCCGTGGGATGATAGGTAATTAATGAGTGCTGTTTTAAGATGATGCTTAGAATGAATAGTTGACGCACTGTCAAAACTTTAGCCTCCTTGTATAAGAGCTCTGTGGGATAGCGGTAAGGCAGGAATGAAGACACTTTTAAGATAGCTCTCTGGGCTCTCTCCAACTCAATCATTGCAGTTTTTGGAGCACCTCCCCAGACAGAGATACAGTAGGTTAAGAGTGACTGAGCCAAAGCAAAGTATACTGATTTCTTTAACTTGTCATCAGCCACCAGTCTCAAGGTTTTGAATATATATATTAGCTTGCGCAACCTGGTTTTTAATGTATCAATGTGTTCCTGGAATCTAAGGGTACCATCGATTATAACTCCCAGATACTTAACATGTCTAGTGCTGCAAAGGTGAGCGCAGGTGCACATATGGTTATGGTGCGGTTCTGGACAATCGTGTGCTATTATTGTGTAGGGCGCTGGGGTGTTTGGGACGTTACCATTTGCTCTAAGAGAGAAGGTTATATACTTGGTTTTCTCCGCGTTGAGTGTTAGAACATTACTGCGTAACCAACTTGACACAGTATTAAAGCCCGATTGCGCGTTTGAAAAAACTTCGTCCCATGTATCAGCGCTAAAAAGGAGCGCCGTGTCATCTGCAAATGTTATAATCCTACCCCTGGGGAGTGTGAGCATACCCAGGTCATTAATATAGACAGGAACAGAGTGGGACCTAACACGCTTCCTTGAGGGACGCCATATGAGACAGTTTGTTCGTCACTCACGTCACGTATTATCATTTGCATCGCTGTAATACCAATAGAACAATACCTTTACCCGGCATTAAATAGACTTCATCATGACAGTAGGTATTGGCAGCCGGACAGATTTTCCATACATGTTGACAGTGTGTAAATAGTTTCGTAACCATCTGTCCCTATTTTCAAACTGGAGTCATTTTGCTACTATGTCTTAATTAATGCGATGTTGTCATATTGCGAAGTAGAGAATATGTGATGTGGATTATTTACTACAACCGGACCCAAAGTAACGTCTCTTGATCTTATGAGTTTACCATTTTTATTCAGTAAGCGATAGCCCTCGTCACCGTCATATCCGATGAGAATATATTTTTCAGCCTTTTTGGAAAGCTTTGTCCTTTTTTGTTGAGGAACATGAGCGTGACTTATTTTTGGCTTCTTCTTATACCACAACTCAAATGGCGATTTACCATTTTCTAAAGTTGGACCAGCACCCTAATGGGGAAGGCAACTGTCAAAATGGCGCTGTCGTAGCTAGTTCCCAACACAAGCTAAAAATACAAGGCGTGATGTGGTTTTATTTTATTTTAGCGAAAGTTGATTCGTTGGTGTGTTCCTAGATACTCCGAAATTGGAGTTCGAATTTCTCGTAAGCCCCTAAAATTAGAAGATTGTGCTTTAAAGCTATTCGTACAGATTTTTTTGAGTTCGAATTTATGTCGTGAACATTTTGAAGAAAGTGATTACGAGGAAATATTCAAGGTTTAAAATTCTGACACTTTCCATGTCAAGTACTTGATTTAAAATACTAAAATCACCGAAAATAACGAAATAGTGAAATAAAATCAAACTCATGAATGAACATAAAATGAAATGAATGAACGAAATGTCAAATTTCCTATAGGCCGTAGGGACCTAGCTATATTCACGCCATCTACAATTAGTTTTGCCCGACCTTCCCCATTGCGTAATACACAATCAATCGGAATCTGAATCGTTTTGAAACAGATTGCTAATTCATTGCTTCTTAAGTTCGATAAAAATTCTGCTCAACAATATATAGAACGCAATGAATGTTCTTGAACCGTCAAAATCAAACAGATTAGTCGTAATCGTTTACGAAAATGTGTTACGCAATTAGGGTGCTGTTCTGTTCAAGACATATGCAGCAGTGTTAATCAATTCTGCCCACGTAGCAAGAGGTAATTCTTTATGAGCATGCATCAATGTACGAACTGCTTCGATTAAGGTTCTGTTTTCAGGTTCACTGAGGCCATTTTGTTGCGGCGTGTATGGCATCGTGATCCTTTGTCTTATTCCAGCTTCTTGTAGAGTATACCTGACGTTCTCATTATTAAATTCACCTCCATTGTCGCTAAGAAATTCTTTAACACTGAATCCAGCCATTTTACATTCTTGTAACATGTATCGAAGCTTTAGGTGAATTTCCGATTTCTGTCGCATGAAATAAACGTGTCAGTATTTGCTGTAATCGGCTTTGAATAGAACGAAGTAGCGAAATAACGAAAAAAAAGGGGAATTGGACCGCATACATCAGCGTGTATAATTTCCCCAGGTACTTTAGCTCGTTCTCTCGTTCCAAATGCTTGTCGGTGTGTTTTTCCATAAATTCATCCAGTACATAACTCAGAATCTAAACGAACTTTAATACCGAGTTCCTTTTCAATAACTTCTTAACGTGTTTCTTGTTCTGGTGGACTAATCGTTCGTGGTAAAGTTGTAACAAATCTGTAGACAAGACGTTTAAAGATGGTGTTGGCTTTGTAATAGTCTCTACATTAAGCTTATACAAGCCTCCATTCTTGACTCTTTTGCCAGTCAGTATTATCTGTTCGGCAACTTTCAGCAAACAGTGATCCCTTTCAGACATTATAACACTATTGTTTAGTCTGTCTTGAGCAGCCAATACAGAAATAGATTTCGCTTTCAGGTACGTACCAAACATCACAGAGTGTTAATCCGGATTCTCTGCCATTGATAGCAGTCTTTAAATCAACAGTACCTTTGCCAACAGCTTTGACAGTAGCTCCATTAGCTGTTGTCACTGTCCGAGTATCAATAGAAGGCTGAAAACTAGAAAAATAGTCGTTTCGATAAGTGACATGACTGGTTGCTCCATTGTCGACGAACCAACTTGTAGTATCGTAGTTTGTAAGCATTGAATTCACGTCGGTGGTATCTGGCAAGAGCATTAAGTTCAGATTTCTTGGCTTTTTATTTTCAGGCTTGGATGGTTTCCCGTCAGCTTTCCATTTATGACATTGTCTGACCTTATGACCGACTTTTCCACAGTATCCACATTTATTTTTTGACTTATTACTGTATTGTGCATTTAGAGCTTCTGCAGGGCCTTCGTTTCTCAACGAGATAAAGCGTTCATAGGTACCTGCAGAGTTGCGTCGTCAGATTTTCTATGGTTTTGTCTGTCTTTGACATTAACATCCAACTCGATTTAAAGGAGAAGTAGGTTTCAGGTAGAGTATCTAGATTCTTGCAGATTATGAGGATATCTGGTAAGTCGTATCTTCATTAATTCAGCTTTTAAATCTGACCGAAGGGTTTTGATTTTGGAGACATGAGTCGTAATGTCATGTGACGGATCTTTACGATAGCCGAAAAACTCCATACAAAGAGCGTAAGGTTGTCTTCAGATGTTTTTAAAATAGTTTTAACAGACACTGTGTTATTAGAGGGGACATTTTGATCATTGAGAGCACAGCCTATAGGCTGTGAAGCTTGAGGAGAACTAACTGCTGATGAGCAGCGTTTTCATAAGATGGGTAAAGGGGGGCATGGGTCCTGGGTTTGGTATAATCTTGCAAACCTCAGCATAGGGAATAGTTTTCTCAGCCATAACAGTCAAAATAGCCTTCTGCCTGCCATACTCGGGGCATGACCTGCTATTAGCAAAGTGATTACCCGAACAAAGCACACAAAAGGCCTCACCCTCAGAAATGTTGCAACCATCACCAGGGTGTTCGTGGCCACACTTACTGCAGCGTGGCTTAGACCTGTATAGGTTTGCGACATGTCCAAATATGCAACACTTGCGGCATTGAATCGTCGGGTATATGTATTGCTCAACAGGCAGAGATGTGTAACAACAGTAGATCTTTTTGGTGGTACTTGTCCATAAAAAGTTAGAACACATGTTTCAGTGGGTTTCCACTCATTAACACCGTCTATTTGTGTTTTTTCTATTAATGCGGCGTACTTTTAGTATTTGTCGGCAACCTGAGGGAACAGACGAAATAAGTCAAAGCTTCTTCTTCTGTAATGTTTGAGGTAACCCCAGTAACAACACCCATCCTTGTAATATTAAATGTAGGGATTGATGCAGAAAAACTATACTTGGATTACAGACTTTTTACCAAGAAAGAGTTAGCATCCTGGGGGGAAGCAAACTCCACTGACACACGGTTTCTACCGACTCTGTTAACACCACCACGAATAATGTTATCAGTGTTGCCACCTTGGTGATTTTGTCACTAGATCTGGTGATTTTTCAGAGCTCTTAGCGACATTTTTTCATCGTTTAGCGACTAATTATTTTTTTGCGATTTTTGACGATTTTTCAATATGGAATTTGGGAACTATGGTCGAGGAGTCCCAAACACTGAGTTCACAGAGCATCTTTTAAAACTGGTATTATTGACTTTATTGTTTTTGTTTTATCATTCTTTAACTGAATTCGATTTAAAGTTGGTAGGAAATGGCACGTTCTCAGTGAAAGAACAGTAAAGAAGTTAGTTGAAGAATGTGTCCATCGTATCGTTTCATCGTCGGAGTGAGAATAGTGAAGTTCAGAATATTACATTTGATAAAGAATGGAACTGCCGTCCAAGAAAAATAAAATACGCAAAAGTATAGAAAAGAGTGGGAGGAGCATGATGAACTCAAAAGCTGGCTTAAACCTCTAACTGGTGACGAACTGAAAGAGTTTTGCTCACTTTGCCTAGCGATGTCATTGAGGCTGTCGGCAAAAACACAAAGTACTCATTAGAGATCTATCACAACCAACTACGTCTTCAGCACAAACGTCGGCGTCTGTGGATGATGATAATGTAATGGAAGATATAATGTTTCAAAATCTTGAATTTTAATCATGTCTGTTCTATTGACTGTTACTTTAATTTTAATTGAAAAAAAATAGCGAGAACTGGTGGTTTTTTTTCAATCCAAATTTCCAAAATATGGCGACATTTTACACTGGATCTAGTGACAAGATAATTTTTGAGGTGGCAACACTGGTTATTATTCATCAGGAACTTACCAAAATTAACAAGGTGTAGTGTGGTCGTAGCGGTGGGTAATCTTTATTCCGGCAAGTGAATTGATTCACTTATTCCGACTCCGGGTCCGGTACCGGTTCACCTTATTTATTCCTTTGGCACCGTTTGGCACCGGCACTCACTCGCTCATTTTGGTTCCCCGGTTTCGCAGAACATTTTATTCATTTGGTTCACTGGATCATTTGGCACATTTTTAATTGAACAGTTGGTTAGTTAGAGCGATACGACGTGTTCCGAGTACTTCCGAGTGACTTGAGCGAGTGAACGAGAGTGAACAGTGAACGCGCACTCCGGAATCATTTGGTACCGCGGTGCCGGTAAGGATTGTGAGGAATAAATAAGGTTTACGTATCCGCGTTCGGTACCGGCTAGCGGTGGGTAATCTTTATTCCGGCAAGTGAATTGATTCACTTATTCCGACTCCGGGTCCGGTACCGGTTCACCTTATTTATTCCTTTGGCACCGTTTGGCACCGGCACTCACTCGCTCATTTTGGTTCCCCAGTTTCGCAGAACATTTTATTCATTTGGTTCACTGGATCATTTAGCACATTTTGAATTTGAATTGAACAGTTGGTTAGTTAGAGCGGTACGACGTGTTCCGAGTACTTCCGAGTGACTTGAGCGAGTGAACGAGAGTGAACAGTGAACGCGCGCTCCGGAATCATTTGGTACCGCGGTGCCGGTAAGGATTGTGAGGAATAAATAAGGTTTACGTATCCGCGTTCGGTACCGGCTCCTTTGGATCAGTACCTCCGGAGTTACCCACCGCTAGTGTGGTGCCAGCATTTGGTTGAGTCTCTATACGAGAAACATGTACAACCTATGGAGCCAGGGTCATCAAACTTGTAGTAAAAGCCTGGCAGAATTTGGATCACTATACTGACAAATTGTGGAGTACCAAACAAAACACAAAAAAATCCTATCGAAGTATTTTTTCATTTAGTAGTATTATATCGCAAGAGTTTCTATCTGATAGATACAGAGGTCGCTACTATGGCATTAAGCAGACATTTTAAATTGATTAAAATGTTGTTGGTATGTGCAGCAATTGACGGACAATATAATTTAGACGGGTTATTTTCCTAATACCATTCCCTTGTTGGTCTTTACTGCCATAATGGTAGTTTATTGTGAGTGTGTGGTCTTATTTAATGTGACGTAATTTACTTTTATTTGTTAATAATTTTATTATGTTTCTAATTTAATGATATATATATATTTTTTAAACTGTTTTATGCCGTTTTTCGATTTTATTATTAATTATTCCACACGGAGCTAGCAGAATTCTAGAAGTACAGCTGCTGGTAACATTTATTGTCACATGTCATGTCGAAATGCCAGTGTCATGTCAGATTGCAGATAATTTCGATTTTCGTCTGGTGCGGTTCGATATTTTCTGCATTTTGTGCTTTTGGTCTTCCTCCAAGATATCCTTGTGTTGTTTCCATGCTATGTTTGTTGAGTCGAGCCCCTGCTCCTCCAAACTAGTATCGAATCCACGCCGTGATAGCTTGTTAAGTGACTGAAATTGAGATAGTGACTCCAGTGCATTGTGTTGAGAGTGACTCCAGTGCAACATTGTGTATTTTGTTAACGGTAGTATTACGAGTACATAATCATGTCTTCCGAGAAAAAGTGCTGTGTCCCTGGGTGTTCCGGGAATTCTGGTATGTACTAATATCACCCACTTGGTGACTACGTTTTAAAGCTGAAGTAAGATTATAATGCGCAAGTGGGCCCAGACCGTTCATAGTGGACCTATAGGGGAGGCCTACATCCAGCTGTGGTAAAAAGGGGCTGACATGATGATGCAATAGCAAGAAAACTGACATCTGTCTATGACTAAAATTTGGTATTTGTAATACTCTGATTGTGTTGAAATATCAAAAAACGTATGCACATGCTATTAGTACTTGTTGTTAAAATAAAATTATAGAATTAAAATTTAATTTGAGGTTATTTGGTGGACAAAGCCATATTAGCTTTCAGACAGTAAGGTCAAAATTGATAGCTTCCAGATAGTAAAGTCAAAAACGATTTGTTGTTTTATTAAATATGTATAGGAAACAACATTTGAATAATAAAAGTTTTGAATTTGATGTCTTGAATTTTTCAGATTCCCACACTGTCCTGCATCTTTTTCCGAACCCTGCTAGGGATATGGATCGCTTCATGTCATGGGTCTTTAATATTGGTGGGGACATCTTGAAATTCAGTAATGAGTACATATACAAAAATCGACGAGTTTGTCATGCTCATTTTGAACTGAAATATTGTTGCCGCTATAATCGAATCAGCAATATTGCTGTCCCAACATTAAATTTGCCAGGTGAGTAAATAAAGTTCACAGCTATTAGACTAATGTTGAAAAACAAAATTAATATGAATAACCTATTCTCAGACCTGCTTGTCACGCACACTTAAATTTTTACTGACTCTTTATTTTCAGGCCTATCAACACTCAAGTTCAATACTACTTCAATAGAAAGAAGACCTTTGAAATCTATTGCAAATGTGTCCAACATTTTGCCGTCTACTTCTAAAGGTAATCTTTGCTTAATTAAACAATGAAGTCCTATTATTAAAATACAGATAATATTGTAACGAGTTTTTTTACACCGTTACATGTATTGATAATTCTAGTCGATTTCGGAACGATTTCTTAATTTTATTTTTTTATCTGTGATACATTTCGTATGACATTTTTGGACGTCAAAATTGGACTTCACTTTTGCGATCTTTGTTGGTCAAGTGACATGTCTCTTGATTTTTCCTGAATGGAATCGTAACTAATCTAGTTTATTGTGGCGCTTTAATGCCCTAATCCTAAACCAAAGGACCCGTGGAATGGTCCCGGTGGATATTTCGATCCGATTTTTGGTAAGTTGCTCTTTTCGAGAGAAAATTTCCTTCGACGATGGCGGTTCGTTTGTGACCATCTTACGGTTTTTCGCAGGTTTCCTCGTCGCCTCCCTACGTCTCTTATACCAAATATCTTCACGGTACACCGAGGGAGACGCGAGTTTATATACCTGGAATAAGCGGTAAGTTTTTCGTTGGTCGATGCGTCCCCGCGTGTCCGAGTTCGGAGTGAAAACACATCTCAGAGTTCCTTTTTGTCCACAGCCTACAACTGTGGGTGCTTATTCCACCTTTACTTCAAATAAATTTCTACTGGCCTTCCACGGGGGCTGATTACCTGAGAGGTACCACCTTCCGGCTCTCGGGGTCAAGCTTCAAGTTACATATTTTTTATATCTTTTTTTTTTCCTATAGAACATAACAGCCTTCAGCTGCGAATTTAAAGACAAAGATGCAATGATGATATAGCAAGTAAACTTTATATTAATATAATAGTATACATTAGGCTAAAGGTACAATAAACTGGGAACGTTCAAGGTAGTGAGTCTTTTAATCACCATTGACATCCACAGGCCCCCATCCTAAGATTAATGGTCCAATCTCTCCAACTTTATTTATCTGGCTATCTATTAATAGTGTGTCGCTCCACGGCGCCCGAAATTTAATTTCTTACAATAACATACTTTTTTTTAGGAGATCACACACACACACACACACACACCTATTTTTTTAATTTTTAATATTACATTTGGCTTCCCAATTAGGGACCGTATTATCCATTAAATTTTTATTATTACAATATGTTATGTATATATTTTTTTCTCTTCCTTTATTTGTTTCTTCTTTTCTTATTCCTTTGTAGCAGATTTTTGAGAAATACAAATAATGACTATGACCTTATACTAACTAACGTGCACTGTATCCAAAAATCACACATACAATTAATTTGATTTGAGACAACACTGTCTTGGTGTCATTGGTATCTTCACGGAATTGGGTATCTAACATGTTGTTTTCCAGAAATTTTTGGCACTTAGCTTACACATACTCAATGTAAAACTTTTAAATTTTCAGTATGTACTGATCTCCAAAATCCAGGTAAAGAAATAAGTACTTCAGTTCCGATGGAGAAAGAAAACGTTGGTAAGTTTTTTTTTTCTAAGCCTAAACATAAGCGTTAAGCCTTTCTAAGATTTAAATAATAATAAATCAACCCCTGAATTCTCAAACAACACCTAACTAGACACTTCTAAAAGTATTGTTTTTGCTACAACACACCTCAAAGTGTCAGTGACACCAAGAGATTTAACCCTTACAATTAAGTGATGTTTCATACAAGCCATATACACTTGTAAAACAATTGCTATTTTGAAAACTCTGCAATGTCACGAAACGATTTTTTTAATGCAGATATCCTTTTAAATTTCAGCAAGTCAACTACTTGGCCCTGAACCAAATATGATTTCTATTCCTGCTGCAACAATAGAAAGAAAGAAGGGGAAAGAATCTATTTTCTCAGAGAACAAAATAAGTTATGAAGTGTGTCATAAGGATGCTATTCAAATCATGCAGAAAAGTAAGTTATACATTATTATAATATACATTCTAATAATACATATGGGTTTTACATTGTGTGCAAAGTCTGCATAGATATTTTTTTTTCGGTTTTAGTACACTATATACGGATCAAAGTGACCATTGTAATCACTGCTATAACGGCGGTAAAATTTGGTGGTGAATGACATTTGTGTGCATCATTATCGTAGCAGTGGTGACAATGCCCACTATGGTGTGTCCAAAGTCTGCTAAAATAGGACCTGAAAGCCTTTAAATATATTTCTATGTATTTCACACTTGATTTGTTTTACACAACAAAGATAAAAATATTTTTATTTAATTTTCAGCAGGGCAAGCATTGAAAAAAACTACGTTTTTAAGGTCAAAGATGACTAAAACTGAACATGAACTATACAAGAAATTAGTTGATGTAAAGATGAAACTGTCAAAATGCTGAAACAAATCTAAAAAACAAGCAGCAGAATTAAAAAGTGCTAAGAAACTTTTTACAAATGTTAAATTTATAAAAGCATTAGAAAATATGCCAAGTACAGGAAGGTTGATAACTCTTATGCAGTTTAGGGAGAACAAGAAGAAAGAGAAAGGGCGAAGATTTTCAGAAAAAGAAAAAATTGTATCTTTGTCTATATTCAAGCAAAGCCCAAAAGCATACAGGTTTTTGAGAAAAATGTTTATACTGCCTTCTCCACAAACTTTGGGGACCCTTTTGAATCAAGCAAATATTGGTCCAGGTATAAATAAGAATGTATTTGTCCAATTAAAGGCAAGAACAGATAAAATGACAACTATAGACCGACTATGCGTATTACTTTTTGATGAAATGTCTCTAAAACCCAGTCTGACTTTTAACACCAGAAAAGATTCAGTAACGGGATTTGTAACGGATGGAGAAGAAACGCGCCCAATTTTTGCGGATCATGCTCAAGTGTACATGGTACGTGGACTTATTAAGAATTATAAGCAGCCAGTTGCTTATACATTTTCAGCAGGAGCAACTAAGGGTCCAGAACTAGCAAAACAAATAAAAAGTGTAATAAAGGAACTACAGGATGCTGGATTTATAGTGTTGGCTACAGTTTGAGATCAGGGAGCCAACAACAGAAGTGCCATCAAAATATTAACGGATAAAACAAAAAGAAACTGTTTATTAAGAGGAGAAATCCCTAAGGAAAATTGTAATATATTTCAAATAAATGAACAAGAAATAATCCCGTTATACGATCCACCACATTTGTTGAAGGGCATACGTAATAACTTGTTAACAAAAAGTTTAAAATTTAAAATGAATGGCAAGAGTAAAACTGCAAAGTGGCATCACTTAGAACTTTTAATGAAAGAGAATCCAGCCTATAAAGGTATCAGATTGGTGCCAAAATTAACAGAAAATCATATCGATGGAAAAAAAATTGGCAAAATGAAAGTTAAGTATGCAGCTCAAGTATTTAGCCAAACAGTGGCGTCGAATATGGGATACTTAGCAGGTTTGTATATCTATTTTTCAATATTTCTCTGAATAGATGTCCAATTACAGTTGGAATTAGTTTTTACTGGTTCAATGTAGGTATCCTAATAATATATGAGACATGTCAAAAAAATCGTTTGTTTGTTACTCATTCACGTAAAAACTGCTGAACAGATTTGGATACAGAAACACTGTATCCAAATCTGTGTGTGATTTGCGGATGAAGTTGCAGTCAGAGGCTACTCTACTATAAAAGTGCTGCTGTGTCCTGATTTGAATGAATAATTATGTAATTTGTAATCTGCCTATGTAATAACAATCGGCCTGAGATATGAAAGAATATGATTTATAAAAAATCTCTTTTCAGATAAAGGAATTTTGCCAGAAGAATGCAAAGATACTGCAGATTTGCTGCTATTTTTCGACGAGTTGTTTGATTCGGTCAATGGCAATTATGCAAATAAAAAGAAATTTTCAAAGTCACTACTTCAACCGGTGAAACCTAATTCAGCACACCATAAAAAATGGATGGAGTTCATAAATATTTTGAAAACCATGAAATTTTATAAGGGCGATTCTGCGGAAAATGTACCGACTTTAAATAATTGGGTGTGGACGCTGGAAGGTATACAAATACTTGTAAAAAAATTAGAGAAATGTTACAATGTTACGTCAGTTTGGATGCGGCACCTGAATCAAGATCCACTTGAAAACTTTTTTGGCGCAATTAGAAGCCACGGGTGCCGCAACGTCAATCCAACTCCGGATGCATTCCAGTCTGCCTATGCGGCTTTGTTAGTAAATAACCTCTCCAGTGTTCATGCCCCAGGTGCTAATTGCCAAAAAGATTACTGTGAGGCCTTGGTTACTCTGGTTACAAATAAGAACTGCGAAGCCAACAAGCTTACAGACAATATAGATTTAAATAAAATATTAAATACGAACGTGCTGCCTTTGGAGGACAAAGCCGATCCTAAAATTATGGCTCCATTACAATACGTGAGTGGATATATAATTAAAAAATCCAAAAAAATATTTAAAAATTGCTCCCAATGTAATAAAGATCTAAACGATGAAAACGAGTTAGAATACATTCGGTATAGAGAATACTCCAAGAAACGTTGGCTTTGCAGTCCTACTAAGTCGGTGATTGCTCTAGTTTCTGCTTTCCAGGACATCATTACAGATGAGTTAAAAGAAAATTTAGAAATGAAGAATATTGGAGAATACATAAAAACCTTATTGTATATATCGGCAGATTTTAAATGTTTAAAATGTGTTATACATAAAGTAAAATTGCAAGAGTACATGACAAATTTAGCAATAAGATTTTTTGTATTTAATTATTGCAAAACAATTAATAAAATACTTACTGGAAAGCATGATACTGTCAGCGACACCGATAAATACCAAGTAATGGCTAGAAATTACTCAAAAAAACACTGTAAAAGGCCTCATATTTGATTAAATAAACGTATATATTATCATTGAGTTTATGATGTTTTATTTCTTTAATATTAATGTGTGGATTAAGATAATATTGGTTTTTAATAAACATTTTGTTTAATCCATAAAACACTAAAAAAGAATGAGTAAGCTTTATATTTATTAACGAGTGATATGCTAAGCAGCTATAGGTTCAAGGTTATATATATATGGATAAAGTTTCCATCGGAGATAACGAGATGTCGCTGGTGTCCATTGCTTAAAAAACCCGTGAAGTCAGATCTCTATATCTGAATAGTAAAAGTACTCTGTGTATGGAGCCTTATCCATAACGGAGTACTTTATACGACCAATTTGACTTCTTGGTTGCTTGCTTGGTAGAGTGAGTGCAATAATTTCTTCGACACCGGGGCGTTTGCGTGAGTTTGTTTGGGATTATGATACATCCATCTCTATAACGCTACAGACGACATCCGCGAATTGGGATAGTGGGTTCGGAGAAACAGGAGAAGGGACTGGGATATCGGGTGGGTCAGGATCAGGGGGTTTATTCTTATCCATCTTGGATAAAACGCGACTTAAAACAATCACAAAACAAACCTGGTTGCGAAAACAAGTACTACACTCTTAAACAACAACAAGTCACATAAATGTCAACAACACACAAAAAAAGCTAAAAATTCTAAACACACGTGTAGCCAAGAACACTGTGGCAAGAAACCAACCTACCTACTTGAAAATGTTTTATAACTCCATTTGAAATAAGATTAGACATGGTTAGACAACTTTAAACAGTCAGTTCAACCGATTAGGCATAAGGATGAAATTAAAAGCAAAACCGTGATTATAATACCCACTTGTTAACTGCAGCAGCCATTTGTCATACCTCCAACGCAATAAAAGTCAAAATTGGTTGCACGGACTGTAAAAAACTTTATTTAGATGTCTCTGATGAATCTTATTTACAGTTACATTATGTTATTGCAGTATATTGCAGAAGAGTGTTATTTAATAAATTAAAGCTCATTACATACATTAATACCAATTTATTTTTATTAGTTATGCCTCATTTACTTTAAATTTTTAAATATAATAATGTAATACACTTCATCATAAAATATGACCAACCTTAAACAACAATTATTTGAAACAAAAATAATATTGTTCAGAGTGAATGAGGTAATATCACAAACAGAACTTTAACCCACCTAGGAAACTACCACCATTTCCAGAACAAATTGAAAGATCATCAAATTCAAACAAAACTTTGTGGCCAGTAAAATGTCTGTGTCTAAATTCTACAAGATATGAAAATGTGTGAAGCCTATTATGAGGCCACATAAAACTGATTTTGTACCATTCATCTTTCTTTATAAAGCAAGGTTCTGTGAGCTCTATATCAACCATTGAATCATATTCAACCGTTTTTATAAAGTTGGTCAGTTTAAAATCACTATTATTTGATTCACACTCTATAGATACTGACATCTGCTCTGAGTAAACTTTAGCTGTATTGTTGCGGAAGTGTACTGCCGGTGCCATCCTTGTTGGTACACAAAGTGAATTGATAAATATAGACTTGTTAACTTTTATTCGAGAATGTATGGCGTTATTATTTGAATCAATAACTATTGGAGCCACAGATCTAATAGGGCTCCGATAACATAGGTGCCATTGTAGATCTAATAAATTTCTTGGCATTTCAGTCAAGCCAATAGATCCAATCATATCTTTTTCATTATCCATATTAGAACTCTTAATTATTTTTTTTATAGCCTCGTATTCATTTGGCAATAGGAGATTGCTCATATCAGTTATGATTTCCTCAAGTTCACTGACAGTCAGTGTCAAAAACCTCAACAATTGCAATAAACCATTATTTATAAGTACATCACGTCTATTTTCAAATGTGTCCAGAATGTTATTCTGTTTGCAGCAATATGTAGACCACTCAAAAACATGTATGATAAGATCCTTTTCTGATATATTCATTTGGTCACTTTCAAGAAAAGCTTTCAGACAAGAATAGGTAATCAAGTTTTTTTTCTCTTCCAATAAATAGTTGGCATGTTCACAGAATAACTTTAATGAGAAGGTGATAAGTTGTTTATCTTGCAAATAGTCAGGATAATTCAAAACCTCAACCACATTGTCAACACTGATATTTGCTTGAATATATGCAATACACATCTCAATTAGGTGTTCCAGCATGTATTTTCTTGAGGCATATAATAATTCAAAGGCTTGATCTATGGTACTAATTTCAACAGTATCAGTATAAATGTAATTAAGTATCAATTGAAAAATATCAGGTTGAATGTCTGTTATCATAATATCATTTTCGGATGATAATGGTCCATAAAACATAGCTTCAAATACAGGACTACTAATGCCCAGGATCAACTTATGTGCTTTGATTTTTTTTCCTGCCACAGAAAAACTGCAGTCACTCCATTCATATGATACCAACAGCTTCTTAACACGGTCATATAAACTTGTTTGGTTATAAGTGGATTGGTCAGCCTTCAGGTAGCCCATCTGCAAAAAATAAAAGTCTGTTAAAATGAGTTTGGTTTTTGCTACACATAGGCTGCATGCTTTAGTTTTTCACTCCTTATTTTGTAGCAAGCAATAACAGAACAGGTTTTCTAGTTACATCCAAGAAGATCATACTATATTTCACAGTTTGTACTTGGAATATCTTTTAACAATTTTATCCATCAATCACACACTTCTGAAGCACATATTTTTTACGAGGCCGTGCAACATACTTAGTATCTAGGGTCAAAGACCTTATTTAATAATACAGTTACGTGGGACATATTTTAACTTTTCTTTGGGAGCTTCTAAGCGCCTTAAGAATTAATGAATTTGAGTTCGTATTTAAATTTACAAAAAGATGGCAAACCTTATTTCAGCACAGTTTTATTTTCAAATTAACACTATTTAACCTTGAACTTGAGATGATCACGCGACTGGTAGGGATGCGATTGATGCGAAACTAACTTTGCTGTTACCTACCAAAATATTATGTTAAATAGAAACAACAATACTATTATTTTCAAATAATGTATGAGGCTAGCCTTCAATAGATTACGGTACTTTCAAGTTATAATAAATTGCTGATAAATGAACAACACAACACGTTTTTATCAAGACAAATGTTTGCAAACAATGTTTTGTTTGACTTTGACAGTGACACTATGCAGATTTGTTTCTGACCTGACAAACATTGGCCGCATTCCGAATTGCGCTGTAATCGATTTGAGCGCGCTTACACCTGTTCCGAGTTAGCGTGAGCGCAATAACGATGTCCCGTGAATCGTCATGACATGCGCCATCTTGCGATAACACCGACCCTGCCCTTTAATAATATCACTGTGAGCAGTATTATAATGATGCTCTGTGACTGTGTGAGAGCAGTGGTGGCCCAGTGGTAACTCCGACTTACAAGTTGTAGGTCATGAGTACGAACATCAGGCAGGCGCTTTACTTTGTGTAAATAATTCCATCACCACTGCTCTCAAAACGGTGAAGGAAAACATCGTGAGGAAACCAGCATTAGTGTTGGGTAACTCAGCACATGTGCTAGCACAGTTGTAGCTACTCACTTGGTTAAAAAGAGGCACTCACTCATTTCATTTTGATGTGCTAGCACACACCACACTCCACAGATTAGCACACAGAACATTTGTATCGTATTGTGAGTTTTGAACGAATCGTAATCATTCTCCCTTTCTCTTTCCCTCATCATCACTCGTGCGAGTTGTGTGACGCGTTTAACCGATTAATCACTGCCTCACCAGCTCATCGCGTGTGCCAGCCAAGCCAACTCTATTGAGTATGTGTGCCGTGTCGTGTTGTCGTCACTATACACCACACATCACACTCGCGACTCGCGCGTCGACTCGGAGCGTCACGCGACTCACTGACACACTCACAGCACGTACGTGCTCCCACGCTACCGCAGCCTCGCCTCATTCGTGGTAGCACAGTGTGCTAGCACACTTTGTAAAAGGAGTGCCTCGCACGATCCTCATTTTAAAAGAGTGTGCTACCCAACTCTAACCAGCATGTCCTAGAACCAAAAGTTCGAAGACATTTGACATCTAGCAATCCGCACTGAGCCCCCCTGGTGGATAACGGCTCACTCCCTCTCATAAAGAGGCATGCATCCCAGCAGTAGGAACGATAATGCTGTGACTGTGAGCGAATTGTTGACAGCTCTCAGCTGTCATAATCGTGATTTCAAAGTTGGAACGCAAATTATCGATGTGAGCGCTGTCAGCGATTATGGTCTAAATCGGAATGCACCCCTACTTTATCTCTGAGCACATCTGAGTTTGCATCACTGTCAAAATCATAGTGATCACAGACTACCTATAAATACTATAGTGATCTAATGGGGAAGGCAACTGTCAAAATGGCGCTGTCGTAGCTAGTTCCCAACACAAGCTAAAAATACAAGGTGTGATGTGGTTTTATTTTATTTTAGCGAAACTTGACTCGATGTTGTGTTCCTAGATACTCAGAAATTGGAGTTCGAATTTCTCGTAAGCCCCTAAAATTAGAAGATTGTGCTTTAAAGCTATTCGTACAGATTTTTTTGAGTTCAAATTTATGTCGTGAACATTTTGAAGAAAGTGATTACGAGGAAATATTAATTCTGACACTTTCCATGTCAATTACTTGATTTAAAATACTGAAATCACCGAAAATAACGAAATAGTGAAACAAAATCAAACTCATGAATGAACATAAAATGAAATGAATGAACGAAATGTCAAAATTGTTGTAGGCCGTAGGGACCTAGCTATGGTCACGCCATCTACAATTAGCTTTGCCCGACCTTCCCCATTGCATAACATTTTACATATAAAAATATTTAATATCTATAGGTCTTAGTAAAGCTGTTCAGTAGAGACTCCGCTTACCCCACTCACGCCTGTATTTCAAATGATCTGCCATTGCCACATCACGCCTTGTATTATTAGCTTGTGTTGGGAACTAGCTACGACAGCACCATTTTGACAGTTGCCTTCCCCATTTCCGAGAGTGTATCACAAATAAAACTCATAAATAACTTTTGGGTGTTTTTATTATATTATAATAATCTTTATACAGAGATTTATTCATAATTTCAGCCTTGTTATTGTAAAATAATCTAACATTATAATATGTTTTCTATAAAGAATTCATATTTTTAAATATAAATGAATTACAGAATTTTCTGCCACTGCAGTACATTTGTCCTTGTACTTGAAAATCATATTATGTATTTGTGTTATTTACATGCAATTTTTTTTCTTTTTTTTGTCATTGGCGTTTCGGTAATTACTTGCAATTGTTTAGAATCAAGTTCTCCTAACCGAACAGACAGCTGTGCTGCTGGGGAGTTTGTTGCGCCACTTCTTCTTCCCAGCTAAAGCACTAGGAAGTGGTGAAGGGCGGGCTTTTTGGGGGACTGTCTTATGTAATTTTGACGTTCGAAAAGTGCTGATTCTCAGCCTAATTTGAATAAATGACTTTTGATTTCATATAGGCAGGTTTTTTTAAAATAGTAATTCCCCATTTTGACTCTGCATATAAGGTACAGATTCAGGGCTAATAAGTCTGTTTCTGCTATGTAAGCAGAAAATAGGAACTACCTACTATCACATAAAATAAAACCGATAAGAAATATTGACCTTTCAAAATAATCTCCTAAGTTGTCTTTCAAGCGGAGGTAAAATATAGTTAATATTTATGTCATGGTACATCTCCAATGGTAGAAGTATGATAGAGGGTTCTGTTGGATTTGGAGAGAGTTGTGGTGTACTAAAGTTAAAGTTTTTGTGGTATAGCTCTAACCTGGAAAAATATAACCAATTATTCATCTCTCTTTAACTCCAAAAGTAAAAAGAACTATTACTTAATTAAAGTTATGCATTAGAGCTGTTGTAAATATAATCCTGAATTTTGATTCAATAATTTTAACTTATAATACATACACTATATGACAGTATTCACCAACAATATAAAGTTTAAAAAATTTATAATAAATATGCATACTAAAGACTAACAAGTTATTTAATTGTAAAATTATTCGTTCAAACATTGTAAGCGTATTGATTTCAAAGGTCTACGTTGAACTAGGTCTAGGCAAACAACTCCTAAGAGTCCTACCTTTCCACTTAATCGGCTTTTCTACGTTTAACAGACGCCCCTCTTCTCTTTAACTCGGCTTTAAGTTCAAGCAAGCTCCAAGTAGAATACATTTTCGCGTCCATGTTATCAAATAAACTACACTAACCGCCCACAATGTTCGTTTTTTGGTTTGTTTACACGATTCAAGAAATGTCATACTGACGCCATTGGGAACAACAATACGCAGCGCCATCTGAGATTAGCTTTCACTTGCCATCCCCATTCGCTATGGAAGTCGATTGATAAAGGTGCGTGTACGGTAAACTAAAACATGTTAAGTTAAGGTAAAAATATTTTGGTGGCTAACAAATTATTATGATTAGGTATTTTATTAAATCAATTCAAAAAGGAAACAAGGAATAATTTTACAAAATATTATAATGTTTTTCATATTTCGAAAAAAAACTCATATTTCGGTATGTCTGGTCAAAAGAAAATTTATCCAATCCGTATAGCCCTTGTGGCCCCCCCTCAGAAATAAATACTGAATCCGCCCTTGTTAACAACCTTATACCCTGGGTCAAATAAATTTGTTGTCTTTCTTTTTTCTTTCTTTAAATTGCAAAAAACGTAAGACATTTTGTATTTCGCGGGCTACCCTGGCGCTTCCCAGATGTCAGTCACTAAAAAAAACAGCTCTCTGCTGAGATTACTTACTCTAAGGCTGCTGGCAATACTGGTCAATCCAAGAGTAATAGCTAGTTCTCGATAGGAGCCTAAATCCCTTCGACTAGCGCACAGACTACTTAGAGATACTACGGCTAGCGGCTACGCGGCTACAGATTTTCTGGCGATGGAACATATCGTCGTCTAAGAGTGCTAATCTGCTAACTCCTCTTTTACCGTAACTATTTTTTTGTTACCAATGGAAAGAGCAAGCAAAATTCTACAAAATCGTCAAACTTGCTAACAGCGTCTGATACACAACAACCCTATTTTCGCGACACAATCGTAAACGACGATATTATAAATACTACGGAGGACTTACCACAGATTGCTAATAGGTAGCAAGGGAATTACTTCACAGACTACTTATAGATACAACATACATAGACTGTGGTCAATTAGATGTTTAGATGTGTTCTTCGCATAAAGGCCTCGTAGCCATGCCATATACATAAAAAAAAATTGATGTTTTCTGTCATCTGTGGTCAAAATCAATCAGTATTTTCTGTGATTGGATGGCTGATTGCTAATTATGCCGCGCCGGTGAAAATAGTGCTAAAATGTGTTTGTTATTCCATAAGTAATTGATGTGTTTCTTGAGTTTTTAAAATGAGTTCTTCATATGAGAATACAGTGTTTGATTTTGATTTAGATTTTCTTAATCATCCTTCAACTAATAACGCGGTGAGTGTTTTAGGTTATAAATATTATTTGAAACTGTAATAGGTTTTGTTTGCCTAATTCTTTTTAAATGTAATTATTCTAAATAAAAGTATTATTTACAACTCAAGTATCGTCAAACAATATCATTTGTTATTAAAGTACTATCATGAATAATTAATAATTGTATTATTTTAAATATTCAAAGAAAATGCTGTTTTTAAAGGTTCATCCATATCTGGAGCCCTATGACCTCTGTCACTAGGATGTATCATAACATATCGGAAAAGGAAAAAATCCACTTCCTAAAAGGGCTGTGTTTGTTTTATTTCAGGAGCCTGATCTTCAAGCAAAGTCTAATAGATTGAGAAAGTCAATTATTTACTTGAAACAAAGAATTACGAAGATAGAGTGAGTATCAATACATGATCAATTATTTATTAAGGGTAGTCCAGGTGCCTTGGAAGTGTTAAAATCATCATTATTTCATTGTGAAGAAGTAATATCGGCTTTGTCTATGTTGATAATAGTAATACCAGACTATTATTGTTCCACTGCATACAGAGTATGATCATCAAAAGAGTGTGTATTGATCATCAATTCACCACTCTTGCTTAAGGCGGAGAAATAGCCAACTTTCAGACTTATACTGATCCCGGTTTCCGCACAATGTTTTCCTTCATTGATGTCAGTGATGTCCAAGATAAACTTTAGAAAGTACTCTGAAGTAAAAAAGTCATATTGATACTTACCAGTATCAATATGACTTTTCATGTTCAATCAAGGCCTCATTTCTCATGCATGAGAAATGAGGCCTTGATTGAACTTGATGATCTTATAATGTTTTCATTGCAAGTGAGATACGAATTTGAGTGGGTTACTGTCAAATAATAAACATTTTCATAACAAAAAAGAACAAATTTCCTAAAATTGCACTTTGTAGTGTTTTGTTTGGAAGTTGTTATTTTTATGCCTTAGTTTCTTAAAACTTTGCAACTTGATAACATCAGCAGTTTTCTATTCAATCTCAATCTAATTTTGATTTATTCATACATGACATTTTTTTTTCTCTTTCAGCAAACTAACGGTTGCATCTAAAACTGTAAAAAAAGAAAATGAAGATTTGTGTAATAGTCATATGCAACTTAAACAGCAATGCGGTCAGCATCTTAGAGAAATAAGCTATTTTATCGGAAAAGTAACCAAATTAGAGAATGTGAGTAGCTTTTTATTGCTTTTGTGGAAGAACAATGTGTTGCGGAGGTAGAGTTTTTGATCCTTTTATGAAACAGAATTTATTGTTAACAAACAGTTTGGGTGAATTCAGGTTCACATTCTAAATCTTTAGCAATTAATTTTGAATCAAGCTATGAATGAGCTAAAAGTCGGCGTCTGAGCGACTGTCACTGAGCTATTTTGACAGTGTCATATGGTAGTGGCACAAATGTTTTGTTGACATGGTTAAAATTTAGTATCGTTTGGCACCACTCCCATGAAAAGGTAATGCACCATTCTTGTGAAAAGCCAATTATTGCCCTCCCTTCGCGCCTCCGGATTAATATAAACACTAGGGGTAGGAGCCAAAAGTATATGTGGAGTCGGGGTGCCCCGATTCGGTTTTGGAACAGTGTCGACCTATTTTAACCATGAAGTGGGGGTACACTAACTTCTTACAACTCGGGGAGAAACGGAATGAGCGTAAACAAACGACACTGACACATGACACAAATAGCGTTTTTTATTTTTTACGTTCCGTTTCATAGATTTTGCAAGACATTTTACACCACAGACAATACACTAGAACAGATTTTGTTGTCAATCGTCGATTTTAACTTTCCGTTACTTTTTTTAACGCTACCACTCTTTTTACAAAGTATGCATAGTTTTCGAGAAATTAATAAAGAAACATTTTTTATTAATTTCTCGAAAAATATGCATTCCTTTGTAAAAAGAGTGGTAGCGTTATAATCAGGGAACCCACCCCTACCATCTTTAACCCTTTTTACCCCCGAACTCCTGCCAAACGATACTAAAGCTGACCCGTTTGTTGGAATATAAGTTTAATGGGAGTAGTAATAAGATCTAAATGACTTGCACATTACAAGTCGCAGGGTAAATATGCCGAAAGCTGCATGAAGGCTCATGCAGATTCGCGTCTCGTGTTGCGCCTGTTTGAATGAGCCTTGAGGCGTATTTTTAAACAATAGTAGTGCCTATTTATAGGTAAAATGAATATTTGTAATGTATTTTTTTAAACTGGTATAAGGCGATCGGCTTGCGACCCCTAAGACCCTGCGCCCTTGTGCACCCTTGCACACCTTAAAGAGATTTTTGAAAGGAAAAAAAAACTTATTGCTGAAAAACATTTAAGGCCGATTTGTATCTAGTTTGATACATATTCTGTATGTTTCAGGAAATTCAAGCAGTAGAAACTCGGGAAAGAGAAAAGACCGAAACAATTTGCGAATTGGAAAACAAGATCTTAGCCCTAGAAACAGTTATCAATCAGTTAAAGGTAGTGTGCTCATAATCAAATACTCTTCAGCTATAGCTGTAGCTGTATTTTATCATTCTTAATTTAATAAGCTAGATGACAGTGTTATTAAAACCAATTCAAAATCTTCTTTGTGGTCTATCTAATACAGAATAAGAATATTTCAGGAAAATACTTACATTATTTATAAAAATGATGGTGTGAGCTAAAATATAAGAAATCAACTTAGTTTTGTGAGTGTTTTAAAATTCCAGTTGTTATTATAGCTCCACATTAAATTTTTGCTAAACATTTTAGATTCTAGATAGAGAGAAGAACAAAACAGAATCAACACCTGTCAAAGTTGAAATAAAAAAAGGCAAAGCTGGTGTAACCAATAACGCAAAAATAGGATTGGTAGAAAAAGAAGCAGAAACTCTTCGCAAAGTTAATGCTAAAATTTTAAACTTTGAAAAAGAAAATGAAAAACTTTGCAAAGAGAATGAAAAACTTTGCAAAGAGAATGCCAGAATACCAAACTTGGAGAAAGAAATTGATAATCTTCGCAAAAAAAACAGCTTACTATCAAAATCGGACTCGGTTTATCACAATGAGATCGCCAGAATCCAAAAATTAGAAAAAGAAATAGAAAATCTTTATATAGAAAATGCCAAAATCCCAAATTTGCAGAAAGAAATAGAGAACCTTCAATATGAAAATGTCAAAATCCCAAAAATGTTGGAAGAAATAGAAAACCTTCAGAAAGAAAATGTCGTAATCCCGAAGTTGGTGAAAGAAATAGAAAACCTTCAGAAAGAAAATGCCAAAATCCCAAAGTTGGTAAAAGAAATAGAAATCCTTCGCAAAGAGAATGCCAAAATCACAAAGTTGGGGAATGAGAATGAAACTGTTTTCAAACAAAACATTAAAATCTCAAATTTGGAGAAAGACATTGAAACCCTTCGTATCAAGAACGCAAAACTCAAGATAGCTAAAGCCCTTAGCAGAGATATTGTTGAAATCCCAAAAAAGGGAAATGATATTGAAACGCGACTAATTGATCTCACCTCAACAACAAAAGAAAAAGGTATATTTTTAATTCTTTTACCATTTATTGAATTCCAACCATAGGAGTTATACATTAATTCGTAACACATTTACCCACCTTTTCTTCCCTTTACACAGCAGTTCTATTTTTGCTTGAATGGCATGGAAAATAGAAGAAAGAAGCTCTTAATACTGTGGTTAATTACATTGTTTACGCTTCTCGTCAGTCTTTCTACAGGCTGTATGGAAAAAGGAGACAGGGCAAAATTGAAATGAACTAATCGAGTTGTAGTTAATATTTTTAAATTGTGATTATTTTGTTTATCGCAATAGCCTAAACTTGGCGTGTCATTTAATCATTCTTACTACTTGAAATATGTAATAATGTTTCTGCAAATTCGACCGACAGGTACCAATGTGATGTAATTCATACGATATTTATTATATTCCAATGTGGTAATTTTTGTTAGCCTCGTCTCTACTAGTTAAACCCTTTGTGCGAAATGCCGAAGTTCAGTTTAACCGACGAAGTTCAGTTAAACCGAATGTGGAACGAATTTCCGCCCATACCTTATCCCTACACAAATGTCGGTTTCGCTATTGATTCATAATCCACAATACCCGTAATAAAAAGCAGTTTGAATTTTTTTCCATGAAAGTTGCAACTATATCGGTTCACCGTGTGCCCCAACTTTGAATAAAGTTCAAAATGGCGATGGGGTGACTATGCCCTTTGCTCAGTCTCTTTTGACCCCCACAGGATCCCGTATATATTATAATTATTTTTTATAACTTACAGGTAAATTACAACCGAAGTTTAATAATCTAACACGAAAATATAAGTCGTTACCCGATTTAAAAGGCGAATGGACCGACAACAGTGAAGCGGAAAATAACGTATTTGAAGATCCTTTGTTTTCGCCTACTCGAAATGATACTACTATCGTAAGTACAGAATTTTAGATAATTTACATTCATGCCCATAGTTTTGTTAAGATAATGTTTGAGTTACTATTTGTAACATTATGCACTATGTAGCACTCCTGAAATGCTTATGAGCACGGAAAAGTTGTTATTGTAAGAGATAACTGAACTATAGAGTATCCTTTTCTAATAAGGTGATCATACATTTACTGGAATAGTAGGACCCGGTGGAAAAGATAAGAATATTGCCTTATTGACGGAATGTAAGTATTAATAAGTAGGACAGAGTAAAAAAAAAAGCATTTACCAAGCAAGTAAAGAGTATATTATGTAGTAACAACGCGGCAAAGGATGATACGTGTATTGGTGAAAATTACAGAAGTAAAGAATATGGTCGTTAAAATGTTACATCATTAACGTATTTTATGAAATTAAACAAAAACACAGAGAAATATAGGTATTTCATTTATTTACAATACATGTTTAAAAAAAATAAGCATTGTCTTGAAATGACTCCACAAACACATGCAAGCAACAGCGGCGTGCGCTTCATAAAGAAAGACACTGCCTACTCTCGGATAAATATTTATAATCTCTGATATCATATATTACCAATAAACTAAAACTTTTAAATTATAAATCAGCTGGGAGTATCTTCTATCCTGTTGAGTATCGGTGGTATAATTTATTATCGACACTCGCTCGTTCGTAAAATTTTACGCAACTTCGTATTGCGCTGCACCAGCGCCGCTGAGTGCCTCGGGAAAGACAAAAACTATTCGCGTCTAAATGGTTATATGTGTGCTCTCGTGGTCATGCGGAGTTAATGGGTGTGCGTTCCTTTAAATACGTGGCACACAACGCACACTACCGCACAGACTAGAAAGTGTCTTTTACAATACGACAAAATGATGTAACGACACTTACCGAAGTTGGTTAGGTAGTTTTTTTTAAAGTAGCAATGTTTCATTAAATTATCACTACATAAACAACCATTACTTTCGTCGTATTATTTTTAGATTGAGTCGCCTTATTTTGTTTGTTATTGTTTTATTTCATTTGGTTGTGAGCTATTTAAGGTATTTAAGATTTTACGTTGAATATATGGATAATATTCACTGAAAGTTGTCCACCGGATTTGCAGTTAATACACACTAAAGGTCAATCGTAAATTCAATACAAAACAATATGATTCATATTATTGGCTGACATGTTGCTCATACAGCAATCGGTTGTTCCTGTTTCCGTTGTCAGTATTCCAGACATCCTCCAGAAAATCAACCGCGCCGAAAGGCCACTTTGACTATCCGTAAACTGATGTCTATAAAATCAGTCAATCTATGAATATATGAGGTGACAATTACCTACATCATGTAAACGTAAAAATATAATATTTCAACAAGACGATGAACCAAAAACAACATGCAGTATTTTTTGTTAGTTAATAGCTTTTCTAAAAACTGCACGCCGCTGGCAATACTATCAAGTTTTATGGTTTAAACTGACATTTATCAAATGACAAATTCCTTGAGGTTTTTTTGGGAGTCTTGTTTTAGGGGCTGTCTCACATTCGTCGTCTTTAAAATGGCAGACTTTGACTCATTTGTAATTAGTATCATGTTTTATGGCTGTTATTTATTGAAAATCCTCCGCTTGTAATAAGTTATTAATTAAGCATATAATATAAGCATAATAATATACACAAAAAAAAAGTATTACAATAGAAGTATATCACAGGCACACAATTAAATCTCTGCCCCTATTAACAAACGCGGAGTTAAGTTACATCAAGTATTATCTCCAGCTAAACTATACATATAACCTATAGTTTATAGGCTGAGTAGGTAGTAAGGACGTAAAATATGTTTTGTGACTATGTAATTGAAATATTGACTTGTAGGATAACATAGTTTGCTTTTCCAAAATTTGAATACTTCTGAATTCAATTTTACAGTGATGCAGTAACTATCCTTAATTATGTTTTCTTTGTTCTGCAGGCCAAGAAATGTCAGATTGCTGATAAAGATATTGCAGTGACACACGATTCCGACAATGATAATAGTAATGAGGTCGCCAGCGTTGATACCGGCCGAGGATCCTCTCTTGCTAACTCTGATACTGAAAAGGGCCTACACAGTCCAGAATACTTCTTAAATTGCAGTCCTTCAAATGGAGAAGACATTGAAAATAAATCAAAAACCAAAGATGCTACTATGACGAGAAGACCAATTTTGTTAGAAGAAATTGAAACTACAACTAATACAATAGTTAAACACAATGAAAACCAAAATACCAGCGAAGCTAAGAGTATGTCACACAGAAAGAGCCATTCAAAGTTAATGAGTCCTTTTGATCAGACAAATGCTGCAAGGGAAGTTTCCAATAGTATTAATACTTCTGACTATGTTAGTCCCAAAAAACGCATTCAGAGTGTAAAAGAAAAAGAATGTCTGGAAATGAATAATAGGCTGCAATGTGAAAGCCACACTGACCTGGAGTTAGAAAATATATTTAGTACTATGAAACTTAATTACGACGCTGTATCTCCTATTCCGAGAACACCATTATTGGTGCATGATGTGGATTCTACATCCAGTTCTAGTGAACTCAATGAAAAGTTTAAGAGGTGCAGTGTCTTGTGTTATAAAACCGTTGATTTTATGCGATTACTTATGGGATTGGTACTTAGCAAGGGTCGCGATGATAATAGCTTTATAACAAATGAATGCGACAAATTAATTGCGTCTTTCGAATCTATCTCAAAATCTAAACAAATCCTGTTCGGAGATTCTAAACATATAGAAAACTCCAATATGGAAATATCAGATTGTATACATAATCGCATGTCGTCGCATGATGATAACGGATTAGGATCAATATCGAACCCAGAATCAACATCATCATCAGAAAAAGAAACAGAGATTTTCCAAAACAAAAACAGCGAAAACCGTTTATCACAAAATGTGTCTTTGTCCAGGTTACAAAATAAAAACCTAAATCAATTGCATTGTTATGATAACAATTCAGTAGAAACAACATTGAAACCATCAACATCACCTGATGAAGATAGAAATATTTTGAGAAATAAATGTATAGAAAACCAACAACAATTGACTTACCATTCTGTTTCTGAGGAATTGGTGATGGACAGTGAAATATCTAAAGCCACTGATAGTGTTAGATGTTCACGAGATTTCGTAGAGATAAACCGACCACCCATCAAAAATAGTGTTAGCAAAAAAACTAAAAACAAAAAGATTACCAAATTGGAAAAGCTTAAAAAGAAGTTAAAACCAATGTATAAAATTAAAGTGGAACCAGAGAACATGCGGGTTAAACCTAAACTACTTTTCCCTACTAAACAGAAGGTTTCAATAAATAATACATCCGCATCTCTCAATGACAAAGATGCTTATGAAAAAGCCGTCAAATTTATGGCAGAAATGAAGTCGCAACTGGTTGCCAAAGCAAAATCACCTAAACACACTAAAATTTTAATGTCTCCAACAAGTACGGCTTGTTTTGGAAAAAATATTAACAACAGTAGTGATAACCAGATACTTCAAGATTGCCCCACCACAACTCGAAGTAAGAGAAAGTTTTCAGAACTTTTCGACAATTGTTCTTTAGTATTAGTAAAAGATCCATTAGATAACAATCCCACGAATCATCAAGCAAAAAAGGAAAACAATTCAGCAAATCAAAGAGCAAAAGAAGATAACAATTCCACAAGTCATAGAGCAAAAGAAGTTAACAATTCCACAAGTCATAGAGCAAAAGAAGATAACAATTCCACAACTCTTACAGCAAAAGAAGATAACAATGCTGTGGAATTGTTCACTCACACTCATAGATCAGAAGAAAATAAAAATTCCACAACTCATAGAGCAAAATATGATAATAGTTCTACAACTTATAGAGTAAAAGAAGATAAAAATTCCATAACTCATAGAACAAAGGAAGATACCAATTCCATGACTTGTAGAGAAAAAGAAGAGAACAATTCCTCCACTTACAGAGCAAAAGAAGATAACAATGATACAACTCATATAGCAATAGAAGATAACAATTCCACAACTAATAGAGCAAAAGAAGATAGCAATGCCCCGACTGATAGATCGAAAGAATATAACAATTCTTCGAAACATAGAGCAAAGGAAGATAAAAATTCCATGACTGGTAGAGAAAAAGAAGATAACAATGCTACAACTCATAGAGCAATAGAAGATAACAATTCCACAACTCATGGAGCAAAAGAAGATAGCAATGCCACAACTGATAGATCAAAAGAAGATAACAATTCTTCGAAACATAGAGCAAAGGAAGATAAAAATTCCATGACTGGTAGAGAAAAAGAAGATAACAATGCTACAATTCATAGAGCAATAGAAGATAACAATTCCACAACTCATGGAGCAAAAGAAGATAGCAATGCCAAAACTGATAGATCAAAAGAATATAACAATTCCTCGACTCATAGAGCAAAAGAAGATAAGAATGCTATGACTCATAAGGGAGAAAACGACAACGAATCATCTGATGAACTTCCATCGAAGAAAAGACGCAGTTGTTCTTCTAACGAACCACTTATGCGGTATAAGAGAGTATTACGTAGTGCTACTATACAAACAAGATTGAGCACGGATGACAATATTGAACTATCTAAGTCAAAGGGTGAAAGTAATAGCCCAAATACAAATGAAAGTGGCACGCAATTCAGTAAAGAAAATACCTTACAATGCTTGCAACTTGATCGTCACGACAATAATGTTCATAGCAATGGAGATTTCGATGTATTTTCTGAAGACATACAACTTGATAAAAAAATGTCGACTCCAGTAATAGCAAAAGAAGAAAACCATTCCATGACTCATAAGGGAGCAGAGGATAACGAATCATCTGATGAACCATTAAGGAAAAGACACAGGCATTCTTCTAACCAACCAATTATACAGTATAAAAGAGTATTACGTAGTGGTCCTATACGTACAAGATTGAGCACGGAAGACAATACTGAACTATCTACGTCAATAGGTGCAAGTAATAGGGAATCAATAATGGACTCAAGCACAAATGAAAGTGACACGAAATTCAATAATGAAAATACCTTACAATGCTTGCAACTTGATCATCACGACAATAATGTTGTTAGCTATGGAGATTTGGATGTATTTTCTGAAGACATACACATTGAGAAAAAAAAATCGGCTCCAGTAAAAGAAGTAAACACGGATGCGTCAGCTTGTCATCCAGAGGAGAGTATTTTGTGTTATATGATAGAGAAACATGCCAGGGAATCGGTGAAATCACATGGAAAGAAAATATCAGGTATGTTTGATTTTTTTCTCCAATATGCTGAAAACTAAAAACGAACACCGAATATTGTTGACACTACACATTTGATTTTTGGTTACATGATGGCTTCCAGGTCGTTTTGACTTTCGGAGTTTGTGTTCTCTGTGACAATTTTTCCTTTCTTATCCAACTGTCTTCCCTCAGGTTCAGCTTATTTTTTTTATTTTTTTATGTTTATTTATCTTGACAACATAGGTCCAATGGTTAGTACAAAAACAACTTATAAACTAAGGGTTAGTATTCATTAAGTGCACATTATTATTTATCCCTGCCGCATGAACAACCGGACAGAGTGTCTTAATATTGGTGCATCGTGCTGTTCAGCCAGGGTTTTCAAAATACTGTTGCTGCTAGCCCTCATTCTGCTTATCAAGGATGCGGCTTTCTTCCTCATGATGGCATAAAAGTCGTCTGTTCGTGCTACAGCAAACATACTAGACGCACTACAGAACCTCAACAGCACTCTGAAGCCATTATTATATTGCACCCGCAGAGCATCTAGAGTCCTCCGCGTACCGTTGACCCACAAACTGCCCGTGTAGAACCCTTGACAATAAGATTTAAATAAAGTTATTTTGACCTCGTTACTACAACAAGCAAATCTGTGAGCCAACATGTTGCATCTGGCTGCTAGTGCCCTGCGCTCACGATCCATATCTACCTGATCCTTGAGATCCTCGGTGACATAATGACCCAGGTATTTAAATTGGGCGACCCTTTCCAGTTTACGTCCATTGAGGGATATTGAGGGCTCGTAATTTAGATGTTTACCGGGAGCAGCAAAAATCAGGTATTCACTTTTATTTTCATTATAAATCAGTCCGTGGGTTGCCGCAAACCTTTCACAGACGTTCAGCATCTCTCTGATTGAGCCAGCCGTTGGACCCAGCAGCACCATGTCATCAGCGTAACTTAAATTGTTGACGCTCGCTCCACCTATTTTGCACCCAACTGGTCTGCTGCTGAGTTCAACGATCAACTCATTTAAATACAGGTTGAAGAGCTTAGGTGAGGTTATCCCCCCCTGTCTCACCCCACATTCCAACCTGTACGCTTCCGATAGCACGTCTCCCCAACGAACTTGGTTTAACTGGTTAGAGTACCAGTACTGGAACAAACCCGTCAGCTCAGGTGGTACACCTGCCCCCTCGAGCCTATCCCAAAGGACATCATATGACACCAGGTCAAATGTCTTTGAAAGATCAAGGAAGCAGGCATACACTGGAGTCCTTCTATCCTTATAGTATTGGACGGTCTGCTTTAGGCAAAGGATAGCACTCTCAGTGGAAAGTCCAGGCCGAAACCCAAACTGTGCGTCATGTAAAGTTATCCATTTGTCAAGTTCCTTGTCCAGCAGACTGTCCAACACCTTAGCAATAACAGTTGCCAAGGATATCGGTCTGTAATTCGCCCTGTCAGATACATCCCCAGTCTTGTTTTTCACGATTGGTACCACTATTGTTTTCAGCATCTCGGGTGGAAGGTATGAGTGGCTGGTGCACATCGTGAAAAACAGCGCCAGCACCCTAGACAGATGTACCCCAGCACACCTAAGGTGCTCAATGCTGAGACCGTCGTGACCCGGAGACTTTCCCTACGCAATTCTTTTAATTAACTCGGCTACTTGCTTGGCAGAGAGACGGATCGGTTCATAATCACAACGAGTCTCATCATCGATCACCCCCCGTGCCGGCCCAAGAGGAGATGATACCATAAATCGATCCTTGAACATGCGGGCTATGTCCTCCGGCGACCCATATTCCCCCACACTCACAGGGCGGCCCGGTCCAAACTTCAGCTTATTGGTCGACTTCCAGAACTCAGGAAAATTCTTAGTCGCTCGGTGAGACGCTATTATGTCCATCTTAATCTGATCCTGGTGATTTTGGCACCATTTAAGCCTACCCCTAAAGATTTTCTGACTCCGTCGCATGTCTTCCCAAATTTTGGCTTATTATAGAATAGCCACGTTTGATAGTTGGACCGAGCCTCCCCATAAGCGCACCGAACGTGTTTGTTCCAGCCTGCCACTTGTCTCGCTTTTTGTGGTTGCTTGTCATCCCAGGCCTGCACAGCAGCCACTGACAAAGTATTAACAATATTGCCATACATACTATCTAGTTCACGCCTATGTTCTACAATATTACACATATTATCTCCACACTTCTCAAACAACTCAGGATAGTGGATATTCCTAAACTCTTTGTTACATTGATCCCGATACCTATCTATTTCCACCTTATTGGGCTCCCGCCACAAAACGTTATTCTGTACTTTAATTTCCTGCGCCAGTTTTGGCACGACTACATTTAAATCACACTCAATTATTAAGGGTAGATGATCTGACCAATAGGTATCCACGATGACATTTGTTACAGTGCGCCACGCTGACTTAGTTACGATACAGTGATCCAGCCATCGCTGACTACCATTTATGTCACTTACATAAGTAAAAACTTCAGAGTCAATACCTAATTTTTCTACATCAGCGCATATCCATTGATGATCTTGACAGTGGTTACATAGCTCAGACCAAAACGGCTGATGTGGATGCGAGTTAAAGTCTCCTAGCATGAATATTGTTTCAGTGTCATTGTTTTCAACAATGGCACTGATTTCAACTAAACAATTTGTGTATTCTGGGAGATTCTCTAAGTTGTCCGTCGGCATGTAGATACTAAATATAATTACCGAGCGATTGTCACTTAATGTCGCTTTTATGGCCGCTAGCCTGTTTCAATTAACAACACTCACCGTTTTAAATAATCCTTTGCGCCATAAAATAGCCACTCCACCATAAGGACGCCCTTTAAGAATACCTGCGGATGTATCTACAGCAGACTTCCCCGTGTACTCAAAGTCTTTATGTATTGTATTGAGAAAGTGCACATCATGGACATCACATCATTATTGACTGAGAGCTAAACTTAGTTAACTGGGCATTTAAAAAAAAAACGGTACCGACTTTAAAAGGTAAAACGGAAGCTAGGTGATCACTTTGTCCGTTTGTAACAGAAGTTTTTTCTTAATATGTAAGCAATGTAGGAATCTAGGAATTTGAATTTTGCGGCCGTTAAATATACTGCTCAGTGAAGCTTGGTTTGGAACCTTAATTGTGCGTCGCAACTCGATCTTGGCCGGTGTGTTAGCTCTTCTAGAATGCCCAGTATGTTCACAGCTACGTGATCTAAACTAAGGCATGGGGTCTCAACGCGTACAAATTATAATTTGTCTTGAAAAAAAAAACAGATGGCAGCATAGGTAACCATTATGAAATTAACAATAATTAAAAAGCGATATACGGTAGAAATTTGGCTGAATTATGATTGGTAAAAGTCTAAATATCCCTGTTTAGTGCTCATTTATCTATTTCCACTCATAATTTCACCTATTTTGAAAATAAAATAAAAAGGAAGCCTTTATCTTCAATTCGAACCCTTTTAATGATAAATGTAGCCATCTGTTAATAATTTTGTTTACAAGCTTTTTTGCAATAGATGGCGTTTTACTCAATTGGTCCTGTCATCGCACTTTCCAAAATTGTTACTTATTTAAATCAAACAACTTTTTTTTTTTTTAATAGAAATATATAAAAAATCTAATAACATGTTTTTCTGAACCCGGAACTGTAAAACTATTAAAAAGGATTGCATGTAAAGTTTTAAAAGTAGGTCGACTCCTAGATGGCGATGTAAAACTACAGTCTCTGGCAATTAGTGAGTCGCTTATACTGCTATCTGTTGAAAAATTGGACGAATAAAAATTGCCAGCTCAATTGCCAGACTTAGGGAGGTTTCATTTATTTGTATGGGATTGGGTATCTGTACGTAGTATTATATTATCTAAGTGACTAAGGCTAACTTAGCGACAGACAGACTTGTTTCGTCATGTCCGTCAGATTGTATGTCTGAATTGTGTCTTTATCATATTGTATTGTATACAAACTGTGCTACTTTTGACTACAGAAAACAGTTTTAAAATTATATCCAACCACCTATTTCAGAGCAGACATGAGTCGAAATCATCTTTGCCTAGCTATCAGTGAGCAAGCTTTTAGAGCACACAGTGCTTGTCCTGTTGGGTTTTCTCTCTTGGAGCAAAAAATCTTCAGAGTCTTAAGATTATATTGTAAAACTGTTTTTATTTAAAATTTTCTCCTCTTGACTATTATTTAACAGTTTACACTTATTGTTTCAGATAATAAAATAAACCAAATTTGCGAAAAAATAGAACAAGATATAATAACAATGGCAGAAACAAACGACAGATTAAAAGCCATGAATAATTTCGTTGCAGATTTGCGAAAACTTAACTTCGAGCATTTTATAGCGGGCTTGATGAAGTATTTAGCAAAACCAGAAAGAAAATTTGAATTATTAGGAAAAGTAGTAATTTCTCAATTTTCAGCTATGACTAAAGCTGAACACATTCTGCTTTATGCCATAACACAACTGGAAACTCACTGGCCTTCTATTGTTAACGCTGTTCTGTTAAACATAGAATTCTCACTTTTTAAATTGAATAGAACACCAGAATTTGATGTTGTTGAAAGTACATCCCATTTCTATGCACTCCTTTGTAAAAATTATAATGCAATTAATCGCTTGAAGCTTTTTATGTTAGATGCCATGTACTGTATTCAATTTAAATCGGTGCCCTTAATTAAGCAATGTCTAGAAGTTTGGAAGGAATTAATACCATTACCACATATGGCAATTGGTAAGTAATCATATCATTCAATCGTAATATTTTATTTTAGATTTTCTCAACACAGGCGGCGTTGTTGAATGTTACCCCTTTCTGCGTGAAGCCTTTTAAAACATTTCTGTAAATTATTTAGACGACCGTTAAACCGTTTCTGCCCAACCACCTAGTAGGTTTCAGAATTATCTAACTAATCGTAGGTAACGATTTTATATGGTTTTGGCCTTACAAAGTAGTTTGGTCGTGGGCTTGTAGTGTTTTAATGTTATGAATTTATGTTGTTTTTTTTTGTTGCAGCTAAAAGCCCAATGGTGACATGTTTTGTCTATCTACTTCATTTCTATAAGTGTGATGACAAATTAAATAGGGTGCAAGAAATAAGAAACATATTACGCTATCGCTATCACTATCAAATTACAAATTGGAATGAAACGAAAATCCTGGAAATGTTTAAAAATTATATCAAGAATCTAAAAGGTATTGACAATTTTATACTTCCACAAACCGCAGCGCAGCATTGTGCATTGTTTGAATCCTCAATATAATCACTGCGAAGTAAATTAGCTTACTGCTGAACAGGCTTAATGGCTCCCTTTGCTTGTAGACTTGGCTAAGTTAGGCGCAGTATTTCAAGGTCAAGAAATATCAACACTACATCTCAAATATCAATAAAGTCGAAAACAAATAACCTTAACCGCGAACCAACCGTGTTGATACTCTCGCGGTCTAATGGAAGTTTATTAATTTTCAACTGTATCAAAAAAACTGCAAGGTTGATTGACAACACGATGGCTTGGTAACGTGACGAAAACATGAAAATGGTTCACATCATCACAAACAACTTTTACAATGGATTCAAGCCTGAAATCGTGAAAAAAAATTGTTATTCTATTTCCATACATTTTGCACTGACGTTTCAGGTTTTTATTTATTTCAAAAGCCAATGACTAAACAGGTGCATTTTTTCTTGGACGGCCATTATTTAAACTTATTATTATAGAGTTGTCAAGGAATATTGTATTACTAACCAAGTAATATAGTAAGGAAAATCTCGAAAAGCAGTCCGAACTGAGTAATTTCAGTTTATAGACAGGATGATTTTTGCGTTGACTCATTAGCACAAAATTACGTCCACATTTTCAACGAGATATCATATTTTTTATTCTCGAAAACTTACTGTTCCAATTGCTTAGTAGTAAGATTGTGCCTTTTATGTTTAGACGTATAACATTACATTAGGTACGTTTACATTTGTACATTTTTGTACTTTCTTTGTTAGAATCACAGAAAACGTGCACATATGCAAGAAAAAATTTAGGTAAAATGTGCAGTAACTTGAAAAAATTGGCAAAATATACAAATGCATATACCTACATATTTGAACCAGTTATTATTTTAATTATTTATTAATTCCCTTTGACACAATAGTTCGCAGCAAAAATTATATGCTGGCAGCATTATAATCTTTAACACTGTCGGTAAAAAAGTGCTGTTTTTGTATAAACAAACCGGTCGGATTTAGCTCTGACGCGCCATCACGAAAATCACCCTGTATAAACTAAAATAACTTGGTTGAGACAGCTTTACATGATTTACCGTAAAATAATATTTGGTAAGTATTGTTTTTAGGTGCAATTATTGCCAAGAAACAAAAAGGCACCATTGCTCCATACATTTTGGTTATTGGTTTTTCGTCTGCAAAATGTTCTACAAAAAATTCCAAATATCAGGCAAACTAAAGGAATAGTTTCGTCTCGTGTGGTCCAATATCTAGAAAGAAACTGACGGCACGACGTCGAGTCATTGTCACGTTGCCGGGCCGTAAGCATTAGGGCGAGCAAGAGGAGCCGATAAGATTCCCTTTAGTGTTACGTTTTTTGATTAATTACTTCTCAATTAACAATGTGGTGGTTTCAGACATTTCGCACGAAAAGAAACAGCTAAGATTGGCTCTGATTATTCTTGCAAAACGACACGGGCCGAAGTGGTGTCAAAATCACATTATCAAAAATTTACTTCAACCAATGATAGAGAAGGAGAACGTACCAAGCTACGTGAAGGAGTTTTGTGTATCTATGATTGGACCGCTGATGAAACCTTATCCAGTTGATATGAAAGTACATTGCGAAATAGCAATTATTCAACTCGTGGATATTCTTCAAAATAACCGTGAGTACAGTCAAGGACATTAACTGTTTGTAAAATTGGGGCATTACGTCAATTTACCGTGTTATAGCCATTTCATATTGTCAAAAATGACAGCGTTGTTGATTTGATTATACGGACAATTTAAGTTGGTACTCAATTTGCTGAACAATTAATTTATCAGAATTTACATGAAACGTCAATTTTATTGGTAACTCGGTGCAAGTTTAAAAAATGTATGTATTATTGTTTTATCTTTTTTAGCCTCACTTGAAATGGAAGAAGCGGCCATCACGAGTATGATGTACATCAACAGACACGATCAACGTAGTATCAACAAAACGCTATTGTCGCGTAAAATGAAACCTATGTCCTTAGAGCTTGAAAATTCAATTCGTGATTACGTAAAAGCAAAGCCATTAAAAATATGGAAGACAATTTTACTCAATAGGGAATATGCCTGTAATAATTTTTTTCACTAATCAATAAAAGACAGTAATACCCAAGAAAAGTATTAAGGTGTCTGCCCACTACACTGTATCATACCATGACCGTGCTAGGAATATGTCACGAAAAAATATTCTTTGTATTGATAAGTATGAGACTAGATTGCCTACTAGACCGTTTCGTCACCGACTAACACCGTCGAGTACCAAGCACGGAGGGTCAACAACGTCGGCGAGAATATGTTGTCGGTGCTGATACGCTCCGTGCATGGCGCGCAACGTTGCCAAACCGGTGCGCGCAGACGGCGAAACAGTGAACATACGGGTTAAAACCACGTACCGTAAAACGGGGTGAATAGGGATGCAGGGGTGAATCGAAACGAAACTTTAAAAGGGATTTTAACATTGAAATAATTATGTTTGTTGCCAAAAATGCCTCTTATTTATTGACTGTATTATAATTAACGATAAAGTGCCCCTGTTGGCAACAAACTATATTATTTCAATGTTAAAATCATTTTTAAAGTTTGTTTCGATTCACCCCTACATCCCTAGTCACACCGTTTTACCCGGTATGAAGACCCGACCGTTATTAACCCTTTATAAACGGGCAATGTTTTAATAGCTATAGATTAGTTACAGGAAATTTTATCACCTTTAATATATATAGCTATAGAAGACGCCCGCGCGATGCTCCCTTACAATAAGCTTCAGCAAATTTGAAGAGAGCTTCAATAGTATGTTTTTAATCCAGTTCGTCTATGTTAATGATGTTTTATCTTCACATAGTTAGTAGTGGTACATGAATTTGTGGTGAATAAAAACTATATAAGGATAAAACACAAAATAAAAAAGCCAGCAACTTCCGAAACTAACATTATTTTTCACTTTGTAGTCGCTTTTTTAGGTTTCTTTCCAGAACCCTGGCGTTGGTTTTTGATATTAAGGACAAAAAGACAATTTTTTAACGCAGCGATTGATGCTGTATTCTGTAAAGTATAATTAATACTGTAGTGTTAGTTTCCTCACCTTAAGAAGCGGAGGTTAGTATTTGTGATGTTATGTACCTATGTAAGAACATTCGTATTAAATGAATAGGAAAGTAAGGGTATAAGAGCATCTTTGGATTGATTTCTTATTACCTACTAAATTTAATTACCTATTTAATATTTTAATTAGAGACACACATTTGTATATAATTTGAATAGTATGGTTAATTATGGACAAAAAATAATTGTTGTGTGAACTCTACTTGAAATGAGTACCTACCTAATTAGATAATAATTTTTGATCTCAACAAGTATGAAAATAAAATAATTAAGTCTCTCTGCATTAATAACTAGCGTAGTGCTAATTTAAGGAGACTTAAGGTCTAGTCGTATCTGAGTAACAGCGCGGCACGTGTAATAATAGTTTTGTCAGCAGAAATAATCTGTTAATAGAAAGCAACGCGGAGACGTGAGAACGCCGTGTTGTATGTGTCTGGCGATAAGGCGGGGTCCACCTACAAATTTTCTTTGAAACGCGGTTTTTGCTGTGATGATAAAAGTTAAAACATGGCGGAACAGTGTTTTTCGCACTAATTAAAAGATCGTGTATGTAAACTTACATACTTACAAAATTCTTTGTACATATTATCGTAAAGTGAGTGATGAGTATCTTTACATACCTACTGTGTACATACCTACTTATAAAAACCATGTCTTAACTTAAAATTAAACTAAATAAAACCTGATATTATGTTGTTTTGAATGCATAGTTTTATTGGACATAATCTAATATATAAAATTCTCGTGTCACAGTTTTCGTTGCCATACTCCTCCGAAACGGCTTGACCGATATTGATGTTTTGTGTGCATATCGGGTAGGTCTGAGAATCGGCCAACATCTATTTTTCAAAAAAAAAAAATTAGCAAAACAACGTTTGCGGGGTCAGCTAGTATATTTATAAAGATGCAGTTGCAGTGACTTAGGGAGCGTTTTATGACTTAGGTACCTACAAATCCTATTTCATAAGTATTCTATTTAGGTCATGAATTATTGTCTTCCTGTTTTACTCCGAAGAAAAATTATATGCGGAAACATATTATCTGGATATGCACATAAATAACTTATAACTCAAAAACCCAAAGCATTAAACCATTCATTTATTTCAATTAAACCATTTACAGGCACTTTTGAATTGACAAGGAGTCGGTCAGTCGAAATATTAAGCTAGTTGTTCATTTTAAAGTGTAGTAGGTAGTACCTATGGAGAAGAACGGGCAGGAAACTCCATGGACACTCTTTTAAATAATATTGTTTTTACAAATATATTAGTTACATCATTAATGTTGACACTATACGTGAGAACGATGTACAAAAACCGTACACGTTATAGCGTCCAGAGTGCAGCAAAACATAATTAAAAACAGTCCAAAAAAATAAAATAAAAAATAAGCCGTGGCAGCTAAGAGATGACCAGTCCCAACTGACGGCGCCCGTTCACGAACATGACGCATGGATCAGCACCAATCAGCTGAACCATTTTGAAGGGAGCCAAATGATCCAACACACGCGCCACCGTCAGCGAGACATTTGAGTGAGCATGACATACTATCAGCCGCCAGGGCACATACAAGTCAAATCTATGACATTACCCGGTACATGGTAGCTCTGTACAAAGCATCTATACTACAATATACACAATAATAAAAAGAGATAGTTTATAATAAGCAAATATATTCTTACAATCTTCAGCAGCTCCAACAGTATGTCAAATGTCAATTAATTAGTTGTGGTGTGGAGCAGGACCAGCTTTAAGCCAGGCATTTTTATCAGTAATGTAATCCCCTAACTTATAATATGCCTGCCTGCATAGTGTGCGTTTTACAAAGGATTTGAATTTCGTCTCATTCAGCTGAAGTATGTGGGGAGGTATTTTATTGTAACATTTTAAACAGTACCCCATGAAAGATGAGTCTACTTTAGCTAGTCTGAAACCTGGTTGAACTAATAGGTCCCGATTTATAACGATGATTTATTGAAGCTGCACGGACAACACACGGACTTGAACCAGTAAGAACATTTGATACGAAGTAGACAAGAGCCGGTCACGTTCCGTTCGAGGCTCGGCTCCTTCAAATCGAAAGACTCGGGCTCGGTCTAGCATAAATCCCTCAGGATGAGCCTAACTGAGCGTATTGGCAGTCGCGGTTTACGTTAGTGTCGTCGAGTGGCGCGAACTCCGGTTAGTACGGACCTTAAATGCACATATTGTATCAGATCGGGTTCGTTATCGCCTCAACTCGAGCCGTCCAGCATTTTTTCTGTGAAACTCCATACTAAATATAAATCCGGCATCGCTTCACCTCGAAATAAGCCAGTAGATAAACAGCATGCTGTTCATGCAACTCGGAATCACCGACCTTACGTCGGGGCGTCGAACACCTTCGAGGTGCTTAGCGGCTTCGGCTTCGCAGTAGTCTGTCCTTATACAAGGGAGGGGGAGGGGGGCGGCATGGGCCAGACTGGTTACATAGATTTTCTTTTGACCATAGATTGGTAACCAGTTCGAAAAAAAACTAAACTATAAAGTAGTTACGAAGCTACTAAGACGTCGCTATACATTTCATGAAATTTTCAGTGGGAGCGGTATTAACCTATTTAAACCAGTACCCTAATTGCGTAATACACAATCAATCGGAATCTGAATCGTTTTGAAACAGATTGCTAATCCATTGCTTCATAAGTTCGATATAAAATTCTGTTCAACTATGCAAATAACGCAATGAAGGTTGTTGAACTTACAAAATCAAACAGATTAGTCGTAATCGTTTACGAAAATGTGTTGCGCAATTAGGCTGCAGGTCCCTAATAATATGTTAATAAAGGCCGATAGAAAAGTATTATATTAGTTAGATTGGATTATTTACAAAGTAATTTCTGAACTGATTGCGTATCGCCGCTAACGCTACTGGAGCAGTACGTGGCAAGAAAAACGCCCAGCGTGCCAGAGTCGAGGCCATGCCGAAGGCACCACATCGCCGGGGATCAACGAGAAGCCAGGAACTAAGTATAAGAGTTACATTTTGAATTGAACATAACAAATATGGAACACTTATGAATGTGTTAACGCAAAACACTTACAAAAGTGTAACAGTAATATATCTATTACAGATATAAAAGTATTAACTCGAAAATTGGTGTTTAAGTTAAAACAAACCAAAATAGACGAATTACCTACTAGGCTAGACGCTTATACCACAGTATAATAAAGTAAGCAGTATACCGTGTCGGCAGTGTCCTGGAAATAATTAACAAAGGCCGCTCGGAAGATAAACACGCACTAGAGTTACCCATCGACTGTCTCTTGGGTAAAGTTAAGTCTGACAAATTTAATGATGGACGGATTCTTTTTTTAAAACCTTGCGATTTGTTGATGGTAGTTTTTCACAAATCCGGTAGCTTGTGTAAGGTTTGTTTGCTGAAGCATCTCAGCACATCAGCCGAAGCCATTCGGATACTTAGTCCGTTTTTATATGTTAGGTACATAAACATTTATTCGGGTTAATTTTTTTTATATAAATAGAATGTTACAAAGGCCTATAAAAAGTCTGCGAACACATTAATAAAATACGACATTGTTGTTTATATCAAATTTTTAATGTTACCACAATTTTCTCTCAAAATAAGTTAGTACCTATAACTAATTTAATAAATAAAGTACTACACTTAATAGCAAAAATTCAGTGTATGTATTAATCATATTCTACTTAGGGTGTTGGTGAGAGAATACTATCGCCGGGCGAGGCGTTAGGTACCACCAGGTACCTAGCGCCTCGCCCGGCGATAGTTTTCTGGTACAAAAATATTACACAGCTGTCATTTAAAGTAGGAGTCAATGGATCCGTGTATTATTTTGCAAGCAGTTACAAGTTGATCGAAAGCTCGTCGGACCTGCATAGTATTCACCACCATTCGGCAGGCTTCCGAATCGAAAACGACACATTTTCGGTTACTTTATTTGTCCTAGTCCCCAACTGCAAAATACAAATGTCTGAAGAATAGCGGTCGTCTATTTGTTTTAATCTGTAGAAAATTAGGGGTTTCGGATTTGTGAACAGCGTTTAGAGGACTCCTTCGATATCATGGATTGATGTTGGATTCGGCATGGAAGCGTATCGTACCTATCTCATTGAAAGCCATGCAGGAGGAAAGAAAAGCAACGTAGCAAAAACCGAGTAGGTAAGTCGGAAATAAGTAGGTACCTACGTTTTTAAGTTCTTTTTCTGTTTCTCGTCAGGATTCCACATACAAGAGTTTACTTCTCAACGAATCGGATAACTTGATATTGTTGGTACCTAAACTCACGGCAATAGGGATGATGACTCATATTAAAAATGTTTGTAAAAATAATTTAATTTCAAAGAAGGAATTGTAAAAGTGTTATAATCGAAAAAAACTGTTAAATCAATGTAAATATGAAGAAGATCACGCTTTAAAAGTTTTTGCACGGGATTATTCCCGTCCTTGTCGCGCTGTACGGATAATGTACTGCGCTAGTATAAAGTTACTTAGTTTTGACGTCACTTCTACGTCCTTGTCTAACACTTATTTTAAAACGTTTCTAGCTTGGCAATTTATACAACGTTTAAACATTTTGTAGCATTGTTTGCACTATTTGGAAGCCAACATTTTTTTGAGATCAAAATAATAAAAAAATGTCATCATCCGTATTTCTAAGAACCTAGTCGTCGAAACGATGCTTTGGCTAGCGAAAGTGGAAAGTGAAATGCTTGGAGAAGGTAAGCTTGTAGTTGAAATAAATTTGACAAAATAAAGGGTTCAGCTGTTTTCTTTCCGAGAAAAAGCAGTAAGTTCTGTGTTATTATTACTAGATAATTAATAAACAATCTCTTAAACTATCTTAGTGTTTTTGAATTATGAAATAATACATTTGATATAATACATTGTTTTATGAAAACTGTTCGTATTTTTTTGTTAATAATTGGTTTTATATTTTTTTATTTCTACCATAATAACATGAATATTGACTAATTGCGTCCGCGAATTAGGAGTTAGTAATTTTGCAAACTTGTGGTAATATTGTACGAAGTTGGTAAGAGCCATTTGTAGTAGACCAGATCCAGTTACAAGATTTGGAAAGGAAATCAGAACTTCTCTATGAATTTCTTCAAGGCTTTGTTTCCATCCAGAACTAAATGAGGCAACCAAAGTAAGAGACTTTCTTTCTAAATTTGCTAATTCTGTTTTCTTGTCAGAGTCAAGTAATTGCTCTCCTTCTTTAACAAACTGTATCATTCCTCCAAAATGTGGACTCAAAATCTCTTCAACGTATTCTGAGCTCCTAGCTTGAAGCTGCTCCCTAAAACTTTCTGCTTCTTTAGTATTGTCTCTTGTCCTTTCCATTAGTATACTTAAGACCATGTCGTAGTTATTGATGAGAAAAATTAATTGTTGTATTCTTTGTGGAAATTCAGCTGCCATTTTAAGTAAGAAGCAATGAACGTCATCTTGTAGAACAAGCAGAATTTTGCTAAGTTCTTCTGAAGGAAATTGTTCACTCAAGCTTAGCATAGCAGCAGAGAATTCTGCATATCTCCGAGTAATCTGGAAAATACGTTAAAAATGAAACAAACGTCACGCCTGGTTTTCCAGAATGGCTCGCGCTGAAGTGTAAGTATAGTGCACCGAAATATCGCCAGTCATCAAGGCTGTAGCCAGTAATACATATCGGAGAGGAGTCGAGGGGCAGGGCCAGGGCTATAGACTTATTGTAAAATAAGCTGATAATAGTTTTAATTTTATATAAATGCATAAACTAAAAAGCAATCGACGTAGATGATCACCAGAAATAAAGCTCGGGAAAACGATCTCAAGAACCCTCATCATGGCCAATACAGTCAGTT